>CM066209.1:28717635-29917635 GCA_033675395.1 Rhodiola chrysanthemifolia
GTCTCTATGATTACCGTTTGCTGGTTATTCGTCACATTATTAGATGCCATATTTGTGAGGTGATGAGGATATGATGGTATTTTTTTAAGGCTAACTCTTCTCGTAACTGTTTCTAGGAAGTTGGCTACCTTCAACGTGCATTATCTCGAACACTTCATGGGTCAGATGTTCAAGCGATATTCATGTAAGCTTCAAATTTATTAGTTAGTTACAGTCAATGGTATGTTAGATCTGTGGTCAATCCATGCTTTGGCTTTTATAAGCAAAATGTTGACTTCTATGTAAAGCTTGTTGTTGACACACTTGCAGGTTTTGGTTATGAATTTAGAAACAATATATTTCCTATTTCGTAGTGCGATGATCCATACTAACACTGGTAGTTATCTACTGCATGCAATTTGTTCGTCTTCTTCTTCCTGGTGCAGAAATTTGGTGATGCGGAAGCTGGTCAATAGTTGTATATTTTGTATTATCAGTTGTGTTTTCTCAATGATAACCAGTTTGAAAGCTTTGAGGAATTAAAAAATGTGTTGCACATTTTTTAAAATTAAGCAGGAAGCACTCTGTTGAGGCAGGGTTGGTAGAATGAGCCACGTGAGGCACGATCTGGGCCACGTGAGTTGAGCCGTCATTTGCGTTCACACTACGAAGTAGTGGGTTTTACTATTTGGACACGTGGCGCACCCACAAAACACGGGGATTAGATGTGTGGCTCAAATCGTACCTCACGTGCCTCATTCTAATTTTAGTGCCTCATTTAATCGCTCCTCTATAGATGGGGATCCTATACTACGATGCTCAGAGATATACTCGTGTGATATTTAAAGCATACATAGATAACGGGGAGCACTCGGTTGAGGCAAGGTTGTAAGAATGAGGCACGTGAGGCATGATCTGGGCCACTCATTGTGACACGTGTCGCGCCCACAATCACAGCCGCAATTGTTGACTTTTCAAAAGTTAGTGGGGGTTACTATTTGGGACACGTGGCGCGCCACAAATGCACGGGGGGATTAGATGTGTGGTTGAGATCGTGCCTCACTGCCTCATTCTTATTTGGCTTGCCTCATTTGAACGCTCCTCCATAGATAACATGTTGTTATGGAATGAAGATACCTAACCAAAAGACTACACCAATACCATTTAAATAATATATAGCTTGCCTTATTAGTACAACCAATGTACTACAATAATATATACCATTTAAACTCATGGTTCTCCAAGCTCCAACCTTTAGCCAAAAAGGACACAATATTCACTATGCCAATAAATCTATTTTGCCTCATCTCGCTATATTCAATAAAACCAGGAAGCACTGATCCGTTTTTCCATACAGTTATACCGGCTTTAGTTGAATCCCAAATTGTCCTTATGGCTGACTCCAATGTCTAAGTCTATACAAACTCCATAAGCTCCAGCTTCCCCACCCAACAATATGGTACAAAAGCACTGATGCCATTGTTATGAATATGAATTGTGTATTGATATGTGACGAATACGTCAATATATACAGTACATGATAGATGTGTATGATATATTCTCTAACACCCACCCCCCCCCCCCCCCCCCCTCAAACTCATGGTGGATCAACAAGACTGAGTTTGGAGAGAAAGAAGCTGTGCTGTGCTCTAGTCTGTGCCTTCGTGAAGAAATCTGCAAGCTGGATCTCCGAAGGAACATACTGAAGAGCAATAATCTGATCCTGTACCTGTGACCTCATGTACGAAGCATCGACGCCAATATGCTTAGTGAGCGCATGCTTCACTGGATCGCGAGCAATACTAATAGCACCTGTACTGCCAGAGAAGAGGGGAGTCGGTCCAGAAGCAGTAACCCCAAAATCCTCAAGTAACCACCGAAGCCAAGTAACCTCTGTCGTCAATAATGCCATTGCTCGTAACTCCGCCTCAGCACTCGAACGGGAAACTGCTGTCTGCTTCTTTGTCTTCCATGCAATGAGAGAACCACCAAGAAATACACAATAGGCAGAAAGAGATCTACGATCAAAGTGATCACTAGCCCATGTCGCATCAGAATATGCTCGGAGCTGGAAAGAACTAGAGCGAGGGAAGAAAAGATGGTCAGAAATGGATCCACGAAGATATCGAAGGACACGAAGGAGATGACTATAATGGAGATGAGTGGGAGCAGAAACGAACTGACTCAAGATATGGACAGGGTATGAAATATCCGGACAAGTGACTCCTAAATATACCAGACTGCCAACAAGATGTCGATAACGAGTAGGGTCCTCAAGAGGCTCACCATCGGTGGGACGAAGGTGAACATTAAGTTCCATGAGAGTATCAACAGTGCGCTGGTCACTAAGGGAAGCCCGATCGAGAAGGTCGCGAATACACTTCTCTTGAGATAGGAATAATCCCTCGGGAGTAGAGGAGAATTCAATACCAAGAAAGTACCGAATAGGACCGAGATCCTTCATAAGGAACTGAGTATTAAGGCGCTCCTTGACAAAGGTAATATGCTGAGGGTCGTCACCAGTGATAAGCATGTCGTCAACGTAAAGGAGGAGGAGTGTCCGTCCACGAGTGGAAGTATGGATATACAAGGCTGGGTCATGGTCGCTAGCGGTGAAGCCCGCAACAGTAACAACAGAGGAAAAACGCTCAAACCAAGCTCGAGGGGCTTGCTTAAGACCATAGAGGGAGCGACGAAGGCGAAGGACCATGCCGTCGCGGATAGAATATCCTGGTGGTGGTCTCATGTAAACCTCTTCTCTCAACTCACCGTTAAGAAAAGAATTCTTTACATCAAGCTGAGAGATGGACCACTCACGGACAGAGGCAACAGCAAGAAGGGTGCGAATGGTGGTCATGTGGGCAACAGGCGCAAACGTCTCATCATAGTCACGCCCATACTCTTGTTGAAAACCACGAGCCACTAGACGAGCTTTATAGCGCTCAAGGGAACCATCAGAGCGGGTCTTCAATGTATAGATCCACTTACACGTGATAGGACGAACATGAGATGGAAGTGGAACCACCTCCCAAGTACCAGTCCGCTCAAAATCGGCCAGTTCTTCTGCCATCACGTGTTGCCACTCCTGGTGAAGGATAGCATCACGATAGGAGGTCGGCTCAGCAAGGGTAGCGACAACGACACCGTGTCGGAGGGCGAATGGACTGGTGATGGACCATATTTATATGATTCATTAAGACAGTTAAACCCACCAAATTAGACTCTTTGTCTATTTAACTTTTGCTTGTTAGTTCCACTTTTGTTCTACAGGCTATTTTGAAGTCTAGAGAGAATACAAGCTAAGGAGGAGTTTTAAAGCTGAAAATGAATTACAAGTCACTCCAGGACACGACCAGATTCCGACTGTACAACTTTCATAAACCTGACATGGAATCACTCAAAACAAGTCCAACCGAAGAGCAACCAGAGTCTGTCCGGAGCTGAAAAGACCCGATGGCTTTTGTGAAAAGATCACAAAACACCTCACAACCACTCCCCTCCTCCACCACATGGGCGGCTAAGCCCTCCACCTCTCCTCTCAAGCCATGTGGCCGGCGGCTATGGGGAGAGATGACTCACCTCCGATGGCGTTTGAGCTCTCCATTCCCCTCATGCCATGTGGTGTCTTCTCATTCCTCCCCTTAGCCTATAAATAGACATCTTCCCCTCCTTTGTAAATCATCCCATTTTGTGTGCAAGAAACACAAGTCACTTGTTACTCATCTCTCTAGATTTTGGGCACCATCCATGTAATCACACTACTTTGATATTGAAGTTTGATCTTGAGTACTCTTGTCGGTTCTTGAAGTACTCAAGCTTTTCCTTACTGTTCTTGAGTACTCTTGTCGGTTCTTGAAGTACTCTCCTTTTACTTTCCTGTCTTTACTTTCGAAAACTTTACTTTACTGTCTTTCAAAAACCTTTACTTTTTCAAGTACTTAGCTATGATGTCCTGTTCCATGGATATTCGTAGCTAAACCCTTCATTCGGTTGAAGGGGTGTACTAGTATCATACAATGTTTTAGACCCTTCTCTTAGTGCCTCTTTGTGTTCAAAACTTGTTCTATGTGCCATATATTAGGTTAGAACTTCCATGGTTGAGTGGATGCTTTAACGGGCAAAGCTCTTCCGTGGGGTTCATGAACATACTCGGGTAAGTGGATGCTTTAACGGGCAAAGCTTATTTGAGGAGTTCGACCTCTTTTAAACACCATTTGGTTGATCGTAACTGATTGATCAAATGGATGCACATAAGGCTAAGATACTTCGAAAGGAGGAATTAGTCTAAATAGAACAAGTGTTCTAAATGATGTGGCAAGTCATGTGCTAGAAATAGCCTTGATACATCTTTGAACACTTAGTATGATCATTAGAGGTCGATGATAAACAGACTATGATACAAGACCCCTGAGACCGAATCTTTCCTTTAATTGCAATATCACCTGTTACTTTACTTTCAGTCCATATCAACTGCTTACTTTCTGTAAGTCTTGTCCTTCAAGCAATTTCTTTCTGCAAGTCTTGTCCATCAAGCACTTACTTTCAGCACTTTACTTTCTGTCATTTATTTTTCCGCAATTTACTTTTCAGTACGCTTACTACAGACCTGTTCAACATCAATCCAACATAACTTTGGCACGCATTGCGCTTGAAATACAGCGTGCGGCCAGTGCCAAAAGTATGTTGCTCAGTTGATATTGAACTTGACTGTTCCAGCACTTTACTTTTCAGTACTAAAACCACAACCCACCCCCCAACTGTCTTATTTTATTTTCCTCTTTTCGAAAGAACAACTATCAACTAATTCCCTTGGGTTCGACCCCTACTTACCACTTTACTACCCAATAGTAGAGTACGAGTAGCGGACTTATAAATTTATTTTTGCACAGAGACACTGCACCTTAACGACAGTGCAGTGCGCTCCGTCAAAATTGGCGCCGTTGCCGGGGAGTTAGCTTTCGAATAGTTGTTCTTTTCTTTTGTACCCGTTCCTGCATAACCATGTCTCGTGAAGGAAGCCACCATGACTATCAGGATGACAACGAGATGAACCTGTACGATCGAAATAATGAGGCGCTACCTCCATTTCCAATTCTCGACGATCCGGAGCAACTCATACGAAACCAAAGAGCTCGTGAAAGGGAGGCCATCCGGAGAAACCAAGGCCTGCCCGAGGACCGAAATGAAGCTGGTCCAATGCAACCCCCTAGACATCCCCCACCCCCTCAACCTCGACAAGTGCCAAGGCGAGAACCCGTCTTTGATGACTACTATGGGGATAACAACTACCGTGCACCTACTATGGGAGAACTTAATGCCCCAGATTTCGAAAACCAGCCGTGGTGCATTTACGAGGGCCCTGAACTGGAAAACATTACCATCAACGCATCAGTGGCCCACAGCTTGCCCAAGTTCTCAGGAGCTCATGGAGAATCTGCGACGACTCATCTCCAACGCCTACATGGCATTTGCCAAAATCTAAAGCCCAATCGAGTAAATTTAGACGACTTCAAGTTGAAGGCTTTCTACTTTTCCCTCATTGACTCGGCGAACGACTGGTTCCTTTCACTGCCTTCCGGAAGCATCAGAACATGGGCTCAGATGCAAAAGAAATTTCTAGACAAATACTACCCAGCAGGAAGAGCAATGCAAGTAAGGAGGCAACTGCAAGACATCAAGCAAGGGCCCAATGAAACCATGTACGATTACCTGGAGAAATTCAATCGCCTGGAGAGAAGCTGCTGCACCCTTGGACTGCCCGAGAAACTCATCATCGAATACCTCATTGATGGATTGAGACCCTTAGACTAAATGCTCCTGGATGCCTCAGCTGGAGGATCCATGATGAATCTATCACTGAATGGCATAAGGAATCTCATCACCAACGTTGCTGAAAATGCCCGATTCAGAGAAGAGACAACTCGGCAGGAAGAATTCTCCCGAACAAAGAATGTGGCAAAGGCTGAAGAAACACCGAGGAACTCTATACCAGAGGAGATGAAACAAATGAAGGAAATGATGGTTCAGATCCTACGAAGGCAGCCAGCTCCTGTAAAACCTTGCGAATTCTGCAGTTCTACAGACCACAAAACTGACGCATGCCCAACATTAATAGTAGAAGAACGGGAGAAGTGAACGCAGTGGTAGGATACCGAGGATACAACAACAACAGCAACGACAGAGCCGGACCAAGCCGACAGTATAATCAAGCGACCAATTCAAGTTGGCGAAATGACAACCATCCTCCAAGGGAGACACAACAAGCCGCACCGCAAGTAGCTCAGTCATTCTACCAACCTCCCCACCGGCAGTACAACCAGAACGCTCCATCAGCAGGCCAATATCAACAGAAGGGACAAAATCAGTACCAAGCCAACTCGAGCAATCACTAAGGACCAAACAAGTCGCTTGAAGACACAATGAAGGAACTCGCAGGAAGCGTAAATCAATTGGGTAATTCGTTTAACCAGTTCCAGGCAAAAATTGACGGGGCAATTTCAGATTTGACCAAACAAATGTCCCAGCTCGCCACTTCAATATCCGCACTTACTAATGAGCCTGGCCGACTACCTTCACAAACTATTCAAAATCCGAAGGGAAATGTTAATGCCGTGGCCCTTAGGAGTGGGAGAAAGCTTGTCGCCAAACCCATGGAGCAAGAGGAGGACAAAAGGCCCGAGGCTCTCGAAACTCTTGAGCAAGACACGACCAAGAAAAATGAGGACGCAACCGAAGAAGAAGGGAACGCATCCGAGGAACGCAGGCCTGACCCGGTACCAGCAGCCAGCCCGGTTTCAGCGTCCGAGAAGCACAAGGAATGCCCGGTGCCCAGAACCGAGACCTCTAAAATCAGCGCCGCGCTTCCATTTCCAGTGCCAGCCCGAGTACCAAAACAGCATGTCATGGATGAGGACGTGTTTGAGTTGTTCAGCAAAGTCGAAATCAACATCCCCCTCTTGGAAGCCATCAAGCAAATTCCTCGATATGCTAAGTTTTTAAAAGAGCTTTGTACCAACCGGAGGAGGGGTACTAGATATGATCAAGAGCTGATGAGTAGGAACGTATCGGCCTTCATGCAACGAAAAGTGCCCCCCAAATGTGGTGATCCGGGAACTTACACCATTCCATGCACAATTGGCAACATCCGGATCGAGAACTGCATGCTAGACCTTGGAGCTTCAATCAACGTCCTTCCATTTTCACTCTATTCATGCCTCAGGATTGGACCCCTCGAACCCACCGGTCTCACTATCCAGCTGGCGGACCGATCTTGCAAACAGTCTGAGGGCAAAATAGAAGACGTCCTGGTTCAAGTAGGAGAATTGGTGTTTCCAGCGGACTTCTACGTCTTAAAAATGGAGAATGGCGGACCAACAGACCATGCACCTATCCGTCTCGGCCGTCCATTTCTCAAAACATCAAAAATGAAAATAGACTGCGGAAGTGGGATGCTCTCAATGGAAGTAGAAGGAGAGGTCTTCAGCTTCGACATATTCAGAGCAATGAAGCATCCCATGGAATTCGAGGAAGTGCACGCTCTCGACACTATGGACGACCTGGTCCAAGAAGTTCAACCAGAACCAAGAGCAGATCCCTTAGAAGCCATACTCAATGGAGCCGAAAGCTCATATGAATTGACCGAAGACTTGCATGAAACGCTAGCCCACTTAACAATCTTGGAACCTCTCACACAAGGATATGAAGTCAACGAGGTAAAATTATTCAAATCCAATACCTTTCTACCCTCTGTGATACAAGCTCCCAAAATAGAATTGAAACCCCTGCCCGGACATCTGAAGTACGCATTCCTAGGAGATAATAACACACTCCCGGTGATCATCAAGAGTGGCTTGGAAGCAGGCCAGGAACATAGTTTGATAAAAGTGCTAAGACAACACAAGTTGGCTATTGGATGGACTCTAGCCGACTTGAGAGGAGTTAGTCCGGCTGTATGCATGCACCGTATTCTACTTGAGGATGGAGCAAAGCCATCAAGAGAGCCTCAACGACGACTCAACCCAATCATGATGGAGATCGTCCAAAAGGAAATACAGAAGCTACTGGATGCGGACATTATCGATCCCATCTCGGATAGCCAGTGGGTGAGTCCTGTCCACGTGGTATCAAAGAAAAGTGGGATCACAGTTGAGGAAGATGCCGAAGGAAAAATGGTGACAACAAGGGTCAAGAACGGCTGGAGAATGTGCATCGACTACAGAAAATTGAACGCCGTCACTAGAAAAGACCATTTCCCTCTGCCGTTCATCGATCAAATGCTAGACCGACTGGCGGGCAAGCCATACTTTTGCTTCCTGGACGGGTTCTCAGGCTACAACCAGATCCCCATAGCGCCTGAAGACCAAGAGAAAACTACCTTCACCTGCCCATTCGGCACATTCGCCTTCAGAAGAATGTCGTTCGGTCTATGCAATGCCCCGGGAACTTTTCAAAGGGTAGTGACCAGCATTTTTTCAGATATGATCGGAGAATTCATTGAAGTCTTCATGGACGACTTCACCATATATGGAGACACATTTGCCGCATGCTTAAACAATTTGATCACGATTTTGGCACGATGTGTGTCCATGAACTTAGTGCTCAATTATGAGAAGTGCCACTTCATGGTAACACACGGAATAGTCTTGGGACATATCGTCTCACAAGAAGGCATGGAAGTGGACAAAGCAAAAATCGACCTGATCATGACTCTACCATATCCATCCACGGTCCGAGACATCCAATCATTCCTTGGCCATGCAGGATTCTACCGACGATTCATCAAAGACTTCTCCAAAACGGCGCTGCCTCTAACCACTCTTCTCCAAAAAGAAGTCCCTTTTGAATTTAGTAATGCATGCAAGGAGGCCTTTGATAAACTGAAGAAAGCCCTCACTAGCACACCCATCATTCAAACTCCGGATTGGGAACGACCATTCAAAATCATGTGCGACGCAAGCGATTATGCCGTAGGGGCAGTGCTCGGCCAAAGAATTAACAAAAAATCGGTAGTCATCTACTACGCTTCAAGGACCCTAGATTCAGCCCAACGAAACTACTCCACCACCGAAAAAGAGCTCCTAGCCGTGGTGTTCACTCTAGAAGTTCCGAGCCTACTTGCTCGGAGCAAAAGTAATTGTCTTCTCGGACCATGCTGCCATCCGATACTTAATGAAGAAGAAGGAAGCCAAGCCAAGGCTCATACGGTGGATCTTACTACTGCAAGAGTTCGATGTAGAGATAAGGGACAAAAAGGGGATTGAGAATACTGTGGCCGACCATCTAAGCAGGATTGTCTGAAAGGAAGAAGAGGGGCACATAACCGAGTCATTTCCAGACGAGCACCTCTATGCAGTCTCAACTAAGGTACCGTGGTATGCCTCGATCGTCAACTACCTTGTAGGAGGTACATTTCCTCCTTCTTTTACTAAAGCACAATGCATGAAACTTAGGCATGATGCTAGACATTACTTATGGGATGATCCTTATTTGTGGAAAATAGGAGCAGATCAAATACTTAGGAGATGCATTCCCGATAATGAAATAGCTTCTGTTATTAGCTTTTGCCATGAGTTTGCATGTGGAGGACACTTCGGGCCTAGGAGAACCGCTAGGAAAATCCTAGATAGCGGCTTCTTTTGGCCGAGTATATTTAGAGATGCCTATGAGAAGTGTAAAAAGTGCGATAAGTGTCAAAGAGTAGGAAATATGACAGCTAGAAATGAGATGCCTCAAGTACCCATATTAGTCAACGATGTTTTCGACATTTGGGGTATTGATTTTATGGGACCATTCCCAGTTTCATGCGGTTATACTTACATTTTAGTTGCTGTAGATTATGTTTCAAAATGGGTAGAAGCTAAGGCCACAAGGTGCGACGATGCAAAGACTGTCATAGATTTTTTGCGCACTAACCTGTTTTGTAGATACGGGGTACCCAAGGCCATAATCAGCGACCAAGGAACTCATTTCTGCAACCGCATGATGGCTGCCACCTTGAAGCGCTACCATGTCCACCACCGAACATCCACGGCATATCATCCCCAGACCAATGGTCAAGCGGAGATCTCCAACCGCGAAATCAAAGGTATTCTAAAAAAGATGGTGAAGCCAGGTAGGAAAGATTGGAGTCAGAGGCTAGATGAAGCTCTTTGGGCTTATCGAACGGCATACAAGACGCCAATTGGAACCTCCCCCTTTCGGCTTGTTTATGGGAAGGCATGCCACCTTCCGGTGGAATTAGAACATAAAGCGTATTGGGCGCTCAAGCATTGCAATCCGGATTTGAAGGCTGCCGGACTGGATAGGTAGCTTAATCTGTGTGAGCTTGAGGAATTGCGGCTTAAGGCCTATGAAGGGCAAACGAACTACAAAGCGCGGACCAAATTGTATCATGACAAATTCATCCTCTGACGCTCATTTGAGGAAGGACAACAAGTGCTACTCTTCTCCTCACGGTTGAAGTTGATGCCTGGCAAACTAAAATCAAGATGGACCGGCCCTTATACTGTGACTAAGGTATTCAACCATGGGATGCTTGAGTTGGAAAGCATGGAAAATGGGAGCCGATTCAATGTGAATGGACAGAGAGTCAAACACTACCATGGCGAGGTCAACTTAACAACACAGAAATTCGACCTGAGCCACCCATGGGATCCCACCTTATGATCCAGGAATGAGGTACTGTCGAGCTAACAACGTTAAACAAAGGCACTGGTCGGGAGGTAACCCGACACCTATCTTATTTTCAGTCATTTTATTTTATGTCATTTAGTTTTTGCCTTAAGTCATTCTCACCTTGCTTGTAGATATTTGCTTGCATGACTTTTGAACTAAGTCATTTCGTGAGGAATGCCTTCGTTCAAAAGTGTGGGGTGAGAACCACCTTTGTACATAGTTAATTAACATGCTTTTTCTTTTCCTTTTCCCTTAATATTATCTTTTTGAAAATATGAACTTGAGAATGTGAAAAAGATAGATCTAAATTCATGCAATCACCTTGTGAAAATTCAACTGTATAAAGACTTACGATGTAACTTCTCATTTGTCCCTTTGTGCTGAGATATACAGGGGATGTGGAGTTGACATAAACTGCCCTAGAGAGGCTTGGCAAGCAATCGAAGGACTGGATTTCACTATATGGTTTACGAAGTCAGTGGAGGCTGCACTTCGGGTTTCAGTTGAGTCAGAGTCATCTCCGCCGTGCAACGTTTATGCAAGAGGCGGGACGGGAATCAAACCGTCCTATCTCTAGTCAGAGTAGCCGGGAAAATAGATGAGCGACCCTCATCTTGACCCCCGCGAAACGACGAGGATGAGAAAGAGCGGGGAGGTATTTCCATATGCTCTCGGGCGACGATTGGACCTCCCAAAGAAAGGTTGAGAAAATGGACTAGCAAATCACAAAGAAGCAAAAGCTCAAAGAGTCAAATCAAAAGGCAAAATTGTGAAGGTTTTAACCGAAACAAAAGTGAAGAAGCTCCAATTCAAAATCAAAGGCCGAAGGCCAAATCACTTCAAAAGCTGTCCCTCACCAAGAAGAAATCAAAGATCTCAACTCCTTGAAACCCGAACCAAGTCACGTGCTAGAAAAAGCTACAAGTAAACCATATAGTGCGAGTCGGTCCAGAGAATGCAGTCCAGGAGCCGAAAAAGGGCTATCTCCCGAAACATCCAAATTAATTTGCATCTCGGCTCGAAGGTACAAGTATCAAGTTTCTTCTAAGTATTTACACGGTTTAGTTTGGTAATAAGTAAGTAATGCATGAATTAGGATAAATCTAGTCCCACAATCTCACTTTCATATTCGAAGTTTTTTGGATTGTGTGCGCATCTCTTAAATGGCATTGTTCGGGACGAACAACTAAAAGTGTGGGGTGATCTGATGGACCATATTTATATGATTCATTAAGACAGTTAAACCCACCAAATTAGACTCTTTGTCTATTTAACTTTTGCTTGTTAGTTCCACTTTTGTTCTACCGGCTATTTTGAAGTCTAGAGAGAATACAAGCTAAGGAGGAGTTTTAAAGCTGAAAATGAATTACAAGTCACTCCAGGACACGACCAGATTCCGACTGTACAACTTTCATAAACCTGACATGGAATCACTCAAAACAAGTCCAACCGAAGAGCAACCAGAGTCTGTCCGGAGCTGATAAGACCCGATGGCTTTTGTGAAAAGATCATAAAACACCTCACAACCACTCCCCTCCTCCACCACATGGGCGGCTAAGCCCTCCACCTCTCCTCTCAAGCCATGTGGCCGGCGGCTATGGGGAGAGATGACTCACCTCCGATGGCTTTTGAGCTCTCCATTCCCCTCATGCCATGTGGTGTCTTCTCATTCCTCCCCTTAGCCTATAAATAGACATCTTCCCCTCCTTTGTAAATCATCCCATTTTGTGTGCAAGAAACACAAGTCACTTGTTACTCATCTCTCTAGATTTTGGGCACCATCCATGTAATCACACTACTTTGATATTGAAGTTTGATCTTGAGTACTCTTGTCGGTTCTTGAAGTACTCAAGCTTTTCCTTACTGTTCTTGAGTACTCTTGTCGGTTCTTGAAGTACTCTCCTTTTACTTTCCTGTCTTTACTTACGAAAACTTTACTTTACTGTCTTTCAAAAACCTTTACTTTTTCAAGTACTTAGCTATGATGTCCTGTTCCATGGATATTCGTAGCTAAACCCTTCATTCGGTTGAAGGGGTGTACTAGTATCATACAATGTTTTAGACCCTTCTCTTAGTGACTCTTTGTGTTCAAAACTTGTTCTATGTGCCATATATTAGGTTAGAACTTCCAAGGTTGAGTGGATGCTTTAACGGGCAAAGCTCTTCCGTGGGGTTCATGAACATACTCGGGTAAGTGGATGCTTTAACGGGCAAAGCTTATCTGAGGAGTTCGACCTCTTTTAAACACCATTTGGTTGATCGTAACTGATTGATCAAATGGATGCACATAAGGCTAAGATACTTCGAAAGGAGGAATTAGTCTAAATAGAACAAGTGTTCTAAATGATGTGGCAAGTCATGTGCTAGAAATAGCCTTGATACATCTTTGAACACTTAGTATGATCATTAGAGGTCGATGATAAACAGACTATGATACAAGACCCCTGAGACCGAATCTTTCTTTTAATTGCAATATCACCTGTTACTTTACTTTCAGTCCATATCAACTGCTTAATTTCTGCAAGTCTTGTCCTTCAAGCAATTTCTTTCTGCAAGTATTGTCCATCAAGCACTTACTTTCAGCACTTTACTTTCTGTCATTTATTTTTCCGCAATTTACTTTTCAGTACGCTTACTACAGACCTGTTCAACATCAATCCAACATAACTTTGGCACGCATTGCGCTTGAAATACAGCGTGCGGCCAGTGCCAAAAGTATGTTGCTCAGTTGATATTGAACTTGACTGTTCCAGCACTTTACTTTTCAGTACTAACCACAACCAACCCCCCAACTGTCTTATTTTATTTTCCTCTTTTCGAAAGAACCACTATCAACTAATTCCCTTGGGTTCGACCCCTACTTACCACTTTACTACCCAATAGTAGAGTACGAGTAGCGGACTTATAAATTTATTTTTGCACAGAGACATTGCACCTTAACGACAGTGCAGTGCGCTCCGTCAACTGGCGATCTCGAAGAGCATACCGAGATGAATGCACTGGAGGAGATGGTATGATGGGAGAGGAAGGCGCATCCGAAGGTGATGACACAATGGGTGGAGATGACACATCAGAGGACGGTGATATGTCAAATTGAGATGGTACGACCGAAGAAGACGGTGCAACAGGTGACGAAGGCACAATGGATGAAGAAGGAAGCTCAGAAACCTCAGCACCCTAACGATGAGTGTAGTCATGCGGATAATGGGACAAAATGGGAGAGGGAACGAAAGATGGTGAATCGGGAAAGGTCAAAAAGGAGAGGGGCTCGACTAAGGAAGTTGATGAGAAATCTGAGGAAGGACGAGGATAGAAGGGACGAGACTCATCAAAGGTCACATCTCTCGAAAAACGGATTCGTCTCGCAACTGGATCCCAACAACGATATCCTTTATGTTCATTACTATACCCAAGGAAAACACACTCAATGGACTGAGCAGTCAACTTGGTGCGCTCACGAGGTGCCAATAAGACATAACATAGACAACTAAACAAACGAAGATGAGAATATTCAGGAGGTCGACCAAAAAGACGTTCCACTGGAGTGTCCCCCTAAAGGGTGGAAGACGGCTGAATATTTATCAAGTAAGTGGCTGTCGAGACAGTGATGGACCATAATTATACGAATCAAAAACACAGTTAAACCCACCAAATTAGACTGTTTGTCTAGTTAACTTTTGCTTGTTAGTTCCGATATTTATCTACAGGGCATTTTGGAGCTTAGAGAGAATACATGCTAAGGAGGAGTTTTTACGCAGAAAAGATATTACGAGTCATTCCAAGGTCACGATCAGACGCTGACTGAAGAAATCTCAAGATCCTGACGTGGAATCACTCAAAACAAATCCAACCAAAGAACAATCAAAGTCAGTCCGGAGCTGAAATACACTGATAGTTTTGTGAAAAGACTGCACAAAACTCACAAAACTCTCCCTTCTCCCATGGTGACCGGCGGCTTTTGGGATGACCAAAGGAGGAAGCTCTCCCCCTTTTACCACCCACAACCGGCGGCTTCTACCTCCATGGAGCTCACCCTTGGATGAAACCATGTGGTTTCATCCTCACCACCCATCTCCTCCCCTTTTGGCTATAAATACAAGCCTTCACCTCTCATTTGTATAAGCCCAAAAATCGATAAACACTTCTCTCTCTAAGTTTGTTACTTTGTAAGTTTGGTTTTGATATAAATAATACTCCTGTTGGTTCTTGAGTATTATAGTAGTTTAGGGAATACTCCTGTTGGTTCTTGAGTATTCCAGTAGTTTTTGAGAATACTCCTGTTGGTTCTTGAGTATTCTCCTTTACTTACTGTCTTTCAAAAACCCTCGAGTACTTAGCTATGGTATCCACTTCTATGGATATTCGTAGCTAAACTCTTCATTCGGTTGAAGGGGTGTACTTGTATCATAAAATGTTTTAGGCTATACTCTTAGTGCCTCTTCTTTGTATTCAAAACTTGTTCTATGTGCCATATATTAGGTTAGAACTTCCAAGGTTGAGTGGATGCTTGGAATGGCAAAACTCTTCCGTGGGGTTCGTAAACATACTCGGATAAGTGGATGCTTGGAATGGCAAAGCTTATCTGAGGAGTTTGACCTCTCTAAAAAACCATTTGGTTGCTCGGGAATGACTGACCAAATGGATGCACACAGGCTAATATACCTTGGAATGGGGTACAACAAGTGCTCTACGACCTTGGAATGGGCTAGACAGTGTGGCAAATCGAGTGCTTGGAATGGCCTTGATACACGTTTGAATACTTAGTAAGATCACTAAGGGTCAATGATAAACAGGCTATGATACAAAGCCCCCAAAACCGAATGCTTTCCTTAAATTAAAAACACCACCTGCACTTACTTTTAATTTTAGTATAAACCGCTCTATCAACTGCTCACCTTCCGGAGGACTTGCCAATCACGCATCACCCGCTGTAAGTCTTCTATTTTTATTTTTTAGTATTTATTTTTCAGTCATTTACTTTTCGCACAAAAAACCAAAACCAACCAAAAAGTCACGCAGTTACTAGCTCTAAAACCTCAACCAACCTAAAACACGCTCCCTCGCTGTACAATCACCTCAAAGAGCAACTATCCCCCTAATTCCTTTGGGTTCGACCCCTACTTACCACTTGCTACCCAGTAGTGAAGTAGCGAGTAGCGGACTTATAAATATTATTTGTACACATTGCCTCGCGACAAGGCAGTGCCTGTCAAATTGGCGCCGTTGCCGGGGAATTAGTTAATTAATCGGATAAGTTCTTTGAATCAACACGCGCTTCGAAACAACCATGTCTCGCGAAGAAAGCCACCATGACTACCAGGATGACGACGAGATAAACCTGTACGATCAAAATGATGAGGTGCCACTTCCATTTATCGACGATCCGGAACAACTCATCAGAAACAGAAGAGCTCGTGATAGGGAGGCCATCAGAAGAAACCAAGAACCGCCCGAGGACCAAAATGCAGCTGGTCCAGTACAACCCCCTAGATATCCACCACGACCTCAACCTCGACAAATGCCTAGGCAAGAACCTGTCTTCGACGACTACTATGGGGATAACAACTACCATGAACCTACTATGTGAGAATTGAACGCCCCCAATTTCGAAACACAGCCGTGGTGCATTTACGAGGGCCCTGAACTTGAAGACATAACCATCAACGCATCAGTGGCCCACAGCTTGCCAAAATTCTCAGGAGCTCAAGGAGAATCTGCCACAACTCACCTCCAACGCCTGCATGGAATTTGCCAAAATCTAAAGCCCAATCGAGTGAATATGGACGACTTCAAGTTGAAGGCATTCTATTTTTCCCTCATAGACTCGGCAAACGATTGGTTCCTTTCATTGCCTTCCGGAAGCATCAGAACATGGGCTCAGATGCAGAAGAAGTTCTTAGACAAATACTACCCAGCAGGAAGAGCAATGCAAGTAAGGAGGCAACTGCAAGAAATCAAGCAAGGGCCCAATGAAACCATGTACGACTACCTGGAAAAGTTCAACCGTCTGGAGAGAAGCTGCTGTACCCTTGGACTGCCCGAGAAACTCACCATTGAGTATCTCATTGATGGATTAAGACCCTTAGACAAAATGCTCCTGGATGCCTCAGCTGGAGGATCCATGATGAATCTATCATTAAGAGGCATAAGGGATCTCATCACCAAGGTTGCTGAAAATGCCCGATTTAGAGAAGAGACAACTAGGCAGGAAGAATTTTCCCGAACAAAGATTGTCGCAAGAGCTGAAACACCGATGAGCTCTATTCTTGAAGAAATGAAACAGTTAAAGGAGATGATGATTCAGATCCTACGAAGACAGCCAGTTCCAGTAAAACCTTGCGAGTTTTGTGGTTCTACTGACCACAAAACTGACGCATGCCCGACATTAATAGAAGAGGAACCGGCAGAAGTAAATGCAGTGGGAGGATACCAAGGATACAACAACAACAACAACGACAGAGCCGGACAAAACAGACAGTATGGTCAAGCAACCAACCCGAGCTGGCGTAACAATAACTATCCTCAGAAGGAAGCACAACCAGCTGTCCCTCAACTAGCTCAGTCATTCTACCAACCCCCACCGACAGTACCAAACCGGCCCGAACAATCAGCAGGAACCGAGCAAGTCACTCGATGACACAATGAAGGAGCTCGCAGGAAACATAAATCAATTGGGTGTTTCGCTACACCAATACCAGGCGAAAACTGACGGGGCAATTTCAGAATTGACCAAACAGATGTCCCAGCTCGCCACCACAATGTCAACACTCACCAATGAACCTGGCAGACTTCCTTCACAAACCATCCAAAATCCAAAGGCAAATATTAGCATGATTAGGAGGTCAAACATAAAGACTACACTGGGAGAAGTAACACGATCCCCAACTTACAAATTTACGAACAAGCACTTCAACCGCAGGCGTCGACCTGATTGGAACCAAGAGGAAGACCGACCCAATAATGGAAAAACATGGGTCACACATGCTGACAATGGACGATATGCATTCACCGTTTGCATAACACCACCGCCAATCTTACACTCCGACATACCAGCATCTGGATGGGATGACAATAACAATTTAAGGTGGAACTCCCCAACTAATATTTATGCTTCGAAGCAAAATATTAAGAAGTCCGATTATACAAATCCTAAGCCAAGGAATGGGCAGAATGGCCCGACAATAGAAACAGCCCTCACTTCAGATCATGAGTCGCAACCGGAAAGAGATAAAGACCCAGGGGCTTTCACAGTCACCTGTAGTATTGGCGAAACCCGAATTCACAAGTGCCTAATCGATCTTGGGGCTGCGGTCAATGCCATGCCTTACTCCCTTTACTACTTATTGGGGCTTGGTCCATTGAAGCCACCCAGGTGAAATATCGAGCTAGGAGATAAATCGTGCATCCGTCCGGCTGGAGTACTGGAAGATGTAATACTCCATGTGGGAGAGCTTGTCGTTGCTGCTGACTTTTATGTAATACAAACGGGAGAGACCAGCAAAGACGACCCTCCAACAATAATAATGGGACGACCATTCCTCTACGCTACTCAAGCAAGAATCGATGTGGGCAAGGGCTCATTATCGCTTGAGTTCGGCGGCAAAATTGCAAATTTCTACATTGATAATAGCCGACCGGATACAAAGGAACCGCCAGACATTATACCTATCTCAGATCGCGGTACACAGATTTCTGACCTGCCAAAAGAGACCGAAAAAGCAACAAGACCAGCAGCTATGGTTAAAGGCTCCCCGCCTTCTCAGAAACAATGGAAAGAAAAAACACCAAAACCATGGAGTTCTAACCCCAAACAAGAAATCAGGAAAAGGCAAGGCAAAAAGCAACACAGGAATGGTGGCGAAATTTGACTTAAGCCACCCATGGGATCCAAACCAGTGATCCAGGAATAAGGTACTGTCGAGCCAACGACGTTAAACAAAGGCACTGGGCGGGAGGTAACCCGACACCTATCTTACTTTCAGTCATTTATTTTCTGTCATTTAGTTTTTCCAATAAGTCGCTCTCACCCACTTTTTGTATAGAAGGAATGACCCCTTGTAGGAATCAGTTTTTGGAGCAAGACCGGATCAGCCAGGCAGCTTCCGTGAATTACCGGGCCTGCGCTGAGAGTTCAAGGCCCCAGCCGAACTCCCTCGATTATCCAACTCCGAGGCATGTCGTTCCACGACACGACACAGTAAAAGGGAGTTCTGTTCTTCTTTTTTCCTTAATGTCACTTACCTTCTCTTGTATATATTTGTATGACTTTTGAACAAAGGCTCGCCTTCGTTCAAAAGTGTGGGGTGAGAACCACCTGTGTACATAACATGTTTTTCTTTTTTTTATATTATCTTTTTGAAAATATGAACTTGAGAATGTGAAAAAGATAGATCATAATTCATGCATCAACCTTGTGAAAATTCAACTGTTTAAAAACTTAGGATGTAACTTCTCATTTGTCCCTTTGTGCTGAGATAAACTAGGGATGTGGAGTTGACATAAACTGCCCTAGAAAGGCTTGGCAAGCAATCGAAGGATCGAATCTAACTATATGGTTTTCAAAGTCTGTGGAGGCTGCACTTCGGGTTTCAGTGAAGATTGAAGTCATCTCCGCCATGCAGTGTTTATGCAAAAAAGAAAAGAAAAAAAAGGCGAGGACGGGAATCAGACCGTCCTATCTCTAGTCAAAGTAGCCGAGAAAATAGATGAGCGACCCTCATTTTGACCCGCGCGAAACGGCAATGATGAGAGGAGCGGGGAGGTATTTCCATATGCTCGCGGGCGATGATTGGACCTCCCAAAAAGGCTTGAGAAAATGGACTAGCAAGCCACAAAAAGGCAAAAGCTCGAAGAAGCAAATCAAGAGGCCAAAGGCCCAAAATTGTGAAGGTTTTAACCGAACAAAAGTGAAGCACTCAAAGAGTCAAATCAAAGGCCAAAGGCCGATTCACTACAAAAAAAAAGGCTGTCCCTCGCCAAAAAGAAAATCCAAGACCAAACCATTGAAACCCGAACCGAATCACGTGCTAGAGAAAGCTACAAGAAAACCATATAGTGCGAGACGGTCCCGAGGTTGCAGTTCAGGAGCCTAAAAAGGGCTATCTCCCGAAACATCCAAAATACTTTGCATCTCAGCACGGAGGTACAAGTATCAAGTTTCTTCTATTTATTTACGCAGTTTAATTTGGTAATAAGTAGTAATGCATGAATTAGGATAAATCTAGTCCCACATTCTAACTTTCATATTTTAAAAGCTTACTTAGTGCCGCCCTTTAATAGCATTGTTCGGGACGAACAACTAAAAGTGTGGGGTAATCTGATGGACCATAATTATACGAATCAAAAACACAGTTAAACCCACCAAATTAGACTGTTTGTCTAGTTAACTTTTGCTTGTTAGTTCCGATATTTATCTACAGGGCATTTTGGAGCTTAGAGAGAATACATGCTAAGGAGGAGTTTTTACGCAGAAAAGATATTACGAGTCATTCCAAGGTCACGATCAGACGCTGACTGAAGAAATCTCAAGATCCTGACGTGGAATCACTCAAAACAAATCCAACCAAAGAACAATCAAAGTCAGTCCGGAGCTGAAATACACTGATAGTTTTGTGAAAAGACTGCACAAAACTCACAAAACTCTCCCTTCTCCCATGGTGACCGGCGGCTTTTGGGAGGAGGTGACCAAAGGAGGAAGCTCTCCCCCTTTTACCACCCACAACCGGCGGCTTCTACCTCCATGGAGCTCACCCTTGGATGAAACCATGTGGTTTCATCCTCACCACCCATCTCCTCCCCTTTTGGCTATAAATACAAGCCTTCACCTCTCATTTGTATAAGCCCAAAAATCAATAAACACTTCTCTCTCTAAGTTTGTTACTTTGTAAGTTTGGTTTTGATATAAATAATACTCCTGTTGGTTCTTGAGTATTATAGTAGTTTAGGGAATACTCCTGTTGGTTCTTGAGTATTCCAGTAGTTTTTGAGAATACTCCTGTTGGTTCTTGAGTATTCTCCTTTACTTACTGTCTTTCAAAAACCCTCGAGTACTTAGCTATGGTATCCACTTCTATGGATATTCGTAGCTAAACTCTTCATTCGGTTGAAGGGGTGTACTTGTATCATAAAATGTTTTAGGCTATACTCTTAGTGCCTCTTCTTTGTATTCAAAACTTGTTCTATGTGCCATATATTAGGTTAGAACTTCCAAGGTTGAGTGGATGCTTGGAATGGCAAAACTCTTCCGTGGGGTTCGTAAACATACTCGGATAAGTGGATGCTTGGAATGGCAAAGCTTATCTGAGGAGTTTGACCTCTCTAAAAAACCATTTGGTTGCTCGGGAATGACTGACCAAATGGATGCACACAGGCTAATATACCTTGGAATGGGGTACAACAAGTGCTCTACGACCTTGGAATGGGCTAGACAGTGTGGCAAATCGAGTGCTTGGAATGGCCTTGATACACGTTTGAATACTTAGTAAGATCACTAAGGGTCAATGATAAACAGGCTATGATACAAAGCCCCCAAAACCGAATGCTTTCCTTAAATTAAAAACACCACCTGCACTTACTTTTAATTTTAGTATAAACCGCTCTATCAACTGCTCACCTTCCGGAGGACTTGCCAATCACGCATCACCCGCTGTAAGTCTTCTATTTTTTTTAGTATTTATTATTCAGTCATTTACTTTTCGCACAAAAAACCAAAACCAACCAAAAAGTCACGCAGTTACTAGCTCTAAAACCTCAACCAACCTAAAACACGCTCCCTCGCTGTACAATCACCTCAAAGAGCAACTATCCCCCTAATTCCTTTGGGTTCGACCCCTACTTACTACTTGCTACCCAGTAGTGAAGTCGCGAGTAGCGGACTTGTAAATATTATTTGTACACATTGCCTCGCGACAAGGCAGTGCCTGTCTGACAGCTTCTGCCAAAAAATGAACGGGAACACTAGAGGCAAGTAAAAGAGCACGAGATGTCTCCAAGAGATGACGATGCTTGCGCTCAGCAACGCCATTTTGCGCGTGAGCGCCTGGCAGGAAAATTGGGAGAGTGTCCCATGCGAAGCTAGAAACTGGCGAAGGTGACGAGATAGATATTCTCCAGCTGAGTCAGCACGAAGAACGTGAATAGGAGAGTCAAACTGAGTGCGGATCATGGTGGCAAAACTTTATAAATAGATAAAACCTCACTACGAGAGGACATAAAATATATCCATGTGTGACGAGAAAAATCATCTATAAATAAAATATAATAGCGATGACCCCCTTTTGAAACAAAGGGAGCCGGACCCCAAACATCAGAGTGAACAAGATCAAATGGCCGCTGAGAAATTGACTCACTAATAGAATAAGGAAGAGTAATTTGTTTTCCAAGTTTGCAACCCTGACAATCTAAAGATGTATCACCAGAGACAGATCCTAAAAGACCACGGCGGACTAAGGAGGACAAACGTGAGCCGCAGATGTGACCCAACCGGTGATGCCATTGAGCAAAACAGGCGGTTGAAGAGGCAATGGAGGCAGAAGCAGAAGAACTGGCAGAGGCAGCGGAAAGAAGATGAAGCCAGTCAAGCTCCCAAAGACGTTGCGAATCACGACGCCGAGGGCCAGTACCCACCAGATTCCCCATGCGACGATCCTGAATGCAACAAGAATCAGAGTCAAGAATTATACGACAACCATGGTCAATGAGTTGACCAGCAGAGATGAGCTGCATGGCCAATTGGGGAACGAAAGAAACTGAAGGGACACTAAAAGAAGAAGATGAGAGTGTGCCCCTTCCAATGACAGACAATGAAGTGCCATCAGCGGTCTGAACTGATAAAGGAGTAAGTAAAGGACTGACAGACTGAAGACAAGTAGAATCAGAAGTCATATGAATTGAAGCACCAGAGTCAAGGATCCAGGGTGATATACCTGATGATTTTGGTGGTGATCTCGCAAAGCCTAAGGACACAGTAGCAGAACCAGCAGCTCCTAACGGTGCAGAGACAGACATACGACGCAACAACGTGAGAATCTCTTGAGTATCAGAAGTACCAGATCCGGCAGTAGTTGAGAATGTCAAGTCTCATCGCCAGTTTCGTCGCATTTATGATTTTCTGACACGTCTTCGAGTTGAGTTTGAGCAGATCCGGGCTCAACTTTTGGCTCGCCATCCCCGTGTGACCATATTAGATGTCCTTTCAGCTGTCCGGACTGAAGAAATTCGACTTCGTAATGCGGGTTTGCTTCCTACTCCTTCTATTTTGGCTGTTCGTGCATCATCCTCCACATCGCCTGCTCTTGCCTCATCTGATGTCGCTACCTCAGAAACCCCTTCTGGGGGTGAGCGACCTCATTGCACCTATTGTAACAAGGCAGGACATTCAGCATACTATTGTCACAAGAAGAAGAGAGATACGGCTGCACGTCGTGGTGGCCGCCCTCCGAAGAGTTCTGGAAGTGGTTCCACAACTGGCGATGAGACTGTTGGAGCGACTGCTCCCGATGAACAACACTCAAGAATAGAGAATCACCAGTGGGCACATAGCGTTCCAGAAGATGGGCCCACATCAACTGAGCTGATTCTAAACAAACAATATCTGAAGAAAGTGATACCTCCATACTCGCCACAATAATAGACAAGGCGCGAGCATCTTCATCTATCCATGTTCGAAAGGCAGTGTACTGGTTATGGAAGGATTCCATGGCATCGTCAAATTCTGCTGAAGCTTTCTGTTTATCTTCGTCAGAGGCATCTGCAGGTAGAACATGCATAGTAGGCGGGGTGGGACGCGGTGGACACGGGAGCTCTCCGGTAAGAAAATCCGAAAGTCGTTGGCCACGCATGTGGAGGCGCATGTGATGTATCCATTCTGCAAAATTTGTGCCATTAAAGATCACCGGCAGCGAGGAATAGAAACAGTACCTGTGGAAACAAGAGAAGACATAATGGGTTAGTTAGTTTTTTTTTGAACCGTTGACCGGTCAAAGAATGACTGCTGACTAGTCAACTGAATGACGTGGCACTGACTGTTTGCTGACTGGGCAAGTGTGCTGATGTCGCGCTGACTGGACTGCTGATGGGTCAAAGGTTGACTGTTGACCAGGTTTGACTTTTTTTGTGTGCCAAAACCCTTCGATCAACACAGCAAAGTCACCGACACAGCTTTTTCAAACAGCAACAAAGTGTAGCGGCAGCGGATTAACGACAGCAACAAAACTTTAGGAATGGATTGATTTCAGTAGATCTGGACAACCCCAATCAAGCACCAAAACGGATTGATCCAATCAGCCCCAATCAAGCGATCAAAGCAAACCGAGTGATGTCAAGCAGCAAACGGATTGATTTCAGCAGATCTGGACACCAACAGCGAACGGGTCGATCTGAGTAGCAGCAACATCAACGGGGAAGCAAACTGACCGTCGGAGAAGCAGTAGTGGGCAGATATGAATGACAGATGTGAGCGGCGGCGGACAGAAACGCGCGGCGGCTGATAGAACTGTCGTGGACAGATCGGCGGCGGCAGTCAAATCGTTGACAGCGGCGGCGGATCTAGCGTGGAAAAAAAAAGAAGAAAAAAAAACAATTTCAAACCAAAGCGTCTGATACCATGTTATGAATATGAATTATGTATTGATATGTGACGAATACGTCAATGTATACAGTACATGATAGATGTGTATGGTAAGCATAATAATGAGAGAATATACATGATATATGCAATGAATATCTGATGAAAATAATATATTCTCTAACAGCCATATCCGAAGATCTCCTGTTTCAGATCATACATAACATGTATTTAAAACGATACAAAAGATAACTAAAGATCTATGTAGCACGGAAACCTCTACATGGGTGAGGTACCGATTTCGGAAACCTGAAAACCTCCGGAAACCTTAGTTGACCGTTTCTTGAGGTTTCAGATGTTGGAGGTATTGCTTAAAAACACACTAGCGGAGTTACTGAATAACTGTAAATTTGTACTTAATGTAGATATAATATAAATTACAACATAATATTAAACAGAAATCGCAAACCAGAGTATGGATAGACTCTTGTTTGACGCTGTCCTTAAAGCAGGATTGCCGCCCTACCGGTGTTTGGGACTGACTGGCAATACGCTTCCTAAGATAAATCTATCCTCAGCAAACACTTGAGCACCGAAGCTTTGCTGATAGAACACTGATGGCCTTTAGCTATCACTCACCATCTACGAATGGAAAACCAGAGGAGGAATGTTGTTGTTTGTGTTTGGTTTTTTTTGAAAGTGAAGAATGAGCCTCAATTTATAGGAGAGGTCAGCCCTTGCCTCATAAATCCAAGGCGGCTGATGGTTCATGGTCCAATTGCCATTGGAAGATCAAAAACTCATTGAGATTCCAAATGCGGCTAATGGTACATCATCCAAGAGCCTTGGGAGACCAAGACCACGTTGATATTCCAAGGGCAGCTGATGGTTCATCATCCAAGTGCCCAAGTTGTTGATTCATAAACCAAGTGCCCAAGTTGTTGATTCATAAACCAAGAGCATTGGAAAACAAAATGCATTGATAAAGTTGTCTCATCCGGCCAACCGGCCGTTCAGCCATTTGCCCTTTTCCGAACCGGCCGGCTCAGAAGACAGAGTCTCTTTGAGCTGAACCAATCGGCCGGGCCGGTTCAAAGACTCAGAGAGTTGAACCAAATTGGGAACCGGGCGGTATACAAATTTTTTTTGATCTTTGCACCGCACTACCCGCGGAGAAATCGATGATGCATTCGTGCGGGCGTTCACAAGCCAAGCCAAATTCGACGTCGACGACGTCGTTCACAAGCCAAGCCAAATTCGATGTCGTCGACGGCATTGATTTCTCATTCGATATCAATTCGTTTTTGGGATTTCTACATTCGATTTCATACCTCTCATTGCAAGGTATTTTAATCCAATTTTTATCAATTCATTTTAAGGTGTTCTCCATTCTTAAATTAGGTTTCAAAATGTGGCGCACCACCATTTTCTTCACACTTATTTTACACAAAGTTCAACATCAGAAACGGTCAACGAATCGGAAACTTCTAGGACATGGCAAGAAACCTCTAAAAACACAATTTTGCATTTTATTTTGGAAAATTTTCGAAAAAAATTAATTTAAATGATAATTTAAATTATTTTAAACTAAAATTTGATTGTTTTCAAAAATCATAAAATTATTCATATACTTAATATATATTTAGTACAGCGGTTTCCAGCGATTTTTTTTACTTATTTTTGGATTTGCGTTTTCTTCCGGTTTCCATTTCCGTGCTACTCAGCTAAAGATCAACCAAAGTGAAACTCATTAAAACATTTAATCCCAATCAGCTCAAATAAAAATGCATCTGCAGTTCTACACAAATCCCCAAAAAATATGTTATTCCTAAAAAAAAATATAAATCTAAAAAGAGAGAAAAAAAGAAGAATAAAAAAAAAGACGATTCCAGAATCGACCCTAAAGGGTTTTCTGTGATAAACAAAACAAAAGCGGCTCGATTTGCTCGATTCTTAATTTCTTGATAGCTAAAAAATTAACCAATCTCAGACATGACTTCAGCTCGTCTCAAATCTGAACGCGAACTCATACATGCCTCCAGCTCATCGACTTGGAAGAGAAAGGAAGAGAAAGGGGAAGATTGATGTCAGAGATGCTCCAGTTCCGTTAGCTACGGTCACGTGATGAAAACCTAAGTGGTCGTTTTGAACTTACTAAACTTAAATTACGAAACTAACCTAAACGACGTCGTTATTAGGGTGGCATTTGCAAAATTTTAGAATATTTTTGTAGAAATTAATATTTGCAAAATTTTAGAATATTTGGGTTCAAATGGTGGGAATAGATTGGATAAAATTGTAATTGATGAGGAAGAAGGTGAGATGAGGAGCAATCAATATCGGATGATTGTCGGCAATAACTTGGCGGGGGTATACGACGCATGTGAGACACTTAGTTTAGTGTGATGTAAAAGAGACGTTGTGTCGGACATGTAGAGACAAAAACTAAACACTGGCGTATGATCGCCTAAAATATGTCGCACATGTTGTGCGATGACTTGCGTCATCGTACATAATGCGTCGTAAACTTGAGCCGAAATTTGTAGTGTCATAGTCAAACAAAATAGACTATTTTAGTTAACTCAATCGTTAACTTTATTAGTTTTTTTATTTTTCCATCTAATTAGAAAATACGGTAGTTCGGACTTCAAATAGAAAAAGAGTGATAACTCGAGCTCTTTTTGTACTTTTGCCTAAAATATATGAATTCTTTATATTTATTTGCGGTTGGCCTAAAAGATCAATATATTAAATATTTGGCACTAACTCAACTTTTTATGAAACGCTGAATATGTTTCCATATGTATATCGTGATTTGTTATTTTATTAAAGGGTTGAATTCTGATCAGAATCTATTTAGGTCAGAACTTAGAACTCATTAGGTTCTTTAATCTGATTGTCTGAACGGTTAAGATTAATAATGATTTTTACAAATTATTTAATGATTTAATTAGTTTAATGAAGTCAAAGGGTATAGACGTAATGTTAAATACATTTCGCGCCCAGATACGTTTCTTCTATTACACACGAATCAAACACTAGATTTTCAGTGTATTTCAATGAATCAGATCTTGAACGAGCGACGATGTCTACTAAGAGTTTCAGCAAATTCTATGCTAAACGACTAGAGAAAACACGAGCATTGTTGTCTGCGCGTATATCCAGTAAAATTACGAACATTGAAACAAAAAACACGAACAAAATAGTGGCACTAAAAATTACGAACATCATCACTTTATCCATGAGCATTGTTATATTATGAATAAAAATACGAGCATTGTTGTCTGCGCATATATCTAGCAAAAACACGAACGTTAAAAACAAAAATACGAACATCATGAACAAACTTACAATGAGATCAAAACGGTGGTGGTCAAAATCACGAACATCATGACTTTATCCACGAGCATTATTCTGTCATGACCAAACCATATTACGAACATTGAAAACTAAAACGTGAACTTGAATTGATATTAAAGAATGGTAACCAGCGCAGGTCGGCTTTTGCAACTACGTGTTTGTGCTCTGCCGTTGCTTGAAGCAGAACCATCGTTTGTTTGCAGGGTGGCTTTTGCAAAATTTTAAAATATTTTCGTAGAAATTAATACAGTTGTCTAAACCATGGGATTTGTGGGATAAGATCATGTGGTACATTTTGCAATCGGCTAATTTGCCCTCAAATAAGATATATTATAAATAAAAAAAAGATGGGTGCGGTTCAGGTCAAAACCTACTTTATATATAAAAACTAAAAACTCAATTTCAAGCTGACACGTGTCCCATTTAGTCGAAATCCCGAACAAAGCACGGGAGGGGTATTATAGTCATTCCACATATCCTAATAATTTTATTTTCAATTTAGTCCTCGAGTTGTTAATGATCAGACTTAAACTTGGAATGATCAGACTTAAAAACAGCAATGATCCAGACTTAAAAAGCAATGATCAGACTTAAACCAGTAATGATTAGACTTAAAAAACAATGATCAGACTTAAACCAGTAATGATCAGACTTAAACAACAATGATCAGATTTAAACCAGTAATGATCAGACTTAAACCAGTAATGATCAGACTTAAACCAGTAATGATCAGACGTAAACAACAATGATCAGACTTAAACAACAATGATCAGACTTAAACCAGTAATGATCAGACTTAAACCAGTAATGATCAGACTTAAACCAGCAATGATCAGACTTAAAACTATTATGATTAGACTTAAACAACAATGATCAGACTTAAACAGACAATGATCAGACTTAAACATGTAATGATCAGACTAAAAAAATAATGATCAGACTTAAACCAATAATGATCAGACTTAAACAACAATGATCAGACTTAAAACAACAACGATCAGACTTAAAACAACAATGATCAGACTTAAACAAGTAATGATCAGACTTAAACCACGCGCCCAACCTTTACATTAACTTGTTAATGTCTTAACTGGGCGCGGCGCTAATGTCAAAGCTGGGCGTGGCGCTAATGTCAAAGCTGGGCGCGCGGCAACCAAAATGATCTGACTTAAACTCGTAATGATCAGACTTAAAACAAATTTTAGGACGATTATACCCCTCGTATCTTTTAGGTATTTTTAAATAGTACGCGTTAATTTTTTTTATTTACAAAAAGCGCCCCGAACGCAATAAATTCTGATTGGTCGAAATATACACGTTTCAATATATTGGGTTCTTAGTTTTTATTTATAACTATGGTTTGTATTTGATTCGTTTCCAAAAAAGATTACTTTTATTTTTAAATTTTAAGTAGTATAAATGATGTAACCGAACGGCTAGAAAAAAAATTCTAAATTATGAGCAACTCTTTTATAAAACTAATAGAAAATAATAACCATCATTATAGCTAGGAATCAGATGCTTTAAGATTAATCCTTAAGTTGAATTAAGAAACTAAGCTAAACCACGTCGTTACTAGGGCGGTTTTGAACGTCTTCGTTGTGAACTTACTAAACTTAAATTAAGAAACTAATCTAAACGACTTCGTTATTAAGGTACGACTTTTGTCAGACATGAATAAAATTGAGGACGAGAAGCAGAATTCTGCATCAAAAATTTATCCTCTCATCCAAATTTGGTCCAGGATGAGACAGATAAGCATGGAAATAGATCCTGCGAATAACGTCCGCCACAACTAGAATAAGAAGAAGAAGTAGGCCTCGGTAGTGGGCCGGGTAGGGGCCTACCCTGCCCTGAAATGAGAGGGTCGGGTGGACTTTACATAGATTTTAATGCTAAAATGAACAAATCGGATGTCAGGTCGGGTACAATTTTTTAAAAAAAACTAAACTCTTAGGGTACTCATAGGGCCCAGTTTTCGGGTCCAAATTACCCTTGCAGGGTACAAAACTTGCTGTAAAACTACATTTGCAAAATAACCTGTTGTCCTTGATGAATCAAGGTTACAAAAAATACTTTCAAAAAAAAAACAAAGATGAAGCAAGCTAAGCTGTAAGAGCTTCATTACAAAAAGCTTCCAAAAAACTAAGCTGAAGCAAGCTTTTGCATCAAGCATAAAGATTTTATCAAACATGTTAACAATTTTCAGCATCACCTGCTGAATAGGTATCTCCATTCAGCTTTTCTCCAATATTGTTGGGTGGGTTGGTTACAATTTCTTCATCATCAACCATCCATTCGGGTCTAGCAGCCCTCAAATTCATCAAATCTTCAGCAACTTCCTCTTCTCTAGCTGCTTCTTGCTTCCTCTGAGCAGCCAAAGACCAATCTTTGAGGCAAATTAAGGCTTCAATAGTATTCGGACTTAAAGCTGCCCTCTTTTCATTGACAACTCTACCTCCAACACTAAAAGCTGCTTCTGAAGCTACGGTTGATGCCGGGACAGAGAGTAAGTCCTTTGCCAAACTGCTAAGAACAGGATATAAAGAACAATTATTTTTCCACCATCCCAAAAAATTAAAATTATCATCATCCTCAACCTCTATTGTTGCTAAGTCAAGATACATTTGCAAATCAGAAGTTTGAACAGATATATTCAGATTCTTGCTATTTTTATCCTGGACATGCTAAAATTTTGAACTAAAGGAAACATGGATGTATTATTCAAAGATGCAGAAGCTGCTGCAGGTGCTGCGGGATCAGAGGGTGGGAAAGGGGCAACAGAAATCAGTTTCCTTTTATAAAAATCATACACATTATACAAGCAAGTCTTGATGCTATCAATCCTACACTCAACTTCATTATCCGAAAGGCCATAATATCTCAGCCAATCTTCAATAGCTAACAATTTGAATCTTGGATCCATAATGGTAGCAAGGCAAAAAGTCATTGGAAAAGTAGACCAATATTTATCAAACTTCATTTTCATGGCATTAAGAGCAATCTGAAATCCAGGATAATCAGAATATGCAACAAAATTTTGATAAATATCCACTAAACATGGTATGACTCTACTTGAGGTAGGTGTATACACATTGCAGCATGTTTTCGTAGAAGAGTTGAAAATGGAAAGAAAATTGCATATCAAGTTAGGATCTATCCAATCATTCTCATTTGCAATTTCCAAGTTGACATTTCTTGATTCATTCACAATAAGCACATATCTGTGTAAAGCAGATTTATACTTAAGTGCTGTAACAAGTAGATCATGAGTCGAATTCCACCTATGTGGAACATCAATGTCAATATTTTTTCCCCAAGCCCAAATCTTTACAAGCATGCACCCAAACTTCATGTCTTTTATTACTTGAATTCATACTTCTAACTATGGCAGTGATTTTTTCAATCGGTGCAGATAATGTAGACAATCTATCTTGCACAATTAAATTCAAAATATGTGCACACCAGCGAATATGAAACAATCGCTTAGTAACATCAGCTAGCATCAAATATTCAGGCAGCAAATTCACAAGTGAGTCATTATTTGATGCATTATCAAGTGTTATGGAGAACACCTTATTCTGAATATGCCATGCAATTAACTCTTCATTAATATGCTGTGCTAAAATTTATCCGCTATGTGGCTATTCTATCATTTTAAAGGACAATATCAGATCCTTCTTTCATCCGTGAACATAATGCACTACAACCTTCATCAAAACTCTTACTGGTGCAAAGGAGGGAAAAAGACGTCACACACATTTATCCAACGCCCCTCACTTTCAGCAAATCGACTAAAAGCTTGTGTGCCCACAGAAAAGTGTATCAGCCATAAAAATCAGACGGTTCGCATGTGCTGGTACTGGGTCATTGTTTTGGAGTGTTTTTATTTATTGTGGTGTATGACGACAAGAAGAATCCAGACACCAGTTACACTTTGTGTAACATCGCGATGGGAGTAACGAAGAAGGTTCCTTATTTAAGACCTAGGGAGAATGATGTATACTGGTACGCATTTGGGTTTGGATGTGTCCATGGTAGTGTTCCGGAGTTTAAATTAGTGAAATTGGCATAGTTTTTAAACGAGGATTGTGAATTGAAATGCTCAACTCACGTGTACACATCTGCGACCAATTCTTGGAAATCGGTCGAGTCTTGTCAGAGCAAGACTGTTGAACAAGGGACTGAACTGAATGGTGTTATTCATTGGCTAGCAGAAAGTTTAACAGGAAAACGAGGTACCAACAAGTTCATTCTCATTTTTGATTTGAAAAAAGAAGTTTTTGGGAGGATTGAAATACCTCATGGCACACAAGATGATCGATGCTTGTCATTGATTGCTCCATCATTTGGTTGTACTGATGTATGGGTCATGCGCCACGGGGAGTCATGGGTTAGGAGTCATGGGTTAGGCAAGCAAAACTTGGACCTTCGAGAATTGATAATTCGACGATGTTGGGGTATTGGCATAACTTCAAAGGACTGCTTTTGGAAGATCGTGGTGAGGATATGGGGATATTCATAGCCATGGATAATAAGCGTCACAAATACTGTGTTAATTTTTCCGAAACAAAGCTTTTTACCTATGTAGAGAGTCTCGTATCATTCAACTTTTAGTTATTAGAGGAGTAGCAATATTATTTTCTAGTAAGTGTAAATTAAACGTTAAATTTTCTTTATCCACGGTTGACATTTTTGGTTTAGGTTTATGTTACCATAGGAAACCACATCTGCAAACAGATCCAGAAAATCAAAACATAACAATTATTTTGTTTCCTTTAGTGCAGCCAACTTGTCTAATATTTTGGGACTCTGGTGAGTCAGGATCATAACCTTGCCAGGACATACAACTTTAATTAAACTGAGAACAAAGTCCCAAGGACTTCATAAATTTTGTTTGCTACCTCACACATTTGTTACGTCACCACTTTTGTCTGAAATTTGCATTGATTTTGCATTGATTCCGATCTTATGTTGTTCAATTGAACAAGTTGCCAAGTTCCTCCGACGTTTGTTCTTCTTTGTATAGGAAGTAGTTGAAAGAGGCCGGCTTGTGTTACCAGTGGTAGCATAACATCATTCAGACATTTATGTACTGGCAGAGTGGCAGCTACAAGCTGCTAAAATTGATTTACCATGCTCCATTGACTGCTGGTTATCTCATCCACTACGCCATTTTGTCAATTACGCTACAACTTTTGTTAGGCGTCGCTTAAAAATATGTGGCATAAACTTATTTAAATGACACACATTGACACGCGCGTCACGTATTTTTACTTATGCGATAACTTTTTACGCTACGTCGCACGTATGCCGCGTTAACATATTAACGCGACCACTCAAAATACGCTGCTATAAATGGTTTATGCGACAAATGTTTAGACTACGATCAAAGTGTGTCGCGTCTTAGCGTTTACGCGACAAATGATTGCGCGACGTTTTATGTTTGTCGCACAAAATACTTTACACGTCACCTATTTATGCGACATTGCAAACTTTGCCGCTTTATTGTTTACTCTTTACGACTTCATATTCTTCGCTCTTTTATTAAATTTGACTTTTGGAGTTTAAAACTTAACGCGTCATGGTTCGAATGTATGACGCATAAACGAACAAACAAATTTAAAACAAAATCGAGTTATAGGCCCAACAATTAGTAGTTAGAACAATTTAGGTTTTCTCCGACACACAGCGGCTGCAACTCCTGTGGAGATCCACATTCGAATATCGGACTAAATTCCTCTATCCCCAACCGTATTGAGTCCCACCACACACAAGCATATCGCCCGCCCCAACAATCAACAGTTAAGATCATCGGCTCAGGTCGCGATTCAGCAATTAAGGTCAGCGGCGCTCCATCCCCAACGTAACACAACTCACATATTGATCGAGCGCAAATGATACGAAGAGAAATGATTTGATAATTTTGGAGATTTAGCAATTGAATTGGATCCTAGAACAACAACAGTTCATTACATCAGGTTCGTTTTTAATTTTTGATATATTCGCCACTAAATTTGATTCTTAGACATAGTTTGATGAATTGAAGATTTGATATATTAGCAAATTGAATTTTGGAGAAACGATTAAGTGTTTTTGTTATTTGAAATCCATTATGTTCAAGTTGGCTAGGTGATGTTGGACTTCATTGTCGAGTGGATGGCACAATTTTTTGTGCTTCAGCGTGTACACAATTTGATCGTTTTAGAGAACAAAAATTTCTAACACATGTTTACTTGTCTGTCATACAGCAAATCATGGATAAAAGTGGGATGAAGTTGTAAAGATACGACCAACGCTATTTTGATGGGATTAATAATTTTATAGACTTCGTGAGATAGAACAGGCCCGAGACCACGCATTTGTGTCCATGTACACGTTGTAGATTGCATCATAGAAAGCTCACATTGGATCAAATGTATGCACATTTGATTCAGAATGGTATGATGATGGATTACACTGCTTGGACTGAACATGGTGAAGTTCGCACTGATCCTTCAATATACATGTTAAGGCAACAATACATTAGGGAGAGAAGTCAGGGGAACACGTCTCGCAATAGTGGTTGTGATACTTGTCCAAAAAATCCTACAATGGATATTCTTAATGATGCTTTCCCATTCCGAGACATGTATCATATGACTGATGTTGTCGATGATTCATTGGGTAAGGATGGTTATGAGAAGTATTCTCACCTACTTTCTGAAGCTCAGACACCCATATTTGCTGGCAGCAATAAGAGTGTGTTAGACACCATATTGAAAGTGATGCAAATGAAAGTGGACAATGGTTGGTCGGACAAATCTTGTACCGCTCAATTAAGGTGGTTCAAAGAGTTTCTCCCAAGCGATAATAAGTTTCCTGGTTCTTATCGAGACGTTAGAAGAAGCTTGAAGAATTTGGGATTGGGATATGAGACTATTCATGCCTGTGAATACGGTTGTATTCTATACTACAAAGAGAATACAGATTTTGATTATTGTCCGGTGTGCCATGAGTCGAGATATGTTTGTGTTGAAGGTACTAGCCGGACACCCAGGAGAGTTGTTCATTACTTCCCATTAACACCGAGATTGCAACGTTTGTACATGTCTGAAACAATAGCCAAGGAGATGCGGTGCCACGGAGAAAGATGTGTAGTAGACGGTCAGATTAGACATCCTGCTGACGGGGAGGCATGACAAGATTTTAATAAGGAATTTTCGAAATTTGCCAGTGAGATTCGGAATATCCGTCTTGGATTAGCGACTAATGGATTTAACCCATTTGGAGCACTTGGTGTTTCACACAGCACTTGGCCTGTTATGGTTATGCCTTATAATTTACCACCTTCAATGTGCATGAAAAAGGAATTCAACCTACTTACTTTGTTGATATCTGCCCCGAAGTCTCCGGGAAAGTGTTTGAACGTGTTTATGAGACCATTGATAGATGAAATTAAAATGTTATGGGACACGGGTGTCGTTACTTATGACAAGTACGACAGTTCATCCTTTTTTTATAAAAAGCAGCAGTAATGTGGACCATTAGTGATTTCCCAGGGCTTGGCATGTTGGGAGGTATGAAGACTAAATGTTATAAAGCTTACCCAATTTGTTTGGATGGTGTTAATGTCGAACATTTATCTGGGAGAATGGTGTATCAAGGTCATCGCAGATGGCTTGATAGGGATCATCGTTGGAGGCAAGCCGCTAATAAATTTGATGGTACAAATTGAGGAATCCACCACCAAATCCACCACCTTCCCTTTCTGGCCATGAAATTATGGATGAGATATTTAATCATGAGTTACCGGTGCTTAGTTTACATCCAAAGTTCAGGGCTTGTAGAAATGGTTCAGAAAAGTTGTGTTGGACCCATCGGAGCATTTTTTTGAGCTACCATATTGGAAATATTTGAGGCATCCATACTCTCTAGATGTAATGCACATTGAGAAGAATGTATTTGACAACATCATTGGCACAGTGCTTGAAATCGATGGAAAGACGAAGGACACACCCAAAGCACGGGAAGGCCTGAAAAAATAATGAATTCGTCAATACTTATGGGAGAAAGAACCTGGTCCATCGTCAAGGAAAGCCAAAGTGTCTCAAGCTCCATACATGGTGTTACCAGATTTTAGAAAGGAAATTTTTGAGTTGATTCGAGAAGCCAAGTATCCGAATGGTCATGTGATGATGCACTAACTACTTCCCGTTTTTATCCGTCCCTACTTACCGTATAATATAGTTGAATCGCTAGCAGCAGTGTCAAGGTGGTTTCAGAAGCTATGTTGCCGAGAGCTGCGGAAAGATGACGTTTGTCGAATGAAGGATGCCATCGTGTTGATTTCATGTAAGTTAGAAATGATTTTTCCTCCAGCCTTCTTCACTATCATGGTTCACCTATTGATTCACCTTCCCGACCAAGTGTTACTTAAGGGCCCCGTGCACTATAATTGGATGTTTCCCATTGAAAGGTATGTAATTAAGCAATCATCTTGTTTAATTATACAATAAGAAGTCTTGTATACTAATCATATCGTCTTGTTGCAGGCAACTAGGTCATACAAAACAAGCGTAAGCAACGCTCGATACCCAGAGGGGTGTATAACTGAGCAGTACGTGGTCACTGAATGCGTGATATATTGCAAGTTATACATGGATGGAGCAATTAAAGTATCGTCAGCCAATAAGGGTACTTCTTATGAGTCTAAATTCATATGCTCCGTTGTTTTTGATCTTGTTAAACCTATTGCTTATAAGCGCAATTTTAAGTTGGATAAGCAACTTGAAATTGCGCATTCGTGCGTCATGGAACATTTCAAAGAGGCAAGGTATTACATTGATAAGCATGCAGACAAATATTTCAACAAATTTCCAGATGGTAGTAATGAAGCACGAAAAAAGCATTTTCGTTCGTACTTATTAAAATGGGTAAGCTATATACATTTACTTTTTTCGGATATTAGGGATTTACTTTGAGTTGTATTAACATATGTTTGAATTAACTATGCAGATTTTGGATCTGCAAAAACAACAATCAAAGCATTATTTACCGGTTCTGCATATTTTAGCATGTTTACCACAGATACATGCATGCTTTTCACAATGTTATGTCAATGGTGTGAAGTTCGTGGTGTGGGAACGTAATCGCAAGCTGAAAACTCAGAATTCTGGAGTGATGGTTGAAACGGAAGACATGACTTACTACGGTATTGTCGAAAATGTGGTTGAATGAAATATGCAGATGGACTGCCTGTAGTTTTATTTCAATGCAAGTGGTTTAACTCTGATCCAAAGGAACATGGAAGCACAAGGAAGGATCATGGCCTTTTATCAGTTGACACGTCTACGAGTTGGTACGAAGATGAACCATTTTGTTTAGCATCAACGGCAAGACAAGTATTTTATTGGGATGATCCCATGGCAGGCGAGTCTTGGAAGGTTATTAATGTAGTCACACACAATGGTATATATAGTGAAAGTTCCCTCGCGAGAGACCAAAGTGGTGTAATGTTGTCTCATGTCGTTGAACCGTATCAAGAAGATGTGCCCGCTAATATTATAGATGGTCATATACCTATTAGCGGCATAGATATTGATTTAGGCTCTCTACCTACTATCGGTCTTCATATACCTATGGCTAATGAAGTGTTTGAAGATGATGATTCAAGTGATTCAGGGGATGGAGGAATGTATGATTCAAGTGAAGATGAAGAAGATGAGCATTACACAAGTGAAAGTGAAAATGAAGGTGAAAATGAAGACGACATGGGAATAAGCGAAGGTGAAGATGACGCTAGCGAAGAAAGTCAATCACTCTCTAGTCACTTTGATGATTGTTATCATTTTTAATGGTTTTGTGCTCAAAGACAAATATTTCAGATTGTGTGTAATGGCTGTGTTCAGGGATTTTATTTTTTCTGCTTTTGAATAGCTGTGTTCAGGGAGTTTTAACTATTCATGTTGTCAAAATCCTTACTGGGTGTTTAAGTGACATACTTTAGTTACTATGTCGCCTAATGGAGTACACAGCACTCCTTACTGGATGTTAAATTTGGCTAAGTAATGTACTCGGTAAAAAAAAGCTTAAGTGACATACATACTTTTATGTCATAGCCCATTAAACTTTTTACAGCCTGCTTGGCCCATTAAAAGACATGCGTATACATTTCAATCTAGGGTAAAATCTCTTTCACTTTCACTCTCGATCCGCCACTTGCTTCTCTCCATTTCACTCACAGCTTTCACTCCGACGATCTCATCCGTTTCGGTTTACATGGCACCCAAGATGAAGAAGCGCAGCCTCGAAGTGATCCAAGAGACCACTCGACAAGGGATGAAACTCCGGTCGCCATCGTTGATCAAACCAGTCGAAGGATACAACCCTGAACCCATACCGAAAAGAGGTAGGCAATCGAACCCTAAATCAGTCACTACAAGTCGTCCTCCGATACACCCACCGTCTCCACCGCCTGTTATCCTACCAGAAGTGAGACCGACTGAGAGGTTGAAAGCGATTGTTCGTGGAATGGAGGACGATCGAAGGAAGAAAAACCCTAGTCCCGAAAAACAAGGCGCTGCAAGGCCGCTTTCTAGCTCAAAGAAGCATGTTCACCCACAGCCTTATCCAGTCCGTAGGAGCCCTAGGCGAAATTTTGTGGCTTCCACTAGTGCTGCTCTTAATCTGCCAGTTCAGCCTGCTCAGTCACCGCTACCCAATTTGAGTGATATTCCCTCGGAGTTGATGCCAACAGTAAGCTCTTCAGTTCAGCCCACTCAGAGTACAAATGATGAACCACTGCCACAAGCTGAAAATCCTGCTAGCAATGAGCCTCTGCCTGCCAATACAAATGCTCCCTTACCTGCCAATGAAAATGAGCTTCTGTCTGTCAATGAAACTGCACCTGCAAGCAATGAGCTAGAAGTTCAAAATCCACAACCGCCAGAATTTGAGCATGATGTACCAGTTGTTGATAATGTTGTATTTGAAGTCCCGGAAGGGGATATTCCTGTTCCAGAGAATCCACGGAGCATTAGATGCAAACCCAAGGCAAACATACATTAATTTCGAATATATAAATTAAATTTATTATAATTCATATTATTTGATTGGTCTAGTTTGATCATAATGTACCTACTGTTCGTAATGTGCTTTTACTGATATAGTTTCTTTGTGTTTACCAAATGTAGGAGATCAACCTACTAGAAAGACAAGGGGCGTTGGCAGGCGTCGTCAGTACCTGCAAATTTAAATTTATAATTCCTTACTCTTGGCTATGGGTTAGTACAGCGGCAAGCAAGGGTCGAACCCTAGGGAGCTAGATGGTTACTTGTTGTTCTGAAAAAGGAAACAATTGGATTTTGAGCAATTTAGGAAACAAGTGCAATAAGGAAATAAAACGAAAGATGTCAATCAGAGAGGGTATATTCAGACTAGGGTTTCTATTGTGACTTGTTTTATCATCGACTTCTAATCATCTACTTTCAAGTTCCTAAGTGTGGTTACTTCCATTCCAAGTTATAACCTAAAGTAGGGTCTTTCCGGACGCCTACACCACAATCTACTTCCTTTCCGGGTTGTAGAATTCTAGTCCTAGCAATCTAATACTCCATTCCAAGATATATCAGATTAGTGCTCTATTCGTTCTCAACGGTCTAGTATCAAACAAACAGTAAATAAGGGAATTGAATTGCTCGGCTAAGTTTTACCATTCCAAGTATCCACTTAGCTTCGCAATTCAATCCGAGATAAATAAGCACAAGAACTAGTAGATCAAGTCTCAAAAACAACGTCACAATGTATTAAACCCTAGCCCGAATAATGGGTTTAGCTACACATGGCCATTAAAACAAGACAATAATGAAAAAGGGGGAGAGATTTCTTCTCTATTGCCGAACGAAAGGGGGAGAGGCGCCGAGATGATGGAGTGCTCTGATGGATGATGGATGAGCTCGAAATTTGGGATGATGGGATGCTTTGAAAGGTTGAGGAGAGGCTGTATTTATAGAGTAGAATGGGGCTTCGAAGTTTCCAAATTGAGGTTGGCCCATAAACGGTTTTAGGAAATATGTCCTAAACCGACTTTGCTTGATCTTCAAGTTAACTTCTTGTGCAAGTCCAGCGTCTTCTAGGGCCTTCCAGGACATTCTAGGAACTTCATAGAAGCCTCTAAACCGCCTCACTTGAGCCCACTGATTTGGCCCAGCGCGCGGGGCCTTCAACGTCGTTTTTCTCATCTCGGCCAATCCCGCTCGTGCGTTTTGTCTGGGAAGTGATATCGTCCAAGTCATTTAGCATTTCGATCACTTTGGTCGAGCCAGAATTGCAAGATTCGTTCGTCTGGTCGAGCAACTTGGATTCAGTGCTGGTCTGCTCGACAGGGCCTTCGGGCGCGGCCTGGAACTCTGCTCGGCCGCTCCTGGGCTATTCCACCCGTGCGTTCTCCTTGGCTTGGTGACATTGTCGGACTTGTTTTCCATTTTGAGCCACTTGGTCGAGTCAGATTTATGATCGGAGTCCGTCAGGTCGAGCGACTTGATTTTGGTGCCTATCAGCGCGCTCGGGGCCTTACTGGGGCCGAGAATCTGCCGCCAACCGGTCGGGTGGATTTGGTGCCGCTTTCCCACCCGGTCGGGTGAAACCTCCAGTGTGCTGTTTTTGGCATGAAATGCCGTCTTTTAAGCGCGTTTCCTCCTAGAGCTTCCGAAGCACCTGAAATGCAAAACAACACTAAGAAGTAACTGTTTGCATGATAAAGCGCCGGAATTGGTGGGATTTGATGACTCGATGAGTCGTATAAATACGGCTCATCAGGCGTCGTCAATGGTCAAAAGGTGGCCAACTATGTGAGGATGTTAGGAACCAAGATAAAAGTAGAACATGGTCCGGAATATAATGGCCCTAAGAACCGTCAGCTGAGGAGTATGCTAAACATGAGATAGGGTCATGTGTGCGAGACAAAGTTCCAATGCTTGCATCAAGCTTCAGTCCAGAGCATTGGGCCATCGTCTTCGACCATTTGACTGTAAGTAGTTATTCCTGTACTTCACATTACGACGAGTGATTGCTTTTTTCCCCATTAATTAACATCTATTCTTTTTTGTAGATCAACTTCGTGCTCGACTTTGATGATACTTGGATTTGGAGGTTCATTATCCGAATAGCTACTGAAAGTTACCAAAACTGGAAGTCAGACTGCAAAAGACACTATGAAAAATATGGTGCTTAACTGCCTTTGGAGTTTGTTGACCGTAGAGAGCAATGGCTTTGGCTAGTTGGTCATTTCAGGGAACTAGGTGTTCAGGTAATGCAATTCTCAATGGGTTTTTGTCAACTTACATTGCAGTTATAGTATTATGAATATGCTTCATTTATTTCTATTATTATTTTTGATAGGCTCGAGGTTGTAAAATGAAGGAAGTGCGAAATGCAGCAGGCAGAACAAACCAACACTCGGGAAAGGTCCCCTTTAGCCATCGAGCTGAACAACATGATCAGTCGAGTTTTCGACTGATTTATGGTCATTCTTGACTATAGTTTTGGGTCGTTTCCGACATTATTTTGATGTCATTTGACCTCTATCTCTACATTTCAGGTAGAAAACAAGTTTCCCCCATGGTCAAGGCCTATATATGAAGATTGGTTGAAAAACAGAAGTTTCGGGGCAAAACCGAGCATATTGACATTTGCAAATTGTTTTGGACGCCCAGGGCGCACGTTGTCCGAATTGGTTGATTCAAAGCTTGTTAGAAAGCTTACTCAAAGGGCTAAAATTCTCTAGTTGACGCCAAGACCAAATTCGGACGGGAAGACCACCAAAAAGGCCCCTGTCGGTCGACTGAGAAGTCCAGTCGACCGACTGTGTAAAAACTCAGAAGCTCAGCAAATTGTTTTTCTTCGTGACCTTTGCAACTTGTTTTGGACGCCTAGGGCGCATACGGTGTCCGAATTGGTTGATTCAAAGCTTGTTGGAAAGCTAACGCAAAGTGCTACAACTATCTAGTTGCCACCAAGACCAAATACGGATGGGAAGACCACCAAAAAGGTCCCAGTTGGTCGACTGAGAAGTCCAGTCTACCGACTGTGTAAAAACTCAGGAGCTCAGTAAATTTTACACATCCCAGTCGACCGACTGAGTATCAAACCAAGTCCAGTCGACCGACTGGAGCAAAAACTCAGATTTTGAGATCCAGATTTCAGCCGGGCCTATAAATAGAAAGAGGACTTTTTGACCTAAGTGTGGAGGTTTTTGGGGACAAGAAGATCAAGAAAAGAGGTCAACCAAGGTCATCAATCATCAAAAGATCCAACCTAAGAGAAGAAGAGAAGATCAAAAGGGAGTTCAAGGATTAACCATCCTCCTTCCTTTACACTTTTCCATTCCCTTTGTTGTGTGCTTCATAACCTACTCACACCATGTTGTCTTACATGAGGTGTGAGTAGTGATCCTGTGTTTTGAGGGTCTTATGACTCTCCTTGGTACTCTTTGATCACATATATACATTGATGTTCATATGGATGATTGTTGATTTCATTTTCTCTTGTGTTATGAATGTTATGCACTCTAGGCGATTGTTAAAATGCCTAAGTGACAACTTGGACTAAAGCTTGAACCTATGACTTGAGGGAGCTAGGGAATAGTTCTAGGATGGAGAAAATGATCTATATCTTAAGCATGAGAGTGAACCTTAGGATATGGACGCTTGCCTAGGATTGAATGTTTGATTTATTGGAGTTGGTCATTAAGCGAATCATCAATTAATCCCATCGAATGGTGTCAAATTCATGTTCACTACGCTCTTTATACATGCCATGCTACTAAGTGTTTGATGAAATGCCTATGTAACATGTTGAATCTTAAAACTAGACTTAAGAATCGAACGACCTTAGGGATAGTTTGGATGTAGTGAATATGATCATTTCTACGGGATTGAAGTGAACTAGGTTCAATACTATTTGACTACCATGAAATGTTTGAATATCGTGTATGCGATCATTGGGAAATTGCCAAGGAGGGGAGTAACCCCTCGAAACACCTCTTATCTATCTTTTATCCTCAATTACTCGCCACATAGGATTTAGAATATACAAACCCTTATACATTTTGGTTTAGAATAGCCGAACGGAAACACAATCTTACATAGTGCATGTGCTTGGCTTGCTCCTCTTGGTTCGACCCGGTACTTTACCGGTATTATAAATGTTTTGACTTACTACCGACCCTCTCTTCATTGATACTATTCTAGAGGCTAAAAAGAAATTGTTCGTCACAACACGCTCTCTCAAATGACAAGGCCCCTTTTATTGCAGCATTTGGTGAGGTGTATGGCGCTGATGCCAGGGGAGCAGAGATTACGGTAATGTCCACACAGTTTCAATCATTTCTACTTTTCTAAAGTCAACAGTATGCTGTAATTATTTGGCTGTGGTTTACTGTTAAGTGAATATTATGTACGTTAATTAGTGTGTAACTGATGGACCATATTTATATGATTCATTAAGACAGTTAAACCCACCAAATTAGACACTTTGTCTTAACAATGTTTACTTGTTAGTTCCATTTTTGCTCTACAGGCTATTTTGAGGTTTAGAGAAGAAACATGCCTAAAAGGGGAGAATTGCGCCCAAAATAATCGCATTGGAGATTCACCCGACCGGCTGGGAAAATGCCTCAGATCCACCCGACCGGCTGAAGCAGAACCAGGCCGCGCCCCAGCGTTCCAGCGCACCTACCGAGCTGTCCAAGTCCAAATTCAAGTTGCCCGAACAAATCATCTGATCTGACGAATCCGCCTCAAGCAAAATGATCAAAATGGCAAATGAGGTGGACAATGTCGGAAAACCAAGGAGAACGCCCGAGCAGATTGGATGTTGGCCTAATTCCAAAGCAAAGGCCCCGCGCGCATAGGCACTGAAACCAAGTCGCTCGACCAAACCATGGAATCTCACAAATCTGGCTCGACCAAAGTGTTTTAAATGCCCAATAACTTGGACAATGTCAATTCCTATACAAAACGTCCGAGTGGAACCAGCTCAAGCCCGATCAAGGCCAAACTAGGGCAATTCCGGCCGTTTTGGGATTCCGACCAGGTTCCGGGCAGATTCCGGCAAAACGACTTCGACCATTAGTCTTAGAATTGCCTCAACATTCCAAATCCAAAAGCAAAAGGCCAAAAACCGACCAAGCTCCGGTCAGCAATTAATGGATGTTGACTTTCTTCTACTCTATCCCTTGTAGGAGGAGCCCATACCGGCTGCTTTGGGAGGACAGTTGGCCGGCTGCTTTTGGAGCTACCTAACCGGATACTTTTGGGAGGACACCTCAACCAAGGGGGAAGTGCCACCTATGGCCGGCGGCTTGACTTGGAGTGCCCATGCCTTGTTGATTTGCCTCTCTCCTTTGCCTATAAATAGAGAGCTCCCTCTCCTTTGTTCAATGTCCCAAATTGTAGTCTCAAGTCTCATAATCCTTGTAGAGAATCTCTCTAGATTTTAGGCACAATCCTTGTAAACACTCAACTTTGATATTGAAAGCTCCAGGCTTGTTCTTGAGTACTCTTGTTGGTTCTTGAAGTGCTCAAGCTTTTCCCTTTCTTTTACTTTCAAAAAATTTACTTTTTGTCTTTCGAAAACCTTTACTTTTCAAGCACTTAGCTATGATGTCCTCTTCCATGGATAATCGTAGCTAAACCTTTCATTCGGTTGAAGGGGTGTGTTTGTATCAAAACATGTTTTAGACCCTTTTCTTAGTGCTTCTATTGTGTTCAGACTTGTTCTATGTGCCACATATTAGGTTAGAACATTCATGGATGAGTGGAGGCTCGAAAGAGCAAAGCTTTTCCATGAGGTTCGTGAACATACTCGGGTAAGTGGAGGCTCGAAAGAGCAAAGCTTATTCGAGGAGTTCAACCTTTCTTAAACACCACTTGGTTGATCGGAAATGATTGATCAGGTGGATGCACATAAGCTAAGATACTTCGAAAGGAGGAATTAGCATAAGTAGAACAAGTGTTCTATGTCTTGAAAAGGACTAGACGATGTGGCAAGTCGAGTGCTAGAAATAGCCTTGATACATCTTTGAACACATAGTATGATCATTAGCGGTCAATGATGAACAGATTTATGATACAAGGCCACTAAAACCGAATCCTTTCCTTTAATTAGAACATCACCTGTCACTTTACTTTCAGTCTCACTATCAACTGCTTATTTTCAGTCATTTACTTTCAGTACTTTAATTTCCGCACATTTACTTTCAGTAATTTACTTTATGTCGCTTATTACAGACCCTTTGAATATCAGTCCATACCAAAAGTATGTTGATTAGTCGATATTGAACTCGACTGTTCCAGCACTTTACTTTTCATGTATTTACTTTCAGTCATGTATTTACTTTCTTTACTTTCAGTCATTTACTTTTCAGTACTAAAATCACAACCAACCCCCAACTGTCTTATTTAATTTTCCATTCTCGAAAGAACAACTATCCACTAATTCCCTTGGGTTCGACCCCTACTTACCGCTTTACTACCCAATAGTGAAGTCACGAGTAGCGGACTTATAAATTAATTTTGTACACATTGCCTCGCGACAAGGCAGTGTTGTCAGTAACTATCACTGTTGAATTTTACTGTGGGATATATATCAGTCACTTGACTTGTTGTATGATGAAAATAGTGTTTATCTCTAATTTCGTATTTTGCCTCTTATAAGCATCCCTATTATGTCTTTCCTTAATTAGTCCCTTATTATCTTGGACTGTTTGTATTATTTAGTTTATTAGTTCCCTTATTAACTATCCTTAATTGTATATGACATTGATGCTTATAGGAAAAAATGAGACAACGTGTGATTGAATTCGTGGCGAACCATGATTTGGAGGATCCATAAGTGATAGATGAACCACTGCCAGTGACTGCTCCGATTGAGATAATAAGTCAGATTGTGGGCCAGAAGCGTGGGATGCGTATTTATGGCATTGGCAAGTCCTTAGCGCGAGAGCCACAACCACGAGGAGGAGCAAAAGTTGCAGCGGAAACCATTCAAATGACACAGGAACTCCGAAAAATACAAGAGGACATGGCTAAGCAATTCGAGGATCGCATGTCAGACCAGGCTAGCAAGTTTATGGAGCAGATACGATTACTCAAGGAAATGATCAAGGGGGGGATCAGGAGCCATGGCTAGAAATGCCACCAGTCATCTGCCAGTCGCACGCAATGTTACTGAATTTGGGGATCAGGAGCCATGGCTAGCAATGCCACCAGTCATCTACCAGTTAAACTTGTGACTTTGTTTGATTTGAAAAACTTCCTGCTTTATTTTGTCTTGGTAAACATTAAAATGTGCCAAATATTTTGGATGTTGCAAGGGTTAAACATTGACATGTACCCTTTTTGATGGAATGAGCAGCATGTTTTAAAATTTTGTGTTAGCGGTGTTTTGTCAAAAAATACGTATGTCAATATATACGACATAAGTTGATCTATACATCACAAATCTTTAGTTTTAAGCGACATAGTTGGTACCTTTATGCGACATGGCTTTCGAATTAACATCACAATTCTACAACTTTACGCGACAACAACTCCTATTTTATACGACATAGATTTCTTATATAGCACAACTTATATCTTTCAAGCGACACAGAATGCCATTTTATGCAATAACATAATCCTTTATAGCAATTTTATAGATGTCCTATAAAACCCTTTACGCGACACGGTGGACTTTATCTGACGCATGTGGTCTATATCTAATGCGACGTCATCTGATTATACGGCAAATTATATTCATGTAGCCTAAACGCTTTTATGCGTCGTCTTGAGCTTCAAGTGATGTCTGTCGTTTAATTTTAGCGCGACTAACTTGTAAAATGTCGCTTTATTGGTTGCACGTTAACGCGACATACCTATTTACGTACGTCGCGTAAACCCTCATGTCACAAGGATTAAGTGACTTTACTAAAGCGACGCTGTGTTTGTCACATTGGACTTACGCGACAAATTTCTACATTAAGCGACGACTTTTTTGATGCCGCTTAAATACAAATCTGGCATAGTGATCAGAGTATGCACCTTTCCTAAAGCACACCAATTAGTAAAAACAGTGTTGGCCCTACGGTTGAAAAAAACACCAGTAGAATCAGTGCATGGAAAGCCAACAATTTATTAATGGGAGCTAAAGAAGGTTTGATCACTGCCATTTTAAATGCAATTCCCTAATTTTGGTTGACAGTCAGTTTTTATTATTTCCAAAATACAATCTCTAGTAAATCATTGTCGGTTGGAAGGTTCTCTCAAAATAAAAGAACAGTTTTTTTGGGTTAAGAGTGATACATTAAAAAAAACAGAAAGAAGGAGGCTTAGGATTTAGAGATTGGAAATTAATGAGTCGTATTTATACGATTCGTCAGGCTAACTAATCTCATTTATTTCTGATATTTTTATGTGCGAACAATTCCTTTTTTGTATGTTTTTGCATTCAGGTGTTTTGGAAGCTCTAGGAGAAAACGAGCAATAAAAGATAGTGTTTCGTGCCAAAATCACCACATGACATTTCAAACCTTTGGAAGTTTGATGGAGTGCTAGAAGTTGACGAGTGACCTGAAAAAATTAGAATGCAACTTTACGTAGAGAACTGTAGCTAAAATGGCATGTGAGCACGTACGGCCATAAATTACTCACAGAGTGCTTGCTGACGTTAGCAACATGCATTACTGACGTCAGCTGATCCGAAAATTGGTAGTTCGAAATCCTCAAAATCGGTTTTAGAACCTAATCAACAATATCTTTGGTTTTAATCGGGTTTCCAATCATTCAACAACGGCTCTAGCGAAGAACGAAGCTTTCAAAAGGACTATGAGATTTTTCTACTTCCTTTTCATTAAAAAATATACTTGTGTTTCATTTTCATGGATATGAGTAGCTAGATTTCTTTTTCAGTTTAGAGTTTTGATCTTGTGACGAATATTTTGAGACTATTTTACTTAATGCATAATTTTCATTTAACTAGTTCATATTCTTCATCGCGGGAATTGAATTGTTAGGTTAAGTGGAAACTTTGTCGTAAAACTTAGTTTAACAACCAATTCTTATTGTTAATATCTGCTGCAAACTTAACCATAGAGATAGATCGTAACGCCTAAGCTTGATATTACTTTTATTAGCAGAAAGACTATCCAGTCTCAAAAGCCATACATGCATATGAATATGATGAATGGAGAATCATGTTTATCAATTGGTCAGCACACTCTCGAAATAAGAATTAATCTCGGCCATTCACTTTTCTAAATCAACAGCCAAGATTACATACCATAAATTTCCAAATCAACATAATCCCTAACATAATCTACGTTTCTAAGGGTAATTGAGTCATAAAGAATATTCACTCAAAACTCAAATCCCGTTGAAATAATCACCGCCACCATGGTCGGTCCATCCAACCTCGCGCTTCAAGCCTGGCAATACCCATCTCCAACTTCCTCTTCACACCTAGCTCATTGCTCATTCTCCGACGTCGTTTGCGACGAGGTTGGTTGGGTTTGTCGGGGTTGGATTTTTTAGGTGCCCAAAAATCGAAGGTGGTGAGGTCGTCTATATCCATGGATGAATTCTAGCCCGGTTGCGATGAATGAGCGGCAGATGTAGTTGCCGAGGAATGGCGTGACGCTGAAGCAGGAGGCTGCTGGCGCGACATGATCCGACATTTGAGTTGAGAAAGAGAGGAGGAAAGAGAGATTGGTGAATGAAGATGGCGAGGTGGTGATGGATCGGAGGAATGGAGCGGGCAAGAAGGTTGGGTGAAGGAGATGAATTTAAGATTTAGGGTTTTTGATTGGAGGCGCTTTCGAACTAAAATACGTAGCAATTACAAACAAAATTCGTAATAGTGAATATGACTGCTACGAATTCTAAACAGAAAGCTATGCATTTTAATTAGTAAGCTACGAATTTGAAATAGAAATCTACACATTTTAACTAGAAAGCTACGTATTTTAACTTGAAACTACGTATTTTAACTTGAAAGCTACGTATTTTATGATAAAATTCGTAGTTATTAAGTCAAAATTCGTAGCTTTGCTGAACAACATTGGTTCTGGATTCCTAAGTAACATGTCAACCTTAAAACTTGATCTAAGTGTTGAAAGAGCTTAGTGATGTTTTGGATGTAGTGAAAATGATCATATCTAGTGTTTATGAAAGTGAATACATGGATTTGAAGTTAACTAGCGCTTCATGCCTATTTCATTTATTACCCTGGGAGATGTTCCAAGGCTTATAAAGGCTACAGAGTGAATCAATACCTTGAAAGAGTGAGATTCTATTTGAGATGGGTTAACTAAGAATAGATTCACATGAAAATTGGTCTATCTTGGTTTAAGCTAGGTTCTAGACTATTTAACACCTTGAAATGCTTAATTCTTGTGTATGTGATCATTGGGAAATGCCAAGGAGGGGAGTAACCCCTCGAAACGCCTTTTAATCAAAGTTAACCCCTTGAAACTTGTATATTGATAGTAGTTCTTAATAAAAATCTTTCAAACTCCTACTCGAATCGATAGAATTAGCCAAGTAATATATACAAATTCTCGCGGCGCATAATCACGTTTTGCTCCCTTGGGTTCGAATTGGTCTTACCAATTACAAATTATTTTGACAAGTGTTTTTATTACACCCTAAAAGTGTAAAGAAAACTTACAACGTCAAAATGGCGCCATTGCCGGGGAGCAATGGTTAGATTATCCCTTGGATAGTTTGTATGACACTTCGACTACTTCATTTTTATTTTCTTGAGCTAGAAACTTGTGTTTCTTGAGCTTATCATATTATCGTTACTTGTCTTTCTTGCTTTTCTCCTTTTAGGTGCATTTCTTTCATGCCACCTAAAATAAAGAAGCTTACCGAGATTGTGGATAGTGACTTGAACCAACCCATAAAAGACATCGTTGATCCCCAGTTTACAATGAGTAAGGCATCTAAGTCAAAAGGATCATCTTCTAACTCTCAAGAGACACCCACTTTGGATATGGCGGAAAGACCACCTAGACCTCCACACCCGCCAATCACAATGTCCCACATCAAAACCCATTAATCCCCCTCTAAATCCTATAATTCCTCAATAAAATCTCCTAGCCCCTCTGCCTCAAGCTCGTAGAGCTCTCAAGGACTATGTAGCCCCCAATGCCTATGGTTACCGGTCTCCTATTCTAGTCCCGCGGTGGACAACCGTGATTTTGATTTGAAGACCTCCACAATCCAAATGGTTCAATCAAACCAATTCTTGGTAAGAGAAAACAAAGACCCAAACTCTCATTTGACCTCATTCCTTGAGATATGTGACACTTTCAAGATAAATGAAGCTTCAAGAGATGCTATACACTTGAGATTATTCGCTTTCTCGCTTACGGGGAAAGCTAAAGATTGGTTTAGGAGCCAAACACCGGCGAGCTTTACTACTCGGGAAGAACTTGCAACCATATTCCATAACAAGTATTTTCCTCCATCCAAGACGGCTCACATTCGAAGCAAAATTATGAATTTCAAGCAAATGGAGGGGGAAACGCTATATGAAGCCTGAGAGAGATACAAGGTGTATCAAAGACTTTGCACACACCACAACCTAGATGCCTTCCTCTTATTCCATACCTTCTACAATGGAGTTGATGGTCCCTCACGACTTGGACTTGATACCGCCGCGGGAGGAGGCATAATGGATCTTGAACCTTCGGATGGGTATGAAGTAATTGAGAAGATCACAAAGAACTAATTTATGTGGGCAAGTGAAAGAGGAAATCCAAGGAGACAAGGAGTAGGCTTGATAACCAAGTATCCCAGCAAGGGAAGTTACCGGCTCAACTCGATCCAAAACCTAGAGAGTATTGCAATGCGGTGACATTGAGGAGTGGCAAATAGTTGGAAGATGTCCAACCAAAGAAAAAGAAGCAAGTCTCTTTTTATCTCGAAGGCCAAGCTAGTAACGAAATTGAAGAAGTAGATGAGGAGATCCTTATCCCTACAACCAACAAGGAAAAAGAAGGTGAGAAAGGGAAAGAAGAACCAAAACCTTATGCGCCTCCCATTCCCTTCCCACAAAGATTGAAGAAAAAGAAAAATGACAAGCAATTCTCTAAGTTTGCCGAGATGATGAGGAAACTTTACGTGACATTGCATTTTACCGAGGTAAATACTCAAGCCCCATCTTACGCAAGATTTCTAAAAGATATTGTTACTTGCGGGAGAACAATTAAAGAGGTTGACTCGATATCCCTCAATGAGGAGTGTAGCGCCATTTTCCACCTAGCAGCCACCAAAACTCGGAGATCCGGGTAGCTTTTCCATTTTATGTTATATTGGTGGTATAAAAATTGAATGTGCTATGTGTGATTTGGGTGCGAGCATATCTTTAATGCCTTATGCATTATGCAAGAAATTGAACATTGGTGAACATATGCCCACACAAATGACTTTGAGGCTCGCGGACCCCTCCTCAAGATTTCCCAAGGGGATTCTTAAGGATTTCCCGGTTAGAGTAGGGAATTTTCACATTCCCTTCGATTTTGTGGCGCTAGAAATGGAAGAGGACACGGAGATCCCTATTATTTTAGGAAGACCCTTCTATTAGACAAAACTAAAGGTTCAATTACCATGATAGTAGGTGATAAAGAGGTTGAATTTAGTCTAGATAAAACACAAAAGAGTCATACCTCTACCATTTGTTGCAATTATATTGACTTTATTGATGGCTTTGAGTTGCTTGATATACCTAACTTGCCTACACATAAAATTGACCTTGAAAATGAGCTCCCTAAGCATGAGGATTGTTGGGCTATCTCGAATGACAAGGAAAAAGAGGGACCTCAAGGCGACAAAGGTAAGGAGTCTTGTTGGGTAGAGTAAAAAACTCTACCAACAAGCCTAAGGTATGAGTTGTTAGGCCCCAATTCTACCTTTGCCGTTATTGTAAATGCTTCATAGAATGAAACTGAGACTTCAAAATTGTTGGATGTGATTAGAACGTGAAAAAGTGCCACTGGTTATTCGATTGATGATTTGAAGGGGATTAGTCTTAATTTGTGCATGCATATAATTCATTTGAAGACGATAGTGTACCCTCTAGAGAGCATGCTAGGAGACTTAATCCTAATCTTGGTGAAGTCGTTAAAAAGGATATCTTAAAAATGCTTGATGCGGGAATCATTTTTCCCATAGCGGATTCGAAATGGGTGAGTCCCATTTATGTGGTACCTAAAAAGGGAGGTATGATAGTTGTTAAAATGATAAAAATTAGTTGATTCCGACTAGAACCGTCACCGGTTAGCGAATGTGCATTGATTTTAGGAAACTCAACAAGGCTACTACGAAAGATCATTTTCAACTTCCCTTCTTTGATCAAATGCTAGAAAGGTTAGCTACATGAGTATTTTTTCTATTTTGATGGGTATAGTGGATTTTTCCAAATCTCTATACACCCACGAGATCAACAAAAAACCATGTTTACATTTGGACTTTGTAAAGCGCCGAGCACATTTCAAAGGTGCATGTTGACTATATTTTCGGAATTCATTGAGGACATAATGGAAGTATTTATGGATGATTTTTCTGTCTATGGCTCTTCGTTTGATGATTGTTTGGCTAATTTGGCTAAAGTTTTAAATAGATGTATCGAGAAAAACCTTGTTCTAAATTGGAATTTTTTTTATTTTATGGTGTAGGGAAGGCATTTTTCTTGGACATTTGGTTTTTAAGAGAGGAATTGAGGTTGACAAAGCAAAGGTAGAGGTCATTGAGAAACTGCCACCTCTAAGGGATGTCAAGGGAATAAGAAGCTTTCTAGGCCATGCCGACTTTTGTAGAAGGTTTATTAAGGACTACTCAAAAATTGCAAGACCTTTGACAAACCTATTGTGCAATGATACCAAATTCCTATTTGATGAAGATTGCTTAATGGCCTTCGAGAAATTAAAAAAGGCATTGGTCTCGGCGGATTTGCCGTTTGAGCTCATGTGTGATGCAAGCGATCATACTATTAGAGCGGTCCTTGGACAAAGAGTGGACAAGAAACTTCACGCAACTTACTACACTAGCAAGGTCCTTATTGGAGCTCAAATTAACTATTCTACGACCGAAAAGGAGCTTCTTGCCATTGTGTATGCCTTTGACAAGTTTCGTCAATATCTAGTGGGCTCAAAGACCATAGATTTCACCAACCATGCGACAATTAAGTATCTCTTGTCAAAAAAGGACTCCAAACCAAGACTCATAAGGTGGATTCTTCTACTCCAAAAATTCGATATCGAGATCAAGGATAAAAAAGGAGTGGAGAATCTTGTCGCCGATCATCTATCTAGACTTGAGGGAAATAGAGAGCTTAATAAATACACTACCCTTGTTGATGACTCTTTCATTGGAGAGCAACTCATTAGTGTAGAAGCAGAGTCCCTTCCTTGGTATGTGGACTTGGTAAATTTTGTAGTATGTGGGGTCATACCCCAAGACTTGAATCATCATCAAAGGAGGAAATTTTTATCTGAGACAAAGAGATATAATTGGGATGAGCCATTCTTGTATAGGCTTCGCGCGGATGGAATACATTGGAATTGTGTTGCTGAAGATGAAATGAGGAATATATTACACCATTGTCATTCTTCGGAATATGGAGGACATGGTAGTGGAGCAAAGACGACATCGAAGGTTCTACAAAGTGGATTTTATTGGTGTACCCTCTTTAGTGATGCTTACGAGTTTGTCAAGGCTTGTGACCAATGCCAAGGGTCGGGAAATATTTCTAAAAGGCACGAAATGCCCCAACAAAGTATTTTACCGGTTGAAATATTCGATGTTTGGGGCATAGACTACATGGGTCCTTTCCCTTCTTCATATGGAAATCAATATATATTGGTCGCGGTCGATTATGTTTCTAAGTGGATAGAAGCCATCGCCTCCCCTACTTGTGATGCCAAGGTCGTCACAAAGCTTTTCAAGAGGATAATTTTTCAAAAATTCGGAGTTCCAAGAACTGTCATTAGTGATGGTGGTTCACACTTTAAAGAAAAACATATTGAAACTTTGCTTCACAAGTATGAAGTGAGTCACAAAGTTGCAACACCATATCATCCACAAACAAGTGGGCAAGTCGAGATCTCAAATTGGCAAATTAAGGCCATTTTGGAGAAATGGTGGCCGGTGGGTAGCTCAAGGAAAGATTGGTCATCTAAGCTAGACAATGCATTGTGGGCCTATAGAACCGCATACTTTAGTCCCATTGGGATGTCTCCATATCGGCTTATATATGGAAAACCATGTCATTTGCCAATTGAATTGGAATACAAGGCAATGTGGGCAATTAAAATTTTGAATATGGACTTGCAAACGACGGGAGAAAATAGAATCTTTTAACTCCAAGAGTTAGAGGAGATAAGAAACTATGAGAGCGCTAGAATCTGTATATAGATAACAAAAAATGGCATGACAAAAGAATCATTCGTCGTGAATTCAAGAAAGGAGATATAGTCTTACTCTTTAATTCTAGGCTCAAGCTCTTCCCGGGTAAATTAAAAAGTCGATGGAGTGGTCCATTTGTCGTCCATAAGCCCTGTGACGATGGCCATGTAGAGCTTATCAACAATGAAGGAGCAATCTTCAAGGCAAATGGACAAAGGCTCAAACACTATTTTGAAGAAACTCAGGATGAGTGTGGTGCAAAATAGTCTTCAACCGACCCATGAAAAGGCTACAAATCTGCTTGAGGAGGGATCTTAGCAAAACACTCCTCAAGTGTGTTTCTTTACTAGGAGATTCGACTCGGTCTTTGCCAAGACGTTAAACTAAGCCCTCACAGGAGGTAACCCGGTTTGTAAGTTGTCCATCTATGTGCTAGATACTATTTATGTTTGGCATGTATACATTGGACTTTGATTTTGGACTTGACTATTTGGATGATTGAAATGTTTGGTCGGGGGTGTACTTTGTGCCAATGATGCATGTGCGTGACTTCTTGGTGGTGTGTGACATCTAAAGTGTGGAGTGTATGATCCTAGCTCGCGTTAGTTGACGATTATGTATATGCTAGTGATTTCTTGATGGTAAAACATGCTTTGATTTCTGGATTGAATTTTTGTTGTGATTCTTGAGTGATGCGAGTTCATTTTGAGGAGTGTGGAAATTTTTATCTGTGGAGTTTAGGTTCAAGCCGGAATCGAATGATCGTCAAAATCAAAATCTGGAAAATTTGTGAAATTTCAGACACCAGCCGACCGGTTGGCCATCTTGCCATATGTCAGTCGACCGGTTCGCCTCTTTCCATGGTTTCATCCACTCTCGCACAGTCTCAACCGGTCGGCTAGATGTTTAGCTGGCCGGCTCGTTCCACCACTTGAAACTTCATCACTTTCGCTCAATTTCAACTGGTCGGCTGAATTCCTAATCGATCAGATAGGATCTGTTTATCCAAAACTCCAACTTTTCATTCTCGAAACTCACTTCTCGACTCACTCCTCACCCGACGGACTCTCCCCCATCTCTGTTGACTCCCCAATCGACCCAGCTCCGCTACTCCGCCATACCGCCGTTGTCCGCCACTGCAACCGTCCGCCACATCGACCACACCGTCCGACAATCTCGAACCACCAGCCACATCCCGTCCTTCCCGCAACCCAAAATCGCCAAAACCTAACCAAGTCCGATCTCCTCATTCCTCCATCAAATCCGACCATTCCACCTCCTAATCTACTCCATATCCAACCTAGACCAAACCCCAAACATCAATTTCACTTGCCAAGCCCTAATCCACATCGTCATAAAACCCCCAAAGTCACCTACCCAACTGACGGCTGAAACTCGTCCCATCAGCAAACTGGCCGGTTGGCCCTGCTATACCCCTCAGTGCATAAACTCCTCGCCACTTCCAAAACTAAATCATGCCTAAGGACGCATCCTCATCGAAATCCAAGTCCCAAACTCCAACTCAAGGGGAGCCCAATGAGGAAAGGTATGAAAGCGATGAGGATGCTAGGCTCATTCTCACTCGCAAGAGGAAGCCGATAAGGGCTACTCTAAGGGATCCAAGATCCTCACCTAGTGAGGCTATGGGGCAACCTCCTCCCTCTCCTAGCCCTCATCCAAAGAAAAAGAGTAAATCCTCTAAAGGTGCCACTTCCTCAAAGTCCAAGAAACCAGAGAAAATTAAGTATTCGACACCTACCACTACTAGAGCAGTTGTGCCGGTTGAACCGAGGGAAGGTCCTTTGGAGTTGCCTCTACCCTTGCCTACACCTTATCCCTTTTCCGAGCCTCTCACATTCAAAGATGCAAAGCATACAAAGAGGCTTGAGTACATCACTCGAACAAGGAAGGAAGCAGTGGCAACTCTCTACCGCAATATGAGAGTTCTTAGAGACCTTGAAGTTGCTATTGAGGTATGCGCCAAAATTCATCAAAGGGGGCTTGATTTTCTATTCATGGATTATCATGGTTCCTACCAAAGATTGGTAGCGGAGTTTGTGTGCTCTTTTGAGCCGGTGAAGGATGATGATGGGGAGCCCTTTTGGAAATTTGTATTGGGAGGGAGTTCAAAATAACTACAAATGTGATTCGAGAGTGGTTAAGTTTCCCTCGCGATGGTGTGGACGTGGGTCAGTTTCTGAGCATGAGCGGAGCAGATTTTGGAAGGAAATTTTAGAGAGATAGTTTCTGAGCATGAGCACCTTCTCAAGGCGAATGGTTTGTGTCCTCCTACATTTCATCAGCCATCAAAGCCCCGGTTTGGAAAGTTATCCACCACATTGTGGCCATCGGGATAGACACTAGGAAGGAGAAAGGTCGCGCAGTGACCATTCCCGACATTGAGATGATGATGGCCATTAACCATAGGCATACTCTTGACTGGATTGACATCCTCACTTCTAAATTTCAGAACTATGTTAAAGAAACTTCGGGAAACACCGCGTTAGGAGGACGGTCATTGATTACGTTGATAGTCATGAGGTGTAACTTCACCGTTGGTCATGAGGGATGCCTAAAGCCATCCAAAAGGATGCTTGATGTGCCTACCATGAAACATATGCACCTTCTCAAGGCGGATGGAGTCACTTGGGAGTAGTAAAACAAACCTCACAAAAAGGAACTTCGAGATGCGGAAAAGAGCAAGAGGGAAGCTTATCAGGTAAAGAACTATCTCTAATGCCTAGCTAACCACACACCATCACCACCTTCCTCTCCTATCCCTTATCCTCCCACAACCACTGAGCATGAGGCTCCCATTCCCGAGGATTTGGCCGCAGATGAGCCTGCGGTTGAGAGTATGCCGCATGTTAGTGAGGATTGGACCACTTGGCGTGAGAGGATTTCTTCTGAGGTAACTGACTTGAGAGGAGGGCTTGCTGGACTAGAGGACTTTACTCGTGAGGAGGCCTGGGGTGCTCGTCAGAAGCCAGAGTGGCTGCGAAATACGTTGCTCTCCATAGTCACAGGTTCGAGTATTCCAGAGAGTAGTGTTCCGCTAGTTGATCCGGGGCATTCTATCCGTTTTGCCACCTCTTCCTTACATTCTTTACCTTCCACTAGAGCCGAGGAGGCGGGCACACCCTTTGTACTTACCGTGGAGGTGGTTGATGAGGGCGTGACTACTAGTGAGGCAACTCGGGTGGAGATGATGCCACATCTTAGACATTGTGTTGCCCATTTGATTATTCATGTCTTGACGCTTGTTGTTTTGGTGATGATGGATGTTAAGTCGCTTTTGGGCGCAATTTTGGATGTTATTTGCCATCTTGGATTGTAAAAGTCGCCATGGGCGCATTTTGGATGATTTACTCTTGTATTGTCCTTATTTGATTATTGCACTATACATTGAAGGTATTTTACCATTTGTGATTTCTAGCTCTTTAGGTCATATATATGCTCTTCACATGCCAACTTCGCCTTCTTTATCCACAAATGCAACCAAGGGACTATTTCTCATTTCCAAGAGTTAAATAATTGGATTTAAACACATTCTACAAACTAGGAGAGTTCCTATGCGTCTTTGCCTTTATTTTATCATTCTTTGCGCTTAGGGACTAAGCTTGAATTAAGTGTGGAGTGGGTTAATGCGCATAGTTCACATGTTTCATGCCATGCATCTCATTCTTAGATGGACACTTACATTTGCATTCTATCCATAACATGAGAGTGTTTTCACCATTGAAGGCTTGTGATCATCAATTATAAAATTAAGTCACATCTAGCATACTCTTCATTTTACTTGACTTTGAGCTTAGAACCGACTTAGTCCTCTGGAGGTGAATTCTTGTGAGTAAATATCATTGCTATCCTTTGCCTATCTAGTTCTCCAAGTAATTTCATTGCTTACCTTGGATTAAGTTTTAGCAACCACTTTCGAAAACTTTCACGAAAAACCTAAGCCCCTTGAATGCTTCTTGACGTTGTAAATTTTCACATGCAATAGAAACTCTAGCCAAAAATAATTAGTAAAACCGGTAAGACCGGGTCGAACCCAAAGGAGCAAGCCAAACACATGCACTATATAAGATTGTGTTTTCGTTTGGCTATTCTAATTCAAATGTATAATGGTGTGTGTATCTAAATCCTAAATGGCAGGTAATTAGAGATAAAAGATGGATAAAAGGAGTTTCGAGGGGTTACTCTCCTCCTTGGCATTCCCTAATGATCACGTATACAAAATTTAAGCATTTCATGGTATCAAATAGTCTAGAACCTAGCTTAGACTAAGGTAGACCAACTTTCATGTGAATCTATTCTTAGTCAAGTCTTCTTAACTAGAACCTCACTCCATTGAGATTGTTGGTTCACTCTATAGCCTTTACTATCCTTGAAACATCTCCAAAGGTAATAAATGCAATAGGCATAAAGTACTAGTTCAATTCAATCCCATGCATTTACCGTCGTAAACACTAGAAATGATGATTTTCACTACATCCAAACCTTCACTAAGGTCCATCGATACTTAGATTGAGTTTTAAGATAAACATGTTACTTAGGCATTTCATCAAACACTTGATAGCATGTCAAAATAAAGTACTTAGTGAAAATGAATTCAACAGCATTCGCTGGGATTAATTGATGATTTGCTAATGACCTAGCCCAAGACTTATGGAAATCAACTTTCGTTGAAATTTCCTCAAGCCTTAGACCATCAAAGGTGGAGTCTCACTCTTTCAAGATATTACCTCACTTTAACTCACCACTTAGTTCATAAATTTCATTACAAACCAAATCCAATAAAATAAACATTTAATCCTAGTTAAGCATTCATATCCTAGAGTTGACTTTCATGATTAAGATATGAATTGTTTTCTCTATACTAGAACTATTCCCTAGCTCTTTCAAGTCATAGGCATTTCATCAAACACCTTGATTGTATAATATTTCATAACAAAAGAGAAAATGAAATCAACAATCATCCACATGAATACAATGTATATTTGGGATCATAGAGTGCCAAGGAGGGTTGTAAGCCCCTCAAAACACAAGAACTAGTCACACATCATCATGATACACGTTTTCAATGCAAAACAACAAGAGGGAGAAAAGATGAGTAGACAGAACCCAAGTGGTAGACGGTGAGCAAGCCCTAGATTCCTTCCTTGATCTTCTCTCCCAAGTAATTCTTTGATGATGGTGAGCCTTCCTAAGCCTTTTTCTCAAACTTTTTCTCTCTAAAAACCACCTTTTATGTCAAAAACTTCTCTTTCTATTTTTAGGTTAGAAACTGAAATTTCTAGGTTTTGGGGTCCAATCGGTCGGTTGGGACATGAGCGGGTCGGTTGGGAGTGGCGAGAGCAACATTTAGCAGTATGACGTTCCCAACTGGTCGTTTGGCATCTGCACCGGTCGGTTGGGATCATTTGAAAGCAATGCTTGACAATGGAGGTTCCCAACCGGTCGGACTTCCTATGGCCTTTTTGCTACCTTAAAATCCGAATTTGGTATTGGCGTAAACTAAAGAGGTTTAGCCCATTGAGTTAGCTTTCCAACAAGCTATAGATCAACCAATTTGGACACCCTATGCGCCCTGGGCTTGCAAAATAATCCAGAAAGATCAATCTGCCCTATTTTGCCCCAAAAGTCCTTGTTTTGCGCCGGAACTTCAATTTTTCATGCAATCTTGATATTGAGGTCTTGAATTCAATGGGGTATCATTTTGTACCTGAAATATGAAAGGAAAGGGTCAAATGACATCAAAAAATATCGAAAACAAAATATGGCGAAGAATAAGGCAAAATTCGACATATGAACCGTCCACACTTAAGCTTTGTTAGTCCCAAACAAAGTGTATGTACTTGTCAAGAGTATGCAAATTGCGAAAAGCTAGTGGCGCTATGTTTTGTCGCCCATTTTCTCTAAGTGTTTATTTTAAGGCGTCAATCATTATTCCTAAATATGTCAGTAAAGACAAATGAAAATATATACAACGTATCTAGCTCCTTTTCGCAGGCGTTACGAGTGCATTTATCGCATGCACTAAGCCTTTAAACCCCTAGGCTACCATAGCGGACGAGTTATAGTCTTGTGAGAGTTTTAAGCAAAGGAAATACTCAGAAATCCCAAATGCACCTATCCCATGAGAATGGATGGAAGAGTGCTCAACCAAGGCGAGAATTTCTCAAAACAAATCCCTCATCCCCAAACTAGGATCACCATCATATTATCATCAAAAGGACTTTCGAACCATTTAAGTACCTTGAGGTTGTGCATTCAAGATCACCAATACTAGAGCAATCAAATTTCTAATCCAATAATCTACTCATTTTCAAGGCAATATAATAGAATCAAAGTTGGTGTTTTGCACAAAAAGGTGTCAATCACTCACCTATGCTGGCTAGGGCTAGTCTATTGGTTCACGACATGGAACTTGTTCCCAAGTGTTAGGCGCTTGAGCCATAATCCATAAGGAAAGAGGAGTTCGACACTAAGAGTTCTTAGAAAACGAGCATAGACCAAAATGAGAGCTCCCGTGCAAGCACAAGGATCATTCAAGAGTTAATCTAACTAGCACACATTACGAATGATGCACCCGCGCAAATGTAGAATGATGGAAGAACATAGAGTCGAGTTTTATGTGCTTTTTAATCTCTTTTCAAATGGCCTTCGGCCTTCAAATGCTTTCGAGGGGGAACTTATCTTCTTAACCCATGACATGTGTATATATTTTTGAAGCAAAACTTCTCTTGGCCTTTGAGAAGTTTTTAGTCGGGGCCTTGCCCTCTTTTACCATGAAAATATATATTTTTTGTTGGGGCCTATTGTTCGCCCTCTTTTGACTTCACACTTAAATTTTGACAATATGTTCAACGAGTGTATGGAATGCGCGGGTAACAATCACAAGCAAAGCACTAAATTGGAAAAATTCAAGTCACCAAGGAGCATTCAAAAGGTTTAAGTTTTTCGTGAATTTTTTTGAAAGTGCTTGCTAAAACTTAGTCCAAGGCATGCAATGAAAATACTTAGAAAACTAGATGGACAAAGGATATCAAGGGTATTAATTCACAAGAATGCATGTTCAAAGGATTAAGTCGGTTCTAGCCAAGTAAAAATGAAAAGTAGGCTAGATATGATTTTTAGGAAATTTAGAAATGATAGTCACATGCCTTAAATGGTGGGAACACTCTCATGTTAGAAATAGAATACATGAATGCAAGTGTCCATTAAAAAATGATAGGCATGTCATGAAATGAGTGAACTATGCGACTACCCACTCCACACTTAAAATATAGCTTAGTCCCTAAGCACAAACAATGAAGAGAATGAGATAAAGGCGCATAGGAACTCCCCTCATTTGTAGATGTGCCCCACCAATAGAAAAGACGCCATTGTGCTAAGCTTGATCATACATGATGCAAATAACATCATTGATGACAAGAACACATGAGAGGTTAGAAACAGCAAGTGATCTAGAAGGTAGTACAAAACTCAAGTATGAACAAGAAAGCATCACAAGTCAAAAAATAACACATGACTTAAGATTAATAGAGTTCAAACAAGGAAGGTAAATCACATCCTCCAAAATGTGCACAAGATGTCTTAATTGCCAAACAAATGCGAGACTAGAGTCAAAGCATGGTATAACAAAATAGTTCCAACCTAGCAAACTCAAATAAGGCACATGCACACTAAGGGGCGATATCACCATTCGTAGATAAATCAAGGGAGGGGTGGAGGGGCTTGGCGATGTGAAGTGGGATTCGAGTGAGTAAAACTCACTCCACACTTAAAATTTTACCCACTACCCACAACTTTTACGCTACACAATTGGTGCCTAAGCCACTCAAAATCATGTCAAACACTTAAATTTGCAAAGTGAGAACGAACAAATTACAAACCAGGTTACCTCCCACGAGGGTCTAGTTTTTCACATCTTGGCAAAGACGTAGCAAAGCGCCCCATAGAATCACTCGTGAGAAGTCCTTTGCTAGGATCGCTTCTCACGGGGCATTGGACATTTAGGGTGTCATTCCACCTCCAAATCCCATTTGAATTTCTTCTCATCAAGTCTACAAGAGACTTTTCTTTGTGAGCTTGACCCCTTCAAGAAACTAGATCCTTTTAGAACCAAGGGGTCATGGGAGCTTTTTTAAAATAATCTTTCAAAATATGCAAGAAGCTCCAAAACTTATCTCGAGACATCGTGGTGAAGAAAGGGTCTTCGAAACTTGTCTCGAGCTTGATGGACATCCTGACGCGCGTCGTCTGACGCGTCAAACTTAAATTTATATCTCTTGTAACTACTAGCTAGCGGTAAGTAGGGTCGAACCCAAGAGAGCTGGTTTGTGAAGTTGTATCTGTATAAAAATTAAAAGAAAGGGGGTTTTAAGTGATTGTGAGTGTAAAAGAGAAAATAGTAAAGAAGTTTCAATCAGAGAGAGCATTCAACTTAGGGTTTCTATTGTGACATGTTTATCATCGACTGCTAAATATCAAATCTCAAGTTTCTAAGTGTGGTTGTTCCGACAAAGTTAACTACCCTAGTATCACGACAAAGGTGATACGCCACAATCTAACCCGACAAAGGTGTTAGACTTCTAGGTCTTTCCTAAACTTAATAAACCGACAAAGGTATTACTAAGGATAGGTGTTACGATCTACCATTACGACAAAGTTTCCAGTAGATGTTAATGGTAAGAATTAATTGTTTGATTAAGCTTTGCGACAAAGCTTCAACATAACCTCACAAGTTAATTCATGTGATGAAGCACAAGAACTAGAGAAACAATAAATTGCATTAAGAAAAGAGTCTCAAAACATAAGTGATGGACCATATTTATATGATTCATTAAGACAGTTAAACCCACCAAATTAGACACTTTGTCTTAACAACGTTTACTTGTTAGTTCCATTTTTGCTCTACAGGCTATTTTGAGGTTTAGAGAAGAAACATGCCTAAAAGGGGAGAATTGCGCCCAAAATAATCGCATTGGAGATTCACCCGACCGGCTGGGAAAATGCCTCAGATCCACCCAATCGGCTGAAGCAGAACCAGGCCGCGCCCCAGCGTTCCAGCGCACCTACCGAGCTGTCCAAGTCCAAATTCAAGTTGCCCAAACAAATCATCTGATCTGACGAATCCGCCTCGAGCAAAATGATCAAAATGGCAAATGAGGTGGACAATGTCGGAAAACCAAGGAGAACGCCCGAGCAGATTGGCTGTTGGCCTAATTCCAAAGCAAAGGCCGCGCGCGCATAGGCACCGAAACCAAGTCGCTCGACCAAACCATGGAATCTCGCAAATCTGGATCGACTTAAGTGTTTTAAATGCCCAATAACTCGGACAATCTCACTTCCTAGACAAAACGCCCGAGTGGAACCAGCTCAAGCCCGATCAAGGCCAAACTAGGGCAATTCCGGCCGTTTTGGGATTCCGACCAGGTTCCGGGCAGATTCCGGCAAAACGACTTCAACCATTAGTCTTAGAATTGCCTCAGCATTCCAAATCCAAAAGCAAAAGGCCAAAAACCGACCAAGCTCCGGCCAGCAATTAATGGATGTTGACTTTCTTCTACTCTATCCCTTATAGGAGGAGCCCATACCGGCTGCTTTGGGAGGACAGCTGGCCGGCTGCTTTTGGAGCTACCTAACCGGCTGCTTTTGGAACTACCTAACCGGCTGCTTTTGGGAGGACACCTCAACCAAGGGGGAAGTGCCACCTGTGGCCGACGGCTTGACTTGGAGTGCCCATGCCTTGTTGATTTGCCTCTCTCCTTTGCCTATAAATAGAGAGCTCCCTCTCCTTTGTTCAATGTCCCAAATTGTAGTCTCAAGTCCCATAGTCCTATTTTGACTTCCATGTTCCAATCTCTCTAGATTTTAGGCACAATCCTTGTAAACACTTTGATATTGAAAGCTCCAAGTTTGTTCTTGAGTACTCTTGTTGGTTCTTGAAGTGCTCAAGCTTTTCCTTGTCTTTTACTTTCAAAAAAACTTTACTTTTTGTCTTTCGAAAACCTTTACTTTTCAAGCACTTAGCTATGATGTCCTCTTCCATGGATAATCGTAGCTAAACCCTTCATTCGGTTGAAGGGGTGTGCTTGTATCAAAACATGTTTTAGACCCTACTCTTAGTGCCTCTATTGTGTTTAAACTTGTTCTATGTGCCATATATTAGGTTAGAACACTATTGGTTGAGTGGAGGCTCGAAAGAGCAAAGCTCTTCCATGGGGTTCGTGAACATACGTGGTTAAGTGGAGGCTCGAAAAAGCAAAGCTTTTCTGTAGAGTTCAATCGCTTTAAAACACCTCTTGGTTGATCGGAAATGATTGATCAGGTGGATGCACATAAGGCTAAGATACTTCGAAAGGAGGAATTAGCCTAAATAGAACAAGTGTTCTATGTCTTGAAAAGGACTAGACGGTGTGGCATGTCGAGTGCTAGAAATAGCCTTGATACATTTTAAACACGTAGTATGATCATTAGAGGTCGATGATAAACAGATTTAAGATACAAGGCCCCTAAAACCGAATCCTTTCCTTTAATTAAAACATCACCTGTCACTTTACTTTCAGTCTCACTATCAACTGCTTATTTTCAGTCATTTACTTTCAGTACTTTAATTTCCGCACATTTACTTTCAGTAATTTACTTTCTGTCGTTTATTACAGACCCTTTCATTATCAGTCCATACCAAAAGTATGTTGATTAGTCGATATTGAACTTGACTGTTCCAGCACTTTACTTTTCAGTATTTACTTTCAGTCCTGTATTTACTTTCTTTACTTTCAGTCATTTACTTTTCAGTACTAAAATCACAACCAACCCCCAACTGTCTTATTTAATTTTCCATTCTCGAAAGAACAACTATCCACTAATTCCCTTGGGTTCGACCCCTACTTACCGCTTTACTACCCAATAGTGAAGTCACGAGTAGCGGACTTATAAATTAATTTTGTACACATTGCCTCGCGACAAGACAGTGTTGTCAAAATTGGCGCCGTTGCCGGGGAGTTAGTAATCGGATGGTTGTTCTTTTCTTTCCCTTTTGCATAATCCACTATGTCTTGATGGATGATTCGGTATCTTCCCCAGTTTGGAGGAACCATCGGAGAAGACCCTGTGGAACATGTACAAATATTTCACACCATCTGCGGCCGCATGAAGCCTGAGGACGAGTCCTTAGAGGGGTTTAAGTTAAAATGTTTTGAGTTTTCCTTAACTGATTCGGCACTATCTTGGTATTACTCATCATATGCAGATTATGAAGGCTATTATGGGGATCTACGAGCCAAATTTCTAAAAGAGTTTTCCCTGTCAAATTATCGCACCGATCCCTGTCAAAGAGCCCCACCATCCTTTCGATTTGAAGTCCGTGAGAAGATCTCCACCCTTAAGCAATCCCGGGACGAAACATTGGACGAGTTGTGACGAGCTGCCCGCACCATGGATTCACGAACTTTAATCTTCTTCAGAGGTTTCTCGGTGGGATGATGCCACATGACCGGAATATACTTGATGCTGCGGCAGGAGGTTCGGTGATGAATTTAACCATGTCTAAACTGTGGAACTTGATAGATGATATGGCAGAGAGCTCAAAACGAGGGTCGATGCCCCAAACTGATGATAATGCGCCAACGGTAGAAGCCGATCCAGTGCAGGTCGTGGAAGAAATCACATATGACACCTCCGTCACAATCTTGCCCACAACAATGCCTAAGCCGGAAGGAGACGTCGAATCATGGGCAATAGTAGAGGCGGCTCAAAAAGAAGCTGCATACCGGGTCAATGAAATGCTCGAGACAAAGCCAAAGGTCAGCGTGGAAGAGCCTACATGGGAGATCACTCCCGAGCCATCAGAAGACCTAGAGCCAGAAACCGATCCAGTATGGGACGAGGAAAAGCCTTCATGGGAACTCACTACCGAGCTGGCAGAAGAGGAAGTCCCTGTCCTCACTGACGAGCTGCCCAAAACAGTCCCGTTCCTCATTGTCGAACCAGCCGAGAAAGGCCCGGACCTTGTGGCTAAAGTGCCCCAACTTAACCCTTCATTTTCTATGCAGTTCACATCCACCGAAGATCATGTAATCAATGATGATGCGGTGACGGCAAGTTGGAGGCGGTACAAGGTCAAGGAAAGCCAACAATGGAGCGCTCACTCACTCCGAGTCAACAAAGCAGCCCTGAAAACTCACTCATTCTGAAACGACCGTTCCTCGTTGCCACAAAGGCGAAGCATAACATAGGAACAAGCTTGATGTCGCCTATGTTTGATGGCAAGATTCTGAACTTCCAAACTCGCGAGGATGCCAACCGGTCATACATAAAAAAGCGACCAAGACATGGCCCGGTGGAATGGAAACCCGGATGGAGAAACACAAGAGCACGGCTCAATGGATCAGCAGCTAGGAGAAACACAAGAGCACGGCTCAAAGGACCAGCAAATATGGTCAAAAGATCTTCACCTTCTCGGAGGAATGTGAAGGCAAATCCGCCCGATCAATGGAGTCCTGTTTCGAGCACATCATCCCACAAGAACACGGGGAGGGTCAAGGCAAGAATAAAGGTAGGCGCTCCGCATAAATACGACCTAAGCCGTCCATGGGACCCAGATCCCTCTCAAGTGAGGTATCGTCGAGCCAACGACGTTAAACAAAGGCACTGGTCGGGAGGTAACCCGACATCTATCTTATTTTCAGTCATTTTATTTTATGTCATTTAGTTTTTTGCCTTAAGTCGTACTCACCCATTTCCTTTCTTGTAAATATTTGCTTGCAATCGGCTTTTGAACTAAGTCATGCCGAGAGGCACGCCTTCGTTCAAAAGTGTGGGGTGAGAACAACCTTTGCACATAGTTAGTTAACATGTTTTTTCTTTTCCTTTTCCCTTAATATTATCTTTTTGAAAATATGAACTTGAGAATGTGAAAAAGATAGATCTAAATTCATGCAATTACCTTGTGAAATCTCAACTGTGTAAAGACTTGAAGATGTAACTTCTTAATTGTCCCTTTGTGCTGAGATATACAGGGGATGTGGAGTTGATATAAAATGCCCTAGAGACTTGGCAAGCACTCGAAGGACCGAATTTCACTATATGGTTTACGAAGTTAGTGGAGGCTGCACTTCGGGTTTCATTGGATTCAGAGTCATCTCCGCCATGCAGCGTCTATGTAAAAGGCGGGACAGGAATCAAACCGTCCTATCTCTAGTCCTAGTAGCCGAGAAAATAGATGAGCAACCCTCATCTTGACCCGCGCGAAACGGCGAGGATGAGAAAGAGCGGGGAGGTATTTCCATATGCTCTCGGGCGATGATTGGACCTCCCAAAAGGTTGAGAAAGTGGACAAGCAAGTCACAAAGAAGCAAAGCTCGAAGAAGCAAATCAAAGGCCAAAGGCCCAAAATTGTGAAGGTTTTAACCGAACAAAAGTGAAGAAACTCAAATTCAAAATCAAAGGCCAAAGACCAAATCACTTCAAAAGCTGTCCCTCATCAAAAGAAAATCAAAGAGCTCAACTCATTGAAACCCGAACCAAATCATGTGCTAGAGAAAACTACAAGATAACCATATAGTGCGAGTTGGTCCCGAGAATGCAGTCCAGGAGCCTGAAAAGGGCTATCTCCCGAATCATCCGAATTAATTTGCATCTCAGCTCGAAGGTACAAGTATCCGGTTTCTTCTAAGTATTTACACGGTTTAGTTTGGTAACAAGTAAGTATTGCATGAATAGGATAAATCTAGTCCCACATTCTCACTTTCTTATTTAAAGTTTTTACTTGGATTCTGTGTTCCTCTTTCGAATAGCATTGTTCGGGACGAACAAGTATAAGTGTGGGGTGATCTGATGGACCATATTTATATGATTCATTAAGACAGTTAAACCCACCAAATTAGACACTTTGTCTTAACAACGTTTACTTGTTAGTTCCATTTTTGCTCTACAGGCTATTTTGAGGTTTAGAGAAGAAACATGCCTAAAAGGGGAGAATTACGCCCAAAATAATCGCATTGGAGATTCACCCGACTGGCAGGGAAAATGCCTCAGATCCACCCGACCGGCTGAAGCAGAACCAGGCCGCGCCCCAGCGTTCCAGCGCACCTATCGAGCTGTCCAAGTCCAAATTCAAGTTGCCCGAACAAATCATCTGATCTGAGAAATCCGCCTCGAGCAAAATGATCAAAATGGCAAATGAGGTGGACAATGTCGGAAAATCAAGGAGAACGCCCGAGCAGATTGGCTGTTGGCCTAATTCCAAAGCAAAGGCCGCGCGCGCATAGGCACCGAAACCAAGTCGCTCGACCAAACCATGAAATCTCGCAAATCTGGATCGACCAAAGTGTTTTAAATGCCCAATAACGCGGACAATCTCACTTCCTAGACAAAACGCCCGAGTGGAACCAGCTCAAGCCCGACCAACGACAAACTAGGGCAATTCCGGCCGTTTTGGGATTCCGACCAGGTTCCGGGCAGATTCCGGCAAAACGACTTCGACCATTAGTCTTAGAATTGCCTCAGCATTCCAAATCCAAAAGCAAAAGGCCAAAAACCGACCAAGCTCCGGCCAACAATTAATGGATGTTGACTTTCTTCTACTCTATCCCTTGTAGGAGGAGCCCATACCGGCTGCTTTGGGAGGACAGCTGGCCGGCTGCTTTTGGAGCTACCTAACCGGCTGCTTTTGGGAGGACACCTCAACCAAGGGGGAAGTGCCACCTATGGCCGGCGGCTTGACTTGGAGTGCCCATGCCTTGTTGATTTGCCTCTCTCCTTTGCCTATAAATAGAGAGCTCCCTCTCCTTTGTTCAATGTCCCAAATTGTAGTCTCAAGTCCCATAGTCCTAGTTTGAGTTCCATGTTCCAATCTCTCTAGATTTTAGGCACAATCCTTGTAAACACTTTACTTTGATATTGAAAGCTCCAAGTTTGTTCTTGAGTACTCTTGTTGGTTCTTGAAGTGCTCAAGCTTTTCCTTGTCTTTTACTTTCAAAAAAACTTTACTTTTTGTCTTTCGAAAACCTTTAATTTTCAAGCACTTAGCTATGATGTCCTCTTCCATGGATAATCGTAGCTAAACCCTTTATTCGGTTGAAGGGGTGTGCTTGTATTAAAACATGTTTTAGACCGTTCTCTTAGTGCCTCTATTGTGTTTAAACTTGTTCTATGTGCCATATATTAGGTTAGAACACTATTGGTTGAGTGGAGGCTCGAAAGAGCAAAGCTCTTCCATGGGGTTCGTGAACATACGTGGTTAAGTGGAGGCTCGAAAGAGCAAAGCTTTTCTGTAGAGTTCAACCGCTTTAAAACACCACTTGGTTGATCGGAAATGATTGATCAGGTGGATGCACATAAGGCTAAGATACTTCGAAAGGAGGAATTAGCCTAAATAGAACAAGTGTTCTATGTCTTGAAAAGGAATAGACGGTGTGGCAAGTCGAGTGCTAGAAATAGCCTTGATACATTTTAAACACGTAGTATGATCATTAGAGGTCGATGATAAACAGATTTAAGATACAAGGCCCCTAAAACCGAATCCTTTCCTTTAATTAAAACATCACCTGTCACTTTACTTTCAGTCTCACTATCAACTGCTTATTTTCAGTCATTTACTTTCAGTACTTTAATTTCCGCACATTTACTTTCAGTAATTTACTTTCTGTCGCTTATTACAGACCCTTTCAATATCAGTCCATACCAAAAGTATGTTGATTAGTCGATATTGAACTTGACTGTTCCAGCACTTTACTTTTCAGTATTTACTTTCAGTCCTGTATTTACTTTCTTTACTTTCAGTCATTTACTTTTCAGTACTAAAATCACAACCAACCCCCAACTGTCTTATTTAATTTTCCATTCTCGAAAGAACAACTATCCACTAATTCCCTTGGGTTCGACCCCTACTTACCGCTTTACTACCCAATAGTGAAGTCACGAGTAGCGGACTTATAAATTAATTTTGTACACATTGCCTTGCGACAAGTCAGTGTTGTCAATAAGTCACAATAAACGAAACCCTAAACTGAATTGAGAGTTTAGCTACACATCATTGAAATAAAAACAAAAATATTCATGATGAAAGTAGTAGAAATCTCTTCTCTCGTCGAAAGCTTCGCCTTCTCCTCCAGAGCCGTCTTCGTAGAATGATGGGATGATAGAAACCCTTCTCCAAATATAAGTTTTTGGATTTCTATGTCTGTTTTTGGGCCAAATTGCAAATTTTCAGACTTGCTGACGTCATCAAAACGCGTTGCTGACATCATCGCCGCGCCCAAGGAAGATATTACGGGCGCTCGTAGCGTTGACATTATCATTGCGCTAATGTCTTATGTGGGCGCGGTCCCCACTATTTCCGACTTTGACTCTTGATTTGACCATCCAAATGACCTCGGATGCTCTTGGTGTGAACTAGATAGTTGTAGAAAACAGAGTCAGCTACGTAACGACATGTAGCTCAATTTTTCTGATCAGTGGTCAATTCCCAACACTCTGTCGAACCTCCGAAGGTCTGATCTGCAACTATAGTGTTTTTGGCATGAAATGCAGTCTTTTATGCGCGTTTCCTCCTAGAGCTTCCGAAACACCTGAAGTGCAAAACCATACTAAAAAGTAAATGTTCGCATATAAATGTGTTGAAATAAATGGGATTAGTTGATTGTACGAGTCGTATAAATACGACTCATCACATCCCTCTTTGAGTTTTTCAATCATGTCCTTGGGTGCCCAATCCTTAATCTCCCTCATTAAACTTGTATCTTCTTGCATGTGAGGTTGTTCTTTAGTTTCTTCAATGTAAACCTCAACAAAGTCTTTGTACCCTTGAAATCCTTTTACCTCAATGTTCTCTTCTTTTACCTTATCCTCGACTAGAGATTCTGGCTCACATTTAAGCTGATTTATAGCGGGAGGGAGGAGTTCTTCATCAACCAAAGATATTACTTCTATGTGCGATGCATCATCATTGAAGAATTCCTCATTGGAGAGCCAAGACGTTGATGGAATGGTGAACTCTTGAATTCCTCATCCGAATGATCTTGAGATGTGCTAGTAGTGAAGGATGATGCACTTTTGTGTTCCCTCTCATCCTTGTTGCAAGATTCACCATCACGCCCCTCGTTAAAGGCTTGGGTAGCAACTCTCCAAAAAATATTTTCCCTTTCTTGATCCATTTCTTGTTTCGAGGCACTAGATTCAATGACTTCTTCTTTAGAGACCTCCTCTTCCTCATTAAAGTTCTCAATTTCAATTGCTCGTTGCGCCAATGTCCTTTCTAACGCTTGGCTTCGAGCTTTCAATCTATCAATTTCACCTTGTATCTCCTCTTGGTTTCGGCTCAACTTTTCTTGGCTAGCAAGCATTGCCTCAACAACGAAGGGCTCATTTGAAGGTTGAGGAGGTTGAAGGTATTGAGGGTAGGAGTCTTCAACTTCAAGGCATTGGCTATCATCCTCATTCGGAGTGTAATAACTCGTCGTATAGCCATGTTCTTGCCAATAAGAATATAGTTGCTCCTCCTATTGATTATATTCTCTATTATACAAGACTTGTTGGTTGTAGGGATCCATCCTCGCAAAACAAGATAAACATAAGCTAGCAAGGGATATGAGTGTGAAAAGAATAGACAAGTATAAGAAAAAGAAAAATATTTACAAGAATGTTCGGAACTTCCACATAATCTAAGATAGGAATGTGATAATTAGTTGCTCCCCGTCAACGGCGCCGTTTTGACGTTGTAGATTTTCACATGCAAATAAATGCAATAGAAACTCTAGCAAAAACAATTTATAAAACTGGTAAGACCGAGTTGCACCCAAAGGAGCAAGCCAAGCACACCCACTATATAAGATTGTGTTTCCGTTTGGCTATTCTAATTAAAATGTATAATGATGTGTGTATCTAAATCCTAAATGGCAAGTAATTAGAGATAACATATGGATAAAAGGAGTTTCGAGGGGTTACTCTCCTCCTTGGCATTCCCTAATGATCACGTATACAACAATTAAGCATTTCGTGGTGTCAAATAGTCTAGAACCTAACTTAGACTAAGGTAGACCAACTTTCATGTGAATCTATTCTTAGTCAAGCCTTTTAAACTAGAACCTCACTCTATCAAGATTGTTGTTTCACTCTACAACCTTTACTATCCTTGAAACATCTCCCAAGGTAATAAATGCATTAAGCATAAAATACTATTTCACTTCAATTCCATGCATTTACTGTCGTAAAAACTAGAAATGATCATTTTCACTACATCCAAACATTCACTAAGGTCCATCGATACTTAGATTAAGTTTTAAGATAAAAATGTTACTTAGGCATTTCATCAAATACTTGGTAGCATGTCAAAATAACGTACTTAGTGAAAATGAATTCAACACCATTCGTTGGGATTAATTGATGATTTGCTCAATGACCTAGCCCAAGACTTATAGAAATCAACTTTCATTAACATTTCCTCAAGCCTTGGATAAAGGTGGAGTCTCACTCTTTCAAGATAGTAGCTCAACACTTAGTTAATAACTTTCATTAGAAGCCAAATCCAATGAATTAAACATTTAATCCTAGTCAAGCATTCATATCCCAGAGTTCACTTTCATGATTAAGATATGAATCATTTTCTCCATACCAGAACTATTCGTCAGCTCTTTCGAGTCATAGGTTCAAGTTTTAGTCTAAGTTGTCACTTAGGCATTTCATCAAACACCTAGATTGTATACCATTTCATAACACAAGAGAAAATGAAATCAACAATCATCCACATGAATATAAATGTATATTTGTGATCATATAGTGCCAAGGAAGGTTGTAAGACCCTCAAACCAAAAGAACTACTCACACATCATCACGATACGCGTTTTCAATACAAAACAACAAGAGTGAGAAAAGATGAGTACAGAAAACCCAAGTGGTAGATGGTGAGCAAGCTCTAGATTCCTTCCTTGATATTCTCTCTTCTTCCCAAGCAATCCTTTGATGATGGTGAGCCTTCCTTATCCTTTTTCTCTCAATTTCTTTCTCTAAAAACCACCCCCTTATGTCAAAAACCTCTCTGTCTATATTTATAGGTTCGAAACTGAAATTTCTGGGTATTGGGGTCCAACTGGTCGGTTGAGACTTGAGCCGGTCGGTTGGGAGTGGCCGAGGGAAACTTTTAGCAGTTTGAGGTGCCCAACCGGTCGGTTGGCATCATGCGAGAGCAATGCATGACAATGGAGGTGCCCAACCGATCGGTTGGAATCTCAACTGGTCTGACTTCCTAGGGCATTTTCGCTATCTTAAAGTCCGACTTTGGTTGGCATAAACTAGTCAGCTGTAGCTCTTTGAGTTAGCTTTCCAAAAGCTATATATCGATTAATGTGGACACATTATGCACTTTTGGCATGCAAAATAAGCCGTAAAGGTCAATCTGCCCTTTTGTCCCCAAAACTACTTGTTTTGTGTCGAAACTTCAATTTTTCATGCAATCCAGATATTGAGGTCTTGAATTCAATGGGGTATCATTTTGTACCTGAAATGTGAAAGGCAAGGGTCAAAAAACGTCGGAAACGATTCAATGCTTTAATAAAATGTGGCGAAGAATAAGGAAAATTTCGACTTATCACTTCTTGGTGACTTGAGTTTTCAAATTTAGTGCCTTTCTTGTTATTGTTTCCCGCGCACTCCGTATATTCTTGTAGGCCAAAGGCAATTGAAAAGACAAGAAAAAGCACTTAAAACTAGACTATATGTTCATCCATCATTCCACATTTGCGCAGGTGCATCATTTGTATTGTGTATTAGTTAGATTGACTCTTGGACGACCTTTGTGCTTGCACATGAGCTTTCATTTGTTCAATGCTTGTTTTCTAAGAACTCCTCTTCCTTTATGGATTATAGCTTAAGCGCCTAAGACTTGGGAATGAGTTCCATGTCGCAAACTGATGAGCCGTATTTATACGACTCATCGAGTCATCAAATCCCACCAATTCCGGCACTTTATTAGACGAACAGTTACTTCTTAGTGTTGTTTTGTATTTCAGGTGTTTTGGAAGCTCTAGGAGGAAACGCGCGTTAAAGATGGCATTTTGTGCCAAAAGACATCGCAAGGCAGTTTTTGGCCACTCTGGCCCGAGCAGATCCAGGCCCCCAGCCGAGCTGACCAGCACCAAATTCAAGTTGCTCGGGCAAACGAGCTGATCTGACAAATCCACATCGAGCAAAGTGATCAGAATAGCAAATAAGGTGGACAATGTCGGAAAACCAAGAAAAATGCCCGAGCAGATTGGCAGTTGGCTCAAAGGTCTTGCGCGCGCTGCTAGGCACCGAAATCAAGTTGCTCGACCAGACGGACTCTGATGACAAATCTGACTCGACCAAGTTGCTCAAAATGGACAACAAGTCGGACAATGTCACCAACTCAAGGAGAACACACGGGTGGAATGGCCCATGAGCAGCCGAGCAGGTTCCAGGCCGCGCCCGAAGGCCCTGTCGAGCAGACTAGCGCTGAATCCGAGTTGCTCGACCAGATGAACGAATCTTGCAAATCTGGCTCGACCAAAGTGATCGAAATGCCAAATGATTCGGACGATACCACTAGCCAAGCAAAACGCACGAGCGGGATTGGCCGAGATGGGCAAAACGACGTTGAAGGCCCCGCGCGCTGGGCCAGGTCAGTGGGCTCAAAACTGAGGCGGTTTAGATTTCTTGCTGGCCAAGATTACATGCTCACCAAGCAAAAACGGATGTGGACCGGGCCCAAATAGAAGCTTCGAAACCCTAGAACTTTCCCTATAAATAAGACCTCTTGGTCTAGGGTTTCAAGCATCCAAAAATTCGAGATCCACATTCATCCCATCAGAGCCGACTCGAGTATCCATCATTCATCCAGTGATCATCCTTCACCGAGCGGCTACTTCGGCATAGAGAAGAATTTCCACTTTTATCATGTCTTTTATTTCCAGCATGTGTAGCTAAACCGCTCGTTCGGGCTAGGGCTAATTTATTGTGACGAATGTTTTGAGATTCCATGCTTAATATTATTCTTGCATTCTACTAGTTCTTGTGCACATTAATTTCGGTTTGAGTTGCAAGGTTAAGTGGAGACCCGAAACGGTAAAGCTTAAGCTGGGCAATTCATACCCTCTATTTACTGCTTATTTGATACTGACCCGTTAGAATAAGTAGTCGCACTAAACCTAATATAACCTGACCAGGAGTATTAGGTTTGCTAGAACTAGAATTCTATAACCTGACAGGAGTAGATTGTGGCGTAGTGACTTGAAACGGTCCTACCTTACCCGGAGTAACCACACTTAAGAACGCAGAATTAGATACTTAGAAATCAAGGACAAACCAAGTCACAATTAGAACCCCTAGCCTGAATATTCTTCCCCGATTGACATCTTTCGTTTATTTCCTATTTGCACTTGTTTCCTCAAAACCCAATTGTTTCCCTTTTACAGATCAACAAGTAACCATCTAGCTCCCTAGGGTTCGACCCTTGCTTGTCGCTGTACTAACCCATAGCCAAGAGTAAGGAATTATAAATTCAAATTTGCAGGTACCGACGACGCCTGTCACAAACCAATGGACTAGCATTAGCTAGCATATGTGAGCGATTGACACCTTTTTGTGCAAACTATCAACTTTAATTCAATTGTATTACCATGAACATGAGTGGATTATTGGCTGAGACATTTGATTGCTCTAGTATTGATGATCATGAATGCACAAACTCTTAGACATTTAAATGGTTCGAAAGTTCTTTTGATGATAACATGATGGTAGTCCTAGTTTGGGATGAGGAATTTGTTTTGAGAAGTCTTTGCCGTGGTTTAAACACTCTGGCATTCATTCTCATGGGATAGGTGCATATGGGCTTTGTGAGTATTCCCTTTTCTGAAAACTCTCACGAGACTATAACTTGTCTACTAGGGTAGCCTAGAGGTTTAAAGGCTTAGTGCATGCGGTAAATGCACTCCTAACGCCAATGAAAACAAGCTAGTTAGGTCATATACACTTTCATTTGTCTTTCTTTGGCATCTTTAGAAATAATGATCGAGACCTTGTCGAAGTTTTTTGAGACAAAGAGACGAAAAACATAGCACCATTAGCATTGCTCTATTTGCATGACCTTGACATATTTTCATACTTTGTTCGGGACGAACAAAGCTTAAGTGTGGATGTTGATAAGTCGAATTTTTGACATATTAATAATTGTTTTTCACTATAGCTTTGTTTCGTTTCCCACTTTATTTTGGTGTCATTTTTGACCTCTATCTCTACATTTCAGGTAGAAAACAACTCTCCCTCAAGATCAAAACCTAGAAAAGTTTGCCAAAAGATTCCCAGCCGACCAGTTCAGAAAGTTGCTCTGAACCAACCGTTCGGCTGGATGGAAAGATCATCCTTGCAAGCTGTCACTCACCTTGAGTCGATCGACTGGCCGTACCAACCAGTGGACTGGATGAAGGAATCCAGGAAGCTTTCTCTCACTAACCTTGAGCCGGTCGGTTAGCCATACCAACCGATCGGCTGGATGAAGGAATCCAGGAAGCTTGCTCTCGCACACTTTGAGTCGTTCGGTTGGCCAACCAACTGTCGGCTAAACATTGGTTATCCCAGTGCTTGCTCTTGCACATAATGAATCGATTGGCTCAGATAGCCAACCGGTCGGTTGAACTCGAGTGATTCCCAAGAATGCTCTCGTTCACTTTGAGTCGATCGGTTGGATTGCATGACCATTTCCCAGCCGGCCGACTAGGGAGTTTATACATGACATCAAGAATCCAAGGCCCCTAGCCGACCAACTAGGCCTGCTACTTCAGAATTTTTGAAACAAGGCTATAAATAGAACAAGAGGGTATTGACCAAAAGGTGTTGAGTTTTTGGGAGAAAAAAATAATAGAAAAAGAGGCTGAATCAAGGTCATCATCAAGGAGAAGAAGAGAAGATTCAAGGGAGATTCTTGGCGTAATCATCCCACTTCCTCTATAATCTCTCTATTCTACTTATTTTTGTTATGAATCCTACTCATACTGTGTTGTCTTACATGATGTGTGAGTAGTCTCATTGTGTTTTGAGGGTTTTACAACCCTCCTTGCTAATCTATGATCATGTACACACATTTGATTCCTATAATACATGATGTTAAATTCATTTTCACTAAGTGTTACCAAGTGTTTGATGAAATGCATAAGTAACATGTTAACCTTAAAACTTCATCTAAGTGTTGAAAGAGCTTAGTGATGTTTTGGATGTAGTGAAAAAGATCATATCTAGTTTTTATGAAAGTGAATACATGGATTTGAAGTTAACTAGCGCTTCATGCCTATTTCATTTATTACCCTGAGAGATGTTTCAAGGCTAATAAAGGCTACATAGTGAATCAATACCTTGAAAGAGTAAGATTCTATTTGAGATAGCTCAACTAGGAATATATACACATGAAAATTGGTCTACCTTGGTTTAAGCTAGGTTCTAGACTATTAACACCTTGAAATGCTTAATTCTTGTGTATGTTCATTGGAAATGCCAAGGAGGGGAGTAACCCCTCGAAACGCTTTTTAATTGAAGTTTAACCCTTTGAAACTTGTGCATTGATAGTAGTTCTTAATAAAATTCATTCATACTTGAATCGATAGAAGTAGCCACGTAATATATACAAATTCTCGTAGCGCATAATCACGTTTTGCTCCTTTGGGTTCGACTTGGTCTTACTAATTACAAATTCTTTTGACAAGTGTTTTTATTAGGGATGCACAACCGATTTGACCCGGACCGGACCTGAATTTTACGGTCCGAGTCGAACCGGTGGACCGGAAATTTTTAAAAATATGGATCGTGGATCAGACCGGTGGACCGGAAATTTTCAAAAATATGGACCGTGGACCCGGTCCGGTCCCGGTTTATGGTCTGGTCCAAATTTGTGGATCCCTAGTTTTTATTACATCCTAAAGTGTACACGAAAACTTACAACATCATCACGCCCCTTAATTATAAATATGGACCGTAAAAATCCCGGTCCGATCCGGTCGAAATTGTGCATCCCTAGTTTTTATTACACCCTAAAAATGTACACGAAAACTTACAACGTCATCACGCCCTTTATTATAAATTTCCGTAGGCACATATAGCTTCAAGACAGAGATTAGAAAATGATGGCTAATTAAAAACTTTCCACCTGCTTATTTGTAAATTGATTTAGGAGTCTGATTGTGATTTTTAATCATAGTTAATGAATATGAAAGTGACTGAGCATGTTATTCCGAGTTCAAAAATTTACAATCTTAGCTAATGTACACCAAGAATGAAAAAGGGAACTAGAAAAGAGAAATTGATATCTGTTATGATATTATGGCATTGTGAATGCACACTTAACCTTTGATTGTCTAACCTTTGGTTAGACTTATTTAGATCACTTCATTATACCTCCATTTATTTTTGTTAATAGGCCATGTCCTTTCATTAGCCTTCATGTAACCTATAAATAGATGGCATTGTAAAGTATGATTGAAAGAAGAAGAAATACAATTCCTCATACACATTTCTATCATCTCTTGTTTCTTCCGCATTATATTACAACACGTTATCAGCACGAGTTGCTCAAAGGTAGTAATCATCCCTCTCTAACCCTCTGTTCTGTTCTTGTTCACAATGCAATGATGGCAACCTTGAGTCCTCTTTGTAGAGAATCTCAAAATAGCCCAGCATTCGAAAACTCAATATTCTTATTCATGTCATTTGGTTCTATATTCACATGATGTATGAATGTGTAGTATATGATTTTGTTTCCCCCGAAGTGGAATCATATACATGTATCACTTGAAGTGGATACATGTATAGTTTATGTTTTATTTTATTCCCCCGAAGAATCATATACATGTATCACTTGAAGTGGATACATGTATAGTTTTATGCTTTATTTTATTCCCCCGAAGTGGAATCATATACATGTATCACCTGAAGTAGATACATGTATAATATATGTTTTTCTTTCTTTTATGATGTAGAAACATATACATGTATCCACTTCAAGTGGAGTCATATACATATATCACCCGAAGTAGATACATGTATAGTACATGTTTTTGATTCCCTCGAAGTGGAGTCATATACATATATCACCCGAAGTAGATACATGTATATTATTATTCTTCTTTATCTTCATCCTCCGAAGAGGATGTTTCGTTTCTTGAAGAGAGTAACATTAACTTCTTGTTGTAAGTGATAAAACATCAAGCATATATTTTGTAGTGTGATTATATCATCTCCTGAAGTAGATGATTATAATCTAGATAAAATCACTTCCTGTTGTAAGTGATAAAGTTTTATTTATTTATATATGTTATTGTTGTTATTTATGCACATTCTTAAATTAATTATATTTTTATAATGGTACGTTTTTATTCATATATCATATTTCGTATATTTAATCCCTTGGAGCGGATTTAGTGAAACTATAGATTTTAGTCCTGGTTCACAGGCAAGAAAAATAGTTCAAATTGAGTTTGATTCAGATAAATGGAAACCGTTAAAAAAATGATTTTTTGAGTTTTATGACTCAACAGAGTTAAAAACTCTAAGTAATGAATTTTACAAGTTATGTGAATACAAGCCTATAAGGCTGTAAGGTGTCTTTCTTTTCAAGGGTCCAATTTATGAAAATCTGGGTTATATCCCTAAAATGGATAATAAATCTTTCCATTATGCCACATCTATGACAAGTCATTGACTTATTCTTCTGCCAATTATTTTCTTTCCTAGCGTATTTACACTTCTTTTTCTTTAATTTTCTTTTTAGAAAATCTTTTCCTTTTATGATAAGGTGTATAATCCTTTTTTGGTTTTCTAGGTTTACTAGAAAAGACTTTGTCTATAGCAAACTGATCACCGAAATTACCAAATTGTGATTTCTCCATAAAACATTGTCGTTTAAGTTGATGATTCAACTTAATTTCATTATTTAAGGTTATTCCTTCCTGAGTGCATCCAGCTCTGATTACTGTCAGTTTAAAATGGTACGTTTTTATTCATATATCATATTTCGTATATTTAATCCCCTGGAGCGGATTCATATAGATCATACACACTAATCCCCTGAAGTGGATAAACACACATCATATATATATTTATCCTAATGAGATAGTTAAAGTCGCCCTCCGAAGAGGATGAATAGGTGTAAAATATATTTTACTCCTAGAAGAGAGTAATGTACCATTTTCCTTTCTTGTAAGTGAAAGAAAAATAATAGTCCAAAAAATTATTTTTACTTAGATCATATCATCTCCTGAAGTAGATGATTATAAGATCACTTCATGTTGTATTTGACAGAACCATGAAATTTCTCCTCAAATAAGTTAGATGTGTATGATCAATATTTAGTGATTTAAATGTTTTAATTTCATGCTTTAACTATTATATACATATCTAGGTCGCAAGACTTTAGTTTACTGCCTTAATGTTTCCGAAAGAAACTGTTTTACATGGGTAAACTGATGTTGAACTCCTTTTAGCATGTAACAACTTGAGAGATTCTGTAAAAGAAAAATCCAGCGCATCCCAGAAGGATTGTGCTTACTTCGTCATCATCTTCACGAGAGCCTGAAGCTCAACCCTTAATAGTCAAAGACCCCTTATACGCTGGAAGAGCTTAAATGATTATTTCAATCATTAGAGGACGGTCATTGTATCTCGCGCAATATATGAATGCATATGGATGCACTTGAGGATATGAGATTTTAATTAGGTCTCGGATTATAATTCTGAACTATATTGTATTGTTTCAATCTTTAGACTATGTGAAGAGACTAATGAAGACGGAGATAAATTAGAGAAAAGATTATTCATGTCTCATGTTATCAACCTTGTACTCCAGCAGTAGTACATGGAACATGATTATTTTTCCTATTTGTAGTTACTTTTTAAATTTGGTTTTAATGACACAGATTTAATTTCCGTAACTAAATGTATTTTATTTATTATGAATTTGTCAAGAGTTAAATTCAGTTTCAATTAGTCATATTTATTGCTTATATTTCTTTATAGAATGAATCAATCTTGTATTCCAGTAGTAGTGCATGTTGTTTTTCCAAAGGAAATATCAATGATGGGGAGCTATGTCTCGTTGATAGTGCCACTACTCATACTATATTGAAAAACCCAAAGTTTTACTCATACTATATTGAAAGAGCCTAATATCTCATATTTGAAATTTTTTGGTTGTGCGGTGTATGTCCATATTTCTCCTCCAAAACGAACAAAAATGGGGCCACAAAGGAGGTTGGGAATATATGTGGGGTTTGAGTCCCCATCAATTATCAAATATCTAGAGCCATTAACTGGTGATGTATTTCGAGGTTGATATTCTGATTGTCATTTTGATGAATAGAAATTCCCAATTTTAGGGGGGGGGGAGAGAAAAGGAGATTAATAAGGAAGTTGTGTCGAATACACCTTCTTTCTCGTTCTTAGATCAAAGAACAAATGAAAGTGAACTTGAAGTTCAACGAATTTTACAATCGCAAAATGTAGCAAATAGGCAACCCGATGCGTTTACTGATGCCAAGAAAGTGACAAAGTTACATATACCTGCTGAAAAAGCACCAGCTCGTTTGGAGATTCCTTTGGTAACTCCAAGCAAAAACATTGCAAGTGATTCTCAAGTACATCGAAAGGGTGGGAGACCATTAATGTCTAAGGATACAGTTCCCCGGAAGAGGAAGGAACACGCAAGATGTAAAAAGGATGTCGATATATCAAATATGAACATAAATGAAGGTGTGACTCCCGAAGAGTCTTTACCTAAGGAAACTGAAAATGAAGACAAAGATATTGATGATAATTTTGAAATGTTAGTCAATTATGCAAAACTGGTGTGGGTTGGTATCGAGATGAAGTAAATCTCAATGATATCTTTGCTTATTCAGTTGCCCTAAAGGTCGTTAGAGAAGATGATAATGATCCCCAAACCATAGATGAATGTTGACATCGAGATGATTGGGAGAGCTGAAAGAAGCAATTCAAGCAGAGTTGAACTCTTTGAATAAACGTGGTGTTTTCGGACCTGTAGCTGCAACACCCGAAGGTGTGAAACCAGTTGGTTATAAGTGGGTGTTCGTATAAAAACGTAATTAAGTTGTAAGATACAAAGCTAGACTGGTTGCACAAGGTTTTACACAAACTAATTTGGAGTAGACTATATAGAAACGTATTCACATGTAGTGGATGCAACGGCTCTTAGGTTTCTAAATGCTTTGGCCGTTGTCGAACGACTTAAAATGTAACTCATGGATGTGGTAACAGCATACCTTTATGGGTCGTTAGACAAAGAAATATGCATGAAAATCCCAGAAGGATTAAAAATGCCTGAAGTATTACAAGCGAAGCCTGGTCATATGTACTCCATTAAATTAAAAAAGATCATTATATGGGCTGAAACAATCTGGTCGAATGTGGTATAATCGCTTAGCGAATATATACTAGCACAAGGGTTTATTAATAACCAAATATGTCCATGTGTTTTTATAAAACGTACAGAATCAGGTTCTGTAATCAATAGTTGTGTACTTCGATGATTTAAATATAATTGGAACTCTAGAAGAGATCCAATTGGCATCAAACTATTTGAAAAGGGAATTTGAGATGAAAGATCTAGGAACTACTAAGTATTGTGCCTGTAGTTCGAGCATACAAATATTGGAATCTTTATCCATCAATCAAATTACACCGAGAAGGTTCTTAAGTGTTTTAATATGGATAAAGCACATCCATTAAGTACGCCGATGGTAGTAAGATCACTCAACATCGAAAAGGACCCTTTTCATCCCCGGTCAAACAATGAAGAGATTTTAGGTCCAAAGTACCTTATCTTAGTGCAATTGGGGCTTTAATGTACCTTGCCAATAATACCCGACCAGACATATCCTTCACAGTTAATTTACTTGCAAGATATAGTTCATCGCCCACTAAAAGACATTGGAGCGGTGTTAAGCGCATCCTACGTTATTTATGTGGAACAAGTGATCTGGGTTTATTTTTCAAAGGAACAAATGTAGTACAAAATGGTGAATTGGTTCGTTATGCAGATGCGGGTTATTTGTCTCACCCACATAAAGATATCTCACAAACGGGGTACTTATTCATGTATGGAGGAACTGCCATTTCATGGCGTTCGACAAAACAGACCTTGGTAGCCACATCATCGAACCATGCAGAACTGATTGCACAATACGAAGCTGGACGAGAATGTGTTTGGCTTAGATCATTTATCAACCATGTCAAGACTTCATGTGGATTAGTATCAGGCAAACAAAGCCCGACAGTAATATATGAGGATAATGCTGCTTGCATCGCCCAAATCAAAGAGGGATATATTAAAGGTGATAGAACAAAGCACATATCTCCTAAATTCTTCTCCACTCACGAGCTTCAAGTGGATTGGAAGATCAATGTTTGCCAAATACAATCCAGTGAAAATTTGGCCGACTTGTTCACTAAGTCATTACCGACACGAGTTTTTAAGAAACTTGTAAATGACATCGGGATGTAAAGTCTGAAGGACTTGTCAGCTTGAGGGGTAGTTTTATAACTGTACTCTTTTTCTTTAACTTAGTTTTTATCCCTTCCTGGGTTTTTTCAGGTCAAGGTTTTAACGAGGCAGTTCACAGAATAAGGAGTGTACATACAAGGGGGAGTGTTATGATATTATGTCATTGTGAATGCACACTTAACCTTTGGTTAGACTTATTTAGATCACTCCATTATACCTCCATTTATTTGTGTTAAGGGCCATGTCCTTTCATTAGCCTTCATATAACCTATAACTAGATGGCGAGGTGCGCTCAAATGAGAACCCCTATTTTTTGAGAACTTTGAGAACCTTCTTTATGCATTTTCGTTTTGCCTAAGTACACTTTCCGAAACCTGAAAATGCATCTAAGCAAAATAATGCTCGAAACTGCACAATGAAGGAAAAAATGTGAGTGGGACACGTGTCACCTCCACATTCAAAGATGCAACTTGATCCAATGGTGAGATTTAGGGTCTCAGGTTCTCGAATTTTTAGGGGTTCTCAACCGAGCGCTCCCCAATAAATGGCATTGTAAAGTAATCCGAATCCATCGACCTCAAAGCTGGCCGAGTCAAGCTCTATGACGCCAATTCGGTAATCCTCAAAGCACTCGGCCGCACCAATCTCCAGATCCGAAGAACATCAAGCTCGATTACGCTCTGTTCGAATCCAAAAATTTCACTCACACAGATCCAAAGACAAATCTCAAGTACACGAATCGACTGGACCAGATGCCCGACTGGTTCTACTTTGCCATGGATAAGCTCGGTCCGCCGAAACCATCCAACTGCGATTAAAAACCAAATCACCGGCGACGATGATCGAAGAAGACCGGATGCCCACGATTCGATTTTGTAAACAGTACCGGATCCTTTCCATCGGCTTTTCACATGGCCATCCACATACACAGCTAAGTCCACGTCCTCTCATTTGTACATAAAATTGGATCTCTAGAATCCGATTTTGTTAAAAATATGCCAAAATTAAAATGCTAAACACAGATGGATCATTTGGTATATTGACAAGCTCAGAAGGGTTATTTCAAAAAAAAAAAACTCCAACTTCAACTTCAACTTCAACTAAAACTGAGAACAAAGTCCATCAAATTCAGCCAACAATATTCTTGAGCAGTGAAATACATATAAAATGTAGAAAGGACCGGAGGTCATCGAAACAAGCATTGCATATCACAGTGATACTCATCCGTACGCATATGGCTTAGGCACTCTAGTTTGAGTTTCTTTTAGGCTCTATCATCTGGCACAAACAATTATGTTGAGTTTTTAATGTTAGAGTCCATTCTATTGTGCACTTAGTTTAAATCTATGTTTACATAGGCAAGAAGTTTAACACATTGATTGAAAAATGTCGTTCGTAGTAAACTTGTATAATTTGTGAGCTTTCGTTAACGGCCATGCGAAGCTGAATTGGAGGTCAAGGTTGATATTGTTGGACTTAAACTGCTACAACTTTCTATAAATAGAAACAAAATGTAAACGTTTAAGTATGTGGTCTTTTGGTGGCGACAACATTAGTGATACTTAACTTATAATGGTCACATATACATGGAGTCACAGTGAAGTGTTTTTTTATTCATAACATGTAAAAAAGTTCAAAAAAAAAGCCCTAAGACCCAAAGCCCCAGACCCACTAAACTCTAAATATACAATTCTAAAAACTCTAAAGATTAAAACTCCAGACAACTCTCTCTCTCTCGGATAGAAACTCTGGAACCAACTACTCTGGCAACTACCCTAAAAACCGGAGGAAAAGACACTGCTGCTCTTGTCGAAGCTTTGACTACCAATACTGCGACGACCTTTATCATCTGCCCCAACTGGAAACCGTAAAGGTAAAAAGGAGGAAAACCGATTAACTCCGACTCCCTAACCCAAAACTGCCTCTAAACCTCTCTGGCTCTTAAGCTTCAGAATACGAGAAAAGACGTAATGGAAAAATTCCAACGGTATCGATTTGCTTCCAGGTCCATGAATACTCTGATTACTTCCTCCTCAGGTGCATTTTGGGCTACTAACCCCATGCTCTTAGTAAATTGGTAAGTCTCCGCCGCTTCCTTCTTGCGTTCTGTCTTCTTCCTCTCCTCTTCATCAGTCACATGGTTGGTCTTGTTTGATTTTTCCAACTCGTCTAAGTAGGATTTTTTGAGACGATCCAACTCTTCCCTTTTCTTTCTTCTTTGAAACTTGAAGACTTCCTTCTCCTTTAATTCTTTTCTATTTACAACTTTAAAAGTATTTTGGGCTTTTCCAGCGAAATCCCTAGACCTAGTCAACATCTGTCTGCCCATCCTTTTTGTCGCACCCTCTATATTTTCATATCTCAAGCTCGTAGGACTCTTAAGGACTATGTGGCCCCCAATGCCTATGGCTATCGGTCTCCTATCTTAGTTCCCGCGGTGGACAACCGTGACTTTGACTTGAAGACTTCCACAATCCAAATGGTTCAATCAAACCAATTCTCGGGGAGAGACAACGAGGACCCTAACTCCCATTTGACCTCGTTCCTCGAGATTTGTGACACTTTCAAGAAAAATGGAGCTTCAGGAGTTGCTATACACTTGAGGTTGTTCCCTTTCTCACTCACGAGAAAGGCTAGAGATTGGTTTAGGAGCCAAACACCGGCTAGCTTTACTACTTGGGAAGAGCTTGCTACCGCATTCCTTAACAAATACTTCCCTCCATCAAAGACGACTCACATTCGAAGCAAGATTATGAACTTCAAGCAAATGGATGGGAAACGCTATATGAAGCTTGGGAGAGATACACGGAGTATCAAAGACTTTGCCCACATCACAACCTAGATGCCTTCCTCTTATTCCATACTTTCTACAATGGAGTTGATGGTCCCTCGCGGCTTGCACTTGATACCACCGCGGGAGGAGCCATAATGCGTGGACCTTGAACCGACGGATGGGTATGAGGTAATTGAGAAGATCACGAAGAACTACTTCATGTGGGCAAGTCAAAGAGGAAACCCAAGAAGGCAAGGTGGAGGATATGAAGTGAATGCCATAAGTACAAGTGAATATGATTCAGTGGCTAAACGTTTTGGGAGACCTCTCGGAGAAGGTTGATAGATTGCAACTCACGGCGAAGGACCACTCGATGAGTCAAGGTTGTGACATTTGTGAGGTCAATGAGCATGATACCAACTCTTGCCCTTTCGTTCAATGGGATGAGGACGGAAATCGGTGAAGCAAACTATGTAGGAGGGAACCAAGAAAGGGAGTATGATGCTAGTTCCCCTCCAGGACAAAACTCCCAATCAAATTACACAACGGAAAGGTTTTCATTGGCATGGAAAAATCACCCCAACTTCTCCTACAAGACCACAAATCTTACCCCTACCGGTTTTGGTCCTAAGTCCACATCGAGTAACCAAACTTACCAACCAAGGAGTCAAACTCAAGGGGTAACCTTGCTTCAAAAGTACCAAACCCAAGGGCAACAATACCAAGCTCAAGCCCAAAAATCTTACCAACAAGTTAACCCTCCTCCTCGACCATCGAATGAACCCTCCAACTCGGAAACTATGATGTCCGTGCTCCTTGAGATGAGACAAGAATTGAAAAAAATGAAACAGTCAATCCAAAATTTGCATACTCATGTCAAGAAGCTACCGGCTCAACAAGCCGAATCCACCTCTTCAAGGGCACAAGGAAAGCTACCGGCTCAACTCGATCCAAACCCTAGAGAGTATTGCAATGCCATCTTTACACAAGATGAGGGGTCGTTTCAGGATGATTTGCTAGAGATTGATGAAGGTGGAACGGAAGAGCTTGGTAAAAATAATTTCCTAAAGGCTCCCTATGAGGAATATTGTGAGGCGGTGACCCTTAGAAATGGGAGACAACTAGAGGATATTCAACCCTAGGAAACTACTAAATTGCCTTCAAAGGCCCCTGCCAAGCTAGAGCCAAAGAAGAGGAAATAGAAGATGTGATCACCATCCCTTCAATCGACAAGGCAAAAGAAATTAAGAACGGAAAAGAGGAATGGAAGCCTTATTCTCCGCCCATTCTCTTTCCTCAAAGGCTTGTGAAGCCCACAAAGTTGGACAAAGAGTTTGGGGCCTTTACCACAATGCTAAAGAAGCTATATGTCTACCTAACATTTTTCGAGCTCGTAAAAAAGGTCCCGCTGTACAACAAATTCTTGAAAGAGATATTGTCCAACAAGAGGACCATTGAGGAAGATGACCCTCACCCTCTCAACCACGAGTGTAGTGCCCTTTTTTCAACACAAATTCCTCAAAAGGCAAAAGATTCTGGTAAATTCACTATTCCCTACTCGATCGGTGCTATGAACTTCACAAATCCACTAGCCAATCTTGGAGCTAGTGTAAGCGGTATGCCCCTAGCCACCTATTACAAGCTTGGATTGAAGGGAATAAAGTTCACTAAAATGACACTACACCCCGCGGACGGGAAACAAGACATCCTTTGGGGGTAGTTGAGAATGTGCCACTTAAAATCGACAAATTCTACATACCATGCGACTTTGTGGTAATCAATATGGGGGACAATTGTACTTCTTCTTTGATCCTTGGGCGCCCTTTCTTAGCCACAGCCGGTTTCAAGATCAATATGGGAAATGGGAAGTTAACCTTGAAGATTGGTGGTGGAAAGGTGAGAATTGAAAGGCCTAGCAGAGAACAAGTGGCTCTATTTGAGACTTGTGATTTGAAGGAGCAAGAGAGCGTGGGAAACAAAAATGTTAAAGCCGAGAAATTAGCTAAGAAGAAGTTGCACAAGATGCTTGATCCGGACAACGACCCTTCTCTTGATCTCCATGAGTCATCCCATTGCAATGTTGAAGCAAAAAAGGGTGCCAGTGTGAAAACGCCAAGGGATGAGAAGCAAAGCTTGCTTTGGAAAAGGGCTAGTAAGCAAGTTGCATGCAACTCTTCAAAGAACCCGAATTGATACCTCCAATACTCTACAAGTCCGCTTGAGGAGGGATCCTAGCAAAGGACTCCTCAAGTGTGTTTCTTACAAGGAAATTCGGCTCGGTCTTTTCCAAGACGTTAAACTAGGCTCTCATGGGAGGTAACCCGGTTTGTAAGTTGTCCATATATGCACAAGTAATTATTCCATATATGTTTGGACTCCAATATGTTTGGCATGCATGTATTGAAATTTGAGTGTGGACTTGGATGTTTGGATGATTGAAATGCATGATTAGATGTTCTTGTTGTTGGATGATGCTTGCACGTAGGTCCTAGGGGGTGTGTGACACCTTAAGTGTGGAGTGTATGATCCTAGCTTGCTTTTGTTGAAAATTATGTTTATGCTAGTGATTTCTTAGTGGTGAAGCATGTTTTGAGTTTGGATTGAGTTTTTGTTGTGAATCTTGAGTGGTGCTCGTTCATTTTGAAGAATGTTAAAAATGTTAAGTGTGGAGTTTTTGGTTCAAGCTAGAATCGAAGGATCTTTGGAAACAAAACTTAGAATTTTTTTGCTGAAATCCCGTCTCTAGTCGGTCGGTTGGCATTTCACCGATTCTAAGCCGACCGGCTCTTTCCCTTCATTGATTTCATTCCAATCGCTCAGTTTCAAGTGGTCGGATGAAATTTCAATCGACCGGCTCGTACCCCCACTTAGTTTTCATTCAAACCGCTCAGTTTTCAACCGGTCGGCTGGACTCCCCATTTGACCAGCTTAAATCCGTTTAACCAACAACCCAACTTCACTTTTGAAACTTACTTCATTTCACCCCACTCGATCTCCACGCGACCGACTCACACCTCACCCCAGCCAGCTCGAACTCTTAACCTCTTTTTTTTAACTCTCATCCTCTTCGGACCCACTCTGACAACCATCCGACCTACTCCTTGCCATAGCCTCGTCGCCCCAGAAACCGCAACCGTGCCTCCAACCGCAACCCTCCTCGCCGGAACCCTAAAGTCGACGAACCTCCACCTAGCCCAATCTCCCCATTCCTCCATCAAAAATTGCAATTTAGCCGCTCGATCCACTACTCGTCCACCCCATTGCAATCCCCAAGCACCAGTTTCAACCTCTAAAGTCGAAATGTTGCAACCCCTATATCGCCCAAATCCGCCTCTCAACCGACCGGCTGACATTTGCTCCCTCAGCCAACCGGTCGGCTGGTCATGCTGCTCCTTTCAATTCCTATTTCCTTCACCATCTTTGATACCGCAATCATGCCTAAGGACGCATCCTCTTCAAAATCCAAGTCCAAGGGCAAGGAAATAAGATGTCCCACAAGAATCGAGGTACGAAAGTGATGAGGAAGCTAGGCTTTCCCTAACCCGGAGGAGAAAACCGACGAGGGCTACTCTAAGGGTTCCTAGGTCATCCCCCAACAAGGAATTAGAATCACCACCACCCTCCCCTAGCCCTCTTCCAAAGAAGAAGAGCAAGTCTTCGAAGGCACCTCTTCCACACCCAAGAAGACAAAGAAATCAAAGACTCTGGCACCCACCACCACTAGAGAACCTTCACCGTTACCCACGCCTAGTATTCCTCCCACTAGTGCATTAGTGCCCATAATGCCGAGAGATGGACCTCTAGAGTCACCATTGCCTCTACCCACTCCTTGCCCATTTGCCGCATCACTCACATTCCGGGTTGAGAAGCATAAGAAGAATTATGAGTACATCACTCGGATGGGGAAGGAAGCCGTGACAATTCTTTATCTAGACTTGGAAGCATTTGACTAGCTTGGTATCGGTGGTGACGTACGCTCAATATTATCTAGACGTGGGCTTGGATTTTTGTTGTTGGAGGATCCCAGTTCCTACCAAAGGGTGGTAGAGGAGTTTATATGCTCTTTGGAGATTGAAAGGGAGGGGAAACGGGTGACACATTAGATATTATTTTGGGGGGAAGGGAGTTTAGGATAAAGGAGAGGGTGATTAGGGAATGTCTCGGTTTCCCTTTATTGGATGGAGAGGTTATAAACCGTAATGAGCACTTGAGGATAAGGGTGTAAACGAGCCGAGCCGAGTAGTGGGGTGCTCGAGCTCGGCTAGTTTAAGTGTAAGTTCGGCTCGAGCTCGAGCTCGGCTCGTTTATTTTTTGAAGATACTCCAGCTCGGCTCGATATCTTATCAAGCTCTAACCATAATCAATCTATAAACGAGCTACTCGAATTAAGCTTGAAAACGAGCTATAAACGAGCCATTAGAGTTGATGATGGCCATTGATAATGGGGATGATCTTGATTGGATTGGCATCCTTACTCCCAAATTTGAGAGTTATGTGAGAGAGACCTCGATGAATTCCGCTTTAGGGGGTGGCTCATTGATTACTTTGATTACCATGCGGTGTAACTTCACCTTTGGCCATGAGGGATGCCCCAAGCCATCATAGAAGGCTCTAGATGTGCCCACCATGAAGCACATGCATCTCCTCAGAGCGGATGGCACTACTTGGGAAGAAGACACCACAAGCCTCATAAGAAGAAGTTTAGAGATTTGGCGAAGAGCAAGAAGGAGACCTTCAAGGCTAGGAACCATCACTATTGCCTACCCAACCTCACACCATCTCCTCCTTCCTCTCTTATTCCTTCTCCTCCCATGGCCACTGAGCACGAGGCTCCCATTGCTAACGAGTTACCCACTGACGAGCCAGCCGTTGAGAGTGCACCATGTGCGGGAGAGGACTGAACCACTTTGCGTGAGAGGATCTCCACTGAGAACACTGATTTGAGGAGTGGTCTTACTAGACTTGAAAAGTTTACTCGAGAGGAGGCATTGCTTGCTCGTCAGGAGTCGGAGTGGCTCCGTAGCACATTAATATCCATGCTCAGAGGCTTGAGTGCTCCAGTTGATCCAAGGCCTTCCATCCCTCGTGCCACCTCTTCCTTGCCTTCCACACCTTCCACGAGACCCGAGGAGGTGGGCACACAATTCACCGAATCTATGGAGGAGGTTGATGGAGCTACTACTAGAGAGGGCACTCCGGGTGGTTATGATGCTACATCTTGAGATTATATTGCATTTTGATCATACATGTATTGATGCTTTATTGCTTGGATCATGTATTTGGATGTTAAGTTGCCTTTTGGCGCAATTTTGGATGATGTATGCTATTTAGATGTTTACTCTTCATTTGTCTTTGGTTGTATCCTACACTCGTATGATATTGAAGGTGTTTTACCATTTGAACGTCACATGATATATATACATGTTCTTCTCATGCCAAATTCACCTTCCTTATCTACATATGCAACCAAAGACTATTTCACATTACCAAGAGTTAAATCATTGGATTTAAAACTGTTCTTCAAACCAGGGGAGTTCCTATGCGCCATTGCCTTTATTTATCATTCTTTGCACTTGGGGACTAAGCTTGAATTAAGTGTGGAGTGGGTTAATGCCCATAGTTCACATGCTTTCATGCCATGCATCTCATTTTTAGATGGACACTTGCATCTTTTGCACCATATCCCTAACATGAGAGTGTTTTAACCACATAGACTTGTGATTATCAATTCAAAATAACTATAATTCACATCTAGTCTACTTGTAACAATTGTTATTATTTTTTTATCCAAAGATAATTTTATTCGATAAAAGCAAAAAACAAAACAAAGTACAAAGGATCAGGACCAAAAGAAGATGTTATCTTTCTTTTTTGGACAAGATCTAGCTGAAGAACGAGTCACCCTTTGAGGCTTGTAACAATTATTTGATCTTTAACTTAGAATCGACTTAGTCCTTTGAATGTGCATTCTTGTGGATCAATATCATTGCTATCTCTAGTCTATCTAATTTTCTAAGTATTTTCATTGAAATACCTTGGATTAGGTTTTAGCAAGCACTTTTAAAAAAATTCACGAAAAACTTATACCTTTTAGTGTCTTGCTTGTGATTGTTCCCCGCGCATTTCGTACATTCCTTGAATATATTGTCAAGTTTTAAGTGTAGAGTCAAAAGAGGGTGAAATAGGCCCCAACAAAAAAATGCTTCACTTTCATGGTCAAAAGAGGGCAAAGCCCCGACTAAAACCTTTCTCGAAGTACAAAAGAAGTTTCGCTTCAAGATATACAAATGCCGGGGGTTAGAAAGAAAATTTCCCACTCGAAAGAATTTGTAGGCCAAAGGCCATTTGAAAAAGAAAATAAAGAGCACTTAAAACTTGATTTTATGTTCCTCCGTCATTCTACATTTGCGCGGGTGCATCATTTGTATTGTGTGCTAGTTAGATTAACTCTTGGACGATCCTTGTGCTTGCATGAGAGCTCTCATTTGGTCTGTGCTCGTTTTCTAAGAACTCATAGTGTCAAACTCATCTTCCCTTATGGATTACGGCTTAAGCGCCTAAGACTTGGGAATGAGTTTCATCTCGCGAACCAATGGACTAGCTCTAGCTATCATAGGTGAGCGATCGACACTCTTTTGTGCAAACTAACAACTTTGCTTCTATTGTATTGCCTTGAAAATGAGGAAATTTTTGGATTAGACATTTGATGGCCCTAGAATTGATGATCTTGAATGCACAACCTCATAGGTACTTAAATGGTTCAAAAGTCCTTTTGACGATAATATGATGGTAGCCCAATTTTGGGATGAGGAATTTGTTTTGAGATCTCCCCGCCTTGGTTGAGCACTCTTGCATCCATTCTCATGGGATAGGTGCATTTGGGATTTGTGAGTATTCCCTTTTCAGAAAACTCTCACGAGACTATATGATGAGTCGTATTTATACGACTCGTCGAGTCAATTAATCTCATTTATTTCGACACTTTATTATGCGAACAATTACTTTTTAGTGTTGTTTTGGGTTTCAGGTGTTTCAGAAGCCTTGGAAGGAATATGTGCTTAAAGACGGCGTTTCGGTGCCAAATACATCACATGGAGTTCATGGAAGATCAATTGGAGAGCCAAAGTCGAGATTCGAGCGAGAGCAAGAGTTCCAGTCCGAAGAGGACCGCGCCCAAAGAACACTATATGTGTTGGGCGCGGCTGGTTAAAATGCACAACGGGCGCGGCAATAAATACACATTGGGCGCGGCAAATCCGACGACGTGATGACGTCAGCAAGCTCGAGATTTGGAAATCCAGCCTAAAAACAGACTTAGAAACCCAGTTTTGCTATAAATAAACAGTTTGGGTTAGGGTTTCTATCATCCCATCATTCTACGAAGATCAGAAGACGGCTCTGCAGGAGAAGGTGAAGCTTTCGACGAGAGAAGAGATTTTCTTACTACTTTTCATTATGTGTTTTTCCATGATTATGTGTAGCTAAACTCTTAATTCAGTTTAGGATTTCGTACGTTGTGACTTATGTTTTGAGACTCTTTTCTTAATGCAATTTCTTGTTTCTCTAGTTCTTGTGCTTCATTCCATGAATTGAATTGTTAAATAAAGTGGAAACTTTGCCGTAAAGCTTAATTTGACAACCAATTCTTATTGTTAATATCTACTGGAAATTTTGCCGTAAAGGTAGATCGTAACACCTAGATTTAATAATACCTTTACTGGATTATTTAGTTTAGGAAAGAACTAGAAGTCTAACACCTTTGCCGGGTTAGATTGTGGTGTATCACCTTTGCCGGGATACTTTAGGATATTACCTTTGCCGGAATTCCACACTTAGAAACTTGAGATTTGATATTTAGCAGTCGATGATAAGCATGTCACAATAGAAACCCTAAGCCGAATGTTCTCTCTCATTGAAACTTCTTTGATATTTTCTCTTTTGCACTCACAATCACTTAAAACCCCATCTTTTCTTATTTTTAGTTACAGCTTCAACAACACCAGCTCCCTTGGGTTCGACCCTGCTTGCCACTTACTAGTTGTCAGGAGAATATAAATATTTAATTTGACGCGTCAGACGACGCGCGTCAAATTTTGGCGCCGTTACTGGGGAGCTGCGCTTCAGTGAAGCTGTTTCTTTTTTTTTCTTTTCGTTAATTATTTTTTATTTTGTTTTAGTTTTTTTGTGTGGTTGTTACTTGTATCGTGATGTCTCGTGCAGATAGTGAGATTGGTGACAATAACAATGAGTATGGCGAAGGCGGTCATGATCAGATGGAGCCATAAGAGCTGACGATGAGGGAGTTGTCTGCTCCTAACTTTCAAATTCAGCCATGGTGCATCTATGAGAGGCCAGAATTAGCTGATATAGACATCAAGACCCCAGTAATACAGTATCTGCCAAAGTTCACAGGGCGACAGGGAGAGTCAGCCACCAGGCCTCTGTAGAGCTTCATGGCATCTGCCAGACTCTGCGACCTTACGGAGTCTCAGTGGAGAATTTTAAATTAAAACTTTTCTCTTTTCTTTAACTGACATTGCTCAGACTTGGTTTTTGTCTCTTTTTCGAGGTAGCATCAGGACATGGGACCAGATGATGAAGAAGGTCCTGGCCAAGTACTATCCGGCTGCCAAGGCGGCACAGGTTTGCAAGCAGCTACTGGACATCTGGCAGGGACCAAACGAGTCGATGTACGACTACCTGGAAAAATTCAACCAACTGGAGCAGAGCTGCTGTAGCTTGGGAGTGCCAGAAAAGCTGATAATTGAGTACCTGCTTGATGGTCTGAGGCCTCTCGACAGGATGCTGCTAGACGCCTCAGCTAGAGGAACCATCATGAATCTATCCCCAGCTGGAGTGTGGAATTTGATCGCTGAAGTGGCCGAGAATGCTAGATACAGAGAGGAGGTCAACCGCCAAGAGGAATTTAGCCAAACCAGACATGTTGCAAAGGCTGAGACCCCAGCATCTGATGAGCTGAAAGAGATGATGAAGGTCTTAATAACTAATCAGAAGGATACACAGGCCAATGTTTATACAGTGGGTGAATTTAAAAATTACAACAACCATGCACCCCAGCAACCTCAGCAGCAGTACTATCGCCCACCATATCATCAGCAGCAGGGTAGCTACAGTAATCAGGTTCAGTATCAGCAGAGAGGGCAAAGTTACAATCAAGTAGGCCCTAGTGATCAAAATTTAAGCAAGCCTCCGGAGGATGTCGTGAAGGAGCTGGCAGCTAACACCCTGCAATTAGCCGCCACGGCGCAGCTGAATCAGGCCAAGACTGATGGCGCCATTACAGAGCTGTCTAAGCAGATGACCCATTTAGCTCAGACTATTTTTGAGCTGAAGAGAGATCCAGGAAAGCTACCGTCGCAGATAGTGCCTAATCCAAAAGGGAACATCAGCACGTTGGCCATAGTGGACGAACCGGAGGCAGAAAACGAAGAAAACGAGTCGGAGTCCGTGGGTCTCGCCCCTAAAGACAACGTTATGGATGGGCGCGCTAACGTCACATCAACATTGGACGCGGCGTTAAAGTTGTCTGCGGACGCGGTGAGGAGCCTGGTCGCGCTAAATGAGGAGATAAAAGCCGCATCCAAGGAAGACATTATAACTGGGCGCAGAGATTTAAAATACTCTGTGGACGCGACAATCGCGGCGGGGAAATTGTATTTTCAAATTCTGAGATCCCGTCTTCATTTTCTGTGCAGGTGAGACCTCCTAAGAAGCATATGATCGACTAGGATGATCGAGGAGACGAGTTGGAGGCGAAGCATGAGCCGGAAAAACCAACGGTGGAATAACCACTTGCTACGAGTCAAGAAGCACCGCCTGGAAAGTGTAAGGACACATGTGCCTTCACAGTCACATGTGGTGTTGGTGAGACTCTAATACATAATTGATTAATAGATTTGGGTGCTGCTATTCATGCCATGCCGTACTCTTTATGTTCTTCTCTGAGACTAGGACCATTAAAACCTCCTAAATTGTTGGTAGAGTTAGGAGATAAATCACGTATTCATCCTGTTGGCTTGCTAGAGGATTTAACACTCCATGTTGGAGACCTTGTTGTTCCTGCAGAATTTTATGTTTTGCAGATGGGAGATGCTAGAGATGATGATCCTCCAACACTTATTTTGGGACGGCCATTCCTCTTTGCCACAAAGACAGAGATTGACATGGGAACATGCTTGTTGTCACTTGCGTTTGCTGGTAAGACATCGAACTTCCATATTTATGAGGATGCCAACCGTCCATGCATGAAGAAGCCACCAGACATCGTGCACGCACCATATCTCTTTACCTACCGGACGAGACTGGTTGTGTAGCTAAACCAGTAGCTATGAGCGAAGTGTCCTCGCAAACTTAGGAGGATGTGATGGCTAATCCTCCTGATCGGTGGAGGAGGGATGAGAGAGAACCATCATATGAGGGTTATGAGCAGAATGAAGGAGTAGCTGAGGCGAATGCAGATCATGGGTCTAAAAAGGACTATTTCCCATTCATCCGAATTGGTTTGGATTTCAGCTCAAAGGTAATACGTATCAAGTTAATTCTATGTTAAGCATGATGATTTGAGTAATGATTGGGTTATGCGTAGAAAAGCAAGTCTAGACTAGCGACTCTTATTCATGTGCATTTATTCAGGACGTCGAAGAACGAGTGTGATGTCTTTTTGTTCCTTCTGCGACTTGGTTCTTGTTCGGGACGAACAAGTCTAAGTGTGGGATGGTTTGAGGAGTAGTATTTATACGACTCGTCGAGTCAATTAATACCATTTATTTCGACACTTTATTATGCGAGCAATTACTTTTTAGTGTTGTTTTGCGTTTCAGGTGTTTCAGAAGCCTTGGAAGGAATACGTGCTTAAAGACGACGGTTCGGTTCCAAATGGAGTTCATGGAAGATCAATTCGAGAGCCAAAGTCGAGATTCGAGCGAGAGCAAGAGTTCCAGTCCCGAGAGGACCGCGCCCAAAGAACACTTTATGTGTTGGGCGCGACTGGTTAAAATGCATAACGGGCGCGACAATAAAATACACGTTGGGCGCGGCAAACCCGACGAAGTGATGAAATCAGCAAGCCCGAGATTTGGAAATTCAGCCTAAAAACAGACTTAGAAACCCAGTTTTGCTATAAATAAACAGTTTGGGTTATGGTTTCTATCATCCCATCATTCTACGAAGATCATAAGACGGCTCTGCAGGAGAAGGCGAAGCTTTTTACTACTTTTCATTATGTGTTTTTCCATGATTATGTGTAGCTAAACTCTTAATTAGTTTTAGGGTTTCGTACATTGTGACTTATGTTTTGAGACTCTTTCTTAATGCAATTTCTTGTTTCTTTATTTCTTGTGCTTCATCCCATGAATTGAATTGTTAGGTTAAGTGGAAACTTTGTCGTAAAGCTTAATTTGACAACCAATTCTTATTGTTAATCTCTGCTGGAAACTTTTCCGTAAAGGTTGATCGTAACACCTAGATTTAATAATACCTTTGCCGGATTATTTAGTTTAGGAAAGAACTAGAAGTGTAACACCTTTGTCGGGTTAGATTGTGGTGTATCACCTTTGCCGGGATACTTTAGGATATTACCTTTGCCGGAATTCCACACTTAGAAACTTGAGATTCGATATTTAGCAGTCGATGATAAACATGTCACAATAGAAACCCTAAGCTGAATGTTCTCTCTCATTGAAACTTCTTTGCTATTTTCTCTTTTTCACTCACAATCACTTAAAACCCCCTCTTTTCTTATTTCAGTTACAACTTTAACAACACCAGCTCCCTTGGGTTCGACCCTGCTTGCCACTAGCTAGTTATTTGCATGAAAATTACAAATTTAAGTTTAACACGTCAGACGACTCGCGTCACTATAATTCGTCCACTAGGGTAGCCTAGGGATTTAAAGGCTTAGTGCATGCGCTAAATGCACTCGTAACACCTACGAAAAGGAGCTAGATAGGATGTACATACTTTCATCTATCTGTCATTGACATGTCTACAAATAATGATCGAGACCTTGTGAAAGCTAGTGAGGCAACAATAGACGAAAAACGTAGCACCACTAGCATTTCTCAATTTGCATGACCTTGACATATTTGCACACTTTGTTCGGGACGAACAAAGCTTAAGTGTGGAGTGTTGATAAGTTGAGTTTTTGACTTATTAATAGCTATTTTTCACTATAGCTATGAGTCGTTTCCGACTATATTTTCATGTTATTTAACCTCAATCTCTACATTTCATGTAGAAAACAACTCGTCCTCAAAGTCAAAGCCTAGAAACGAACACTCGAAGAAAAACCAAATTTTTGGAGAAAAAAGTGGGCTAAAAGATTCCCAGTCAACCGGTTTAGAAACTGCCCTGAACCCGCAGGCCGGCTGGATGGGAGAATCAGACATAGGAGCAACCACTCAGTTTGAGTCGGTCGGTTTGACTCACCAGCCGACCGGCTGGATGAAGGACTTCAGGAAGCTTACAACCGCTCACTTTGAGTAGGTCGGCCAAGCATCCAACCGGTCAGCTGAAGATAGGAAATTCTAGGCTAGAACCGCTCACTTTGAGCCGGTCGATTGACAAGTTCAACCGGTCGACTGGTCCATGCCCTGTACAAGCAATGTAACTACTCACTTTGAGTCGGTTGGTTGGCCAATCCAACCGGTTGGCTGGTCGTTTACACAAAAATTGTCTGGATTTCAACCACCAGTCGACTGACTGGATTTCAGACACTATGCCAGCCGACCGGCTAGACCTGCTACTTCAGGATTTTCTACCCGAGGCTGTAAATAGAAGACATGGGTTTTGACCATGGGTACTGAGTTCTTAGGGGGAAAATACCAGAAAAAGAGACTTAATCAAGGTCATCATCAAGGATTCAACCAAGGAGAAGAAGAGAAGATCAAAGGGAGGTTCTTGGACTAATCATCCTACTTCCTCTACACTTTCTCCATTCTACTTGTTTTTTTTATGAACCCTACTTATACCATGTTGTCTTACATGATGTGTGAGTAGTCACCTTGTGTTTTGAGAGTTTTACAACCCTCCTTGGTACTATATGATCATGTATACACATTTGATTCTATATTACATGGTGTTAAATTCATGTTCACTAAGCTCTTCATATTTGACATGTAACTAAGTGTTTGATGAAATGCCTAAGTAACATGTTGATCTCAAAACTTGACCCAACTATCGATGGACCTAAGGGAAGGTTTTGATGTAGTGAATATGATCATATCTAGTGTTTACGACGGTAAATGCATGGAAATGAAGTGAACTAGTACTTTAAGCCCATGGCATTTATTACCTTTGGAGATGTTCCAAGGATAATAAAGGCTATAGAGTGAACCAACAATCTCGATGGAGTGTGGTTCTAGTTAAGAAGGCTTGACTAAGATTAGAATCACATGAAAATTGTTCTACCTTAGTCTAGGTTCGGTTCTAAACTATATGACACCCTGTTATCCTTAATTCTTGTGTACGGGATCATTTGGGAAATGCCAAGGAGGGGAGTAACCTGTCGAAACTCCCGTTTAATTGAAATTTAATCCCTCAAAAACTCTTGTATAGTTAGTTTTTAATTGAAATTCACCTCATATTTGATTTGTGGAACTAGCCAAGTAATATATGTAAAATTATCCTAGCGCATAATCACGTTTTCTCCTTTGGGTTCGACTCGGTCTTACCGAAAATCTATAAATTCTTTTGACTAAAAAAGGTTGTCACAAAACCTACAACGCCAGCATGCTCTTTCTAGAAGGTACACTATCGTCTTCCAAATTAATTGTATGAATGCACAAATTGTGACTCATCCCTTTCAAATCATCAATGGAATAACCTATGGCATCCTTATGCTTCCTAATCACATCCAACGATCTTGAAGTCTCAATTTCATTCAATGAGGCATTAATAATGATGGGAAATGTAGAATTTGGACCCAAGAACTCATACCTTAGGCTTGTTGGTCGATTAGCTCAACCGAACAAGACTTCGTACCTTTGTCGCCTTGTGGTTCCTCATTTCCATTGTCACTTGAGATAGCCCAATAATCATCTCTGTTTGGTAGCTCGTTATCAAGATCAATTTCACATGTAGGAAAGTTAGGTATATCAAACATGTCAAAACCATCAATAAAGTTGATATAGTTTCAACTCATAGAAGAACTAGGACTCTTTTCTGTTTTTTCTAGATTAAACCCAACCTCTTCATCACCTACTCTCATGGTAATTGATCCTTTAGCTGTATCAAATATAGCTCCCACGGTGTAGAGGAAAGGTCTTCCCAAAAGAATGGGAATCTCACTATCCTCTTCCATTTCTAGCATCACAAAATCACCGGGAATGTAGAAATTCCCTACTCTAACGGGACATCCTTAAGAACCCCCTTGGGAAATCTTGAGGAGCGGTCCGCAAGCCTCAAAGTCATTTGTGTAGGCTTAGGCTCACCCATATTCAACTTTTTGCATAAAGAATAAGGCATCAAAGTTATACTAGCACCCAAATCACACATAGCACATGTTCAATTTTCACATCATTAATATATCATGAAATGGAAAAACTACCGGGATCCTCAAGTTTAGGTGGCATGCTTGGTTGGAATATGGCGCTACATTATCCATTAAGGGACACCGTATCAACGTCTTCAATTGTCCTCCTGCAAGAAATAATATCTTATAGAAACCTTGCATAAGATGGGACTTGAGTAATTACCTCGGTAAAAGGCATTGTCACATAAAGTTTCCTCATCATTTCGGCAAACTTGGAGAATTTCTTGTCATTATTCCTCTTCTTCAATCTTTGTGGGAAGGGGATAGGGGGTGTATAGGGCTTCAATTTATATTTTCCCTTCTCCACTTCTTTGTCCTTTTTGGTTCAAGGGTTGGGGACCTCTTCATCTAATTCTTCAATTTCGGCACTAGCTTGGTCTTCAAGATCAAAAGTAACTTGCTTCCGTTTCTTTGGTTGGGCATCCTCCAACTCTTTGCCGCTTCTCAATGTCACCGCATTCCAATACTCTCTAGTTTGTGCATGTGTTGAGCCGATAACTTCTCTTGTGCTCTTGTCGAGGAGTCATTTTTTTGGGCTACTTGGTTCTCAAGCATCTTGACACGAGTATGCAATTTTAATTGGATTGTCTCATTTCCGTCAATTGATCTTGCACGTCTCTAGTCACTATTTCTTGGGAAATAAGCATTATTTCTTATTTCATCTCAACGAGTGTGGTTGAGGAGGATGGTTAACTTGTTGGTAAGTTGGTTCCTTTGAAGTAAGGTTACCCCTTGAGTTTGATTCCTTGGTTGGAAAGTTCGGTTATTTGAATTAGGCTTAGGACCAAAACTGGGAGGGGTAGGATTCGTGGTCTTATATAAGAAGTTGAGGTGGTTTTTCCAAGTCGATGAGAACCTTACCATTGTGTAATTGGATTGTGAGTTTTGTCCTTGAGAATAACTAGCTCCCATTTCTCTCTTGGTTTCCTCCAACATAGTTTGCTTCTTCATACCCATTTCCATTCTCATTCTCATTCGTTTGAACCAAATGGAAAGAGTTTGTTTCATGTTCGTTTACCTCACAAATGTCACAACCTTGGGTCACTAAGTGGTCATTCGCTTGGAGTTGTAATCTATCAACCTTTTCCGAGAGGTTTCCCAATATTTTAGCCAATGAATCATATTCACTTGTACTTATGGCTTTCACTTCATAGCCTCGTCCTTGTCTCCTTGGATTCCTCTTTCACTTGCCCACATAAAGTAGTTCTTTGTGATCTTCTCAATTACTTCATACCCATCCGAAGGTTCAAGCTCCATTATGGCTCCTCCCGCGGTGGTATCAAGTGCAAGCCACGAGGGACCATCAACTCCATTGTAGAAGGTATGAAATAAGAGGAAGGCATCTAGGTTGTGGTGTGGGCAAATTCTTTGATACTCCTTGTATATCTCCCAAGCTTCATAGAGCGTGTCTCCATCCATTTGCTTGAGATTCATAATTTGGCTTCAAATGTGAGCCGTCTTGGATGGAAGAAAATACTTGTTAAGGAATGCGGTTGCAAGTTCTTCCCAAGTAGTAAAGATTTCCGGTGTTTGGCTCCTAAACCAATCTTTAGCCTTCCCCGTGAGCGAGAAAGGGAATAATCTCAAGTGTATAGCATCTCTTGAAGCTCCATTTATCTTGAAAGTGTCACATATCTTAAGGACGAGGTCAAATGGGAGTTTGGGTCTTAGTTGTCTCTTCCCAAGAATTGGTTTAATTGAATCATTTGAATTGTGGAGGTCTTCAAGTCAAAATCACGGTTGTCCACCGCGTGAACTAGAATAGGAGACCGGTAACCATAGGCATTGGGGCTACATAGTCCTTGAGAACTCTACGAGCTTGAGGGAGAGGGGCCACGGGATTTTGTTGAGGAATTAGAGGATTTTGAGGATGTTTATTGGATTTTGAGGGGGAGTCATGGGATTGGCGGATGCGGGAGATCCAGGGGGAATATCTCTATTCGCCATGACTTGGTTTGGTGTTCGTTGAGATCTAGAAGATGATCCCTTCGACTTAGTTACCTTACTCCTTGTGAAACGAGGATAAGAAATATACTTTATGGGTTGATGCAAATCTCTATCCACAATTTTGCGTAGCTTCTTGGTCTTAGGTGGCATAAAAGAATGCACCTACACGGAGAAAAGTAAGGATAATATGATAAGCTCAAGAAATATAAGTAACTAGATCAAGAAAATAAAAATGAAGTAGTCGAAGTGTCATACAGATTATTCTAAGGATAATCTAACCATTGCTCCCTGGTAACAGCGCCATTTTGACGTTGCAGTTTTGTATGCTTACACTTTTTAACGTTGCAAATAAAAACTCTGGTCAAAAGAAGTTATATTTGGAAATCCAAGTCGAACCCAAGGTAACAAATGCGATTACGTGCTATGAGAATATATATATTTTACTTGGCTACTTCTAACAATTCGAATTTGGGGTGAATTTAATTGAAATACTAGCAATGCACAAGTTTCAAGTAAACATCGATTAAACGGCGTTTCGAGGGATTACTCCCCTCCTTGGCAATTCCCAATGATCACATACTCAAATATTTAAGCGTTTGAAGGTGTTATATTGTCTAAAACCTAGCTTAGACTACGATATACCGATTTTTATGTGAATCTATTCCTAGTTATGCCATCTCACATAGAATCTCACTCTCTCAAGGTATTGATTCACTCTATAACACTTATTAGCCTTGGAACATCTTCCAAGGTAATGAGTGAAATAGACATGAAGCACTAGTTAACATCATATTCTTGTAATCACTTTCATAAACACTAGATATCATTTTCACTACATCTAAACCATCACTAAGCTTTTGTAACACTTAGATCAAGTTTTAACGAAAATATGATACGTAGGTATTTCATAAACAACTGGTAGCAAATCAAACATGAAGCACTTAGTGAAAATGAATTCAACAGCATGTATTATAAAATCAAGTCTATGTACATGATCATAGAGTACCAACGAGGGTTGTAAAATCCTCAAAATAAAGGAGTCTACTCACACATCATGTAAGTCGACATAGCATGAGTAGTGTTCATAAGAAAACAACAAGTAAATAAGAGAAATTGTAGAGGAAGTACGATAATTAGGCCTAGAATCTCCCTTGAATCTTCTCTTCTTTTCCTTGGTTGGATCCTTTATGAAGACCTTTCTTAAGCCTCTTTTTCTAGTGTTTTTTTCTCCCAAAGACTTAGCACACTAGGTCAAAACCCTCTTCTTCTATTTATGGCCTCGGGTCAAAAATCCTGAAGTTGCAATTCCAGTCGGTCAGCTGGGACTTGTGTTTGAAATCCAACCGGTCGATTGGAAGCCTTTGGTCCTTGGATGTCTTGTGCTAGTGTTCACCCGGTCGGCTGGATTATGTACTTTCAAGCCAACCGAACGAATCAACTCGTGCGAGAGCTCCTTGATGAGCAGGGTAGGGACGATCTGACTGGTTGGAATGGCCCACCGACCGACTCGAAACATGTGAGGGCTAGCTTGTGAATTCACCAAGCTCAACCGATCGGTTGGCCATCTGAGTCGACCGGTTCATTGTATGCATGACAAACTATTCTTTTTCACCTCTAAAATAGTATCAATTAAGAGAGGATCGAAGGTAGTGGTCCAAACATTTATAATGACCGGTAGGGTACCGGGTCGAACCCAAGAGAGCAAGTGGGATTATACGCTAGGATTTATCAAATGTTCTACTTGGCTATTCCTAAAATTCAATGATAATATGTTATCAATCAAGAACAAGCAATGAGATAGCACTAAGGGGTTGAATATCAATCAAAAGAGAGTTTCGAGGGGTTGCGCCCCTCCTTGGCATTTCCCATGATCATGCATACAAGAATTACACACATTCAAGGTGTTAGATAGTCTTGAACCTAGCTTAGACTAAGGTAGATCACATTTTGATCGAATATATTCTAAGTCAAGCTCTCTTATAGCTCGAACCTCACTCTCCCGAGGATATCGGTTCATTCCATGGCATTTACTAGCATTGGAACATCTCCCAATGCAATAAATACCATGAACTCAGGTCCTAGTTCACTTCAAATCCGTAGATATGATCACATTTACTAATCTAAACCATCCCTGGTGTCGCTAGATGCTTAGGTCAAGTTTTGGGATAAACAACTAACTTAGGCATTTCATCAAACACCTAGTTGCATGCAATAATGAAGATCATAGCAAATGAGAATTTAACACCATAGATTAATCATCCAACATGTGTATACATGATCAAGGGTACCAAAGAGGGTACAAACACCCTCAAAACACAAGGGGTACTACTCACACATCATGTAAGACAACATGGTGTGAGTAGGTTATGAAGAAAACAACAAGTAAAACAGGGAAGATGTAGAGAAAGTAGGATTGTTGATCCTTGAACTCCCTTTGATCCTCCTTCTTCTTCATTGATTGGATTCCTCTTGATAACCTTGATTTGATCTCCTTTGATGAGTATTTATTTCCAAAAAGCCAGCCCCCTAGGTTAAACATGCCACTTTCTATTTATAGCCTCGGGTAAAATTCGGCACCGTAGCAGGTCCAGTCGGTCGACTAGTGTAGGCTTGCATCCCAGTCGGTCGACTGGTGTAGGCTTAAATGCAGTCTCTTCTGTGGTGATCATCCAGTCGACCGACTCTATGCTGAGAGATTGTGAGCCTTTTGAGTGCCTTATCCAGGCGACCGATTGAAGGTTTCAGTCGACCGACTCGAGGTCGAGCAAAGTTGAGCATTCTAAAGCTTCTTTCCAGTCGGTCGACTGGCGGTTCCAGTCGATCGACTCGATGGGCTTGATTACTCCCTGTCCTGCTTAATCATCCAGTCGACGGACTGGTACATGGGAGATATTCAGTCGGTCGACTGGGGACCCTTTTTGCCCTAACTTTGCTCTACTCTTCGGGTTTTCCCCGAGTTTTCGTATTTTGGCTTTGACACTGAGATTATCTTGTTTTCTACCTAAAACGTAGGGAAAGAGGTCAAATGACATCAAAATATCGTCGGAAACGAACCAAAGCTATAGTGAAAAACGGATACTAATCGAAAACTCGACTTATCAATGCGAGAGCAAGCTCCTAGATAGTTATCTTCAGCCGACCGGTTGGTTAGCCAACCGACAGACTCAAACCATGCGAGAGCATCCTAGAGTGACCTTTTAATCCAATCGACCGGCTGGTTCAGGAAGTTGTCTAAACCGGTCGGTTGGGAACCTATTTGCCCACTTTTTGCTTAGAACTTTGCCTTTTCTTCGAGTGTTCGTTTCTAAGCTTTAACCTTGAGGGAGAGTTGTTTTCGACCTGAAATGTAGAGATAGAGGTGAGAGGTCAAATGACATCAAAATAAAGTCAGAAACGAAACAAAGCTATAGTGAAAATGACTATTAATAAGTCGAAAAATTGACTTATCACAATGGAGGAGATGATGATCAGATGGAACCGTATTGATTGTTCGATTATATAGCTAAGTATTCAAATAGAATCCAAACACTTATGCTGAGTCACGGCAATCAAAACATTTGTATTAACTCGGGTGAACCGAGCTCGTACCCAAGGGATAGGTGGTTAAACCAATAATGCTAACGATCTGACTAGAATGTCTATGGTTTGGGGGGGGGGGGGGGTTTGTTCTCCTAAGAGGATGATAGTAGAAGGTACTATCCAAAAGTGAGATTATATCTACTAAAAGTGATTAACTTTCAACTAAGAGATGACTAGGAATCACTTCTCCACCTAGACAATTATTGTGACAATGAAATGGGATACCAATGATGAAATCACATGCACATGCTTAGAAATTGGCTTATGCAACATTGGTACTAAGTTCAACTCGCGCTACAACTTAGTACAAAGAGGTTACATCTCGCATAGTACCTCATACTTGCGTTCTATTGGCACTATAGAATATGAATGTCTAGCCTCACACTTGCGCTTTATTGGCTAGATAATCATGTTCTTGTTAAGTTCAAGCAATTCTCATTAGGTTAAAGAGTTATCCATCTAACACAAAATCCTAATGCTTCTTCATTTAGTTCATTGAAGTCATGATGATCAACGTGAGCTACATCAAGCATGAGATCAAGCAGAATTCCTATTGAGAACTTTTCACAAACATCTTATAGGCAATTCGAGAAATTAAGTTCAAAGGAAGAAGATTCATGAGCAAACTCATTCACCATTAGCATCCAAGGTATTTACATCGTCACAAACATGTCTAGGGGATCCATTGATCCCCAATCAACGTCACTACTCACTCATGGTGAGTTTACAAACGAAATCAATAATAAAAATGCAAATAACCATATGGAAAGTAGAGTTTAGGATTTTAAAACCGATATGGAGATTCAAGAATTCTAGAGGATCCGATCTTCGATCTTTGTTGTTGAAGTTCTTCCTAACTTAATCCGAGAGTTCTTTTCTCCACGTACGTCGTATCTTCAATCCGAGAGTTCTCTCTCTCCCTATGGGAACGTCGTCCACTCTGCACTCTGCACGTTTCTCTTTCTTTTAAAACCTTCGATCTCCATATCAAAAACCATCCAAATTCCCCTCAAAAGAAACTGATTTTTTTCTTTCCGCCAAAGCATGCATTCGCATGGTCTCCTGCAGGCTGGGAAATTTGATCGAGTGCGAGCGCGCTCTTGAAGTGTGCTAGCGCACAGAGCCATGCGTGCGAACGCACGAGATTTTCATGCGTCGGGTCTGGGTTGTGCGAACGCACAAGGCTGCGAAGGCTAGCAGGGCAACGAAGTACATGCATGCGAGCGCATGACCTTGAGAAATTTGCGCTCCGACTTCCAACTTGTGTTTTCTTGCTCCAAAATGCTCGGTTTTGCCCCAAAATCACTGCCCACTTGTATTCTCAGCTTAAACTCTGTAATTTGCCTCAAAAGAACCACAAAACATCAAATAGCAAGTGAAATCGTAATAGAACAGTCAAAACAATAAGCATATAGGTCGCCTAAAATGCATATATTTTAGCGCTATCACGTATGAACCCACGATGAAGGAGATTTCTACTCCTAATTTTCAGGCTCAGCCATGATGCATCTACGAAGGGCCAGAGATGGCAGAAATCGAAGTCAAGACTGGATACCGAAATTCTCGGTACGGATTGGAGAATCAGCCACCAGGCATCTACAGGATTTCCATGGGATTTTCCTGACTCTCAAGCCTTATGGGGTCACAGTGGAGAACTTCTAACTCAAAGGTTTTTAGTTCTCTTTGATTGAATTTGCTAAATCTTGGTTTCTATCTCTTCCTTCATGTAGCATCAGAACATGGGATCAAATGCAGAAGACGTTTCTTGTTATGTATTACCCAGTAGCTAAAGTCGGGCAGGTTCGCAGACAGCTGCAAGAAATCAGATAAGGAGCCAATGAGTTGATGTATGATTATATAGAGAAGTATAATGCACAAGAGTAGAGTTGTTGCAACTTGGGAGTACCTAAGAAGTTGGTGATCTAGTATTCGCTAGATGGGTTGAGGCCAATTGACAGGATGTTGCTTGATGCTTCAGTTGGAGGAACAATCATGAAATTATCTCCTGGTGGAGTGCAGAATTTGATCGCTGAATTGGGTGAGAATGCAAGGTTCAGAGAAGAAGTCAGTCGCCGAGAGGAAACCAGTATAACGAGGAATGCTTCGCAGGCTGAGGCCTCATCAGACAGAGTGGCTGAAGAAGATGAGAGAGATGACGAAAAGGATGATGGTAAATTAGGTAGCTCATGTGAAGCCGTGTGAATTTTGCAGTGATACTAACCATAGAACGGATTCTTGCCCTACTTTGCAGGAAGAAGCACTGGTTGATGTCTATGTAGGGTGGGGATTCCAAAATTACAATAATAATGCACCTGAGCAGCCTCAACAACAACTGTAGTACTACAGTTTGCCATACCGTCAATAGCAGGGTTACTACAATAATCAAGGTCACTATCAGCAGCGAGGGCAGAACTACAATCAAGCAGGCCCGCAAAATCAAAATAATAAGTCTCTAGAACATGTGATGAAGGACCTGGCAGTGAGGACCTGCCAGCGAGCTGCAATGGTGCAACAAAATCAGGCAAAGAACGATGGAGCTATAGCGGGTTGATAAGTCGAGTTTTCAACTTATTAATATTCGTTTTCACTATATCATTGGTTCGTTTCCGACGATATTTTGATGTCATTTGACCTCTTACCCTACATTTCAGGTAGAAAACAAGACCTTCTCAATGTAAAAGTCTAGATACGAAAGCTCGGCGAAAAAAAACTAAAGAATAGAGCAAAATGTGGGCAAAGAGGACTCCCAGCCGACCGGTTCAGAATCTACCCTGAACCAGCCGATCGGCTGGATGAAGGGGTAGACTTGAGAGCAACTTCCCACATTGAGTCGGTCGGTTGGACCTATCAGCTGACCGCACTGCTACAGACAGGACATTATGCAACGGTTCCTCATCCGTTGCATAATGTACGGAAAAATTCTGCCATATTTTGGTTGTTTTATAGCTCGAATCCACCTGAAAAATTAAACACAAATTACAAACAAATGTAATTCTCTGTTACTCATTTTCCAAACATCAAAATACTTTCATTTCACTCAAAATACAACCATTCATTACACCATTCATAGAACTTCACATAACAATCAAATGTAAACACTACAATAATTTATCTTGCCAAAAGATCATGTTCAAACAAGTAGTCGTGCAAGTAGCCAACGATGTCATCTCGCAAGTCTTCTATCTTTCTTCATCTCAAATGGAGAAAACATTTGTGGATCATCATCATCTTTACACATTGGTGGCTGGTTGTGCTTTCGTTTTTGATAGTAGGCTTTTGGTAAATGGCAGCGCCTACGGAATTTAACTTGTCCTTCTGGATCGTGAACAGCTTCCAACACATTGCTTGTGTATGTGCTGACACTTCTGCCAATTGACACGGTAATGTATCGGTGAGTGCTTTGTCATTTTGATGTTAATGTTCATTAAGGTATGGCGTAGAAAATACAGTAATGCATACTCTGAATGTACAAGATAAATGAATGAGTAATTTGGTAAAAAATAGTGAGATTAGTATGGAACAAATTCTCTCGGTAAAAAATTCCTGCTTGTGGATAGATTGAGAGATACCTTCACAGTTTCTTGAATAAATAGAACAGTAATTAGCAGGCCAAAATGTTCCCCAGCAACTCTAGTGAATTTGGAAATGATTGTGCAAGCATTGAATATTGCAAGTAAAAACAGAAAGATAGTTGTCCATACACAAACCCTGCAATAACAAGTCATTAATAGGCTTCCAATGTGACTAGATTGCAAGGCAAAGCTCCACTATATGTAAAAAAGAGTGGAATTTCAGATGCTAACCATCCAGCCCATGCTAAATCAACTTCTGTCCCAACTCTAGCCATCCCTTGGCGAAATTATACAAATAAGTGTACATTATCACAGTTGGTTCTGCTACTCCCAAAATTAATAGTGGCTGCCCACCCAAAATCGAATGGATGATTCCACACAAGGCGGTAGAGGCAAGAGTTTCAACAGTGCTTAAGCTTCCATCTGAGCAGTAATGTCAAATTCTTACTCAAAATCAGCACATGAATATTAATCATGCTTTCCAATGGATGCACAAGAAAAGTCATCGAGATCAATAGAGTCATCTGTTTCCCTACTCAGTTGTTCCCCAAATGCAATAACAGGCAGAGCAGAAGATAGCCATACCGGATACGCAACAGCTATAGGATACAAAAGCAGTAAGCAAAACAAATAACTACGGCCAAAAATTCCTTCAAGCGCTTGGAGCAGCAATGTAGCAGACATGGAATATCCATATTGTTTCCATACTATACCCATACCATTCAATTCAAAATTTATATCGCATAGCTAAAAAATTGTATGCATCACGATAGCATATTTTGCGGAGAATGGTCAAATCGAATACCTTTTGCATCTCTGCCTTGGAAATAATCGATTGGGCCACATTTTCCAAGCTATCATTCAAAACTTCTATGATAGCAGATGTGATTGCATCTGCTTGTTTAGGAGGAACACCTTGTGATTCCAAACTCTTAACGTGCACAACAAAACATCAATCAAACAACCGAAATCTAAACCCTAATCTATCAAAAGCTACACCAAATAAATATCAGAACACTAAACCTAACCATCCACCAAAATTGACAGCAAGCAGAAGTGCAGAACTTACCAACGCCAAAGTATCGACAAGAAAAGCTCGATTTGCACTAGATTTGACGAGCTGCGAGAGATGCATGTATCCAGATCGACACAGCGGATTAAAACAAAAAGCAGAAGTCAATCAGACAGAACTCGACAGCTTCGAAGTAGCCCCCCCAATCTGAATCATTCTCCTATACAAAGCCATTGAACAATAAAATACGAGATACAAAATCAATTCATAGACTTGTTTTGCCATCGAATTCGCACAATCACGAACTTTGACAAACCCTAAGCGCTTTTGTAGTTCAGCAGCGTCGGGCTACTTTTGTATCCACAAACAAATTCGATTCAATTACCACAAACAGTCACGCAACGGAGACAACCATACTGGATACGCGTACTGAGGGCGACGGATGCAAGTGTCGACAACGGCGACTGAGCAGGCGGACGCGAGCAGGCGGACCAACGCGAACAGGCGACGCGAGCAGGTGGACGCGAGCAGGCAGACTGAAGCGAGCAGGCGGGCGACGATGACGACGGAGGCAAGTGTCGAAGGAGGCAGGCGAGCAGGCGGACTGACTGACAAAATTTCAAATAAAACCTAATTCTTTGTTCACTTTATGCAACGGTTTCTTCACAACCTTTGCTTAATCTTAACACAGGCATTGGTTCAATTTAAATCGTTGCAAAAAGAAACATTATGGAACGGTTCAGTAAAAATCGTTGCAAAAAGACACATTATGCAACGGTTCCTTTAAAAACCGTTGCATAAAGTGGAACCGATGCCTAATGTAATTTTTGAACCGTTGCATAATGTCATGTCTGTAGTAGTGCCGGCTGGCAAAAGACTTCAGAATGCTCACCATTGCTCAACCTTGAGTTGGTCTGCTGAGAGTTCAACTGGTCGGCTGGAGAAGAGTTATCAGAGTGCTTGCCCAAGCCCATACTCAACCGGTCGGTTGGATCCACCAACGGACCAGCTGGAAAAGGACCATCGAAGGCTCACAATCTCCCACTTTTGAGTCTGTCGGTTGGCCAATCCAACCGATCGGCTAGACGTTCACTACAGAAACATACTGGATTTTAGCCACCAGCCGATCGACGTCGATCACACCACCTGACAATCAAAATTTAAGTTTTAGAGTCTCGAAAGATCGGGTATAATCACTTCTTAAGAAACTTAATTAGATGATAGACGTTCTATATATATACTAACTTGATTTTGGTAAGAAAAATGTAAAATATTTTTTGATCTTCCTATTAAGTGACATGTGTTGTTGAGTAAATAAAATTAAAGAAGAAGAGCTCAATGAAAGGTTGCTGGTATTAAAACTCGCGTGTTACCTCTAATGTTATATCGGACACCTGTTGTCACATTATGTAGCATAAAATGTATCGCAACAAATTTTAGCTGTCGCTTCAGAATTTGTTGGGTAAGAACGCTAATGCAACTCATTCTAATGCACCAAGTCATCAATACATGCTGCAAAAGTATTCTCATGCAACGCATTGCTAAGTAGCAAATCAATATTAGCCGCATTAGACCATTAATGCAACATAACATCGTCCCCACAGTGGGAGTTGCATTAGATCACTAATGCAACACAATTAGATGCAGCAATTCATTATTCATTGCATTAAAAAGACTAATGCAACACTGTCAAAAGTACTACGGTACTGTTGGTTGCAAAAAAGCACTACGTTACTGTTGGTTGCAAAAAGAAACACCACATAAACAAATGACAATGGTGGCCACCACATGTCACAATAGACATGTTACGTAAAAGGTGTAATGCAATAGGACAAAGTAGGTCGCAAAAAGGGAATGATACCAGAAAATCAAATGTGGTCTATTGATGTATGTTGCAAGAGGCATAGACCAAAACTAATTTTAATTTCCATATGAAATAACACATTTCCCCATCCTAATTTTTCCCTCCACGTGTAATGTTACACAGTCAAAATATATTCAAATTATCCGTCCCTACTAATTCGTTATATCCATGCCCAATACAACATATGCAAGTGCAACATGACATTATGCGTTACAAAAAATAATATGTGATGCAACATTATCAAATCACCTCAAATTTCTTAAGATATCGTTTTGGTTTTCGAAAAGTGTAAATTTGGTCTTTATAAAACCTAACAATTAAGATCTACTAGTCCAATTTCAATGGTGTATCAAACTATGAAATTAGACTCTTTGCTAAAAACCGATGTTCCCAAATTATTACTAGATTGTTTTATTCAATTTCAGAATTGTAGTAATTAAGTAAGGGTGGTAACCCGAGGATTAAAGAGTTTGTTAAAAGACCTTTAAATCCCAGGATCGAATCATGTCATAGGCTAAAAATACTCGTAAATGAATCACTTTATTTTATTCCCGTCAACATTTCTTTAGTTGAGGGGGATCAAATTTTCTTTATATTGCCCAGTTTATAACGTTTAGTTTGTTGCTTGGCCTATTGAAAGTTTGTTTCAATTATGCCCTATTTTTAATGAAACTTGCATTGGGAGTGGCGATTTGATTTGATTTATTAAATTTTAACGAAGTTGGCACTTTTAATGTCAGTTTCAACTGTAAATTTAATAGTAGGAATTTTAAGATGAAACAAACACTGACAGTACCAACCTCATTAGATCAGTACTCGCAGTGTCCACTAAATCAAAACAAGGTCATTGAAAGTAAAACTTAAAACACGATAGTTGAAAGCCGAAACAGGGCAAAAAAATTGTAGGATTGAAATAAAACTTTCCTTGTTTCGAACGCATGTCTAATATATTCACTGGTTCAAAAATCAAATGGTATTTCCAGTTTGGGGCATAAAATAACTAATAGGTATGCGGAAATGCATAAGAATATGATGAATGAAGAAGCATAGTTATAATTGCTCAAACTACTCTCTTGGTCCCAGCTGATGCTACCACCGCCTCTACCCTGAGCATATTCAGTTATAATTGTGCGGGCATAAAAATCCCAAGTCTTTGGTATTCCACGTGACATGAGTTAGGAAGGGATATGCACAACTTTGACTTGGCCAGTTTGCCTTTTGTTGGTGATTTTAGGGTTTATGGACCTGTCATGATGTTAGGGTAGGATACCCTAATGAAATGAGAGCTTTCAGACATCTCTAAGCGGTTGAACCGGCCGGCTGAGCAGCTTAACCGCCCGGCTCAGTACAAGCTCAACCACCATGCGACTCTCTGAGCATTTGAGTGAGTAGTTCAACCGCCCGGCTCTATGGAACTGTGAGGATCGCGCCCATATTAGACATTAAGTCTGGGCGCGTCCAGTGAAGACATTAAGTTAATGTCTTCGCTGGGTGCGGTGCACTAAAGTCTGCGCTGGGCGAGCGGCACGCACCTGTTCGGCCAGAAGTCGCATCTCCTGTTCGTGTCTGAATGTCCTGTTATAAATAGCGGTCGTTTTCATACGTGATATACAATTAAAAATCTCCAGAGCAATTGCATAAACACTAACTCCTTCTTTGATTCTCAAATCATCTCAATTCCTAAAGCCTGATGTATTTTCTCTGCGTGAAATTACAGTGTGTTCTATAGGATTATCCCACTTCGAGTTTCCTGCAACCCAAGGCAAAACCGTATAGGGTGGAGAAACTACGCGATCCTACTATAGAAAGTAGCACACAGGAAATGATACCTAGTTCATAATTAACGAGCCTACGTTTGGAGGGCTTATGACGAGCCCGGTGGAAACAAATTCACTATAATCTAATTTAGGGTACAAGGACTTATGTTTAAAGACTCCCTCTCAAACAGCCGACTCTCTAACACTCTAGTGACTTGCGATCTAAGCTCCCCTTAGCTCTCAGATCCCTCTCTTTGTCCACCAAATCTTCTCCCGGAGATTGTAGTCTTCTCCCGAAGACAGAAGTGATCTAGGCACCCTTAGAACAGAGATTCCCTCTCCTTGTCCGTCTGATCTTGTCTTGAAGATGGAAGTCTTCTCTCAAAGATTTAGCAATAGCTAGTTTCAACTCGTGCAACCTTGATTCGTGCAACAGTCAATCTCGAACAGTAGCTTAAACAGATTGACTCATACTTGTTGATCTCGTAGACAATGGTCACCTTCTACAGAATGACGAACTCAAAACGGATCGATCTTACTCTCTCTCGAAATGTGTATGAGTGGTTAACTTTAGAGATCAACATGTGCAACAGTCAATCTCGAACAACACCTTGAACAGATTGACTCGTACGTGTTAAGCTCATAGACAATGATCACCTTCTACGGAATGAAGATCTTAACACGGATCGATCTCCCTCTCTCTCTAAGTGTGTATGAGTGTTTTTCCTCGGGAATCGATGCTAGACTTCGAACCTAGCAATGTATTTATAGAGATGGAGATCTTACTAACTCTAGTCAGGAGATATTCGTGAACACACCTTGCGCTTTGTGCTGCCTCAACTAGATGGTTGGTGTAATAGTAGTTGTTCAGCGTCGTTGTAACAGTAGCGTTGTACCTATATCTCGTACGTGTCAGTGTTTTACCAAATCTGTTCAACGTCGTATATCTTCTACTATTCAGCGTTGTTGTAATAGTGTCGCGTTGTACCAGTGTCTCCTACTGTCAGCGCTGTATCTCCTCAGCGTCATTGTACCAACATCTTATTAACTCAATTTTTCGCCGTTGTACCAAGAACTGTACCAACTCAGCTCAGCTCCGTTGTAACAGTGTCTTACTAACTCTGTTACCAACTCTGTCCATCTCCGTTTTAATAGTGTCTTACTAACTCTGTTACCAACTCTGTTCATTGCCGTTGTAACAGAATCTTACCAACTCCGTTACCAACTTTGTTCAGCACCGTAGAATATTATATCTTAACATTCAGCGCAGTACTCCCTGCAACTATCCAGTAACTGTCTTTCTAAGATTCCACAAATATCTCGAACAAAACTTTCGTAGCTTCAATCTGTTTTCAACCGTGTTAAACGTCTGAGTTCCACAATGGTCTCGAACAATTCTTTGTCTTAATACTTGAACATTTCGAAGTCATTTTGCCAAACTTCATGCCACAAGAACTAACTGTAATAACCTAAATTTAAAACCAGCTCAGATATAGAAACGTATTTGATTGAATTAAATTTGAAAAAAAAGAAAGAAATGGAAAGTGATAATGGAATTAAATTCAGAAAATAAAACGACTGGTTTAATGGGCTTAGTAAAAAAATAAGGAGGATTTAAGGAGAAGTCGAAACCCTTTTCGTAGACGGCTTTCTTATTTTTCTTATCGCCTCATCTTTTCCTTAAGAAGGTGATTCTCGACAAATATATCTTTTCCATGGAATTTTCGGAAAACTTCAATCGATCTAGGTACGTACTTGTTTGTATGTAAATGTCTCTTTTCTAAACTCTTTTGGTGACGATAAAGTTCATATAGGGAAGTGTACGACAGCGTAAAAAAAGCGTATTTTCTTTACCATAAATTGTTCCCAAACTGAGTTACAAGTTGAGTTTTAGAATCAGTTTTGAAGTTTAGGACAGATCAGACGACTGATTTTAAATTCGCTGTAGCTTCTGTTTTAGATATTCAAATGAAGTGTTTCTTGATTTGTTGTTAATCTACTCGAATTACGGTTTCTGACCATATAAGATTCTTATTATGATTTAACTCGAGCTGATCTGAAATAAATTTTAAAGTTGAGTATTGAAAACTGTTTTCTGATTCTGGACAGTTTTGTCGATCGACTTTCAAACGCAAATAACATTTGTTTCTGTTATGGGAATTGGCTGCTTTCAAATCATATGATGTTCAAGACAAATATATCTTTTTAACGATGTATGTCACTCATTTTTATTTATTCTTTGCTATTTTAAAGTATTTTTGAATTTGACAGTCAGAATCTGTCTGCAGTGCAGACAGATCTGACAACGCATTTTCAAACGGTCTTTTGCTATGTTTCTAGTGTCTGAATTGATAATTCAAAATAGTATGATGTTATACAAGAAAAGAGTTTTCTAACTACATAAAGAACATATTTTAATTCGTTGTCAAATGTTGAGAAATGTGATTTTCAGTTAAGATACATAATCTGAAATTTCAGGTTGTTGTTTTCTGATTGGATTGATAGGGCCTAATCATTGATTTTCATAGCTGAATGGTTTGTGGTGTACTTCTAGAATATTTGGTGCTTAAGAGCTCTCGAATATTTTTGAATTGACTGTAAGTGCTATTTGATTCACTTTTCGACTTGGTCTTTTGGCTTACTACTTATTGAGTCGTTATGGTGTGCTCGAGGTAAGTAATATGGACCCTTCTAGTTATTTTTAAAATTATTTTGCAAAGTTCTATGTCATGCGTGTAATTTCTTTCGCAACTATTGTATTCTCGATAAAGAATTCTCGTGACTCTCGTTAAATATTTAAAAGTTCCATCTTACTACTCGTGTCTCATAACTCTTGTCTTCTATTGGTACTCATGTTCCATGTTATACCTCGTGCCATATGTCCCTTTCTCATAATTCATGTATCGACTTGGCACTCTGTTTAATTCTGTGAAGGCTTGCAATTTGACTTGATTCGTTTTGCCCACCACAGTGGGTAAATGTGGGATTCGTGTTTCCCGCCACTGGAGTTAAATGTGGGATTCGTGTTGCCCGTCACAGGGTGTAAATGTGACATTCGTGTTGCCCACCGTGGGGCAAATCGCGGAGTGCCCCAGGACCAATGTTTGAGTGGTGCAAGGTAAATGTGGGATTCGAAACCCTTTTCGTAGACGGCTTTCGTGTTTTTCTTTTCGCCTCATCTTTTCCTTAAGATGGTGATTCTCGAGTGCATTGTTCTGCAACTCTCGTCATTCAAAATAATGAAACAAATATCATGTTTAATTTTTGAGGATGTGAATGTGATGCGAAAACATCCATGAAGTTTTTGGAAAACTTCAATCGATCTTGGTACGTACTTGTTTTTATGTAAATGTCTCATTCTAAACTCTGTTGGTGACGATATAGTTCATATAAGGAGATATATGATAGCGTAAAAAAAATGTAGTTTGGTTTACCCAAATTGTTCTCAAACCGAGTTACAAGTTGAGTTTTAGAATATGTTTTGAAGTCTAGTACAGATCCGACGACTGATTCTAAATTCGTTGTAACTTCTATTTTAGATATTCAAATATGGTGTTTCTGGATTTGTTGTTATTCTACTTGAAATAAGCTTTCCGACCATATAAGATTCGTATTATGATTTAACCCGAACTGATCTGAAATTAATTTTGAAGTTGAGTATTAAAAACTGTTTTCTGATTATGGATAGTTCTGTCGACCGACATTCAAACGCAAATAACATATGTTTGTATTATGTGAATTGACAGTTTTCAAATCCTATGATGTTCTAGACCGAAATATCTTTTCAATGATGTATGGCACTCATTTTGATTCAGTCTGTGCTATTTTTCAAGTATTTTTGAATTCGACAGTAAGAATCTGCCTGCATTGCGGACATATCTGACAACGCATTCAAACGGTCTTTTGCTATGTTTCTGGTGTCTGAATTGATCATTCAAAATATTATGATGTTCTACATGAAACGAGTTTTCTAACTACATAAAGAACGTATTTTAATTCGTTGTCAATTGTGTAGAAATCTGATTTGAAGTTAATATACATAATCATTGATTTGCATAGCTGAATGGTTTGTGATGTACTTATAAAATATTTGGTGTTTAAGAGTTTCCGAATATTTTTGAATTGATTGTAGGTGCTATTTGATTCACTTTTCGACTTGGTCTTTTGGCTTACTACTTATTGAGTCGTTGTAGTGTGCTCGAGGTAAGCAATATGGACCCTTCTAGTTATTTTTAAAGTTCTATGTCATGCCTATCTACTTCAAAAATAATTTTTTCAAAACTCGGATCAAGGGTGTAAGTGCCTTCGCAACTATTTTATTCTCGATAAAGAAATTCTTACGACTCTCGTGTCTCATTACTTATGTCATCTGTATGTACTCGTGTTCCGTGTTATACCTCGTGTCTTATGTCCCTTTGTCATAATTCATGTATCGACTTTCCACTCGTGTTTAATTCTATTAAGGCTTGCAATCCGACTTGATTTGTGTTGCCCGCCACAGGGGGTAAATGTGGGATTCGTGTTGCCTTTTTTCGTCATGTTATGTGCTTGAAGTCATCTCGTCTCGCCATTTTTTTCGTGCTACAAGCTTTGAAGCTATCCTACCTCGTTCGTTCCTCATGCTACAAGTTCTAAAATCTGTTGTGATTGGTTAATTATCTTTGTGTTGAAATGTTTTAAATTATCCTCATTTCGTTACTTGTCTTTGTACGCTGTTCCGTTATTATTTAGGGATTTTTGATAAATTTTTTTGATTAATTATTAGGGCACTCATGATTTAACTAGTTGGGGTCTGTGTTACTAACACGAGTCGTGGACTCATGTTTTCCATATTTTATTTTTCAGATATTGCCAGATGCATTGTGGGGGATATGAGTGAGAGTCCGCTAGTGGCGAATATATATAAGTACTTTTGGGAGTTTCAAACATTTTGATTATTTGAATACAGAAATAACATGTGCATTAATTGCTTAACGGATTTCATTTTACTCAAGTTATATTTTTGTTTTAATTTTAATTTTTGCATATGTCGGTCTAGAGGCTTCGTACGTCTCATATGTGGTTTAGGGGATGCACGGCCGATGTGACGCTATTTTGGATTTTAAAATGTTTGGGGCGTAACATTTAAATACTATATGTAATGACCCGACCAGAGGATCCGATTCGAGTCGTTATAAGCCTAGCATGTCCTAACTGTCATGCCACCGCCCTCCCCTAGGTCACCACAATCTAGAGTCTATCACAAAAGACCATGATAGATTTGTGACATAATAGCTAGTATGCTAGCTTATCAAGCTAGCACACGCACTACTCCCACTCGTTGTAGGATAATAGTCAATTCAGAATTCCGGGCGTTACACTAATAATCTCCCCATTCACATTTTTGGCTAAACGAGCGCATCTGTCGAACTTACCCGACTTCAACCTTCTCCCCCTTTTGGCCATAAACTGACAATGAGCAAGTTCACAAGCGTCTAGATGTACCTCCGCAACGTAATGAAAGATAGGTACAGGTGAATAACCATGCTCCCCCTAAATATCATTCGCATGCTTTCTTTTGAACAACTTGTGAATAGCATTCAAGATTAGGGGCTCTCCTGAGCACATCTTCCCACTGACGAGCACACTCCTTTAACGAGAGCCATACACCATTGACAACAACTCCATGTGCTGCTAGTGGTCTCTTTCTTTTACTAGCTGACTTAACTCGTTCCTCATCAGCATCTGCACTGAGGTCTCTGGGTCAGCTTCTACAGCTGGTTCAGGAACGTCCACTGGTACATCTGCTAGCCAGTCTCAGTTCTTCTCTTCTTCTTAGCTTTCAGAGCACCTTCAACCGTAGCTGGATCCTTTACTGGAATAGTTGCTTTCTTCTTCTTTTTCATCATCTCGGCCAACACAGCTTCTTCATCTCTTCAAGCTTCTAGAATAACAACTTGTTCTCCAACCTAAGTAGAACCCTCTTTGCATTTTCTTATGCATAGTAACTGCAACTTCTACCTGTTCCTCAGTTTCTCTGATTTTCTCAATTTTCTGAGTCTCTTCTGGCTCAGGCACCACATGTTGGAACATTCGCTGGAAAATTTGCTTGTACTGACTTAGCTCTCTTCTATAGATTCTACAAAGATAGTCTTTCGACAAAGCAACCGATCGCGAAGGATTTCAGTCCTCGATTTATCTTTCATTTGATAAGTTACCTTCCTTTTAAGCCCCGTCACCTTAGGCTTAGGTAGCACAACCGGCAGAGAACTAGGTTCGCGAGTCTCCCCTTGCATAAATGCATCCTCTTCCGACTCTGGTGATGCTTTAACGATATCCTTCGAACCCAACTCGTGGTTGCAGGTCTCATTACTAGAACTTATATAAAAATAATTTGATATACCTCAGATGTCCATACTGAGGACAATCAATTGTCTCAAACTTTTCTGGCAATGTTTAGCACATCTTCTCGCGGAATTTGATCCACATACAGCTTGGACATGCTGACAGTGGTTATCGACTCCACCTCTCCTTTTTCTTCCCAGGCATGTCCTGCAAAGCATGTTCCACAACTTGTTCCTCTTCTGGAACAGTCTCTTTGGATTCAGATGATTTTTCTTTCCCAGCCTCTGGAACATTCGATGGGACCTAAGAAACCTTCTTATTCTTTCTGGCAGGCTTTACTCCTCCTGCAACACTGTTGGCCTTCGATTTCTTAGAGGCAGGCACCTCTCCTTCATTTGTACCAACACCAACTTGAATAATATTCATGTCCACATGGGCATCTGCTGGAACCACCACTGGTACCTAAACTTTTACATCCTCAGTTGTCTTCTTCGTCTTTTTTGGAGGTTTATTTTGAGCAGCATGTTGCACTGCTACAGGTTCCTCTTCTGGAACAACATTCAGTTCCTCCATCTGCACATCCTCTATAATAACCTTTGCTTGTTCTCCTTTTTCCTTAGGATCTGCATCTTTATCATCACCGGTGTGATCCATCCTCATATCTCCCTCTTAAACATCACCCTCGAATATCTTATCAATCGAGTCTCCTTCTTCATTTTGTACCGTCTCATTTTGGGACTCTCCGCCATCTGCTTGACCACTATATAGAACATCTTCTTGATCCTCAACTTCCTCAGACAACATGTCAGCCCTTAAGAAAATAAATTTAATAGACCTAGCTAACCAGCTTGATCTGAAACATTTAGTGGTCAACAACACACTGGCCTAACGAGTATCTGAGTGTCTCAAACTGTGCATGATCAAGGAGACATACAATGTCCGTTGTACTGGCTGTCAAGAATAACAAACTTCCAATCATACACATGTATAGGGTCTGATCAACATATGTGCCAATTTCGTCTTTGACATCAGCCTTCTGTTTAACTTGCAGTAGAAGAATGAGGCTCATCTCTCCCACCAAGCACATCTTCAACTCGCTTTTTATCTGATCAACAAACTGATCGACCAGCATTTGTGCGCTAGATCCGAACATTATATCATCAACATAAACTTGTGCGATGATATCTTCTCACCTGGTGTGTTTGTCGAACACGGTCGTGTGTACTCGCCCTCGAACAGAGTCATGGTCAATGAGAATCACCAAGAGTCGTTAGTACCATGATGTGGGCAATCGCTTTCATCCATACAAGGCTTTTTTCAAACCATGAATTCTTGTCTCATAGACCTCTTTGTTCAGTAGTCTGTTCAAGACACATTGCTGACATCCATTAGGGACAGTGCGAGTAACCATCTGATAGCTTCCATAATAATCTTTGGCTCTAAAGTACATAGGGAGCATGATCAGGTGACCAAGTCACGAAGGATGATTTCTTTGGCACGGGTCTTCATCCATTTGGACGGATCTCTAATAACTTCAGTCATGGGATGATTCTTTTCAACCCTCTAAGATGGCTGACGAACTGATGTAGAAGTTTGTAATACTTCCAGAGTAGAGTCTTCTCTATTCAGGCCAGAATCTGAAATGCCCTCATCTTCGGCTTGTACTCTGTCTGGAACTCCTCCTTGCTCAGACAGTGGAGATATGGTGTGATTCTCAAGCTATGTTCCACCATTTTCTTCATCCTTGTCCGGGACTAGACTCGTCTCTGCCACATCCTTCACTTCACCATCAGTCCACTCATATTTTGGCTTTTGTACAGCCTCTTCTGTAACATTAATTATTCTAGGATGCGAGCTGTCCACTTGCACAGCTGTCCAGGCTTTCTTGTCAAGAAAATTTAGAAACACCATCATCCAAGCCTTCCAATATCAATAGTACGGCCCTTCTAGTAGCGAAGGCCTGTTGATGTTCTGTCCTTCCTTTAGATTTATCTCGAACAGAAGTTGAATCACACTTTTTGTATTGAGCGCCCTGCTCTGATACCAATTGAAATTACCCCGATGTGTGAGCACAGAGATGATCAGCCAGCTAGTGTTCGAACTACTGGTTGAACTCCTTAGGCAGAACAAGTTAGCACACTAATAAACCTAGTTAGAACACAAACTAGCAGACATGAAATGATACACAGCCCCACATTAACGAGCCTACGTCTGGGGGGCTAATCCCAAGCCCGGTGGAAATTAATTCACTATAATTGAATTTTGGGTACAAGGACTTATATTTGCAGACTCCCTCTCAAACAACCGACTCTCTAACACTTCAGAGACTAGCGATCGAAGCTCCTTTTAGATCCCTCTCTTGTCCACCGAATCTTCAACTGAAGATTGCAGTCTTCTCCCAAAGACAGAAGTGATTCTGGCTCCCCCTAGACTAGAGACTCCCTGTCTTTGTCCGTCTGATCTTCTCCCGAAGATTTAGCCATAGCTAGTTTCAACTCGTGCAACAGTTAATCTCGAATAGCAACTTGAACAGATTGACTCGTACGTGTTGGCTCGTAGAAAATTGTCACCTTTTACGGAATGACAAACTCAACAAGGATCGATCTCACAATCTCTCTAGGTTGTATAAGTGGTTAACTTCAGAGATCGATATGTGCAACAGTCAATCTCGAACAGCAGCTTGAACAGATTAATCCGACGTATTGAGCTACTAGACAATGATCACCTTCTACGAAATGAAGAGCTCAACACAGATCGATCTCCCTCTCGCTCTAAGTGTGTATGTGTGTCCTTCCTCAGGAGTCGATGCTGGACTTTGCACCCCAGCAATGTATTTATAGAGATGGAGATCTAACCAACTCTGGTCAGGAGATCTTCTTCAACAGACCTCGCACTTTGTGTTGCCTCAATTAGATGGTTGGTGTAGCACTAGCTGTTCAGCGATGTTGTGACAGTAGCATTGTACATGTATCTCGTAGCAGTAGCTGTTCAGCATGGTACCAACTCTGTTCAACGCCGTATATCTTCTACTGTTTAGCACAGCTGTAACAGTGTCACATTGTACCAGTATCTCCTACTGTCAGCGCCGTATCTCCTTACCAACTCTGTTCAGTATCGTTGTACCAACATCTTACTACATATGTTCTGCACCATTTTATCGAGATTTGTACCAACTCTATTCAGCGTCGTTGTAACAGTGTCTTATTACCAACTTTGTCCAACTCCGTTGTAACAGTGTCTTTCCAACTCTGTTCAGCGCCGTAGAACAGTACCTCCTAACATTCAGCGCAGTACTCCCTGCGACTATCCAGCAACAGATCTTTCTAAGATTCTTCTAAGAAGTTGAACAAAACTTCCTTAGCTTCAATTTGTCGCAGCCGTGTTCAATGTCTGAGTTCCACATCGGTCTTGAACAACTCCTTTTCTTAATGCTTGAACATCTTGAAGTCGTTTTACTAAACTTCATACCACAAGAACTAACATTCTTTGATCCTCCTATTTAAGTGACATGTGTTGTTGTGTTAATAAAATTAAAGAAGAAGAGCTCAATGAAAGTTTGCTGGTATTAAAACTCACGTGTTACCCCTAATGTCATATCGGACATATGTTGTCACGTTAGAATATATAGCATAAAAGGATCGCAACAAATTTTAACTGTCGCTTATGATATTCCCATGAATGGCATGTCTTTGGCAAAACGGCTTTAGACAGTTCAAGGAGAGTTCAAGGAAAGTTCAAGGAAAGTTCAAGGAGAGTTCAATCGCGTTCTGGTACTCAGGTACAACGTAGAGCAGACGCAAGGATGCTTTCCGGAAGGTTCTAAAGATCGAAGATCTTTTCGAACTGAAGTCGGCCAGCGAAGATTTCGAGCTACAGATATTCAAACGAATATCTTCTCTTCCGTTTGAAGAAGGATGGCTGACTTGTCGTGGAAGGTATCTCCGGATATTTCCAAAGATTGGAAGAGATAATATCCAACAAAATATTTAGGAAATATTTCCTAAATATTTGGATGATTATCAAAAGCAGATTTGGTCTTCACCGCACCTATAAATACAAGAGCTAGGGCGACCTAACCTGCATCGCTTCCAGAGAGAAATACACACGAGTGCATTCATAAGATTGGAGAAGAAGCGACGGCCGGCTGAGTATTCCACACCGGAATATCAACGGCGAAGAAGCAGTCTGTTCAGGGTGCTGTTCAGACTGTTCTTGAAAACCTACCAACCGCACACACACAGTGATCTAGACACGTCTTCGAGAGAAGGCGACTGGGCTTCTGGGAGGTCCAAGACTAGGTTGAGAGGGAAGTCTTGTCCTACCCATAAGGGATCGTGGTGAGCTGCGGGGAACCGAGATTGCAAATCCGAGAGACGGAGTGTTAGAGGCTAGGCTATTACAAACAAGGCGTTGTGTAAGTGTAAGTCCACGAATAGCTCTAGACTCGTAATAAGATTTGTGTCCCTTTTAGGGTGTGGGAAACCCCCCAGAGTAGGCAAGGCCGAACTGGGTATCATATCGTGTGTGCTCCTACTTGTTTTGTTTACGGTACTGTCCGCTAAGGTGTTCCAGTCTCTGGTAGAACACCACCTGGAACTGGTCTTAAACAGACAACAGTATTTCAATTTGTATCAGAGCAAACACTCGACACACTGACTGGGATCCTAGCACTGTTCAAGATGACTCTGAAGGAAGGACAAAGCATTACCCGACCCCCGCTGTTAGAAGGATCTAACTATGCCTGCTGGAAGCCCAAGATGAAATCTTTCTTGAAATCTCTAGATGAAAAAGCTTGGAAGGCTGTCTTGGTTGGATGGACTCAACCCATGATGGAAAGTCTCACAGGAGAAGTTGTCCCTAAACCAGAAGCTCTATGGGATGAAGCAGCTGAAAAAGCATCTATCGGAAATTCAAAAGCTATGAACGCCATCTTTTCTGGCGTGGACGAGAATGTACTGAAACTGATCATCTACTGTGAAATCGCAAAGGAAGCATGAGATATCCTTCAAACAGCGTATGAAGGTACCGACAAAGTTTGCAATTCTCGAATGCAGAATGTGACAACCAAGTTCGAGGATATGAAAATGAAGGACAGTGAAACCATCCCTGAGTTCGATGCGAGAGTGTTAGATCTGTCGAACGAGGATGCTGCACTGGGAAAACCGATTGACGGAGAACGAATGGCCAGCAAAGTATTAAGATCGCTTCCTCCAAGATTTTCCATGAAAGTCACTGCCATTGAGGAGATGCATGATATCTCTAAACTGAAATTGGACGAGCTCATGGGTTCTCTCAGAACGTACGAGATGAATCACGAAGGTCAACCCAAAGAAGCAAAAGGAATCGCCCTGAGGGCAAAAGTGTCTGAAGGCATGGCTAAGACTGACTGCTCGACTGAGCAACTGGCTATGATGGCTCAAAATTTTGGAAGGATGGTCGGAAAACTCAACAGACGTGGTACGGTGCCAGGACAGTCATTCTCGAGTAATTCTCGCAACTGGAAAACAGATAAGACAAAGACCAGTGAAAAAAATCGGGACTCTTCTGAAAACGGGAAAGAGATTCCATGTCATGAATGCAGGGGATTCGGTCACTTCCCGGTCGAATGTGCCAACACCCTCAAGAAGAAAAAGGCGATGGTTGCGAATCTCAGTGACGATGAGTCGGCTGATGAGGATAATGGCGATGAAACTACCAACTTTGTCGCATTTGTTGCAGCTACCGTATGCTTGGTTGCCTTCAGCTCTTCGAGTCACATGGAGAAAGATCGCTGGTACTTCGATAGTGGATGCTCCGCTCATATGACAGGTAACTCTAAGTTTCTTACTCATATTCGACCTGTTATGAAGAACCAGTTTGTCACTTTTGGAGATGGAGGTAAGGGTCAGGTGATCGACTGTGGGACATTGAAGGTTCCGGATCTCCCTGTACTCGAGGATACTCTCCTTGTTGAAGGATTGAAGGTGAACTTAATCAGTATCAGTCAGCTATGTGATGGCGGACACCATGTCAAATTCACTCATGACTCATGCCAAGTCTTGGATAAGGAAGGAGGCACACTGATGAAAGGCAGTAGAGCAGCCAACAACTGTTACCTCATAGGATCTGCTGGAACGGTTGCTGCATCAGCGTGCCTATCAAGTCAAGCCGATGAGATGGCTCTGTGGCACAGGCGCTTGGGTCATCTGAATCTCAAGACCTTGAAGAAGCTCTGCTCAACTGGTCTCATCCGCGGAATGCCCAATGTGAAAGGCGATATTGATGTTATATGTGGAGAATGCCAAATCGAAAAACAGACAAAGGCTTCACATCCCAACACCACGCAAATCAGCACCAGCAGACCGCTGGAACTGATCCATATGGATCTGATGGGCCCGATGCAGGTTGAGAGCTATGGCGGCAAGAAGTATGTTCTGGTCTGTGTGGACAACTTCACCAGGTTTACATGGACTCGATTCCTCCGAGACAAGACAGAAGCCGCACAACAGTTCATTGAACTTGCTACCTTACTCGAGAGAGAGAGGGAAGACAAAGGAGAACACCTGGTGAGTATCAGGAGTGACAACGGCACAGAGTTCAAGAATACCACTCTGGCCACGTACTGTGCAGAACGCGGGGTTGCTCATCAGTTTGCTTCTGCCATCACACCCCATCAGAATGGCGTTGTGGAACGGAAAAATCGTACAATTCAGGAGATGGCTCGCGTAATGATTCATGCCAAGAAGATTCCCCTGAAGTTCTGGTCAGAAGCTATGAACACAGCATGCCACATTATAAATCGCGTGACAATACGCACAGGTATTGAGATGACCTGCTATGAACGGTGGAAAGGGAAGAAGCCCAATATCAAGTACTTCCACATTTTTGGGAGTGAGTGCTACATTCTGAATGATCGTGAGTACAGACAGAAGCTTGATCCGAAGAGTGATGAGGGTTTCTTTCTAGGATATTCCTCTAACAGTCGAGCATATCGGGTGTTTAACAAACACACAGGATCCGTCATGGAGTCTATCAATGTCAAAATCAAGGATGAAGTGTTTCAGCAAACTGCCCCAGATGATGCTGACGAATCAGTCGGGATAGCTTCTGAAACTCTTCCGCCGTCTCATCCGACTGAGACTGACTCAACAGGAGGAGTCCCAACAGCTGGTGATCACTTTGGAATCTCTTCATCTGAGGAGGCTGAAGACGTCAGTACTCAAGAGGATCGTGCTGCTTTACAACCCTCTCGACGAATTGCCAGAGACCACCCAATCTCTGAGGTCATTGGAGCACCTAGTAACGGAATACGAACTCGTGGGAAGCAGATCAACGTCAGAGAACTTGCTGCTTGCTCATGTTTTCTGTCCACAATAGAGCCGAAGAACATAAAGAAGCACTCATTGATGAGTATTGGGTCCTAGCCATGCAGGACGAACTGGAAGAGTTTGCCCGCAATGATGTATGGGACTTAGTTCCCAGACCTGATGGGGTGAATGTCATCGGCACAAAATGGATTTTTAAGAACAAGTCAGCTACCTCAGGGAATATAACCAGAAACAAGGCTCGCCTTGTTGCACAGGGCTATACCCTGATAGAGGGGATCGATTTTGATGAAACCTTTGCCCTTGTCGCACGTCTTGAAGTCATTCGCCTGCTTCTTGCGCTGGCTTGTCACTTAAAGTTTCGGCTATTCCAGATGGATGTTAAAAGTGCGTTCCTGAATGGCTTTCTAAATGAAGAAGTATATGCTGTACAGCCGAAAGGATTTGAGGACCCGCATCACCCTGCTCATGTGTATCGCCTGAAGAATGCACTGTACGGTCTCAAGTAGGCGCCCAGAGCTTGGTATGAGCGCCTCACCGTCTTTCTCGTCAACCATGGATATGCGCAAGGGGGAGTAGACAAGACCCTGTTCGTAGAGCACACAAGGTCAGATTTCATTATCGCACAAATCTATGTTGACGATATTGTGTTCGGGTCCAACACCCAGAATCTGGTGGATCAGTTCGTTGAACAGATGCAGAAAGAGTTCAAGATGAGCATGGTTGGGGAGATGAACTACTTCCTGGGACTCCAGGTGATACAGAAGGACGATGGCATCTTCATTTCACAGAGCAAGTATGCAAAGAATCTGATTAAGAAATTTGATCTTGAGAAGGCAAGCCACAAACGAACCCCAGCTGCTACGCACTTGAAGATTATTAAAGACGACGCTGGAACAAAGGTCGATCAGACTCTGTACCGGAGTATGATTGGGAGTCTCTTGTATTTGACTGCCAGCAGACCAGATATTGCATATGCAGTAGAAGTCTGTGCAAGGTACCAGGCAGATCCGAAAGAAAGTCATCTTCTGCAAGTGAAAAGAATCATCAAGTACATATGCGGAACTGTTGACTTTGGAATCTGGTACACCAAGGACAAAACCCATACCTGGTTGGTTACTGTGACGCTGACTGGGCAGGAAACGCTGAAGATCGGAAGAGCACATCTGGAGGTTGTTTCTTCTTGGGAAACAACTTGGTTTCCTAGTTCAGTAAGAAGCAAAATAGCATCTCACTCTCTACGGCCGAAGCGGAGTATATCGCTGCAGGAAGTTGCTGCACTCAACTGCTATGGATGAAGCAAATGCTGTCTGAATACGGAGTGGAACAGAAGGAGATGACCCTGTATTGTGACAATATGAGCGCAATCAGCATATCCAAAAATCCAGTACAGCACTCCAGAACAAAGCACATTGACATCAGACATCATTTTATCAGAGAGCTGGTTGAACAGAAGGTGGTGACTCTAAAGCATGTAACAACGGACAAGCAATTGGCTGATATCTTCACCAAACCGTTAGATGCTACTCAGTTTGAAACACTCAGATCCTCCATGGGTCTGTGTGTTGTCAAGGACTAAGTGTTCCAGGTAGTGGTCAGTCATAGGCAGAACACCAGCAAAGCAGTTGGACTGATCACTTATAGAAGGGAGCTGGAACGAAGGTACTTTCAAAAAGGGTATCTTTGAAGTTTTTTTTGTTTGCACCGTTATGAGGAAAGAGGAAATATTCACGAAGGCACGTTTGGGAAGTTGAAGAGCCCTACATTGATTTGAAAATCAAATTGGTTCGCCTGCTGCTAATCACATTCTCCTCCCAAACCCTAGAACGACAGACTGCTGCGAAATCGCTCGATCATCTTTCTTTGCAGCGTCAATGGTGAACTCCAGGAAAACCTCCAAGACCACTGTCGCGTCTTCACCAGAAACCAAGAAGGCAGATATGAAATCTTCCAAAGCTCTGGCGGCGAAGACCCAAATCTCGAAATCAAAGAAGCCGAAGATTCCGAAGGAGAAAAAGGCGTCGCCTTTAGACACCAACACTGCAACGGTGGCGAATGTCAGAATTACAGATAGAGAAGGCACTCCAGTAAACCCTAAAGTCGGAGCGGTGGAGAAGAAAGGACCAGAACCTGCTGTAAAGCAGAAGTTGGTGCCCTCGCTAACCGCGGAGGGTTCTTCTAAACAAACCGATGCTAGTTCGACATCAACAAGATTTTTTCCTCCATCGGCTTTGCCCCAGTCTGAGGTAATTCCAAACCCTAGAGCTTCGTTTGTTCCTTCTGTGTCTATGAAAGATGCTGTTATTGAAAACAAGATGATGGAAAATGAAGTGGATGTAGTGGCTGATAAGGGTGGTGAAGCCAGTAGGGCTGGTGTTTGTGATAATGCTATCAGAACTGAGAAAGGAAAGGGAAAGAGGAAAGTCGTGTTTCAACATCCAGATGCAGAGGACTGGACCAGTCAAACACAAGGAAGTAATGCTGCAGGGGGAGCTGATGCTTCTAAGAAAAGAAAACGTGACGCGCCTGCCCCTACTTCTGCAGAAGTTCCTGCTGGCATTATCAAGAAGGGGATCTGGTTCATTAACAAAGATGCTTCGAATAAGTGGAGGTCTGTTCAAAAAAGGAAGATTATACCCGAGAAGCTTATGGATGAAGCTCGCTATAAAGGAAAAGAGGTGGTTCATCTTCTGAAGGAGACCAGTCTGAACTGGACATTAACAGGGTGTAAGCCCTTCAAAGAACAATTGGTTGGCGAAGTTATTGCCAACCTGCCTCAGCAATTTGGAGTTACGGGAGATAAACATTACGGGATTGTCTATGTTCGGGGAACTAGAGTGGAAATTAACCCGGAGCTCATTAACATTCTCTATGCTATGGATGATCCTCCTGTGGACGAGGAGGAACCAGATCTTGACAAAATTGCCAACTACATTACGGCAGGCTTGTATCCAGTCTGGACCGATCCCTCCATCCCAGTTGCAGATTTGTCAACCTTTTATTCAATGCTGTTTTTCATTGTCGTGGTGAATTGGAGGCCGACGTCACACCACTCCTCTGTCAGCAAAGAGATTGCTCAGCTGATTTATCAGATTGGGAATAGAATAAAGTTCAATCTGGGCAAGCTCATGTTCAAACAGATTGCAGAGCATGCCACCTCGTGCCGGTCACTGCATCAGATTTGCTTTCCCTCTCTTATCTATGAACTGACCACCTTCAAGAATCCTCATCTGAAGACTTCGCAAGATCGTCTCTCTAAAGCCCCTCAGAAGTTTGTGGTGGACCATAAGCTCTTCAAAGGTTGTCATGTAAATGACCTCAAGGAGCCTGGCCGGAGAAGGAAGGACATTTCTGAGTCATCAATAAGAGGAGCTTCTGCTGGCGTTAAGATGGCTGCTGCTAAACGGGCAAAATTACTGAAACAACTGGATACTTATCTTGCGGTGGCAAAGGAGCAGAAGAAGCGCATCAACAGCTTAGCTCGGGCGCTTAGATATCCTAGCGACGATGAGGAGGTTACGTCCGCATCTGCGGATGGTGACTCGGAGGATTCATCGTCTTCATAAAGGTCCTTGTCTGCAAACTCTTTGAACTCTAAACACTGCTACTTTTCGTTATTTCATATGTTTCAGTGTTTGTTCTGGCACCCATTTCGGTCTGTTTTAACTTAGATTGGACCCCTTGCCAGTTTGTGGTAAAAAGGGGGAGTATTTTGACGGACCACATTTTTTCCTCAAGTGTGTCTAAAACCTAGATAGTTAGATAAATAGATCTAGTATCTAGTAGATTTGGTTTTGCCAAAATGCCGAGGGGGAGATTGATATTCCCATGAATGGCATGTCTTTGGCAAAACGGCTTTAGACAGTTCAAGGAGAGTTCAAGGAAAGTTCAAGGAGAGTTCAATCGCGTTCTGGTACTCAAGTACAGCGTAGAGCAGACGCAAGGATGCTTTCCGGAAGGTTCTAAAGATCGAAGATCTTTTCGAACTGAAGTCGGCCAGCGAAGATTTCGAGCTACAGATATTCAAACGAATATCTTCTCTTCCTTTGAAGAAGGATGGCTAACTTGTCGTTGAAGGTATCTCCGGATATTTCCAAAGATTGGAAGAGATAATATCCAACAAAATATTTAGGAAATATTTCCTAAATATTTGGATGATTATCAAAAGCAGATTTTGTCTTCACCGCACCTATAAATACAAGAGCTAGGGCGACCTAACCTGCATCACTTCCAGAGAGAAATACACACGAGTGCATTCATAAGATTGGAGAAGAAGCGACGGCCGGCTGAGTATTCCACACCGGAATATCAACGGCGAAGAAGCAGTCTGTTCAGGGTGTTGTTCAGACTGTTCTTGAAAAACTACCAACCGCACACACACAGTGATCTGGACACGTCTTCGAGAGAAGGCGGCTGGGCTTCTGGGAGGCCCAAGACTAGGTCGAGAGGGAAGTCTCGTCCTACCCATAGGGGATCGAGGTGAGCTGCGGTGAACCGAGATTGCAAATCCGAGAGACGGAGTGTTAGAGGCTAGGCTATTACAAACAAGGCGTTGTGCAAGTGTAAGTCCACGAATAGCTCTAAACTCGTAATAAGATTTGTTTCCCTTTTAGAGTGTGGGAAACCCCCCAGAGTAGGCAAGGCCGAACTGGGTATCATATTGTGTGTGCTCCTACTTGTTCTGTTTACGGTACTGTCCGCTAAGGTGTTCCAGTCTCTGGTAGAACACAACCTGGAACTGGTCTTGAACAGACAACATAATTTCAGCTTAAGACCTTATTGGGTAAGAAAGCTAATGCAACTCATTCTAATGCACCAACTCTTCGATAGATGTTGCAAAAGAATTCTTATGCAACGAATTGCTAAGTAGCAAATCAGTATTTGCCGCATTAGACCATTAATGCAACATAGTAGCGAGTCATATGGTGTTGCATTAGATCAGTAATGCAACACAATCAGAAGCACCACGTCACTGCTGGTTGCAAAAAGAAACTAAGACAACATAAACAAATGCAAGGAGTAGGCACCACATGTCACAAAAGATATGTTATGTAAAAGGTGTAATGCAACAGGACAAAGTAGGTCGCAAAAAGCGAATCATACAACAAAATCAAATGCGGGCTTTCGATGTATGTTGCAAGAGGCTTAGACCAAAACTAATTGTAATTTCCATCTGAAATAATACATTTTCCCATCCTAATTTTTCCTTCCATGTGTAATGTAACACACTCAAAATATATTCAAAGTATCTGTTCATATTAATTCGTTATATCCATGCCCAATACAACATATGCAAATGCAACATGAAATTATGCGTTACAAAAATTAATATATAAAGCAACATTATCAAATCACCTCAAATTTCTTAAGACATAAGGCCATTTATTTTGCAGGGCAAATTAAATGCCAGGCACAAATTTGTACTTCAAATATGGTTTTGGTTTTCGAAAAGTGTAACTTTGGTCTTAAATAAACCTAACAATTTTAGATCTATTAGTCCAATTTCAATGGTGTATCCAACTATGAAATTAGACTCTTCGCTAAAAACCTCTGTTCCCAAAATATTACTACATTGTTTTATTCAATTTCAGAATTGGAGCTATTAAGTAACTGTGGTAACTTGATGGTTAAAGACTTCGTTAAAAGACCTTTAAATCCCAGGATCGAATCATGTCATAGGCTCGAGTATTATGTGATTTGCCTTTAATAAAACAAATAGACTCGTGAATGAACCACTTTTTTTACAACTGCAACGCTTCTTTATTTGAGGGGGATTAGAAATTTCATTATATTGCCCGGTTTATAACTTTTGGTTTGTTGTTTGTTAAAACTTTGAGTTTAAATTTTTCCCTATTTTTAATGAAACCTACTTCGGGAGTGCCGATTTGATTAGATTTATTAAATTTTAATAAAGTTGGCACTTCTAGTGTCGGTTTCATCTGGAAATTCAGCAGTAACAATTTTAAGATGAAACAAACACTGACAGTACTGACTTCGTTAGATCGGTACTCTTAGTGTCTACTTCATCAAAACAAGGCCAAATTGAAAGTAAAACTTTAAACACGATAGTTAAAATTCGAAACAGAGCAAAAAATTATGGGATTCAAATAAAACTTTCCTTTTTCGAACGCCTTACTAATATATGCGGTGGCTCGAAAGACTGAGGACCATGTGAGAAGTGCACTAAACCATGAAATATGAGAAACTATGTAAGTCGTTGGATCAAAGATCTCATGGCTCATAAAAAAATCTTTTCCATATTCCCAAGTCTAAATATGGTTTATAAATGTATAATCGAAGTATATTCAGATCCTATTTTTTCTCAATCAGTTAGATCGATTTTTGTGCAAATTTGATCTTCGATTGCATATGAAAATTCGATTGTCCGCACCCATGTTCTGAAAATTATCCATCGCCTACGTCATTTCTAAATGTTTCGTCATTGACGGTGAATTTTTTTTTCACGACTTGGGTTGATGCATTGCATATAATGCGTAGTTTTCAACATAAAATTCGTAGCGAACTCAGACTGCATGTATTTCATATAATGCATAGTTTTCAACATAAAATTCTTAGCATACTCATACTGCATGCATTGCATATAATGCGCATTTTTCAATATAAAATTTGTAGCGGACTCAAACTGCATGCATTGCATATAATGCGTAGTTTTCAACATATAATTCTTAGCATGAATGAATTCGTAGCATGTTGGTACGAATGCAGCTTTTATAACCTACACATTTCAGTGGATTTGTTTGTCACTAATCGCTACCAATTTTAGTTTTCAAATTACGAATTTTGCTCAGTCACAATTTTACTCAGTGACGGATTTTGAATCGGCAGAAATCATCGTTGTCGTCTCTCAGTTTATTCTCAATCTCTCAATCGTCGTCGCCGCCTCTCCAATGACTTCCGAAGCAACGAAATTCAGGCCTTCGGCGCCGCACCATTCGCGTCGCCATCGTCTCCAAAAGATTCAATCACATTTAATGCGTTTATTAGACTATAATACCCTTAAGGGTTATGAAACAATTTATAAGTTTTAATTAGTGTTTAATTTGAACCGTTTATTAAGTTAGATCTAAGGTTTAGATAATTTCTCATTTAAAAAGCCCTTCTCATGGGATCCCAACTCTGGCTCACAAATCAAATGGGATTCCCAGTTTGGGGCATAAACAAACTAATAGTTATTAGGAAATGGATAAGAATATGATGAATGAAGAAGCATATTTATAATTGCTCAAAACACTACTACCACCGCCTCTACCTGAGCACATTCAGATATAATTGTGCGGGAACAAAAATCCCAAGTCCTTATTATCTCCCCAAGTGACATGAGCTAGGAAAGGGATATAATTGGCTTTCATTGAAAGATATACTTTTTCGTTTCTACCACTAACAGGGAGCTTGTCTACAAGTACTGGTGAGCGGTTTGGATAATCAGAGGGAAGTAGTACTAGCAGTCACAATTATTGAATTTGGTGCGTATAGGGCAGAACATCATTCGGTAAATTCCAATTTTACCAAACTAATTCGTGTCGGTAAAAACGGTAAAATTTTGTCGGTAAACGGAATAGATTTTCTAATTCGGTAATTTACCGATTTACAGAAAAAGATTTTTTTAAAAATAATATTTATTAAAAAATATTAATGAAATATTTGTTTAAACTTCAATTTTTAACCCGCAATTTTTGGAAACTTCAATTATATTATAATTGTGTAGATCAAAATTTTGAATTTTTTGTTTGTTTTTGGTTATTTTATGATAAATTAATATTGTTTTGAAGAATTTTAAAAATAGGAAAAATATTATCAATAAGCAATTCGACAAATTCCGATAATTTACCGAATTTAACATTTTACCGAAATGTCGGTAAAACTGTAAATTCGGTTGGTAATCGGAATGAAAATTTTGAATCGGTAAATTCGGTTCGGTAAATTTGGTAAATTACCGAATGCACACCCCTAATTGCGCAGTGACATTTTGCAGTGACATTTTACAGTTTATTTAAAAAATTATGATTCTTGTCTACTATGTGAATTTGGAGTTTTAAGCGTTTATTAAACGCATTTTAATTATTATAAAATTATTTGTAACTAGAAATCGTCGAATCATATATAAATGCAAATATTTTTTGAAACTGGTAAAATTGTACAAACTTATAGAGTTAGGATCAAATGAGAAGTCGTATATTTCAAAAGAATATGAGAACTAATTGTAGCCGTACAATCTTAGTATCAACGGTCCTAATAATTTCTATTTATTTAAATCTAAAAATCTATTTTTAAAATATTAATGGCATATAAGTCCTTTAGCTTTTATCCTAACTCGTCGTGGTTGCGCCACTCTTCGCTCTCGACATGATTTCCTTCCTGTTTTCACGATTACGAGATGTCGGAGAAAATGACCGGCAAGAGGCCACAATCAGAGGCCGCGGAGGCAAAATGGAGTTTGAGTTTGATGTTCCGTTATTTGCTTTATTGCAAGATTCGTCATTCGTCACTCCTCGTTGTTCCAGAGTCAAAGCGGTATCGCCCGTTATTTTCTCGTCTTAGCTTCAGATGGGCTTTAGGATCAGGTGAGGAGGGTGTTTTAGCCGCAAATGTTTCAGATTTTAAGCATCCAGTAAATCATGTTCCTTTGATTTGTTTTCAATGGATTTTTTTAGTGAATGTAAGATTGTTCTCACTCAACTCACTTTTCTTGTAGGTTTCCAATCAAGAAGCATTTGATTGTAGTGCGATCATGTACTGCTGATAAGTAATTTGGTTCCCGCAGTCGTATCGTATGACGAACGCATTCGCTGATCAATATGGTACTATCTGTACTAGTCCATCACCGAAGATAAAGACGGTCTCTCTACCGAAGCCACAAGACATAGTCCATGAATCTCCAACTTTCGGTAAGAAAGTTAATCAAGAAGGAATCAAAGATGAATTTGCTCGAGAACTTGGAAGCCCCCAGACCAAGCCAAGGCGTATTTTATCAGTCATTAGAATGCCTAGAAAAGCACCACAATCTCCGAGTCAAGATAATGTTGATGTGCCCCCATCCCCTTGCCTAAAGACCAGTTTAAACAATGGAACCAGCACAGAAGAAGAAGGTCCAGTTCATGAAACTGAAAGTCCTCCATTCAAGCTAAGGAAAATGTCAGTAACTAGACAAGGAGAACATTAGCCCTACACAATCTGTCAGCTGGCCTTGTGACCGCCTGCAGGGAACTGGTGAACCTTGCATTGCAAAGGGGTAGTATGGGTGATATCAGTGTGATGGTCATTGACCTGAACTACTTCAAAAGCACCTACTGCTAGCTGGATAGTATTGGTTATGTACATAGTAACTTCTCTATAGAATTTGACAATGAGTTCGGATAATTTGACTCATTCTTTTTAGACATTTTATGTAAAATTCGTAGCAGACAGCCAGACACTGTGACCAAAATTCGTAACAGTTACAAACAAAATTCATAGCAGTCACCAATGACTAAAATTCGTAGCAGTCACCAATGACTAAAATTTGTAACAGTTAAGAACAAAATTCTTATTAGTCACTGTGACCAAAAATTCGTAATAGTGACAAACAAAATTTGTAGCAGTCACTAATGACTAAATTCGTAATACTTACGAACAAAATTTGTAGCAGTCTTTATGACCGAAATTCGTAACACAAGGAATCAATATGATAAAAATTGTAGTTACTACCAATTATATACTGTGAACTACTTATTATATTTAAAAAAAATTAAGTAATGATATGACGCATTATTGAAGTTTTTGAGTTATAATATTTTACAAGATATCTGCCGCAAAAGTTTTGAAATATACATGAAAGAATATGATTTCCAAAGAGAGCTGAATATGGTGACTGGTGAGGTGTTTCTGGATACAAGTATATATTACTTGCGCTAACAAATGCGGATTGACAATAATGTTGTAGTTTAGCACTGCTTGATTTGCTCAGTTCGGAAGACTTTGCATACTTCTTGGGCTTCAAACGGGCAATCTTCGTCATCACACTCCTGGTTTCTTAAGGCTTTTTTCCTTCCAGCTACAACAAAAATTAGAATAATAATTTAGCAGTGTATACGTAGTTTGATTAACTTAAACAGAATTTTATTGTAGTTCAAATGAAACATCACAAACAATGCTACAAATTTTATATACATTGCTACGAATGTTATATACAAGGCTACGAATTTGTTAATTAAGGTGCCACTGAAAAATGCAACATCATATTAATTCGTAGTATGTTATTGTATTAAATCTATTATTCATACTTTATTATGCAATAAACCAAAAAATGAGGACAATAATTTAACAGTGTATACGCATTTTGATTAAGCTAAACAGAATTTTATTGTAGTTCAAATGAAACATCACAAACAGTGCTACGAATTGTATATACAAGGCTACAAATTGTTTGAAGAAAAATGTGCTTTCATTCAAAAGAACAACAAGAATGTACAAGGACAAAAAGGACACCGCCTAAACCTCACCTACTCAAAAAAGGCACACCGCCTCAACCAACACAAGCGACAACAAACAGGAGCACAAGTCAACAAGAACTCAAAACATGTAGCACATGACACAGGAGCACAAGAACTCAAAACCTCCCTAGAAAATGTATAGCTTGACAAAAACTATAGTACCCTGTTTAACACTATCTACGAGAACTAGGGAACTTTCATGGCAATAAGATTTTTCCACTTCTTCTTGTGACACATTGTTTGAATCTTCATGTTCAACATCTTCCAACTTTTCTTTTGAATCTCCGACATGGCTCAGTGAACATTGTTAAAAAAATTGGGAATAGTACGTCGATCAAGACATGGGTCGCACACTAAGTAACTATGTCAAAATGAGTGACACTAGGTACCTGCTTTTTTGGATGGTGGAGATAAATTACGAGCCTTTTCTGGAGTGTTAGCCTTAGTGGTACAAGGCGTGAAATCATCGTCACTCTAAGAATCATTAACATCATTGTTTGTTTGATATATTTTTTACCTACAAAAAATGTAGCCCAAAAATTATGAACAATGATCAAGAAGCTCATAAACTGCCAACAGTACTAATTGTAATGAGAGTAATGCGAACAATAACAAAATGAGAATGAGTAACAATGAGCATCTGATTGCGTCGATGATAGTGCCTCTTTTTCACCCACTTTGTCATTATGACTCTTGTTTTTGAAGCATGCACCCCACTGCTAGAAGCCAATTCAAAACCCACTACAAACAATTACTTAATTTACAATATTAACACCCACATATTTTCATTAAACAAAATTGTGCTAAACCTTTGAGTGTTTGTGTGCTTGTCGGATATGTAATCTGTTTCAATTTTTTACTAGGAGGTTGGTTTTCTGGCACATCTTCTTCGGTTGTGTTGATTACATCTGCATTTTTCTTTCTCTTACGTACTGATAAATTAACATTCAACTCTTTTAGTAGTGCGAAACTCAGTTACGAACCATATATTTTCAGTCATGAGTTTAAACACAATCACGCTACGAATTATGCATAATAAAGTACGAATAATAAAATTCATACAATATCCGTGAGACACAACCTATAGTTACGAACCACGTAAGTAAACTACGAATTGTAGGAGTACAGTAGTTGAATGTGCTATTCACTATATCATGTGAATTTTGAACTTTGAACCGAAATAGGAAATTTTGAAACAAAAGCTAGAATGATGAGTAAGAGAATACGAATAACACACAACATATAGTGAATGAGGCCTAAAACCCCTAAAATTCTTGATACAAACTTTGTAGTATCATCCTACCAATTTTACAATTACATTCAAACTAGTGTACTCATCGTTAATATACCGTGTATGAAACAAACACTGCAACATCCCGACTACCAATTTTGCAATCGCGAGCCCGGAGCCCTAATAAACAGGTTCAGTTAAATTTGTAGGGGACAAATCATACTGTAATGATGCAGCAATGTCTTCGGCGGGGGTGTTCCTGCTTCGATTTGTCGTCCTATAGCAGACAATGAATGAAAAATTGTAGAGCGTAGTGGCTCGTTTCTTTCCAAAAGCGTAGAACTATTTTTAGGTTGTGTGAGTGTGAAACGCAATCAACGGTACTAGGGTTAATAAGATGTTTAAGTGGACTAAATTGCCCTTTAATGCGTATTTTAGCTTAAGATTAGTACGGATCCAATTAAATCATGGTTCGTAGATCATCAAAAATAGATGATTGATATTATTTCTCAATTCTGAAATTAAATAACTTACATTCCATATACAATACACAGATAAAAATTGTTTTAAAAAGAAATATATATACACGAAAAAACGAGGGCTTATAAAATGGGGATCGGAGCCCAAACTGGTACAACGAAAACTACGAACTAGAACTAGACGAAAGCAAACGCCGAGTATTGGAGATGTATTTGGGAGTTTTAATGCTAGGGTTTGTTTGCTGGTTTTGTTGTATTTCACTTGAGTCTGTTATGCTTGGAGGGAAAGTCAGTTGGTGTCGGTACTTCGTCGTTTGTGTGCTAGCGTGTTGTATTTGCGTTTAGTTCTGGACGACGTCGTCTCGGTTCTGTATATCCTTCCCTCTCCAAGCATCAGTTCTGTAACACAATTGAATCAAAAATGGAACCCTAAGCTTTCTGCCAAACCTCGTTCTCGTCCTCTCGATCTCCGATCATCAAATTGCAATCACCGGAAGTTTACTGGACTCCCGGCGTCCTCGTTTCTCATGGTATCAGAGCAGCAGTGATCCAGGTGCGTGGCTGTTCTTTCTGCTCATTTTTTTTGCTATTTTGGTCGGTATTTGTATCGATGGTGAATGTGGATGAATCTTGTTCCGATTCGAGTCAGATCGGTGTTAGTCAGATTATGACGAATCCGAATGGTGTTAGTAATGGCACAGTAGGAGTTGGAGATGATCCGTACTTTGTTAACAACAATGAGTTAACTAGAAATTCGATTCTGAGTAAAGTGTTAGACGGTCAGGAGAACTATGCCAGTTGGAAGAGGCAGATGGAGATTGCTTTGTCTGGACGATCCAAGTTATCATTCATAGAGGGAAAGTATTCAAAACCTAGTGATGCTTTTATGGCTGCAAAATGGCAAAGGTGTAATGATGTGGTTATGTCCTGGATCATATGTTCAGTATCTGAGAAAATAGTAGGAGAAATTTTGCATGCCAAAGATGTCATGACAGCTTGGGAAGTCCTTGAATCCAATTATGCAGGAACTAATCTAGCAAGAAAATCAGAACTACAACGTGAACTTGGGAATTTAGTCCAAGGTGATCTTTCTGTGGCTATATACAAAAGGAAGCTTGAGTCATTGTGGCAAGAGATAGATGGTCTCGAGGTCATTAAGTGTAATAGTGTTGGTCGATGTGCTTGCTGTAAACAGGCTGATGAAGATTGTAAAGGGGATAGAGTAATCAAATTTTTGATGGGATTAAATGATGAATATGCTTCAGTTAGGAATCTATGTAAGTGTGCCTCCCTTTCCTGATTGAAAGAATCACATTGAATTTTTTGTGCGTGTTTTCCAGTCTAAGTGTTTATGCTCACTGACATTGTTGATAATTGTTCTTCTAATATGACTTTTCTCTGTGGCAACAGCCAGGAAAGGGAAAGTTATGCATCTTGAGCTTCTACAGATTTGTATAGGCCAGCACTGCCTTATTATTGAAAGACCCTCGTGCTGCTGTGCGTCCTAGTCTTAAAGCTTTCTTTCAAGATCCTCGCTTCATGTTTGTGGGATTTGAAATAGAGGATATTGCTGGTCAACTCTATAGAGACTACAAGGACACAGATTATAATAATATGGCTATTATTCCAAACCCAGTAGACTTAAAGGAATTGGCTGCTCGCTATGCAGACGAACACTTGGAGGATAGGATTTTTAGGGGGTGCAAACTGGAAGTGCTTGTTAAGCATACCTTGGATGTAGACTATAAAAAGCCTACGACACTGGCTTGGTATGGCGAAGGTGGTGGGCTTTCAGAGGAACTAATCATGTGGTCCAGTGTCGACGTCTTTTTTATGGTAATACTTGGAACAATATATACTCTCTGAAAGTTCAAGACAGATCATGCTTGAGAGATAAAGGAGGTGGTATATACAAAGATCCCTTCTGCAATTTAGGTAAAAGTTACGATAGATTCTTGCTTGGATTCTATAGAGGGTAATGGAAATTGTCATTACAGATGGTCATATTCCAAATCAGGATAGTTGTAATTGTCATTACAGATGGTCATATTCCAAATTGTCATTGACTTCATTTCTCTGAACTTTGGTAATAGTCTTAATATTGGCAAAGTATCCATCAGCTCATTACCCACTTTAGTTGATCAGTAGCATGGCATTTTTACTTCGTTTTAATTCACTGCTTTTGCTTCTTCTGTAATGGCAGCTTGGATGAGTGTCCAACATGTTAATGAATTCAGATAATCAACTTCTAAAGAAGTCAGTTCAATAATCAAACTCAATAAATGGAATCATATGCTCTTTTTCTTTTTCTTTTTTAACTTGATGTAGGTAGGATGTTAAAATTTATACTTGTAAGTAGTCTGAATTTAATGGAAGGCAACACAAATATTGCCTCTTTCATTTATTTTTTAACTGTCCTAGTGGGAGTTTTGACTTTAATTTTTAGTCTAGCCTTCAAGTAACATTATACATTAAAATTGCTCATTCATATAAGTCAATGGACAGAGCATAGATATGACTCAACAATGGCCCTGGTTAAATCAATACTTAAACGAACAGAATATCTAAACGTCTCCTTGAACAGTATGGAACAAAGAATGGCGAGACTTAAAGAACTGAATCAGAATACCAGCTTAACTGGACATGATACAGGAGAGGCAAATAAATGTTTTAACATACAGTGATGAGCTTTGTGTCTAGAGTGATCCTGTAGGCATGGAGCATTATAGGAAAGTAAGTCAAGGTGTTGTAGGCAAAGAAGAGGGGGAAGCATCTGCCAAAAGCAGTGATGTCCCAGTGAATATTGATGGTATCAAGCAATGCCTTTCGGAAATTGATCAATGACGATAGACAACTTTCTCTGCTAGAACGTCCGAGGGGCGAGGGACAAACAACAAAGGTACTGTTGACTACCTTAAGCTTATGTTAAAAGATCAGATGGTTGACTTCTTGGTTATCTTAGAACCTAAGACTTAGTCGGACAACTTGAGTAAGTTTGGTAACAAACTGAAGTTGCGTAATTTTATGCACTGATTTCCTAACAACAATCATATTTGATTGCTCTGGAATGGCTCTTTTCAAGTGCATGAGATAGAAAATTAGGCCCAACATATTACAGTTTTCATTAGTGGTTTTAATGACCACGACTATGATATGCAGTTTTTTTTACCCATCTATTGGCCAGAATGGTAGAACAGATCTTTTGGAGGAGTTACGCAGTCTATCGCTACAAATAAATGATCCTTGGCTCATAATGGGATACTTCGATACCATTGTTGCTTGGTCAGAGAAGCAAGGAGGCAATCAGTCAGTTGATCATTATAGATTTAAACAATTTTATGGTCAATGCGGGAGTTTCGGATGCCTGATTTACAGGTGCTCTTTTCACTTGGTGTAACAATAAAAAGCGGAGCAACAGAATTTGGCAAACATTGGACTGTGTGTTGCTAAATGGCAGAATTGAGAACATAGTACTGGAGTCGCTTTGGCAATGCCACAAAAAAAAAATTGAAGGCGCAAGAAAAGTTGGTGGAAAACCTGGAGTCTCGGTTACAATAGAGATGGGACGAACGGCAATGCAAACAGTGAGTTAATAGAGGCGAAAGCCGAGTTGTGCAGTTTGTTGCATTATGAATTTAGTATTTTAGAAGAAAAAGCCAAAGTTAAGTGGCTGCAGTGAGGGGAAAGAAATATGAGTCTGAGAATCCAAAACTCCATCAGACTTCGGTTGAATGATGGTTCAAATATAGAAGATCCAAAAATTATTAGGAAAGGAGCGAGTGCATAATTCAAAAGTTTATTGGCTCTCTCCCAGATCCAGCGGAGATAGATGTTGGCGACCTTATTGAGCCAGTTACTACTGACACTATCAATGAAGACTTTTGTCGCACCATGGAAGAAGAAATCAAGAGGATTGTTTTTAACACGAAAAAAGCAGCTCCTCGGGCCCGTTCTATAGGGATTGGATTTGGGGTGTTGGGAGATTAGATTAGATTAGATTGTGTTGGGTGAGATTGGGGTGTGTTGGATGAGATTAGGATGTGTTGGGTGAGATTGGATTAGATTATATTTTATTAGGTGAGTGGAGAGTAAATTAAGTGAGTGGGTCCTACATTAAAAATAATATTATAAAAATGTTAGATATTTAGATTATGTGAGTGGAGGGTAGTTTAGGTGAGTGGGTCCTAGTTTATAAATAATATTATAAAAATGTTAGATATATGTGAGTGGAGAGTAGATTAGATGAGTGGAGATTATATAAATTAGGTTGTGTTGGGTGAGATTGGGTGAGATTGGGGTGTGTTGAGTGAGATTGTGTGAGATTGGATTGTGTTGGGTGAGATTGGGTCGGATTGACCCAATCCCTAGAGAACAGGCCCTCAGGCTCCGACGGTTTCGCTGCCAAATTCTACACCTCCTGATGGGAAATTATCAGAGATGATCTAGTTGATGCTGCCAAAAGTTTCTTTTAAGGTATGCAAATTCCTAATGCTATGTCCTCTGCTAATATCATTCTTTTGCCTAAAGTCCGTAAAACTTGCTCTATAAGTTTGTGCGATGTTATACACAAGATTATATCCTGTGTTCTTAACAACAGACTTAAGATGGTGATGTGCCTTATTATTAGTCCAGAGCAATCTGTTTTTCTTGTAAGGTCGGAGTATATATGAGTGTATTGGCATGGCTCACGACATGGTTAGTGACATTCATAATAAAACGTATGGAGAAATTCGTCCCAAGTTAGTCTCATTCTAACGTTAGGATGATGATTTCTTTTGACTTTTCTCATCATTGGTGTGACTTGATATATAGAGGCATTTCCATCTACTGGTATTCAGTTACTTGGGGCGGAAAAAGATTTGATTATTTTAAAACCAATAGAGGGGTGAGACAGGGGGATCCCCTATCACCTAGTCTTTTTTATTCTGTCCATGGAGTACTTTAGTAGAATGTTCAACAGTGCAGTGAGTTCTTCTATTCATAGGTACCAAGTCAAAGGCTTCAGTGCGCTTATTCACCATTTATTGTATGCTGATGTGACCTTCTTTTATTTGTTAATAGGAAGAAAACCTCTTTGCGGAAGTTGCTGGATTTGATTCAGAAATTTTGCAGTTTGTCAGGGAAAATTTTAAAGCCTGAGTAGAGCAGAATTTGTTTTCTCCAAGCATATTGAGAAGAAAGAAGAAATGCACTATTGGAGCTGACACAATTTAAGGAGGGTTATTTCCTTATAGAATATCTGGGTGCTCCTCTTTTTCCCGACAGGGCTAAAACCCTGTACTTTAAAGCTGTGTTTGGTTGTAAGAAAGTGTAAAGGAAAAAAAGCAAAAGAGAAATGAGTGAGAAATTTTTTTTCTGGAAAATGAAATTTTCTTTTTTTGTGTGTTTGGTTGCACATGAAAAACTTAATGGAAAATTTAAGAAAAAATAATATCATGTTTGGTTTACCTAAAAACAGCTTGGAAAGAAAATATAATGAAAAAAAAGCATAACATCCTGTTAACTAGATAAGCATAAATATGCAAAAACTGATAGGAAACATATGAATAAAAATTACCAATACATGTTTAATAACATAAAAAATCAGTGTAATGATCAAAACCTGTGATGAATTTCCAATAAAATGTCCTCTATCCATCATATTCAGTATGCTATCTCTCCCATTCATATTATCGATGTTTTCCTGCTTTGATATTAAAAGGGTAAAAAAAGTTAGTGATAACAGTTCATCAAGCGAAAAAGAAGAAAGTGATACTCAAAGATGAACCAAATTAGACCAAGAAATAAAGAAGATGACCCAATCAAAAAATGCAACTAAAGTTGTAGATTGTTAAATAGCTGCATATGCGGTTTATGCTGCGCATCAAGCCCTGGAAAAGACTCCAGCCTGGACAGACACCCTTAAGCACCACACTGGATATGATGAGGATCAAGTGAAGTATGTGTATTCCTAATTCCTTAATTGTAATATATTATTTTACTTGTCGTGCCACTAAGCTAAGCTTGTTGCAGTATGACTGATGTGTTTTTAATGAATCAGGGAGTGTGGGAAGGTTTTGATTAGCTTCAGTAAGGGTGCTGCTCAAAGCAACCCTTGTACTTTTGAGCAGTTGTTTTACTAGCCTGCTTTTTTGCAACCTAGAAGGTTAAAAAAAGTTCATAAATCCATTTCGATTTGTTCTATCTGATTTTTTGCAATCAACCAGTTCTCAGCTAATCCATATGAATAGCTAATCAAATCCAGAAATGAACAACTTCAATTAACAATCAAACTTCACAACCAAATTTGATATATCCCTTAAAATCCAATGAGCAGTTGATAAAACAACAACAGCTGAACAGCAAAAAAGGATCAACATACCTGTGGAGTATGTTGCTGAGATCTTGGCGGAGAGTATAGCGGCATCGGAGGATGAAATACCCGTCGGGTCATGAGTTTTGAGGTAGTTGCAGGAACGCGACTGACGATCGGATTAGGGCGTGCGTCGCCTGATTTCGTCATTGCGTCGTTTGCGTTGATTCGAGATTTTGGTTTCCTCTGAATTTCGGGAGGATTTGTTTCGATGAAAATCGGATCGGTTTTCCAATCCAATTTCTGATTAGTTTTCTTTCTCATATACTTTCTTTGTAACCAAACACTCAGATTTCATTTTCCATCTTTAAAATTTTGCTTTCTCTTCATTTTTCCTGCAACCAAACAGGGGGTAAAGGTTTTGAAGATAGTATTCTGGCTAAACCGGTAGGCTTGACAAAGAAATTCTTATCTATTAGTAGTAGAGCGACTTTGACTTTCATCAGTCTTGGGATCTATCAGCGTGCATATTTTTTCTTTTGTGTCGGTGCCAAAAGGGTGCATTAAAAAGATGGAAACTCTGCTGGCTAATTATCTATGTGATAGCGGCTCATCATCAAGACATCATTGGATTAACGGGGAGAAAACTTGTGTATATAAAGAAGAAGGTGGACTGGGTATTAAAAAACTGAATGACGTGAAAAGTGCTGTTATCAGTAAGATGGCATAGAATTTCTTGTTAAACAATTCTTTATGGGCTCAATATGCCAGAAGTAGGTTATCGGAGAATCATATTGGTGGCGCTGCTTCTTCTTTTTTTTTTGATAAAGTTAAAATGATCCAAAGGATGAATTGGATTTTTGGCCCATGATACATGCTCAGTATGTTGGAGATTTTAGGATATATGTGTTGTCAGTGGCGGACCCAGGATTATTATTGACTGGGGGCGAATTAATAAAAATAAAGATAAAATTATTTATATTTTTGTGGAAAAGAATGGCCACGCGGCTGACAAGGTCCTCTCAGCAAATATTTTCTTCTTATCTCATCACGTTGATTTGGATGATATTCTCTAAAAAATTTCCTGTCTGCAGGATCCCATGAAAGATCATCTAAATCAACATACTGAAGAGCAATAGAACTTTGAGGAACAATATTTGATGTATTTGCATTTGAATCACGATCCTCACTAGCCGAAGATGGAGCTTTTCGCTTTAGAAAATAGTCAAGCTTTCTTTCTGCAAACATATTTAATTAAAAATTGATTGGCATCAAAAATTTAACTAGCTTAATCAGAAATATATGAAAAAATTGTATACAAACTTACGTGACATATTGACTGATGACTAAATTAAGCTGCTTCCGTTTATATGCACCTTCCGGCCACAAAACTTATCAAATAACTTGTCAAAGAAACACCGTATACAAAAAATTATTAAATCATACTAAATAGCATCTCAAAATAAGTGAAACGTATTCATGAAATTTACCTTTTGAGCACAGCCTGAGCGGGCTTGACGGAGAATTTTTAGAGCACTCTACTTCAGAACGCAAGTGACCAATTCGATGAACGATTATTAACCTCTGGACAAGTTCTTCGTTTCCAATCTCTAATTTTTCAGATTGGCTGATGACTGCATATGTCGACTTGTCGAGTGCCCAGTGAAGTAAGTTTGAAAACCTATTTTTTTTAAAGAGTTTGAAAACCTAATTAAATATATGATTGGTTACTGGTTTAGACATATTTTAAAATTAGAATTAAACTTATATTGTTTGGTTATAAGGTTAGGTTTGTTTTTTGTAAGAATAGAACTTAAAATATATTTATAAGTTAATGAATGGGGGCAGAAATTAAAAATTAATGGGGGCATTAATTTAATTAAGCATACTTTGATAGAAAAACATAAAAATTGATTGGTGGCAAATGCCCCCTAATCCATAGGGTGCGTCCGCCCCTGTGTGTTGTAAGGAAAAAGATCAGGTACAAAGTTGATATTTTGGTACAAAATACAAATTAATCATAGCCCTTGATCTTGTGATTGAATAGATGAGATTAAATATTGATTTTTTGGATTTTTTGTGTGTGTGACGAATTATAAATTAAACCTGACGAATTATGTCGTCTTTTTATTTTTCGGCTCGTCTTTTTCATTTTTCGGGTCGAATTTTGATGAATTATAAAATAAACTGACGAATTATAAAATGATTTTGACAAATTTTGTATTTTGTACCAAAAATTTACTTTGCACCAGATCTGGCCTCTGTGTTGTAAAACATGTACATACCTTGTAAAGAACGTTTTGTGAATAAACGAAGCGTTTCGGAAAAAGTTTGAGCTCATTTCGGGTTTTTCTGTCCAGTGTGGATCGCGCCAACCGGCCAGCTGAGAGAATGGACTCAAAGCCAACCCGGCCGGTTGAGGTTGAGACCAATCAAGAGAGCGGACTCTGAGGTCTGGAACTGGCCGGTTCATTCTTTCAGCCGACCGATTGAAGCTCAATTTGGGCGCGTCCAACGTTGACATTAATTTGTTAATGTCTTCTTTGGGCGCGGCTCGTTGATGTTGCTTGTGGGCACGCAGCGGATTGATACCGCGTCCAACGTAGGCTTTAGGGCTGTGTCGCAGCCATCACCTAATTTCTTCGTTGTACGCGGCGGTAACGTCAACACTGGGTGCGTGGCTTTGGCAGTTACGGATTGAAACGTCGGGAAAATTGGCAGAACGGAGGATTTGAATTCATTCATTTTCTGGGTAATTTTCGAGAAGGAAGAGAGATGAATTTGTCTGAAAAGATTGCTCCTTCAATCGTTAATCAATTTCCTATTGATTTGTTTACTCGTTTCAATCCCTAATCATTCCTAGTAAAAAATCGCTTGTCATATCCCTGTACGATTCTCTGGAAACCCTTATTGGACATAAATCTTGTATTTGGAAAGTGAAAATTGTTTCACGTTTCAAGTAGAATCCATGTTATTAAGTTGTTTCGACGCCCTAAAGAAAGCCAGCAAATGGGAGTGACAATGCTCCACTTGATGCAATCAGGAAGAAGAGCAAGTGGGAGAATGATGACTACATCTGCCGTGGTCACATTCTGAACGGTATGTCTGATCCGTTATTTGATGTTTATCAAAATGTGGAGTCTGCTAAAGAATTGTGGGATGCTCTTGAAGCAAAGTATATGCAGAAAGATGCATCGAGCAAGAAATTTCTTGTGAGTAACTTCAATAGTTACAAGATGGTCGATTCTAGACCGGTGATGGAGCAATTCAATGAATTGACTCGGATACTTGGGCAATTTACCCAGTATGGTATAAAGATGGATGATGATATCTCAGTGTCTAGTATTATAGACAAGCTACCACCTTCATGGAAAGATTTTAAGCATACGCTTAAGCATAAGAAAGAGGAGATGTCTCTTGAAGAACTCGGTGGTGAGTTGTGTGTAGATGAATCTATACGGATGCAAGAGAATGTAAAATTGAAAGAGCCCAATGATTCTTCTTCCGTGCATATGGTGGAAAACAAGGGAGGTTTCAAAAAATTCAAAGGGAAGAAACGTTCCAATGAGAACTTCGGTAGCAAGTTCAACAAGAAACCTAAGGGTTCGTGTTGGATTTGTCGTAAACCGGGACACTACAAGAGTGATTGTAGGATGGCTAAGGGTGGGAAGGGAAAAATGAAAGTGAATGTTGGGGATAAGGGCAAAGAACAAGGCCCTTCCAACCTTCAAGGTCAGATTTCTCTTTCGAGTTATAATTCTGATGTGAATTATGTGTCACTTATCGCTGAAGCATTTTATATTCCGGATGATGAAGTGGCGTGGTGGATTGACTCGGGTGCTACAAAGCATGTGTGCAAAGATCGTCGTTGTTTCAAGACATGAAATGGTGAAAGACGGATTGGTCCTATATATGGGAAACGAGTCAACGGCACCAATACTTGGCAAAGGCACAATAGTGTTAGAGTTTAGCTCGGGGAAAACCCTTGAACTGTTGAATGTTTTACATGTACCTCTTATTCGGAAATATTTGGTTTCCGGTAGTTTGTTGAATTGGTTTCAAGCAAGTGTATGAGTCGAACAAGTATGTACTGTCCAAATGTGGTTTGTTTGTTGGATTTGACTACTTTTGTAATGGCATGTTTATGTTGAATGTAAATAAAGTGGTGAATTTTGTTTACATGACTTGTCCTAGTGATGATTCTACTTTGTGGCATGCTAGATTAGGACTTGTTCACTATCAGCGAATGACTCTTATGTCTAAGGAAGGTTTAATACCTATAGTTGAAATGAATGTTGATAGATGTACTACTTGCATGCTTACAAAGATCACTAGGTTGCCATTCAAAAGTATTTCAAGAACATCAAACTTGCTTGAACTTGTTCACAGTGACTTGGGTGATATGCATTCTACTCCTTCTTTAGGGAATAAGAAGTACTACATAACGTTTATTGATGACTGTTCAAGATATTATTATGTGTATTTGTTGCATGCTAAAGATGAAGCTTTAGACAAATTTAAAGTGTATAAAGCTGAAGTAGAATTGATGATGACTTGATTAAGAGACTTAGAACCGATAGAGGTCGGGAATATTACGATCCTGTGTATTTACAGTTGAATGGTATCATTCATGAAACTACAGCCCCTTATACACCACAACAAAATGGTGTGGCTGAAAGGAAGAATAGAATCATAAAGGAGATGGTTAATTTCATGTTATCCTACTCTGGTTTGAGTGATGGATTTTAGGGTGAGGCCATGTTGACGGCTTGTTATTTACTTAACAGAGTTCCTAACAAAAGGAACAAGGTTACCCCATATGAACTTTGGCACAAAAAGAAACCAAATCTGAATTATCTCCGAGTTTGGGGATGTATAGCGGTAGTGAGACTACCGGCTCCCAAAATAAAGATGTTGGGAGAAAGAGGTTTTGATTGCATCTTCATTGGATATGCTAAAAATTCTAAAGCATATAAGTTCTATGTGACTAGAACGAATGATTCTATTTCGGCTCACACCGTAATTGAATCAAAGGATGCAACCTTTGATGAGAACCTTTTCTCATCGTTACCTAGACCTCAAGATTTGATTTCTAGCTCCACGAGAGCTTATTTGGAAGATGATGTGAGCACATCTTCTAAAAGTACTTCGTTTGAGCCTCGTAGAAGCAAACATGGAAGGATTGAAAAATCCTTCGGACCGGATTATGAAGTTTACTTGATTGAGAGTTCTAGAGATGATATTGAGTATCAATACTCATATTGTTATCATATTGATGATGATCCTAAAACATATGATGAGGCTATGAGGTCTCAAGATGTGTCTTTCTGGAAAGAGGCAATAAACGATGAAATGGATTCTATCGTGGGGAATAATACATGGGTATTATCGGATCTCCCACCGGGTTGCAAGCCATTGGGCTGCAAGTGGATTTTCAAAAAGAAAATGCGGGTTGATGGATCGGTAGATAAGTTTGAAGCTCGATTGGTTATCCAAGGCTTTAGGCAAAAGGAGGGTATTGATTTTTTCGATACTTACGTTCTAGTTGCTAGGATTTCCACTATTAGGTTGCTGATTGCACTTGGTGCAATTAACAATCTGGTTGTACACCAAATGGATGTCAAGACAGCGTTATTGAATGGCGATTTGGATGAGGAAATCTATATGAAGCAACTGGAAGGATTCATTATGCCGGGAAATGAAAACAAGGTTTGTAAGTTGGTCAAATCATTGTACGGGCTGAAACAAGCAACCAAGCAGTGGCATCAAAAGTTTGATGAGGTAATCTTGTCTAGTGGATTCAGGTTGAATCAAGCAGACAAGTGTATTTACAGCAAATTTGACAACTCCGGTAATGGAGTAATCATTTGTCTGTATGTTGATGATATGCTGATTTTTGGTACTGACCAAAAGCAAGTGGACCTTACCCAGGACTTTTATCATCAAGTTTCGCTATGAAAAGATATGGGAGAAGAGATGTGATTCTTGGCATTAGAATCAAGCGTGAGAACAAAGGTTTAGCACTTACACAGTCTCACTACGTTGAGAAAGTGCTTAAGAAATTCAATTGTTTGAATTGTTCTCCGGTTAGTACTCCCATGTACCCCAAGTGTGACGCTTTTGCCTAATACGGGTGAGGCAGTTTCATAACTTGAGTACTCTCAAGTCATTGGTTGCCTAATGTATGCAATGACGAGTACAAGGCCTGCTATAGTTTATGCAGTGGGAAAATTGAGTATATATACTAGTAACCCTAGTACTCATCACTGGGAAGCTATTAGGCGGGTACTTAAATACCTTAAGGGTACCATGAATTATGGCTTGACTTATGCTGGTTTTCCCTCGGTTTTGGAGGGATATACCGATGCAAGTTGGATTACCAATTTAGAAGATCATTCTTCTACAATTGGTTGGGTATTTTTGCTTGGGGATGGTGCCATATCTTAGGCATCGAAGAAGCAAACTTGCATCACCAGCTCGACTATGAAATTTGAGTTTATAGCCTTAGCGCTTACCGGTAAAGAGGCAGAATGGCTAAGGAATTTGGTGCATGAGATTCCATTGTGGCCAACACCGGTAGCACCCATTTCTATCCCCTGTGATAGTAAGGCAACTTTGGCTAAGGCTTATAGCCAAATGTATAATGGTAAATCGAGACACCTGGGCGTTAGACATAGCGCGCTTCGTGAACTGATCACTCACGGGGTGATTTCGATTGATTATGTCCGGACACAACAAAATGTAGCTGGTCATTTGACAAAAGGATTAGCTAGGGACTTGGTACAAACGTCGTGTTTAGGGATGGGTTTAAAGCACATCTAAATCTCTAATGGTAGGACACCCAATTCCCTTTTAGTATGACGCTAAGAGCTGAATTCAATGTGGAAAGCCTACACAAATTGATTTGAAGCACATGGTTATATCCATCCCAAGGCATGTGCGTGTTTCCTGCAAGAGAAAGGGAGGATGAAGTTTAGCTTCTTAATGGATCTTTTGGAAAATGCATTGCAGGTGCATGCAAAAAGAATCCACCTATGTAAGTGCGAAGTGAGCCGCTTTAATTAGCTTGTGCTTGGCTAAGGATGCACTTATGAAAGGATAGGGACACATGGCTTAATAGTGTCAAGTTGTACTTGGAATGAAAGTAAACTTGTGTGTTTTATTTTCCCGTATTCAAATGGGTTGAAGGGTACAATTCTTAGAACACCTTGATTCTCGAGTATTGGAAGATACCACACTATGTGAATTCAATCCTAATGGACATTTCACTTATGCACAGTTTTGTTCGGTTGTGAATGTTTTAGCATTCAAGAGTATAACCCTAAAACGGGTGAGGATTGTTGGAGATTTTAGGGTATATGTGTTCTAAAACATGTATATACCTTGTAAAGAACATTTTGTGAATACGAAGCGTTTCGTAAAAAGTTTGAGCTCATTTCGGGTTTTCTGTCCAGTGTGGATCGCGCCAACCGGCCGATTGAGGTTGAGACCAATAAAGAGAGCGGGCTCTGAGGTTTGGAGCCGGCCGGTTGAAGCTCAATTTCGGTGCGTCCAACGTTGACATTAATTTGTTAATGTCTTCTTTGGGCGCGGCTCGTTAATATTGCTTGTGGGCGCGCGCCAGATTGATACCACGTCCAACATAGACTTTGGGGTTGTGTCACGCCCAGAACCTAATTTCTTCATTGGACGCGCGGTAACGTCAACGCTGGACGCGCGGTGTTGATAGTTACAGATTCAAACGTCGAGAAAACTGGCAGAATGGAGGTTTTGAATTCATTCGTTTTCTAGGTAATTTTCGAGAAGGAAGAGAGACGAATTTGTCTGAAAAGATTGCTCCTTCAATCGTTAATCAATTTCATATTGATTTGTTTACTCGTTTCAATCCCTAATCATTCCTAGTACAAAATCGTTTGTCATATCCCATTACAGTTTCTCTGGAAACCCTTATTTGGCAGAAATCTTGTATTTGGAAAGTGAAAATTGTTTCACGTTTCAAGTAGAATCCAAGTTATTAAGTTGTTTCGACGCTGATGGACCATATTTATATGATTCATTAAGACAGTTAAACCCACCAAATTAGACTCTTTGTCTATTTAACTTTTGCTTGTTAGTTCCGATATTTATCTACAGGGTATTTTGAAGTCTAGAGAGAATACAAGCTAAGGAGGAGTTTTAAAGCTGAAAATGAATTACAAGTTACTCCAGGACTACGACCAGATTCCGGCTTTACAACCTTCATGAACCCAACGTGGAATCACTCAAACATGTCCCAATGACTTGTTCCAAACCTCAACAAAGATCAAGAACTCAAGTGAATGCAAAGTCAAGCCACCCATGTGCAAGGCATGTGCTCCGATGGCTTTTTGGGAGAAAGATCTCAATCCACTCACACTCACCCATCCACCACTCCCCTCATGCCACCTTGCCCGGCGGCTTTGGCCATGGAAAAGCCATGTGGCCGGCGGCTTTTGGGAGGAATGACTCACCTCCGATGGCTTTTGGCTCCTCCACCCATCCCTTGCCATGTGTGAGCTCTTCTCCTCCCTTGTGACAAGTGTATGGCTCTCATCCATTCACCTTGCCTATAAATACCAAGCCATTCTCACTTGTATCATCATCCCATCCACAATCCACAAGTCTTTAGAGAGATAGAGGGCTTAACCCTCTTCTCTTCACTTTCAATACACATTTTGTTTTTCATTTTGGAGCTACTTTTCCTTGCTTGGATCTTGCTTAGGAGCTCCTCTCCTCCACTTATTGTAGGTACAAAAGCCACGGCTTGTCCTTTACTTTCCGTATATATTGTTCTTACTTTAAAGTTATTCTCCTTTTCGGTATCCTTGTTCAAAGCCATGGTTTGCTTGTATTCCTTGACATGAATACAAGTAGCTAAAAGCTTGTATTCGGTAGAGGGAGTATTTATATCATAAACCGTTCTAGACTCTATGCTTAATGCTACTTAGTGTTTCAAAACTTGTTCTATGTGCCACATATTAGGTTAGAACTTCCAAGGTTGAGTGGATACTTGAAATGGCAAAAATCTTCCGTGGGGTTCGTGAACATACTCGGGTAAGTGGATGCTTGTAATGGCAAAGCTTATCTGAGGAGTTCGACCTCTTTAAAACACCATTTGGATTGATCGGAAATGATCAATCAAATGGATGCACATAGGCTAGTATACCTTGAGATGGGGTGCTAGTCTAAATAGAACAAGTGCTCTATGACCTTGAAATGGGCTAGACAGTGTGGCAAGTCGAGTGCTTGAAATGGCCTTGATACACTTTTGAACACTTAGTATGATCATTACAGGTCAATGATGAACGATGATATGATATGAAACCCCTAAACCGAATCCTTTCCTTACAGTCCATTATCAACTGTTGTAATTTACTTTCAGTTCTCAAAGCACACTCAAACCCAACCCCAATCGCATTAAATTTATGCATAAGCTTCATTAAAGAACAACTAATCCACCAATTCCCTTGGGTTCGACCCCTACTTACCCTTTGCTACCCACTAGTAGAGTACGAGTAGCGGAGATATAAATTTATTTTGCACAGAGAACATCGCACCCTAACGACAGTGCAGTGGGCTCCGTCAAAATTGGCGCCGTTGCCGGGGAATTGGAATTAGAAATCGGAATAGTTGTTCTATTTGTTTTTCTTTTGTTTTAGTTTTGTCATGCAGTTCACAAAGTCTTTCTACTACGGATGCGAGCCTTGGAACAATGAGAAGTTTTTCCCACCATCCTTCGAACTTGAAATCCGCGAGAAGATCAACAACCTAAAGCAATCCCGGGACGAAATATTGGACGAGTACTTATGGTACTTCGATTCCATTATAACGAGTTGCCCGCACCATGGATTCAGCAACTCAGATCTTCTTCAAAGGTTTCTCGATGGGATGATGCCATATGAGTGGAATTGGCTTAATGACGCGGCAGGAGGCTCGGTAAATAACTTAAACATGGATGATCTTTGGAAATTGATAAACGATTTGGCCGCGAGGTCAAGACCAAGAGAAGATCAGGCCGAGCCACTCGAGGACGTTACAACGGAGCTGGCATCTAGCAACCAGCAATTGGCCAACATGGTACACCAAATCCAGGTCGAACGCGACGAATCATGGGTGGCTCAAAAAGTAGCATCAAACCAGCTCTGGGACCTCATTAACAAGCTGCCCAAATCAGTACCGGTACACATTTCCGAAATGCCCGAGGAAGCCCAGATCCACATTGCCGAGCCACTCAAGGACAAGGAGGAAGTATTGGCAGCTAGCATCCAGCAAATGAGTGCCCCGATACACCAAGACGAGGTCAAAAATGAGGAATTCTGGGCGGCTACACAACTGATCTGGGACGGCATTGCCAAACTGCCCAAATCAATTTCGGTCCCAACTGAAGAGTTGCCCGAGACATACCCAGACCTCAGTGCCGAACTGCCCAAAACAGACCCGGACCTCAGTATGATTGCCCCCGGAGACCATATGGATGACGAGGATGAGAACCCATGGTTGCCTGAAGAAGAGCTCCATTCAGATTACCCCTGGGAGTTAGAAGAAGAACTGCCCAAATCAGGTCCGGTCCTTATCACCAATCCATCCGAGGAAATCACAGTCCTAACTGCCGAGCCAACTGAAGCCCCGGTCCTCGCGGACGGGCTGGTCGAGAAACGCCCGGATCGTATGGCCGAGAAACCCCAACTTGACCCTTCATGTTTTATGCAGATCATAGCCACCGAAGATCATATAATCAATAATGATGAGGTGCAAGGGGAGTTAGAGGAGGAGCATGAGCCAAAAAAGCCTACAAGGGAACTCTCACTCATCACAAGCCAAGGAAAACCGCCTGAAAACTCACTCGTTCCAAGACAACCATCCATCACTGCCACAATGAAGAGGATTGGCAGAGGCGCATGCTTAATGTCGCCTACATTTAATGGCACAAAACCAAACTTCCAAACTCGCAAAGGTGCCAACTATTCAAACATGAAGAAGCGGCAAAGACATGGGCCGAAAGAATGGAAACCCGGAAGGAGTAACAAGCGAGCACGACTCATCGGACCAGCAGCTATGGTCAATGAAGCCTCACCCTCTCGGAGCAAAAGGGCAGCCGAGAAGAAATTCGACCTCACACGCCCATGGGATCCAACCTTATGATCCAGGAATGAGGTACTGTCGAGCTAACGACGTTAAACAAATGCACTGGTCGGGAGGTAACCCGACACCTATCTTATTTTCAGTCATTTTATTTTATGTCATTTAGTTTTTGCCTTAAGTCGTACTCACCCATTCCTTTCTTGTAAATATTTGCTTGCAATCGGCTTTTGAACTAAGTTATGCCGAGAGGCATGCCTTCATTCAAAAGTGGGGTGAGAAACTGCCTTTGTACATAGTTAATTAACATGTTTTTCTTTTTCCTTTTCCCTTAATATTATCTTTTTGAAAATATGAACTTGAGAATGTGAAAAAGATAGATCATAATTCATGCATTTACCTTGTGAAATCTCAACTGTTTAAAAACTTAAAATTTAACTTCTCATTTGTCCCTTTGTGCCGAGATATACAGGGGATGTGGAGTTGACATAAACTGCCCTAGAGAGGCTTGGCAAGCAATCGAAGGACTGAATTTCACTATATGGTTTACGAAGTCAGTGGAGGCTGCACTTCGGGTTTCAAAGAAGATCAGAGTCATCTCCGCCGCGCAGCGTTTATGCAAAGAGGCGGGACGGGAATCAAACCGTCCTATCTCTAGTCAGAGTAGCCGGGAAAATAGATGAGCGACCCTCATCTTGACACGCGCGAAACGGCGAGGATGAGGAAGAGCGGGGAGGTATTTCCATATGCTCTCGGGCGATGATTGGACCTCCCAAAAGTGAAGAAAAATGGACTAGCAAGTCACAAAGAAGCAAAAGCTCAAAGAGTCAAATCAAAAGGCAAAATTGTGAAGGTTCTAACCGAAACAAAAGTGAAGAAACTCCAATTCAACATCAAAGGCCAAAGGCCGATTCACTTCAAAAGCTGTCCCTCACCAAAAGGAAATCAAAGAACTCGACTCCTTGAAACCCGAACCAAATCATGTGCTAGAGAAAGCTACAAGTTAACCATATAGTGCGAGTCGGTCCAGAGAATGCAGTCCAGGAGCCTGAAAAGGGCTATCTCCCGAAACATCCGAATTAATTTGCATCTCGGCTCGAAGGTACAAGTATCAAGTTTCTTCTAAGTATTTACACGGTTTAGTTTGGTAATAAGTAAGTAATGCATGAATTAGGATAAATCTAGTCCCGCATTCTCACTTTCCTATTTTGAAGTTTTTACTTGGATTGTGTGTGCATCTCTTTAAAAAGCATTGTTCGGGACGAACAACTAAAAGTGTGGGGTGATCTGATGGACCATATTTATATGATTCATTAAGACAGTTAAACCCACCAAATTAGACTCTTTGTCTATTTAACTTTTGCTTGTTAGTTCCGATATTTATCTACAGGGTATTTTGAAGTCTAGAGAGAATACAAGCTAAGGAGGAGTTTTAAAGCTGAAAATGAATTACAAGTTACTCCAGGACTACGACCAGATTCCGGCTTTACAACCTTCATGAACCCAACGTGGAATCACTCAAACATGTCCCAATGACTTGTTCCAAACCTCAACAAAGATCAAGAACTCAAGTGAATGCAAAGTCAAGCCACCCATGTGCAAGGCATGTGCTCCGATGGCTTTTTGGGAGAAAGATCTCAATCCACTCACACTCACCCATCCACCACTCCCCTCATGCCACCTTGCCCGGCGGCTTTGGTCATGGAGAAGCCATGTGGCCGGCGGCTTTTGGGAGGAATGACTCACCTCCGATGGCTTTTGGCTCCTTCACCCATCCCTTGCCATGTGTGAGCTCTTCTCCTCCCTTGTGACAAGTGTATGGCTCTCATCCCTTCACCTTGCCTATAAATACCAAGCCATTCTCACTTGTATCATCATCCCATCCACAATCCACAAGTCTTTAGAGAGATAGAGGGCTTAACCCTCTTCTCTTCACTTTCAATACACATTTTGTTCTTCATTTTGGAGCTACTTTTCCTTGCTTGGATCTTGCTTAGGAGCTCCTCGCCTCCACTTATTGTAGGTACAAAAGCCACGGCTTGTCCTTTACTTTCCGTATATATTGTTCTTACTTTAAAGTTATTCTCCTTTTCGGTATCCTTGTTCAAAGCCATGGTTTGCTTGTATTCCTTGACATGAATACAAGTAGCTAAAAGCTTGTATTCGGTAGAGGGAGTATTTATATCATAAACCGTTCTAGACTCTATGCTTAATGCTACTTAGTGTTTCAAAACTTGTTCTATGTGCCACATATTAGGTTAGAACTTCCAAGGTTGAGTGGATGCTTGAAATGGCAAAACTCTTCCGTGGGGTTCGTGAACATACTCGGGTAAGTGGATGCTTGAAATGGCAAAGCTTATCTGAGGAGTTCAACCTCTTTAAAATACCATTTGGATTGATCGGAAATGATCAATCAAATGGATGCACATAGGCTAGTATACCTTGAAATGGGGTGCTAGTCTAAATAGAACAAGTGCTCTATGACCTTGAAATGGGCTAGACAGTGTGGTAAGTCGAGTGCTTGAAATGGCCTTGATACACTTTTGAACACTTAGTATGATCATTAGAGGTCAATGATGAACGATGATATGATATGAAACCCCTAAACCGAATCCTTTCCTTACAGTCCATTATCAACTGTTGTAATTTACTTTCAGTTCTCAAAGCACACTCAAACCCAACCCCAATCGCATTAAATTTATGCATAAGCTTCATTAAAGAACAACTAATCCACCAATTCCCTTGGGTTCGACCCCTACTTACCCTTTACTACCCACTAGTAGAGTACGAGTAGCGGAGATATAAATTTATTTTGCACAGAGAACATCGCACCCTAACGACATTGCAGTGGGCTCCGTCAGACGCCCTGAAGAAAGCCAGCGAATTACACAGTAAAACTCCCTGAAACTCAAAACCACTAAGAACTCGGGTTTGTCACCAAACTAACCTAGTTTCAAACTCATATTACCCAAATAACCCATTTGAAAGTCAAATCACCAATCTACCCCATTTTTTAACAATCCTGGTTTCCAAGCAACCGGGACTATTATTCCCGGTTTCCCTGCCACTGGGAATCGGCAAAACTGAAGATGTGGCACAGTTGAGGGCATGCGTGGACCAAAAAAGTTTGAAGTGGCAACTACGTAGGATCCAAGTTTACCAGGAACCGGGATCATTGAAATTAAAAATCGAGGGTTACTTCTTCTTCTTCATTCCGCCGATCTCTCCTCCAATTCTCCCCTCCGCCGACAGCCGCCGATCTCGCCCTCCGCCCGTCGCCGACGTTCTCGGTTCGTCATAAATCGGTAATAAGTTGAATTGTATTTTTAGTTGGTAATTTGATGGTTAATTGTTAGTTGTTAATATATGTTAGGGTTTTATAGAATAGGGTTTGAGTAATTGTTGATTTTGTTTGTTAAGTGTTATTTTTGATTGTTAAGTGTTGTTTTTTTATTGTGAAATGTTGATTTCCATAGTGGAATTTGATTGAATTGTTGTTTTAATAGTCGATTTTGATTGTTAATCGTTGAATTTGGTTATAGATGAAATTGGTGATGAAATGGTGTAATTGTTGAAGTTGTGTTGATAATGATTTTTTATAATATTGAAATGGTGAAATAATTACGAAATTGTGAATTTTGTGATGTAGCTATGGACTCACACAGACCCTCATCTTCACAAAGACTATCGCAAGCTATACTGCATCCAAATATGGATGCGGATGACATAATTCATCCTGGTCCGATTGACAACTCAGTCCTCAGTCAGCAGCTTACTCATCGTACCCAGTCGATTTGGAACCCACAAGTTCGTATGTTAAAATATGTTAATTATCGTTCATAATTTAATATATTACTAATGTTGAATTACATAGTTGTTTCACAGTTGGATCCGAAAGGGAAGGCTATTGTGCCCCTTAAGGTTCATAAAGGGGGTGCATTTACCCTTGATGCTCGCATACGTCCTTATGTGGTGGCTGCTGGATTTTATCCGTGGACTCAGGTGTGCGATGTGAAGGTTGATCTGTCGCTATTGACCGATGTGGTCGAGAGGTGGAGGCCAGAAACTCACACCTTTCATTTTAATGATGGTGAGGCGACAATCACGTTACAGGACGTGTCACTTCTTATCGGGCTGCCTATAGATAGAGCGCCCGTGACGGGCAAGTCGCAGTTGAAATTTGAGGAGGTTTGTGTGAGATTACTGGGGGTATACCCGGACTGCGACAATAAATCGCCCGCTATGGCGAATAGAAGTTGGTTTACTGCTGATGCAGATGAGGAGATGTTGAAGAAATACGCTAGGGCGTATTTGCTCACTCTGATAGGATCCAAATTGTTTTCTGACAAGAGCGGTAAGATGATTCTGCTCTACTTTTTTCCCTTGCTAGAGGATCTCGATAGGGTCCACAATTATAGTTGGGGAAGTGTCGTGTTGGTGTGTCTGTATAGTAACATGTGTAGTGCATGTAGATCGGACACACTCAGTTGGCCGGGGCGCCCTTGATTATTCAGTTGTGGTCCTGGGAGAGACTCTCTCGGATCAGTGTGCCTACGATCAGAGTTCCAGTCGTGGTACCGCCACTGGAAGCGAATTTTGATCCAGCTTTTAGAGGAGCATGGTCGTACGTGTAAGTGTTTATGTTTAAAAATCATATTTTATAAATTATTTTAATTTTACTATTATTTTACTGATAATTCATTTTTATGTGCAGAAAATGGATTGGACCCAAAAGTTAGATTGGGGTACCAAAGGGAGTTTGTTGCAGTATCGTGATGCGATACAGAAGATGCGACAAGGAGATTTCATATGGAGACCGTATGACGAGACCATGTTTGAGTGGCTGAACCCGACTTATCTCGAGGGTCGTGAAACTACTTGGAGAGCTGATGTGCATCTTATTTGCTTCAATATTATCGAGTGGCATCATCCTGGACGTGTTGCGAGACAGTACGGTTTCCGACAGGGTGTCCCGCATAATCCAATTCGAAGTTCAGACCAAAGGCATGGAATGGATAGGAAGAAGAATAGGGATTGGGCTGTCGTCCACTCGAGGTACATTGTCTTGTGGTTCAATCGACACGAGAGATTGCTCGATGGAGACATGGCGCACCCGGGTGATGAGATCGACATACCGACTGCACAGTATTATGAGTGGTATGCCATGCACACTCGTCGATTATATCAGCCGATGATTGAGGATGAGGTGGAGGAGGTTGGGATGGCGATGCGCATCAGACACGACCTAGTAATGCTTATCGTCCAGATTCTCATATGATACCCGAGAATGTAAGTTTTCTTTACTTGTTTAATTATTTATGAATGTATCCAAGTCGCAGTTATCGGTTCACTGACTAAAAATTGAATGTATTTTGCAGATACGTGCATTCGTCATTTGTGCACGTGATGCCAATCAGTTCTTCCTCAACTGCACGGATGATTATTCATGGACGGGATTTCATAGAATCTTCCACACGGCTTATACGGAAGTCGGAAAGCTTACGGATCCCAGTATTGTGGGTGTTGATCTAGAGACTATTATTCTCGATGCAGGTAATTTGTATACACAATGATTTTTTGAATGATGTTCAATTGCTAATTGAATATGTTAATCCAGGCGATGTAGTTGATGATTATGGCGTAGGAGAGGAGGCTTATGCTGCGCAGATGGATGTGGATGATACACATGCTAAAGAGCGGATGGATGATCATAACCGACCATCCAGCTTTTCACAGTCAGTGCGCAGAGGCGATCGCCAACGTGGGGAGTCAAGATGGTCGTTCATACGCAACCTGACAAGGATGATGCCACAGAGAGGGGAAGTGATCGTTGAGCTTGTGTTATCATGTTTTGTCATTTGGTAGTTGAATACTGGTTTGTACTGAAGTTTTTGCAAATATCTTCATGGTTTGAACTGAAATTTCTAATTTATAGAAAACGACTTCAACTTGAACACATGCCGTTAAGGAAAGATGAATTACAAATAACATAGTTAGCTTAATTCTGGTTTCGAGTCGGACAAGCACACTTGTTGTGACCCACTAAGTGGCAGTTTGTGCATCTCTGAATTCGCGGGGTAGGAGTTGATGAACACACTACTTGGTTGGTGGATTCCCCTAAATGTCGATGTCGCTGTTGCAGTGATGATAACATCATCCACATAAACAAGAAGTATCAAGAAAACAGCCCCCTAGTAAGGGTAAACAAGGAGTAATCATTCAAGCTTGGCTGAAAACCAAAATCAACCAGAGAAGTGCTGAATTTAGCAAACCACTGCCGACTAGCTTGCTTAAGACCATATAGACTTTTCACTAACTTGCATACCTTCCCAGATTCTTTGTCTTTCTTATAAAAGCCTGGTGGAAGTATCATGTATACCTCCTCATCAAGTGTACCATGAAGGAATGCGTTATCCACGTCCAACTGATGCAGGGGCCATTGTCTTGTAGCTGCAATAGCCAATAAACATCTTACTGTAGTCATTTTAGCTACCGGAGCAAATGTATCATGGTAGTCCAGCCCTTACACTTGAGTAAAGCCCCTAGCTACAAGTCTGGCTTTAAATCGCTCAACTGTGCCATTAGAAAGATATTTAATCTTGTAAATCCACTTGCAATCCACGAACGTCTTGTCTTTAGGTAAATCAGTTAATACCCAAGTATTGTTGGTTTCAAGGGCTTTAATCTCCTTGTCCATGGCTTCCACCCATTTGGGATCTTTACTAGCCTGAGTAAAAGATGTAGGTCCTGTCAGACTAGAAATTTCAAGACAAAAGCACTGTGATGAGGGGCACACTTTGAGTAAGAAGTGAACTGATTCAACATGTGGGCAGAAGTTCTTCTGATCACAGTATTACAAATATAGTCCTTAGACCAAATATGAGGTTGATGATTCCTGGTAGACTTCCTTAACTGATCAGGTAGTGTAGGTGAATCAGACTTAACAGAAATAATGTTCCAAGTAGGGAAGGGTACAGTAGAATCAGGGGAATTTCTTACCATCTGAATATCTGAACTTTCTTCCTAAAAAAATAGGATCATCTGGATTCGCTGCATCAAAGAAAACTTGACCACCATCAGGTAAACTGTCAACACATAAATCTTCATCATTGAATGCCAAATCATCATAAACAGGAGTGGACACTGGCCTCACAGAACTGGTAACTGGCTGAACAGATTTTCTCTTGTAAGGAAACACTGTTTCTCTAAAAACAACATGTCTGCTAACCAAACATCCAAATACCTTCAAATGATCTAAATGAGGTTTTTCACCCAACAACACTTCCCATGGACTTTTACCATTCAAAACTGGTGTAGGAAGCCTATTGATTATGTGAGTTGCAGTTAATATGCTATCACCCCAAAAATGTTTAGGCAAACCTGATTCAAACATGAGTGCTCTAGCTACCTCAAGGATATGCATGTGTTTTCTCTCTGCCAATCCATTCTGCAGAGGTGTATACGGGCAGCTGCTTTGGTGTAGACAACCTTTGGATTTGAGAAATGCAGTTAGCTTGGCATTAAAAAATTCTCCTCCATTGTCAGACCTGAAAACCTTGACTGTCTTTCCAAACTGTGTGGTTATCAAGTGAAACAGATCAATAAAAATGCATGTGGTTTCTGACTTTGTATGCGTCAAAAATGTCCACACTGCTCTAGTATAATCATCCACAACAGTTAGGAAATATTGATGACCAGACAAGGTAGGTAAGTGGAATGGTCCCCAAACATCACTATGTAGCAAATCAAAGGGAGCATTTGTATTATGCTTGCTTAGAGAAAATGATAGTTTGGTCTGTTTAACCAATGGACAGGTAGTACAATTATACTTGAATGTCTTACAAGTCACACTTGGTGATTTATCTCTTAACAACTGATGAACAACATCCATGGGAGCATGCCCTAATCTGTTATGCCATACTTCTCCTTCCTGGTGAGCTTTCTCAACTTCCCGACTATTAGCTGCTGCATTACAAACTTGTCTCACTTGTTTAGCACTATACAGGGCCCCAACTGGTCTACCGGTCTCTAGGATTATCTTGGCTTGATGGTCCTGAACAATGCAGTTGTCATCGGTGAATAATACTTTACACTTCAAGTCTGCAACAAGTCTATATACTGAAATCAAATTCACTTTGAACTCTGGCACTAACAGAACATCATATAGTATCACCCCATTTTGTAGATGACAATCACCTCTATTTCTGATGTCAAAACACTCACCATTTGGCAATGTAACTCTTTGAGCATCCTTTAATTCATGTATGTTTTTCAGTAATTTTTCATCAAAAGTAAAGTGGCTAGTAGCCCCACTATCTAGTAACCAGTCACCATTAATCATGAATTCAGGTTGTGAAGTGGCTATACCTGCCATGTGCACTTGAGTATTATTCTTGTCAGTTGGTCCACTTCCCTTGATCATAGCCAAAAGCTGCTCCATCTGTTCACTTGTGAACTGCTTAAGGCCAGATCCACCAGAATTCCCATCAGGACTAACAGTGTTAGCAGCACTAGCTGAGTACCTTCCTCGAGCATTGGTATTTGCATTTGTATTTCTGTTCATCCTATGGTTCAATGGATAACCAACAAGTTTATAACAATTCTCCTTCAAATGGCCTGGCATTTGGCAATGAGAACAAAATAATCTGGGCTTGCCCCTGCCAAAACCTCCTCTATTCATGTGTCTACCTCTCATCTGATTGTTGTATGTGGAGTTATACTATTTTGCTTGTCCATTCTGATTGGTATTCAAATGACTGTTATTTGCCTGGTCAGTTTGAACAGCCAAAGCTGATCCCTCAGCCTTATCAGTATGTCTTGCCTTTCTAGAGGCCTCTTCTGATAATGCTAAACCATACACTGTACTGAACTTTGGGACCTCACTCAAGGCAAACACATGTGTCCTCACTGAAGCATAATCATTATTTAATCCCATCAAAAATTTGATTACTCTATCTCCTTTACAATCTTCATCAGCCTGTTTACAGCAAGAACAAGCACCAACACTAGTACACTTAATGATCTTGAGACCATCTATCTCTTGCCATAGAGACCCAAGCTTCCTTTTATACATTGCTACAGATAGATCATTGAACCAAATTCCCAAGCTCACGTTGTAATTCTAATTTTCTTGCTAGGTTAGTCCCTGCATAACTGGATTCCAGCACTTCCCAAGCAGTCATGACATCTTTGGCATGTAAATTTTCTCCTACTATTTTTTCAGATACTGAACATATGAGCCAAGACATAACCACATCGTTACACCTTTGCCATCTCGCAGCCATAAAGGCATCACTAGGCTTTGGATATTTTCCTTCTATAAACGAAAATTTGGATCGTCCAGAATAAGCAATTTCCATCTGCCTCTTCCAACTAGCATAATTCTCCTGACCGACTAACACTTTACTCACAATCGGATTACCAGTCAACTCATTATTGTTAACAAAGTACGGATCATCTCCGACTCCTACAGTACCATTATTAACACCATTCGGACTCATCACAAACGAACTACCGACGATCGGACTCGAATCAGAGCCAGAATCAGTCACATTCACCATCGATGCAAATACCGACCAAAATAGAAAAAAATGGATCAAAGAGAACAGCAACGCACCTGGATCACTACTGCTCTGATACCATGAGAATCGGTAACGCCGAGAGTCCAATAGACCTCCGGTAATCGCAATTTGATGATCGAAAGTCGAGAGAACGAGATCCAGAAATGGGAGAAAGCTTAGGGTTCCATTAGATTCATTTTCATTACAGAGCTGATGTTTGGAGAGGGAAGTATATATGGAGCCGAGACGTCTTCGTCCAGCACCCAACGCAAACCAACACGCTAGCACTCAAACGACACCGTAACGACACAAACTAACTTTCCCTCCAAGCATAACAGACTCAATTGAATTACAACAAAACCAACAAACAAACCCTAGCATTAAAACTCCCAATTTCATCTGCAATAATTTCTTCATTAGTGTGAAAGAAAGCTACTGTCCATGAGAGGTAGCCAGATGTTATGTAAATCCTTATGCAGACTAATGTCTATCTGTTTACTTTGATTGTGTGGTTCACACTTTTGGCATCTGGTGTGTGATTGACAGGACTTTCTTTCGAGTATAAGGGTGTCAATCTTGCAAAAGGAGAGCAATTTAGCGCAGGTGAATCATACGAACATATGTGTTGAAGTTGATGTTGATGTACATGTACCTAGTCTAGAAATTGGTTTGGAATTTTAGGATTTATTATTTTTGATTTGCAGATTTTGAGAAGTTGAATCTTTTTCGTTTCGTGCCTGTTTTGGTTAATCGATGGGAGCTTGGTTGTTGCAGACTCGTACGCGATCTTACTTGTAAGAAATCTTTTTCCATTGCGAAGCAAGCAATAACTAACATTATAGTAGTCCGATTTTTTCCGGTGGAATTTGTGTTGTCTGCATGACTAGTATTTCGAAGACAAGTATCCCCAAAATCCCCTGCTACCTGTAGACCCTGAGCTAAAGGGGATAAATTTGCAGGTCAGTTGGTTGAGGTCATTCGATTTCAATGGCAATTTTGTTTTTTGTACAAGTTGAGTAACTTAGATTCTGTATGAATGTGATTCTTTTCATTGATGTAGGTTTTGAATGAATGCAGTGAGCATCATGCTGAGGCTTGGTTGAGGTTGAAGAAACGGTACCAAGATGCCCTCCCTAAGTACACCACCAAACTCCTCTTTTCTATCAACGTTAAGACAAACGTGTCGAGATAATCATTTTAGTCATTTATAAATATTGAACGTGTATGAACTTTTGTTGAGATTATGAATGAAAATGTAGTCTTTTGGATGCTACAATAGACAGTGTTTGTTTGACAAGCGACTATCTTGTTGCACATATATGTTTCTATTGCATATGTTTTAATAATATTTGGTCTTTTAAAAATGCGTTGCATACGAAGGCTGTTGCATTTTCACAGTGCAACTCGATGCTTGTTGCATTTTCACAGTTGCATATGCCTTGTTGCAAAAGATATTTGCAACGAGACTTTAAAATGCGTTGCTTAAGATTGATACTAATGCTACAAGACTTTGTGTTGCACATTGCGTGTTTCATTAGTACTTTCTTACGCAACAATAACTTTTTTGTTCGTAGAAAATTGTTTTTGCAATAAAGCATATGAAACGTGGTCTAATGCAACAGTTGCATTATTGCGCGTGATCATTGCAACGTAGTGTGAGTTAAAACGACACATTTTCGGATGTTGCATATATGTCAAAATGGTCTAGTGTTAGGAATCTCACCTGTCCCTCCTGAATTTTGTCAAGACTGCTTGGGATGGTCAATTACATAACAAAGCCCTCGTCAACCTTGGCTTAAAGTTGAAAAAAGGTTACACGCAAAATTAAGGGAACGAAACTAGTCTATCTTTGGGGATCTGCATTTGAAGTTGCGAGATTCTTTGCCAAAGATCAGTTATTTGGATGGTAGGATCCAGAAGGGTCACGATGAGGAGGTCGAGAGGGAGTTGTCACAGTGCAGGGCCCTTTATGATGATTTGCAAGGCTACCAGCTAGATTTCCTTTAAAAAAAAAGGCTCGCCTCACTTGGTTGTCGGATGGTGATCGTAACACAACACAAACTTCTTTCATGCTTCTATAAAGGCTCGGCGTGCAAGGAACTCTATGAATATGGAGCTGGAAGATGGATCTTACACCACGGATAAGGATCTCATTGGTGAAAGAGCGGTGGATTTCTATACCACACTGTTCTAAGGACAAGCTTCTCCACAAGGTATATGCCTATGATTTTCATCTGTTTGATCATTGAATTTCAGAGGAGGAGAACGTGGCTCTGTGTTCTAGTCCCGATGAGGCCGAAGTTCACGCTGAAATCAGGGCTCTGAGTGGCTCAGGTGCACCTGGTCCGGATGGGTTCACAAGCCGCTTTTATTCCACCTGCTGGAGCATTATAAAACATGACCTCATGACTGCGATCGACTTACTCTTTCAAGGGTTTCAGCTCTCTACGTCCTTCACTGCTATGACTCTAACCTTGATACCCAAGACTGCCGGGGCCTCTTCTATTTCCTAGCTTAGACCCATGGCCGGGTTTCTACCTAAGTTGATCAACAAGGCGCAGGTCGGCTTTGTCCAAGGGCGTAGCATCCATGATAACATTTGCATGGCTCATGACCTTGCACATGCATGACTTGAATGCCAAGCATTTTGGGGGCAACATGATCATTAAGCTCGACATGGCTAAGGCCTATGATTGGGTGTCTTGGAGCTTCTTGATAGCGTCCCTTTGTGCCTTTGGTTTTAATGAATCTTTCTATGACTTAATTTTCAGGTGCATCTCAAAATGACTGTCGTTATTCTATCAAATGGGATGGTAAACTCTATGGGTGCTTCCAGTCTTAATTGTCGAGGTGTGCGCCAGGGCGCGGCGACCCTCTTTCACCTACTCTCTTCTTTCTTACAATGGAGTGGCTACTATGACGTTGAATGGAGTAGTCCGTTGAGGCACCATTCACAACTACTACACGGCTCCTGGTGCAATGAACTTATGCCACTTTCTTTTTGCTAATGATTTACTTATCTTTACCAATGGTTGAAATAATCCATACGCAAATTGCTAGCCATTTTGGAGGAGCTTTGCCTGGTGTCGGAGCAATAGCTCAACGCAACAAAAAGTACCATGTGTTTCTCTTCTAAAATCAACGATCAAACTGTTGGAATTATTGCATAAATATACACTAGCGGAGTTACTGAACAATTGTAAATTTGCACTGAATGTAGATATGATATGAACAACAAACAGTAAACAAATGATCGCAAATCGAGTATGGATAGAGTCACGTTTGACGACGTCCTTAAAACTGTATTGCCGCCCTACCTGTGCTTGGGACTGATGGCAATGAGCTTCCCAGGATGAAACTATCCTTAGCAACCACTTGTACACCAAAGCGTTGCTAATCGAACCGCTGATGGTCTTAGGCTATCACTCACCACGAATGGAAAAACAGAGAATAAGTGAAGGAGAGTTGATTTGTGTTTGCTGTGTTTTGAAAGTGAAGTAAGGCTGCTGATGGTACATCTTCAAAGGCATTGGAAGACCAACATCAGCATTGGGAGACCAAGGTTGAGCTCGGAATTGCCAAGGTTGCATATGGTTCATAAACCAAGTGCATGGGAAGCAAAAAACTGCTGGTTTAATACCCAAACGCATTTGGGAAACCAAAACCGAGCTTGAGAAGAACAATACTGCATCGGGAACATTTACCAAAGTTTATGTTTCATTAATTTCCAAAAATCAAAGCAGATTTTTGCAAAACCAAGCCGCACTACCCGCGGAGAAATCGATGCTGCATTCGTGTCCGTAACATGCGGGCGCACACAAGTCAGGCCAAATCCGACGTCGTCGAGCCGATAATTTGCACCCCCCTGGGCGGGCGCGTAGGCATTATGAGAGAGTGTAGCTTATAATCTTACCATGTAAGAAACTAGGATTATATATAAACATATAATAACCCTCATAATGTTCCAATGTGGGACAATTGGTTTTCACTTGTGTGAAATCCATCTACCCATCCATTCCTACCATCGTCACATGAACATGTATTTTGGTCCTACTTTGGGCATCGATTTATCAGTCGATATCAATCCGATTTTGACAATTCTTCATTTGATTTCATACCTCTCATTGCAAGGTATTTTAATCCAATTTTTATCAATACATTTAAGGTGTTCTCCACTCTTAAATTAGGTCTCAAAATGTGGCGCACCACCATTTTCTTCACACTTATTTTACACAAAGTTCAACAATCCCCCACATGAAGAAAATCGAGTGGTGAAAATGATAAATCATAAAAAATCGATAATCAAGACTCGACTCAATGTGGTGATAGCTTCTACGGTTGATATCTGCATAGGATAGGTAGGCTACGCCCTTGAACCTTCCCTTGGGAAGACATGTTCTCTTTGCTGACTATTCAGTAGACGTGATTGTCTTTGAACTGTTCGTCTTATAATGCAAACGAAAGCCATGTCCCCCACAGATATCTTCCTGACCATATTTGGTTCTTACTGGTGGGTTCATTTCTGGCCATGACACCCCTTTCCTGGTTCTGCAAGAGTTTCTAAAGAATTAAACCCTTTGAATTCTCCTTTGAAGCGGCCTCACTTCACTCTCACATAGGTGATTCTTTCTCAAAGTAATCCTGCGTTACCCATTTGAATCTCATTATTCAAATTGCTAGAATCATTAAAAGCTTCAAGCTTAGCCTCGTGCAGGAGTTACTGTTTCATCAGGAATAGGACATAGGTGTTACCCCCACAGTGACCTCATAGTCTTAGCAGTTAGGTTGCCCTTTGAACCAAGTACTTGGGATCTTCAGTCATCATGGTAGGGTTTTCCGTTGCCTCGACTTTGTTTCCCAAAAGGGCTTAAGCCTGTGTTTTGATGTTAACAATCAAAAGGCTTCAGCGCCATTCCCTTTGTCGTCTTCTCTACTTGGTCCCTATTTAACCCTTTGGTTAAAGGATCCGATATATTTTCTTTGGACCTCACGTAGTCAATGCTTATGACTCCGGATGAGAGAAGTTGTCTAATGGTATTGTGTCTTCGACGTATGTGTCTAGACTTACCATTATACATGACATTCTGTGCTCTACCAATTGTTGATTGATTGTCACAATATAAACATATTGGTGGCACATGGTTTTTCCAACAAGGAATATCCTCTACAAAAAATTTAACCACTTTGCTTCTTCGCCGCATTTATCTAATGCCACGAACTCAGCTTCCATCGTGGACCGGGTTATTAGAGTTTGTTTCGAGGATTTCCACGACACGGCTGCACCTCCCAAAGTGAATACATATCCACTTGTGGCCTTTGAGTCTTGTATATCAGATGTCCAACTTGCGTCAGTGTATCCTTCAATGACTTCGGGATAACTGGTATAATGTAGACTGCAATTACGATTAAATCGTAGATACTACAGTATTCTTACGATTGCATTCCAGTGTTCTGTTCCTGGATTACTCTTATATCTTGCAAGCCTACTCACAGTATAGGCAATATCAGGTCTTGTACAATTCATCAAGTACATTAAACTTCCTATAACTTTTGAGTACTCTACTTGGGAGACACTTTCTCCTTTGTTCTTAGACAAATGTTGATTCATATCTATAGGAGTTCTACATACTCCCAAGCTTTCTTTTCCAAACTTGTCTAAGATTTTATTAACATAGTGTGATTGGCCTAAATCAAATCCATCTGCCGTTCTTGTAATTTTAATCCCTAAAATCACATCGGCTAGTCCCATATCTTTTATATCAAACCTTGAGTTTAATATGCCCTTGGTGGATTTGACCAATATTTCATTGCTTCCTACAATGAGAATATCATCGACGTATAGACACAAAATCACATATCCACTTTCAGTGGTTTTGATGTAAATACATTTATCACACTCGTTGATTTTGAATCCATTTGACAACATTACCTTGTCAAATTTCTCATGCCATTGTTTACGCGCTTGTTTCAGACCATAGAGAGATTTTACAAGTTTACAAACTTTTCTCTCTTGTCCTGGTACAATACAACCCTCAGGTTGTTCCATATATATCTCTTCATCAAGATCTCCATTTAAGAAAGCAGTTTTCACATCCATTTGATGAATCTCTTGATTGCGCAATGCTACAATAGCAATTATCATTCTAATGGAAGTGATCCTTGTCACAGGCGAGAATGTATCAAAATAGTCTAGACCTTCCTTTTGTCTATACCCTTTGATCACAAGTCTAGCCTTGTACTTTTCAATAGTACCGTCTACTTTCATTTTCTTAGCGAAAATTCACTTGGAATCAAGTGATTTGCATCCTTGAGGAAGATCCACTAGCTCCCACGTATGATTGTGCAGAATGGAGTCTAGTTCACTCTTTATGGCTTCTTTCCAAGAAGGACCTTCAACCGAGTTTATTGCTTCATTATATGTACGAGGTCTTGCCTCAACCATGAAGGTAAGAAACTCAGGTCCAAACGAAGTTGAAGTTCTAGCTCTTTTGCTTTGTCTTGGTTCCTCTAGGTTTGCATCCTCCTCGGATACTTCTTCTTGATGTTGAGATATGTCTCTCATATCTTCATTTATCTCATAAGGTGAACTAGGACTTATTTCCTTAGGTTTGTAAGGCGCAATGATGACACTAAGGGGGACCTCCTTGGCCTCCTTTCCCTTGCACACCTTCGAAAGGTTAAGGATATTGATGCTCCCTTAAGTGGCATGTATTTGGCAAAACGTAGTTAGACAGTTCAAGCAGGAGTTCAGGGGGAGTTCGAACACATTCTAGGACTTCAGTACAGCGTGGAGCAGACGCAAAGATGATTTTCGGAATGTTCGAAAGATTGAATGACGGTTCGATCTGTTACTGGACAGCGAAGATTTCGATCATCAGATATTCGAATGAATATCTACATATCAGATTGAAGGCGGCGTGGCTGACTTGGCAAGGAAGTCTTCGAATATTCTTCCCACCGATTTGATAAAGATACACATCACAATATTTAGGAATATCTCCTAAAATATTTGATGAGATATCTGGAGCAGATTTGGATAGCGCCCATGCATATAAATACAAGGGTAGGGCGACAAGATATCCATCGCTTTCTGAGAGAAAAATACACGAGTGTATACTGCTGATCTGAGATTGGAGAAAGCGACGGCCGACTGTGTTTCCCCACTGGAAATTCATCGGCACTGGATCTGTCTGTTCTAGTGTGCTATTCAGACAGTCTAAGATAGGAGCTTACCGCTGCACACGACGAGTACTCACAACCAGCTTTCACGCGAAAGCTTCCGACTTCAGGAGAAGGTCGAGCTCGTTCAGACGGAAGGTTTGGGCGAAGGGGATGAAGGTGAACCGAGGGGATCCTTGATTGCAGATCTGAGAGACGGTGGCTTAGAAGCAAGGCAGTTACGAACACGGCGTTTTGTAAGCATAAGTCCTCTTATTGTTCTAAGCACGTAATAAAGATTTGTGTCCTTTTTAGGGTGTGGGAAACCCCCCAGAGTAGGCGTAGCCGAACTGGGTATCATTCTGTGTGCTCTGCTACTGCTTTCTACTTACTGCACAGTCTCAGAGGTGTTCAAGGTTTGTCTCAACCTGTCCCTTGAACAGGTTGCTATATTTCAATTGGTATCAGAGCAGACACTCGACACACTGAGTGGGATCTTTGAACTGTTCAAAATGACTCTGAAGGAAGGACAAAGTATTTCCCGACCCCCACTTCTTGAAGGATCAAATTATGCCTCATGGAAGCCGAAAATGAAATCTTTTCTGAGATCCCTCGATGTGAAAGCTTGGAAGGCAGTGTTGGTTGGATGGACTCAGCCCATGATGGAAAATCTCACAGGAGAAGTCGTTCCCAAACCTGAAGCTCTATGGGACGAGGCAGACTAGAAAGCCTCCATCGGAAATTCAAAAGCTATGAACTCTATTTTCTCTGGAGTGGATGAGAATGTACTGAAACTGATCATCAACTGTGAAGTTGCTAAGGAAGCTTGGGATATCCTTCAAACTGCTTATGAAGGTACTGACAAGGTTCGCAATTCGCGCATGCAGATTGTGACAACAAAATTCGAGGAGATGAAGATGAAGGACAGTGAAACTATCCCTGAATTCAATGCGAGAGTACTAGATCTGTCCAACGAGGCTGCTGCACTGGGCAAACCTATTGATGAAGAAAGGATGGCTAGCAAAGTTCTGAGATCGCTCCCTCCAAGATTTTACTATGAAGGTCACTGCCATTGAGGAGATGCATGATATCTCCAAGCTGAAACTGGACGAGCTCATGGGTTCTCTCAGAACATACGAAATGAATCACGAAGCTGAATCTAAGGTAGTCAGAGGAATTGCCCTGAAAGCAGATGTCTCTGACGGTGTGGCTGAGACAGACTGCAACACTGAGCAACTGGCAATGCTGGCTCAGAATTTTGGCAGAATGGTTCGGAAACTCAACAGACGTGGCCCTGATCAAGGTCAGTCTTCTTCAGGTAACTTTCGTAATTGGAAAAATGGCAAAACAAGGTTCAGTGAGAAAACTGAGGACCCTTCGGAGAAAGAGAAAGAAATTCAATGCCATGAGTGCAAGGGCTTCGGACACATCAAGGCTGAATGTGCTAACACCCTCAAGAAGAAAAGGGCAATGGTTGCAAACCTCAGCGACAGTGATGAGGAGGAGGAGAATGAAACTACCAACTTTGTAGCATTTGCGTCTATCACAGAAGCATGCAGTGAATCCAGCCACATCAAGTCTCCTCAACCAACTCTTCTGACTGGTGACTCTTCAGACAGCGACAATGAAGAACTCACGTAAGAGTCACTGGCTGAATCATACAAAGACCTGCACGAAAAATGGCTGTTGGTGTTCAATCTGAACAAAAAACTCAACAACACTGCTGCCACCATGACTGAAGAAAAGGACAAACTCTGGCAAGAAGTCGATATTCTGGTTGCACAGAAGGTGGAACTCCAGGCTGCAGTCAATTCACTGAACACTCAGCTTACAGAAATTAAGCAAGATAGGTTGTGTCTGCTGGCTCAGAAAACGGATCTCCTGGGAATTATCTCCTCCCTAAAAGTTGACATGGAGAAAGATCGTGAAACTTATCCAACTGGGATGGCGGGTCTGAGGAAAACTATTTCGGATCTGAAACACAAAGAGGTGTTCCTCTTGAGGAAAGTGGAGTCTCTGGAACTCCAAGTAGAATCTGAGAAAATGGACCATTCAGCCACTCGGAAGGAACTCAACCAGCTCAAACAGTCGGTAAAGATGTTGAACTCTGGGACTAAGGATCTAAATGAGATTCTCAGGTCACAAAGAATGGAGTCTGGACACCGGGGATTGGGTTTCACAGAAGAAGGATGCTCAAAAGGTATAACGTTTGTTAAAGCAAAACCAGTGGCTGAACGAAACCCGGAACAGAAGGTGGGACAGAGACTGGATCAGCACCAGAGAAAGAAGGTGAGACAGACCCCGAAACAGAAAGTGGATCTGTCCCAAGAAAAAACCACGGCTGGTCAAAGAAGAACTCGCAATGATCGAACCAGCTCCTTCATAGAACAGAAAGAAGATCTCCGCACATGCTGGTACTGCTTTAAAATCGGACACATCAGACCAAGGTGTCGTTTGTTCCTTGCTGAACGAAGAGCTATGAGCCACAAGAATAAACCTCGAATGCAACGGATCTGGGTACCAAAGGCAAGCGAGACCGTATGTCTGGCCGCGCTCAACTCATCATGTCACATAGGGAAAGATCACTGGGTCTTCGACAGTGGTTGCTCCGCTCATATGACAGGTAATTCTAAGTTTCTTACAAATATTCGACCTGTTATAAAGAAGCAGTTTGTCATCTTTGGAGATGGAAGAAAGGGTCAGGTGATCGGCTGTGGGACATTGAAGGTTCCGGATCTTCCTGCTCTCAAGGACATTCTCTTGGTTGATGGATTGAAGTTGAATCTATTCAGCATTAGTCAACTATGTGATGATGGACATCTTGTCACCTTCACTCAAGACTCATGTCTCGTATTGAATAAGGACGGAAGCTCATTAATGGAAGGAGACAGGTCTCCCAACAATTGCTACCTCATTGGTTCTACTGAACCGGTTGGTTCTTCGGCATATCTACCAAGTCGACGGATTGAGATGGGCTTGTGGCACAGGCGAATGGGTAATCTTACTCTCAAAAATTCAATGATGCTCAACGCAACAGAACTCATCCGAGGAAGGCTCAAGGAGACAGGAGATTCTGACGCACTAAGTGATGAATGGCGAATCAAGTCTCAGACAAAGAACTTGTCCCTCAACAGCTGTCAGCACTGTACTAGCAGAAAGGTAAAACAGATTCACATGAATATGAGTGGACCGATAAAATCAGGGAACCGTGGGAGCTCCAAGCATGTTTCTGCGTGCATCGTTGGGCAGTTGTCCGGAGTTCGGAATAAACGCCCATCAATCATGGATATGTTCGAGGGGGAGTGTTACCACAAGCCAAAATCGCACACACCCATGTTGATAATACCATGTTCAGATCTAACAACCGTTCGCAGGGCCAAACAAGATTCGTGCCCCTACAGAGCAAGTATGCCGCGAAGCTAGCAAGTCTACGCCAGAAAACATTCGTGCCCTTACAAAGCAAGTATGCCACGAAGCTAGCAAGTCTCCAAAGAACGCATGTCACTACTCCCCTCAAACTGTCTAAACACAAAGGGAAACAGGAGAAAGTGATCCGTATGCGATTAAAGCCTACAGAGGTTGAGATCCTTAGATCCGTGCGGGGTCTAGGTGCTATCCGTATGCGACTGAATCCTGGAGAGATTGAGACCCTTAGATCTTTGCAGGGTCTAGGTACTATCAATCACTAAGCCCGACAGGGCAGTGGTCAGTCAGAGTCGCAACTCCAGCAAACCAGTTGGACTGACCACTTAAGGACGGGAGCTGGATTAGAAGGTACAATTTTAGAAGATGAATATTTTTTATTTCTGAGAGATAATTTCGGGCCGTTATAAGGAAAGGAGGTTTTATTTTTTTTAAAACCATGTTTGGGAAGTTGAAAAGGAAATTCAATTTCAGTCTCGTTGCTTCTTCCTTCCTGCTTCGATAACCCTAGCACTGCCGTTCCTCGCAAGTCTTCCCAAATTTTCATCTCTGTGGCAACAATGGTTCACACCAGAAAATCCTCCAAATCAGTCATCAAGGGTTCTTCGGAATCAAAGAAGGCGGACAAGAAATCATCTGATTCCATGGCGGCAAAGGCTCAAATTCCAAAACCGACTAAGTCGAAATTTCCAATGAAGAAAAAGGCGTCGCCTTTGGTTGCAGAATCTTCGTCATTACCTAGTGTCAAAATCTCAGACGGCGTAGCGGTTTCCTCAAACCCGAAAGTTGGGGTGGTGGAGAGGGAAGGACCGGAACCTGCTGCGAAGCAGAAGGAAGTCTCTTCGCAACCTTTGGAGGAACCTCTTAAACCAACCGGTGCTAGGTCGAAACCATCAAGTATCGTTCCTCTAAAAATCTTGTCCCAATCTGAGGTATCTTCAAACCCTACTGCTCCAATTGATTTTTCTTTGCATGTTAAAGAGGCGGTTGTTGAAAAGAAGAAAGGTGTTGATTGTGGTGAAGCCAGTAGGGCTAGTATTGGTAATGCTGTTGATTATGGTGGAGCTAGTAGGGCTGGTATTGTGAAATCCTCTGTTGATACTATGGATGTTGTTAGACCGGGAAAGTCTGCTTCTAAGGTGTCTGGGCGTTCGATATCATGGAAGGAGAAAATCCATGCATCTGGATATGTGCGTCCTTCTGGTCTACGAAGGAATGTGGTAAATCGTCAGGGTAAGACTGCACAAAAGCTTCTTGCCAAGATCAGTGCAGTAAGGAGATGCCCAGTTGCGACGACAGAACCAGTAGCTGATCAGGTTCCTGCTCCCACCACTAAAAGTAAGGTGACTGTTGGTGAAAATACAGAAGGTGGCACAAGGGATGTGCATGAGTGTTCAGGTGGTAAACCGCAAACAAAGGAACATTGCAGTCTGTCTGAAGCACCTGTGTCATCTAAGCAGGATGATGAGCTTGATGACCTTTTCAATGACATCGATGCGGTCGTAGAAAATCTACAGAAGGAGGTTGTCACTGATGTGCCAATGGGTGCTCAGTCCTCTCATGCCAAGGAAGCCGTGCTTGAAGATGCTACTCTTGCCAGCAGTTCGGAAAGTGGAGAAGAGGCAAGTTCTGCAGAAGGTGTTCCATCTGGATGTCAGCTCGATGCTAAGACAGTCGCGTCTCAAGAGATCTCTGGCTCGGAGGCTGAGTCAGTTGAAAAAGCAGTTCCAGTCAGTATACAAGACAAGGCTGTGAATGATGTGGTGGAGGATGCTGCCCAGACTGTCTCTTTGTCAGACACATCCTCTGAGGATGCTCAAGATGCTGTTCCTCTTGCGATGCTCAGGAAAGAAAAGATTGTCAAAATGAAGAAGAAGAATGTTGTTGAAAGCCCCGCCAAGAAAGTCAGCACCAGTAAGGCAGATGTTAGTAAGGCTACAGGAGAGGTCATCAGGGCTAAAAAGAGAAATCGTGAAACCTCTGTACCTGCTTTTGAGGACGCTCCAGTCGGGATTGTGAAGAAAGGGATCTGGTTTGCTTCCAAGGATGCAGCTCGAAAGTGGAAGGCTGTCCAGAAATGAAAGATTATCCCTGAACGTCGTCTTGATGACACTCGATACAAAGGTAAAGAGGTGGTGCATACTCTGAGGCAAAATTGCCAGATCTGGACTCTCACCAAGTGTAAGCCGTTTAATGATCAGCTGATTCGTGAAGCCATGGCGAACCTTCCTCCGCAGTTTGGCGTTGTTGGGGATAAAGACTATGGGGTGGTCTACGTGAGGGGGAGACGAATTATCATCAATCCTGAGCTTATCAACACTTACTTCCAGATGGATGACCCAGAAGTTGATGAGGAAGTGACGGACTATGACAAAATTGCGGACACTATCACTGCTGGTTCCGTCCCATGGTGGCCTGACACCGTTGTGGCCACAGCTGATTTGTCAACCTTCTACTCCATGCTTTTCTTCATTGCTGTGTTCAACTGGAAGCCCTCCTCCCATCACTCTACAGTCAGCAAAGATGTGGCTCTACTGATTTACCAGATTGGGAACAAGAAGGTGTTCAATCTGGGTCGAGTCATGTTTAAACAGATCGCTGAACACGCTATCTCCTGCCGTTCTCTTCACCAGATATGCTTCCCATCTCTCATCTATGAGTTGATCATCAACCAAGCTCCAGAACTAAATGATCCGAATGGTCGTCTCTCCAAAGCTCCTCAACAATTCTCGGTCGATCATAAGCTCTTCAAAGGGCGACATGTGAATGATCTCAAGGAGGCAGGACAGCGAGGAATGGACATTCCAGAGTCCTCAAAGCAAGGGGGTGCCAGGATGGGACGAGATGAGAGGTCCAGGCTGATGAAGGAGTTGGAAGCCATTATCGCAACAGCTAAGGAGCAACGCAAGCAGATCAACAAGTTGGCCCGTGCTCTGCGTTATCCAAGTGACGATGAAGATGTGGATGAGGAATCTGATGGTGATTTCGATGAAAGGTCGTCCGCATGAAGGTCCACTACTGTCTCTTTTGAACTCTGAATCTTGATACTTTTCATTTTGTTTTGTTTCAGTGCTTGTTCTGGCACACTGGTTCGTACTGTTTGAACTTAGATTGGACCCCTTGCCAGTTTGTGGCAAAAAGGGGGAGTATTTTGAGAGTGACAATTTTTGTTCTCTCAAGGTTGTCTAATGTCTAGATAGTTAGATAGATCTAGTTATCTAGTAGATTTGGTTTTGCCAAAATGCCAAGGGGGAGATTGATGCTCCCTTAAGTGGCATGTATTTGGCAAAACGTAGTTAGACAGTTCAAGCAGGAGTTCAGGGGGAGTTCGAACACATTCTAGGACTTCAGTACACATGGAGCAGACGCAAAGATGATTTCCGGAATGTTCGAAAGATTGAATGACGGTTCGATCTGTTATTGGACAGCGAAGATTTCGATCATCAGATATTCGAATGAATATCTACATATCAGATTGAAGGCGGCGTGGCTGACTTGGCAAGGAAGTCTTCGAATATTCTTCCCACCGATTTGATAAAGATACACATCACAATATTTAGGAATATCTCCTAAAATATTTGATGAGATATCTGGAGCAGATTTGGATAGCGCCCATGCATATAAATACAAGGGTAGGGCGACCAGATATCCATCGCTTTCTGAGAGAAAAATACACGAGTGTATACTGCTGATCTGAGATTGGAGAAAGCGACGGCCGACTGTGTTTCCCCACTGGAAATTCATCGGCACTGGATGTGTCTGTTCTAGTGTGCTATTCAAACAGTCTAAGATAGGAGCTTACCGCTGCACACGATGACTACTCACAACCAGCTTTCACGCGAAACCTTCCGACTTCAGGAGAAGGTCGAGCTCGTTCAGACGGAAGGTTTGGGCGAAGGGGATGAAGGTGAACCGAGGGGATCCTTGATTGCAGATCTGAGAGACGGTGGCTTAGAAGCAAGGCAGTTACGAACACGGCGTTTTGTAAGCATAAGTCCTCTTATTGTTCTAAGCACGTAATAAAGATTTGTGTCCCTTTTAGGGTGTGGGAAACCCCCCAGAGTAGGCGTAGCCAAACTGGGTATCATTCTGTGTGTTCTGCTACTGCTTTCTACTTACTGCACAGTCTCAGAGGTGTTCAAGGTCTGTCTCAACCAGTCCCTTGAACAGTAGCTTGAACAGGTTGCTATATTTCAGATATCCATCTGGGGGAAGGGCCTGATCATCTAATATATATGGAAGCACAACCTGGATGGGGCCTTCACAGCCAAAAGCTTATGGCTTTCCTTTCAAACAAAGCATGATCGCTGTCAATGGGCTGCCTCCATTTGGTGCCCATGGATTTCCCCGAAGGTGTCCACCATCATTTGGAAGCTCTTTCACGAAGTAGTGCCGACTGACGAGAACATTGTGTTCCTGGGCATCCCCTTTGCCTCGAGATGTGTTTGTTGTGGCTCGCCCTGTCAAGAATCTTCATCCCACCTATTCTTTCGCGGGGACTTTGGTCACAAACTTTGGTCTTGGCTCAGTGACATCTTTAAAGTGGGACGTCCCTATGGACTTGCTTCGCTAGAGAAAAAATGGCTCACAATCCCGTCTAAGGCATCCTTTATGGAGTGCCTTAGGGTAGGTCTGGTATGCTGTATCATCTGGGAGCTTTGGAAATTTCGGAACAAATTGATCCACGACAACGGGATATCAGCTCCGTCTGTGTTTGATCGGTCGAATTCTTGACCTATTATTCACTTCATTCGATGATGGATTAGGTTTGTTTTCCAGATATTTTGTTATCATTTAACTTATTTTCTAGTGTTTCAGGTCATATATCACATACCTAACACTTTTGGATTGATTCGAAGCAAATCAAGGCAATTGGTGAAGATTTGGGCAAAAACAGGACAAAACAGGGCAGACGGACCTTTGCGAAGTATTTTGCATGCCCAGAGCGCATATCATGTCCAAATGGGCCTATAACTTTGTAGTTGACACCAAGAGCAGATTCGAAGGTTTCGACCTCCAAAAAGGCAATGGAAGTCTCTGCCAGTTTGCCCTACCGTGACAAAATCATATGTCCCGGGTGTCACGGCCCCTAAATTTCCCAGAGAGTTTCAGGGGGTCGTGACGGCCGAGATACCCGTGACAAAATCATTTGTCACGGCCCCGTCGAAGATAGTTTCTAAAAACAGGGCAGATTGACCTTTACGACCTGTTTTGCACGCATAGATCGCAGGTGTCTAAATTGGTTGATTCAAAGCTTGTTGGAAAGCTAATTCAATGAGCTACAAATTTTTAGTTTACGCCAAGATCACATTCGGAGGTTAAAACTATGACAAATCCACCCGAAGTCTGAAATAATCCACCCGAAGTCTCTGCCATTTTTCAGGGCTGTGACAAAACACGGCGTCACGGGTGTCACGGCACCCTTAAGCCTCAGAACTGAAGCAGCCTTACGAGAACTTGATCCAGCCGACCGGCTGAGATTGGCTTGCCTAGCCAGCCGACCGGCTGGCCGTCGGGACAGATTTTGGACATTGTTTCCTAATTTTGTTTTTGGGAAGTTTTTGGGCTGTTTGGGCTTTGAGGTTGTTTTTGGCTATAAAAGAGAGACAACCAGGGTGGATGAGGGGGAGATTTTGAGTGTTTGGATAGAGATTTAAGAACCCTAACTTGGGAGAAAACAGAGATCATCGCAAGAGATTGAGGATTCAACGAGCCACATCGTCTACACGGTTTCCTCGTCCTTAACTTCCTTTTATACACTACTTTTGGTTAACTTACCATGAGTAGTGAGTAGTCTTCTTATTCTGGGATCCTACGTATCTCGTGCTATGTACCCAACTCGTCATGTGATCAATTAAACAATTTTTATTTATGCGATTCGAATATTCAATTTCATTGCGCTTAATTTTATCGTTCTTGCAAGTTTTACATTGAATGAGATGTTTGCATGCTAGAACGTATTTAGATTATTTACCGAAAGATGGATGGATCCTAGGTATTAATCGGAATGCATGAAATTGATATTAGGTCATGGTAGCTACAATGATAGTACATGAATTAATAGGAAAGTTGACTTTCGTCTGAAAAACCCTAAGTTTAATAATTGAGATCGTTGATAATCCGTGGATGGACGGCATTCAACGATTGAGATTAATCTAGACAATGATCCGTGGATGGGCCGCTTGTCTAGTGTTATTTTGGTTTATTTCCAAATTCGATAGCATGAATAATTTGCGTGACATGATTGCATGATTAGTTGGGTTGGCACGGGTGAAGTATGATTCTGGAATTCTTTCTCTGATCAAGTACAAACCATTATTTTTCTGCACTAAATTTTTGCTGATTTCATCACATCAAAATCTTGTTAATCGGAATAGCTAAATAGTCGCCTGTTAACTAGTATTCACACGCGTTGTTCCTTGGATCGACCCTTGGCTTACCAAGGTTATAAATTTTGTTTGACTGCAATTTGACCCCTAAAACTCATAACTTGACGACTATAAAGGGTTAAAAATACGCTTGTCAAAATGGCGCCGTTGCCGAGGAGCAGCGTCTAGTGTGATATTAGATTTAACGTGTGTAGTTTAGACTATTCCACCTTGTTCGTTACTTGACTTTTTCTGCTTTCTCTTGCTACATTCACTCTTCCCTTGGCTTTTTGCAGATACTGCTTAGTACATGCCACAGAAAATACCTAGGCAGAAGAAGAAGGTTCAGGTATCAGAAGAGGACTCACCGGACCAACGAAGAACTCTTCGCAGGGTCCAAAACGAAGCTCTACAACTCCGAGCACTAAATCGCAATTTCGCAGCCCTTAATACGAATCAGAATCAAGCATTGATGAATGACCAGCAGTGTCCCGTGCAGCAACCAGTGCGCAGGACCCTTGAAGATTACACTGCTCCACGTGTCTCAGGATTCCAATCTGCCATTGCACCACCTGGTATAGCAAATAACACATGGGAACTCAAAATGGGACTCATTCAAATCGTGCAAAATAATCAGTTTTCGGGAAGGATGAATCCCTCACCAACACCTTAAGCGGTTTGTCCAGATGTGCAACAGAGTGAAGAGTAATGGTGTCCCTCCAGAGTCCTACTACATGAGGCTATTCCCATTCTCGCTTTCTGACAAGGCTAGTAGGTGGCTAGGCAGTCATGCAGAGGGCACGTTTACTACCTGAGATAAGTTGGCTGAGGCCTTTCTCCAGCAGTACTTCCCACCATCAAAGACAGCTCACTTCAGGAACAAGATCATCTCTTTCCGTTCTATGAATGGTGAGACTCTCTAAGAAGCTTGGGAGAGACACAAAAAGCTGATGAGACTGTGCCCTCATCACAATCTGGATCTATGGCAGATTATAGACACTTTCTATCAAGGAATTGACCAGGGGATGCGCACCTTGATAAATCAAGCAGCTGGTGGAGGACTCAATGGAGTCCCGATGGAAGAGACCTTTGATATCATTGAAAAGGCAGCTCAAGACTATCACCTCTGGACGAGTGACCGAGGTAATCCGAAGGATAAGAAGGGTGTGCAAGATCTCTACCTCGCTGATAGCATCAACGCCATTGCTGAGTTGACCAACACAGTGAAGATGCTTGCAGCTGAAGTCAAAAATCTGAAGACAGACTCCTCTATAAAATCCTCTGTTGTTACTAATGTGGCTGTCTACTGTCAGATATGTGGCTCTCCTTCTCATTTCGCAGATAGCTGTCCGGTGATGGGACAAGATAATAACGGCGGAAACCAGGAGGATGCTAATTATGTAGGGCAATACAATCAAGGAAACGGTTTCTCCACCGGTTCAGTCATGAATAGGTGGGACAACCAGAATAGGAACAATCCTAGCCTCTCTTATAAGCCGCAGAATCAGGTAGCACCAGGATTCCCTTACAGACAGCAGCAAGACAATGCTCCCTACCAGCTGAGGAATCAGTACAATAACCTGGCTCAACAACAACAAAATCAGAATTCAGGGAGCTATAACAATCCAACTCAGCCACAACAAGCTCAGAACTCCGGGTCGACGTCAAACATAGAAGCCATGATAGCTATCTTCATAATCGAACAGCGAAAGACGTTCGATGAACAGCGAAGAACGTTTGAGGATCGGTGAAATGCATCTGAGCAAACCGCTGCTGAGGTAAGAAAACTACAAAGGATTGTAGAGCAGCTCGCTATTCATGGCAGAATGTTGGAGACTCAGATAGCTCAACAAGCAAATTCAGCAAGCAGAGAACACGGGAAACTCCCATCGAAACCAGATCTGAATCCTAGGGAATCAGTGAATGCCATCACACTCTGAGGAGGAAAACATGTTGAGATGCTGCCAGCTCAAGCCACTCGATCTCCAGCTGCAAAATCAGCATCTGAAGAAGAAATGTCGAAGGAAGCTGAAGACCGAGCCAAAAATTCAGCGCAGACAGTGGAGCCGGCTCCTTATAGACCCCCAGTTCCATTCCCTCAGCGGCTATTGGGTGCAAGGAGGGATAAAGAATTCAAGCAGTTTTTGGATAAGATTCGCACTCTATACATCACGCTGCCACTCACTGAAGCCATCACTCAGATTCCTACTTATGCCAAATTTATGAAGGAGATTCTGACTGGGAAAAGAAAAATGGACGGGACCGAGACAGTGGCCCTGAGCGACGAGTATAGTGCAGCCATGCACCAGCCCATGCCGCCCAAACTTAAAGATTCAGGGAGTTTTTCTATCCCTTGTGATATTGGTGGTATTACTGTTCGTCGTGCCCTGTGTGATCTAGGTGCTAGTGTGTCTATCATTCCATATTCTTTGTATGCTAAACTGAATTTGGGTGTTCTTTGTCCTAGTAATGTCACTATTCGCCTTGCGGATCGTTCTTGTAGACTCCCGAGAGGGGTTCTAAAGGATGTACCCGTCAAGGTGAAGCACATTTACCTTCCAGTCGATTTCATAGTGCTGGACATCTCTGAGGACGTAGATATCCCAATTATTCTTGGTAGGCCATTTCTTTACACGACTAAGGCAGTCATTGACATGGATAGAGGTTCCTTAGCCTTGCAAGTAGGCAGTGAAAGAGTTGTTTTTAATCTGCCTGTGATGAGTCATATTTATACGACTCGTCAAATCGACTAATCCCATTTATTTCGACACTTTTATATGCGAACATTTACTTTATAGTATGGTTTTGCATTTCAGGTGTTTTGGAAGCTGAAGGAGGAAACGCGCATAAAATGTGATATTTTGTGCCAAAAACACCACAATGGTAGATCAGACCTTCAGACGTTCGACGGAGTGCTGGGAATGGACGGCTGAGCAGAAAAATACGAACCACACGTCATTGCGTAGCTGACTCAATTCCCTACAACTCTCTAGTTCACACCGAGAGCATCCGAGGTCATATAGAAGGTCAAATCCAGAGTGGAAGTCAGAACTGGCGTGCAGACTCAGAGAGGACCACGGACACTGTTCATTTTATGAACAGTGTCCGCGGATGTTAAAGTGAACAGTGTCCGCGGCGCTAATGTGTACATGGTCCGTGGCCGACGTCAGCAGAACCGAGATTTGGAAATTGAGCCCAAAAACAGACCTGGAAGCCCTATTTTTTGCTATAAATAAGATCTTTGGGTTAGGGTTTCCAGTATCTCATATTCCCGTCATTGAGGAGACGACTCTAGAGGAGAAGACGCAAGCTTTCGACAAGAGAGAAGAGATTTCCCTACTTTTAATTATGTGTTTTTCCATGATTATGTGTAGCTAACCGCCTAATTCAGTTTAGGGTTTCGCATATTGTGACGTTTGTTTTGAGACTTTGTTCTTAATGCTATTTCATGTTTTACTAGTTCTTGTGCTTATCTTATGAATTAACTTGTTAGATTAAGTGGAAGCTTTGTCGCAAAGCTTTATTGAGCAGTTAATTCTTACCGTTAATATCTACTGGAAACTTTTTCGTAAAGGTAGGTCGTAACACCTAGGCTAAATAATACCTTTGTCGGATTATTAAGTTTAGGAAAGAACTAGAAGTCTAACCCCTTTGTCGGGTTAGATTGTAGTGTATCACCTTTGTCAGGGTACTTAGGGTTGTTACCTTTGTCGGAACAACCACACTTTGAAACATGAGATTAGATATTTAGCAGTCAATGATAAACATGTCTTTTTTATTTTTTTTATTTTTTGTGATTCACTTTGTCTTCTTATTATAGTGGAACAAGTGGTGACGAAGAAGGCGATGAGGAAGATGATTGTTGCGGGGTAAAAAGAGGAGTGATTCGTCTTCTTCCAAAATTTTCTTGAGCCCCTGGAGAAAATTCTATAATGCACATGAAGGAATTTTACAATACGTGCAGGACTTTTAAACCTAAAGGAGTAACACTGGAAGAGCTCATGTTTAAGGCTTTCTATTTCTCATTAACTGACTCTGCAAAATCTTGGTTTATCTTTTCATTCACAGATTATATGGGCACTTGGGAGCAATTACGAGATAAGTTTTTATGGAAGTATTCTCTACCTTCAAGCCCTGAAATTCGAAGAGAGATTACTACTATTCAGCAGTTGCAAGGGGAGACATTGTATGATTGTTTAGAACACTTCAAAGACCTTCTTGTAAGATATCCGAATCATAAACTGACAGATCTTAGTCTTATTGAGAGCTTTCTTGATGGAATGCTTCCACTAGAGCGTTGTATGCTTGATGCTGCTTCAAGACGCTCGATAATGAATTTCAGCATCAAGAAAGCATGGAAGCTGATAGACACATTTTCGGAAGGTACGAGATGGTATACCATACACAACAATACCTATGAAACACAGACGATGAAAGCTGATTCACTGCCGAACATCGCATGCAACACTATAGTCACAGGATTACCCGCTGATGTGTATAATATTTTCGTTTAGTCAAAAAAAAATTATAATTTGACCGGTAAGACCGGTGTCGAACCCAAGGGAGCAATTGGATTATACGCTAGGGAAATCAAGTTTTCTATCTCAGCTATTCCTTCAGATCAATTATGAGGTGATTATCAAACAAGAAACAAGTAATGAAATGTTTTCAAGGGGTTTCAATTCAATTAAAGAGAGTTTCGAGGGGATACTCCCCTCCCTGGCAATTTCCCGATGATCATGTACACAATAGTTAAGTGATTCATAGGTGTCAATTGGCTCAAAACCTAGCTTGGACTAAGGTAGATAAACTCTCGTTTGAATCTAGTCCTAATCAAGCTCTCTCTATTAGAATCTCACTTTCTCAATTTATTGATTCACTCTATAGCACTATTATCCTTGGAATCTCTCCCTAAGGCAATAGATGTTATAGGCATTAAGTTCTAGTCAACCTCACACCATGCATTTACTCTCATAAACACTAGATATGATCATTTTCTCCTTATCCAAATCATCACTAAGCTCTCTCGATACTTAGATCAAAATTCTAACACTAACTTGTCACTTAGGCATTTTCTCAAACACTTGGTGACATGTCATAGAATAAGCATATGAGGAAATGAAATAAACACCAAAGATTACATGTTCAATCTGTATACATGATCAAAGAGTACCAAGGAGGGTTGTAAAACCCTCAAAACACAAGGGGACTACTCACACATCATGTAAGACAACATGGTGTGAGTAGGGTTTTTTGCACAACAATTGAGAATAGAAGAGGGATAGAAGAAGGATGGTTAATCCTAGTGTCTCCCTTGATCTTCAATCCTTCTTTGTTGGATGATGATGGATGACCTTGATTTGATCTCTTTTTCTTGTATTTTCCCCCAAGATGCCAAGTGCCTAGGTCAAACTTGCCTCTTTCTATTTATAGCATCGGGTAAAATTTTGCACTGTAGCAGTCCCAGTCGGTCGACTGGCGGATGCTGGTAGCCCAGTCGGTCGACTGGAGGTTGAAAAGGAAGTCTCGTGTAGTGATTTCCCAGTCGACCGACTGCGCAAATGAAGAATGTGAGGCTCCTGAGTAGCTTGGCCAGTCGACCGACTGGCGACCTCAGTCGAGCGACTGCGCAAGTGGGCAAGTCTGGGCATCTGAAGCTCCTGGTCAGTCGACCGACTGGAGGGTCCAGTCGACCGACTGCGGAAACGCAGTTTTTAAGCCTTCTGAAGCCTTTCGCCAGTCGACCGACTGGTGCAGGGGAGATTCCCATTCGATCGACTGAAGGTCTTTTTGCCCATATTTTGCTCTAGTCTTCGATTTTTCCCCGAGTTTTCGTATTTTGGCCTTGACACTGAGATATCTTGTTTTGTACCTGAAACGTACGAAAAGAGATCAAATGACATCGAATTATCGCCGGAAAAGAACTAAAGCTATAGTGAAAACGGGTACTAATAAGTCGAAAACTCGACTTATCAACACTCCACACTTAAGCTTTGTTCGTCCCGAACAAAGTATGCAAATATGCCAAGGTCGTGCAAATGGCGAAATGCTAGTGGCGCTATGTTTTTCGTCTATTTGCCTCACTAGCTTTCACAAAGTCTCGATCATTATTTCTAAACATGTTATTGAAAAGTAAATGCAAGTATATACAACCTAACTAGCTCCTTTTCGTAGGCGTTACGAATGCATTTAGCATATGCATTAAGCCTTTAAACCCCTAGGCTACCCTAGTGGACGAGTTATAGTCTCGTGAGAGTATTCAGAAAAGAGAATACTCACAAATCCCATATGCACCTATCCCATAAGGATGAATGCAAGAGTGCTCAACCAAGGCGAGGATTTCTCAAAACCAATCCCTCACCCCAAGCTAGAACTACCGTCACATTATCATCAAAAGAACTTTTGAACCATTTGAGTACCCTTGAGGTTGTGCATTCAAGATCATCAATACTAGAGCTATCAAATGTCTCATCCAAAGTTCCACTCATTTTCAAGGCAATACAATAGAAGCAAAGTTAATAGTTTTGCACAAAAGAGTGTCAACCGCTCACCTATGCTAGCTAGGGCTAGTCCATTGGCTCACGACATGGAACTCATTCCCAAGTTTTAGGCGCTTAAGCCATAATCCATAAGGGAAGAGGAATTCGACACTAGAGTTCTCAATAAACATGCATAGACCAAATGGTAACTCCCGTGCAAGCACATGGGTCGTCCAAGAGTCATTCCAACTAGCACACAATGCAAGTGATGAATCCCGCACAAATGAAAAATGGAGGAAAACATAGAGTCAAGTTTTAAGTGTTTCTTATTTTCTTTTTGAAATGGCCTTTGGCCTACAAATGCTTTCGAGGGGGAACTTTTCTTCCTAACCCCCGGCATTTGTATCATTTTTGAAGCAAAACTGCTCGTGTACATCGAGAAAGTTCTTAGTCGGGGCTTTGCCCTCTTTGACCACAAAAACTTTTTGTTGGGGCCTATTTTTCGCCCTCTTTTGACTCCACACTTAAAACTTGACAATATGTTCAAAAAGTGTATGGAATGCGCGGGAAACAATCATAAACAAGTCACTAAATTAGAAAGAGCTCGAGTCACCAAGGAGCAAACAAGAGGTCTAAGTTTTTCGTGAAAAGTTTTTTTAAAAGTGCTTGCTAAAACTCAATCCAAGGTATTTCAAGGAAAATACTTAGAGAATTAGATAGACAAGGGATAGCAATGACATTGATTCACAAGAATGCACATTCAAGGGTATAGGTCGGTTCTAAGTTCAAGATCCAATAAATGTGACAAATAGGCTAGATGTGATTTATAGGGATTTAGAATCGATAGTCACAAGCCTATGTGGTTAAAAACACTCTCATGTAGGGATAATGTGCAAACGATGCAAGTGTCCATCTAAAAATGATAAGCATGGCATGCAAACATGTGAACTATGCGCATCAAACCACTCCACACTGAATTCAAGCTTAGTCCCTAAGCGCAAAGAATGATAAAATAAAGGCAAAGGCGCATAGGAACTCCCCTCGTTTGCAGAGCCGGTGACATAACTCTTAGGATTGAGAAATAACCTTTGGGTTGCAAATGTAGACAAAGAAGGTGGATGATGTATATCCTGTAGAGTGAACAACATACATGGTAAACACCTTCAATAACATAGGAAATGTAGCATACAACCAAAGGCGAGTCAAGAGTACAATCACTCAAAAGGGCATACATCATCCAAAATTGCGCCAAAAGGCGACTTAACATCCAAGTACATGATCTAAGCAAGAAAGCATCAAAGCATAGACAAAAGTAAGAACAACATGAAAAACAAGCTCAAGATGTAGCCTCGTCGCCTCCTCGAGTGATCTCTCTAGCAGAATCTCGAACTCCCTCCTCTCTAACAGAACTCTCCCGCTCTATCGTGCCCCCAGGGAGTGGTGTGCCTGCCTCCCCTACTCTAGAAGCTGGCGTGGTAGGCAAGGGGGAGGAGCCACGACGGGCAGAAAACTCTGTAGCAACTGGAGGAGCTAATGGACCACCAGAACCTCTGACCATGGATAATAATGTAGACCGGAGCCACTCCCACTCCTGGCGAGCTCTCGCGTCAGACTCTCTAACAAAATCCTCTAGCCGAGTCAAGCCACTCCTCAGGTCGGTAATATCTGATCAGATCCTCTGTCTCCACTCAGTTGAATCATCTGTGGCAGGAGGAGGACTCTCAACCGCAGGCTGCATGGGTGGCAGCTCCTCATCCATGCGTGCCTCCTCAGGAATGGGAGCTGCGGGCTCGTCGGCTGGAGGAGGGGAAGGAATAGGCGAGGAAGGAGGGCAATAAAGGGGGTTGACTTGCTTGAAGAACCTCCTCCGATACGTCGCATAATCCTGAAGCTCCTTCTTGTGAGGCTTCCTGTCTGTCTCCCAAGTCTTCCCATCCTTCTTGAGGATATGCATGTGCTTCATGGTGCCCAAATCAAGTGTACTCCTGGATGGCTTGGGACATCCCTCATGGCCAAAGGTGAGGTTACACCGTAAGACTATCAATGTAATCAAGGATCCACCTCCCAAAGCACGATTCCTCGTGCTCTCCTTCACAATGGCCTGAAATCTGGTGGCGAGGATAGCAAGCTAATCAATGACCTCCCCGTGATCAATAGCTAATAAGAGGTCCATATCGGGGAGGGTAAATACCCTAGCCTTCGCCGTCCGGGTGTTTATCCCAATGGCTATGAGGTGGTGGATAATCTTCCACACCGGGTCGGTGATCGCCGAAGAGTTGTAGGATGATATGAACCACTCATTCCGCCCCGAAATCCTCTTCCAAAATCTGCACTGCTAATGCTCAGTGAATTTCCGGGCTATAGCATCATGAGGAGGGAATCCCAGCCATTCCCGGATAACACTCTCTCTAATCTTGAACTCCCTTCCTCCCAAGACAAATTTCCAAGAGAATTCCCTATCTTCTCCCTCCCCCTCCTTATCCCACTCAAAAGAGCAAATAAACTCTTCTACTACCCTTTGGTAGGATCCCGGATCATCATTAAACAAAAAATTCAGTCCACTATGAGTAAGTCGGGAGTGTACCTCATCCGTGACCGCACTATCAATGCCTCGAAGGAGCCCCATGTCGGGGTATAGAGTAGGAAGGGCCGTCTTCCCCTTCTTCTTGATGATGGCATGGCGCATCCGGTGCTTCTCATCTCTAAACTCTAGAGGTACGGAGAAGGGGTAAGGGGTCGGGAATGGCAAGGGTCCCTCCAATGGCCCTTTATTTGGCAATATCGGGACGAGGGCACTGGAGAGAGACGCTCCGGCTGTGGGCGAGGGCTCTCTAGGCAATGGAGAAGATGGCGCTCTAGGGATAGGAGGAGCCGGGGCTTTCTTCTTCTTTGGCTTCTTCGGTGCGGAGGAGGCACCTTTCGAAGACTTGCTCTTCTTTGATGGTGGGCGAGGTGGAGGAGAAGCCGGAGGAGCGTCTAATTCCTCATCAGAGGCTGAGCTATCGTCCCTTAATGTGGTTCTCACCAATCTCCTCTTGCGCGTGACAAGAGGCCTATCATCCTCGTCACCTTCGATGTGATCATCAATGGGAGCATCACTATGGAATTCATGGGTTATCTCCTTGCCTTTTGATTTGGATTTGGACGATGAGCCGACGCGAGGCATGACTGAAATGGGACCGAAAAGCTGGGATTCTGCACTGAGCTGAGCTCCAGTCGGTCGACTGGACTGACGAATCTAGGTCGAAAGTTAGAGTTTTTCAATCGGCTTCGTCGGACCAAATTGGTGCTAGGGGTTTGTAGGCGTGCTGATTTCGAGTTGAATGAGCAGTCGCCCGGGTGGAGAGGACGCCGGACGTAGGAGATCGGCGAGGTGAGGGTTTTCCGATCGAGTCGGAGATGTGGATGGTTGCGGCGGTTGAGGTGCAGCTGGGTTGGCCGGAGATGGCGAGCTGATGGTGAGGCGATGGCGAGCTGGTGGCGGGGTCAGGTGAAGGTTGGGGCTTGGGCGGATCGGAGTCGGTCGAGTGGGAAGAGTGGAGTCGGGTGAAGTGAGAAAGAAATGGGAAGAGGAGTATTTGGATAAGTATTTCCCAGTCGGTCGACTGCGGAAACGAAGATTTTGTTGCTTCTGAGAACACGCGCGAGTCGGTCGACTGAGACTGGTCAGATTTCCATTCCTTTTGAAGCACATGCACAGTCGGTCGACTGGGCTTGTGGCCACCTGCCAGTCGACCGACTGGAGCACGAATATCAGCTTCAACGATTTTCTCCTTGTTTGAACTCCCAACTCCACACTTAGAATTTTTACTCCGCAGCACGAATGAACACCACTCAATATTCACATAAATTCAATGCAAACTCAAGGCATGCTCTCTCAAGAAATCACTAGCATATATACGATTTTCAACAAAAAGCAAGCTAGGATCATTCACTCCACACTTAAAACATCACCATCACCTATATATTTCATGCACGCACATTTCCACACCAAGCACACCTAATTATGCATTTTAGATCATCCTAGCACCATGTGCTCATTCAAAGTTCACTGTAAGCATGCAATACATATATGACATTAATTGTGCATAGATGGACAATTCACAAACCGGGTGACCTCCCGTAAGGGCCTAGTTTAACGTCTTGGCAAAGACCAAGCGGATTCTTTTCTCAAGAAACACACTTCAGGAGTCCTTTGCTAGGATCCCTCCTCAAGCGGATTATAGCCTTTTTCATGGGTTGGTCAAAGAATACTCCTCATGACTCTCATCTCTAGTTTCCCCGTAGTAGTGTTTGAGCCTTTGGCCATTCACAGTGAAAAGTGATCCATCTTCGTTGTAGAGTTTTACGTGCCCGTCTTCATAGGGTTTGTGGACAACGAATGGACCACTCCATCGACTTTTTAGCTTGCCCGGGAAAAGTTTGAGTCTAGAGTTGAATAGCAACACCTTATCTCCTTCCTTGAACTCACGACGAACAATCCTTTTATCATGCCACTTCTTAGTCTTTTTCTTGTAAATTCTAGCGCTTTCATATGCTTCATTTCTTATCTCTTCTAGCTCATGAAGTTGAAGCACTCTATTCTCTTCCGCCGTTTGTAAGTCCATGTTCAAGAATTTAATTGCCCACATTGCCTTATATTCCAATTCAACCGGCAAATGGCATGGTTTCCCATATATGAGGCGATAAGGAGACATCCCAATGGGGGTTTTGTAAGCGGTTCGGTAGGCCCACAATGCATCATCTAGCTTTGATGACCAATCCTTCCTTGAGCATCCCACCGTCTTTTCTAAGATAGCCTTGATTTCCCGATTCGAGATCTCCACTTGCCCACTCGTTTCTGGATGATACGGCGTTGCAACCTTGTGACTCACCCCATACTTGCGAAGCAAGGCTTCAAAGTGTTTTTCCTTAAAGTGTGAACCGCCATCACTAATGAAGGTTCTTGGAACTCCAAACCTTGGGAAAATTATCTTCTTGAAGAGTTTGGTGACAACCTTGGCATCGCAAGTAGGGGAGGCGATGACCTCTACCCATTTAGAAACATAGTCGACCGCGACCAATATATATTGATTTCCATATGAAGACGGGAAAGGACCCATGTAGTCTATACCCCAAACATCGAAGATTTCCACCGGTAGAATGCTTTGTTGGGGCATTTCATGCCTCTTAGAAATATTTCCCGACCTTTGGCATTGGTCACAAGCCTTGACGAAATTATAAGCATCTCTAAAGAGGGTAGGCCAATAGAATCCACTTTGCAGGACCTTTGATGCCGTTTTGGTTCCACTACCATGTCCTCCATATTGGGATGAATGACAATGGTATAGGACGTTCCTCATTTCCTCTTCGACGACACAAGTCCTATATATCCCGTCCGCGCAAAGCTTGTACAAGAATGGCTCGTCCCAATAATACCTCTTTGCCTCGGACAAGAACTTCCTTTTCTGATGGTGATTCATGTCATGGGGTATGATCCCACATACCACAAAATTGACCATATCCGCATACCAAGCGAGGGTTTCCGCTTCTACCCTCATTAGTTGCTCTCCAACAAAAGAGTCGTCCACAAGGGTGGTGTCTTCCTTAAGTTCCTCATTTCCCTCAAGCCTAGATAAATAATCTGCGACTAGATTCTCCACTCCCTTTTTATCTTTGATCTCAATATCAAATTCTTGGAGCAAGAGGATCCATCTTAATAACCTTGGCTTGGAATCCTTCTTTGACAAGAGATATTTGATCGCCGCGTGGTCGGTGAATACAATTGTCTTTGACCCCACAAGATACGGACGAAACTTGTCGAATGCATACACAATAGCAAGGAGTTCCTTTTCGGTTGTAGAATAATGCGTTTGAGCTCCATTTAGGACCTTGCTAGTGTAATGAATGGCATGAAGCTTCTTGTCCACCCTTTACCCGAGAACCGCTCCAATAGCATAATCGCTTGCGTCACACATGAGCTCAAAGGGCAAATCCCAATTTGGAGGTTGAATAATAGGAGCCGAGACCAATGCCTTCTTCAACTTCTCAAAGGCCATTAAACATTCTTCATCAAAATGGAATTTGGTGTCATTGCATAATAGATTTGTCAACGGCCTTGCAATTTTGGAGAAGTCCTTAATGAATCTTCTATAGAAACCGGCATGGCCAGGAAAACTCCTTATCCCTTTAACATCCTTTGGAGGTGGAAATTTTTCGATAACTTCTACTTTAGCCTTATCCACCTCAATTCCTCTCTTTGAGACCAAATGCCCAAGCAATATGCCCTCATGCACCATAAAATGACATTTTTCCCAATTTAGCACAAGATTCGTCTCAATGCATCTTTTCAAAACTTTTGTAAAGTTGCCCAAGCAATCATCAAATGAAGAACCATAAACAGAAAAATCATCCATAAATACTTCCATAATTTCCTCAATAAATTCTGAAAATATAGCCATCATGCATCTTTGAAATGTGCCCGGTGCATTTTAAAGTCCAAAGGGCATTCGCCAATAGGCAAATGTTCCATAGGGACAAGTAAAAGTGGTCTTTTCTTGATCTTGTGGATGAATAGGGATTTGGAAAAATCCACTATATCCATCAAGATAGCAAAAGTAGTCATCTTGGCTAATCTCTCTAACATTTGATCAATGAATGGAAGTGGGAAGTGATCTTTCTTAGTGGCCTTATTAAGTTTTCGAAAATCTATGCACATTCGCCAACCGGTTATGGTTCTAGTGGGAATCAATTAGTTTTTATCATTTTTCACAACCGCCATGCCTCCCTTTTTGGGTACTACATGAATGGGACTCACCCAATTAGAGTCCGCAATATGAAAAATGATTCCCGCATCAAGCATTTTCAAGATTTCCTTCTTAACCACTTCACCAACAATGGGATTAAGTCTCCTAGCATGTTCCCTAGATGGCAAGCTATCATCTTCCAAATTAATTCTATGCATGCACAAACTAGGACTTATCCCTTTCAAATCATCAATAGAATATCCAATGGCACCTTTGTGCTCTCTAATCACATCAAGCAATCTCAAAGTTTCATTCTCATCTAATGAGGCATTCACAATGATAGGCAAAGTAGAGTTTGGGCCTAGGAACTCATACCTTAGGCTTGTTGGTAGAGCTTTTAACTCTACCGAACAAGACTCCTTACCAATGTCGCTTTGAGTTTTCCCTTTGCCCTCATCATCCAAGATAGCCCAAAAATCAACATGCTCGGGTAGCTCATCATCAAGATCAATAACATGTGTAGGCAATATAGGAATATCAAGTAATTCAAAGCCATCAACAAAGTCAATATAATTGCAACTCATGGTAGGACTAGGATTTTTTTGTGCTTTATCTAAATTAAACTCAATTTCCTCATCACCTACTCTAATTGTGATTGAACCCTTAGTCGTGTCAAATATAGCCCCGACCGTATAGAGGAAGGGTCTCCCTAAAAGAATAGGGATCTCCGTGTCCTCTTCCATCTCTAGCACCACAAAGTCTCCGGGAATGTGAAAGTTCCCTACTTTGACCGGGACATCCTTAAGAATCCCCCTAGGATATCTTGAGGAGCGGTCCACGAGCCTCAAGGTCATTTGTGTGGGCATGGGCTCACCAATGTTCAATTTCTTGCATAATGAGTAGGGCATTAAAGATATGCTAGCTCCTAAGTCACACATGGCACGCTCTATTTTAACTCCACCAATATAGCATGAGATAGAAAAACTACCGGGATCTCCTAGCTTTGGTGGCATGTTAGGGTGGAAAATGGCGCTACACTCTTCATTGAGGGATATAGAATCAACCTCTTCAATTGTCCTCCTGCAAGTAACAATGTCTTTTAGAAAACGAGCATATGATGGAGCTTGAGTAATTACCTCGGTGAAAGGCAATGTCACATATAGTTTCCTCATCATATCGGCAAACTTGGAGAATTGCTTGTTGTTGTTCTTCTTCTTAAGCCTTTGTGGGAAGGGTATAGGTGGAGTGTATGGTTTAAGCTCGTCTTTCTCTTTTTGCACTTCTTTCACCTTTTGGGTTTGCGGATTAGGGACCTCTTCATCTAACTCTTCAATTTCGGCACTAGCTTGGCCTCCAAGATCAAAAGAAACCTTCTTCCTTTTTGGTTGCTCACCCTCTAGCTCTTTGCCACTCCTCAATGTAACCGCATTACAATGCTCTCTTTGTCCTTGCTCGGGTCGAGCCGGTAATTTTCCTTGAGCCCTTGTAGATGATTCGGCTTGTTGAGCTATTTGGTTCTCGAGCATCTTGTTGTGAGTTTCTATCCTTTCTATTTGGGCTTGCATCTTATCTTGGTTAGCAAGGAGTTTAGCAAACATTGCTTCAACACCGGAGAGCTCATTTGAAGTTTGTGGAGGAGGGTCAACTTGTTGGTAAGGCTTTTGAGCTTGAGCTTGATATTGTTGCCCTTGATTTTGGTTCCTTTGAAGCAAAGTCGGTCCTTGACTTTGATATTGGTTCATAGGTTGGAATTGGTTCTTTGGTGGGAAAGCTTGATTAGGGAAAGTGGACTTAGGACCAAATCCGGGAGGCGTAGCTCCAAAGTCGGGACGAGTAGGATTCGTTGTCTTATAGGAGAAATTCGGGTGATTCCTCCATCCCGAGGAAAACCTTGGCGTAGTATGGTTAGATTGAGAACTTTGGCCTTGAGTGCCACTAGCATCATACTCCCTACCTTGGTTTCCACCAACAAAATTTGCTTCTTCATAACCGTAACTAGGACCATCCCTTTGAACCAAGGGGCAAGAGTTGGTTTCATGCTCAAAAACCTCACAAATATCGCACCCTTGACTCGTTGAGCGATCTTTCTCCGGGTGTTTCAACTTAAACACTTCATCCGAGAGGTTCTCAAAATCTTTCCTTAGAGCCTCATAATCACTTATGCTTACGGCTTTTACCTCATGCCTTTCTCCTTTTCTTCTTGGGTTTCCTCTTTCACTTCCCAACATGAAGTAGTTCTTCGTGATCTTCTCAATTACCGCGTATCCTTCATGGGGTTCAAGTTCCATGATAGCTCCTCCCGCGGCGGTATCAAGTGCAACCCGCGAGGGACCATCTACACCATGATAGAAACTATGGAACACAAGGAGGTCGTCTAAGTTGTGATGTGGGCAAAGCCTTTGATACTCTTTATATCTCTCCCAAGCTTCATAGAGTGTTTCCCCATCCATTTTTGCAAAGTTTGTGATTTGATTTCTATAATAGGCTGTCTTGGAAGGAGGAAAGTATTTGTTGAGAAATGCAACGGCAAGCTCCTCCCAAGTGGTGAAACTATCCGGAGTTTGGCTCCTTAACCAATCCCTTGCTCTTCCCGTGAGTGAGAAAGGGAATAACCTCAATAGCTTTGCATCTTCGGAGAACCCATTAATCTTGAAAGTGGCACAAACTTCAAGGAATGTGGTCAAATGAGAGTTTGGGTCCTCATGGTCTCTTCCCGAGAATTGGTTTGATTGGACCATTTGGATGGTTGAGGTCTTCAAGTCGAAGTCTCGGTTATCCACCGCCGGGACAAGGATCGGGGAACGGTATCCATAGGCATTGGGAGCGGCATAGTCCTTGAGAACCCTTCTAGCATGAGGGCCTTGTGGTTGTTGACCTTGGGGTAAATGAGGAGGGGGTGGCGGAGGATGAGGAAGTCTATCTCCCATGGCTTGATGAATGATTTCTTGAGCGTTTGAGGTTGATCCTTTAGCCTTGATTGTCTTGCTCCTTATAAGGTGAGGATTAATGATATCTCTTATCGGTTGGTTCAAGTCTCTATGCACAATTTTGGTAAGCTTCTTGGTCTTTGGTGGCATAAAAGAGATATACCTATAAAGAGAAGGCAAAAAAGACAAGTGAGAATAGTGGAATGAACTCAAGAATCACAAGTAGCAAACAAATAAAGAAAAACATGGAATAGTCGGAGAACTAAATGATTTTTCCTAGGGACAATCTAGCCATTGCTCCCCGACAACGGCGCCATTTTGATGTGTATAATATTTTCGTTTAGTCAAAAAGAATTTATAATTTGACCGGTAAGACCGGTGTCGAACCCAAGGGAGCAATTGGATTATACGCTAGGGAAATCAAGTTTTCTATCTCAGCTATTCCTTCAGATCAATTATGAGGTGATTATCAAACAAGAAACAAGTAATGAAATGTTTTCAAGGGGTTTCAATTCAATTAAAGAGAGTTTCGAGGGGATACTCCCCTCCTTGGCAATTTCCCGATGATCATGTACACAATAGTTAAGTCATTCATAGGTGTCAATTGGCCCAAAACCTAGCTTGGACTAAGGTAGATAAACTCTCGTTTGAATCTAGTCCTAATCAAGCTCTCTCTATTAGAATCTCACTTTCTCAATTTATTGATTCACTCTATAGCACTATTATCCTTGGAATCTCTCCCTAAGGCAATAGATGTTATAGGCATTAAGTTCTAGTCAACCTCACACCATGCATTTACTCTCATAAACACTAGATATGATCATTTCTCCTTATCCAAATCATCACTAAGCTCTCTCGATACTTAGATCAAAATTCTAACACTAACTTGTCACTTAGGCATTTTCTCAAACACTTGGTGACATGTCATAGAATAAGCATAGGAGGAAATGAAATAAACACCATAGATTACATGTTCAATGTGTATACATGATCAAAGAGTACCAAGGAGGGTTGTAAAACCCTCAAAACACAAGGGGACTACTCACACATCATGTAAGACAACATGGTATGAGTGGGGTTTTTGCACAACAATTGAGAATAGACGAGGGATAGAAGAAGGATGGTTAATCCTAGTGTCTCCCTTGATCTTCAATCCTTCTTTGTTGGATGATGATGGATGACCTTGATTTGATCTCTTTTTCTTGTATTTTTCCCCCAAGATGCCAAGTGCCTAGGTCAAACTTGCCTCTTTCTATTTATAGCCTCGGGTAAAATTTTGCACTGTAGCAGTCCCAGTCGGTCGACTGGCGGATGCTGGTAGCCCAGTCGGTCGACTAGAGGTTGAAAAGGAAGTCTCGTGTAGTGATTTCCCAGTCGACCGACTGCGCAAATGAAGAATGTGAGGCTCCTGAGTAGCTTGGCCAGTCGACCGACTGGCGACCTCAGTCGAGCGACTGCGCAAGTGGGCAAGTCTGGGCATCTGAAGCTCCTGGTCAGTCGACCAACTGGAGGGTCCAGTCGACCGACTGCGGAAACGCAGTTTTTAAGCCTTCTGAAGCCTTTCGCCAGTCGACCGACTGGTGCAGGGGAGATTCCCATTCGATCGACTGAAGGTCTTTTTGCCCATATTTTGCTCTAGTCTTCGATTTTTCCCCGAGTTTTCGTATTTTGGCCTTGACACTGAGATATCTTGTTTTGTACCTGAAACGTACAAAAAGAGATCAAATGACATCGAATTATCGCCGGAAACGAACTAAAGCTATAGTGAAAACGGGTACTAATAAGTCGAAAACTCGACTTATCACCCGCTGAGGAAACTCAAGCTTTAGAGGCAGAGGATAACTCCACCACCATCGACGAGCTACACACAGAGAAAGAAATAATAATGCCCGCGGTAATCTCTGAACCACCTCAAATTATACAAAATTTTGATACACCTCTTCCACTTCTTGTGCAGGATAACATCATCCAAGATGATCATAAAGAGCCAGAAGAAGAAGAAGTAGGAGAAGAAGAAGATGAGAATAAATTTAGTCGAATAGTGCCAGTCATATACGAGGAGGAAATATGTTTTAGCGAAGAAAACTCCACTCCTAACCTTTGCACAGAATCGACTACTAAAAATCCTGAGGTAAGCAGTGAATCTGAGATGGAGTTTAATATGACTAATATCCCTACTATATTGTACTTGCAGGATGGTGAACTTAAAGAGTCACAAAACAATGCCCGAGGTTCACTTTCTAGTATGGTTATTGATGTCCCTCTACGCAAGAATAGAAATTGGATCGCCAACTACAAACTGTCATTCAAAAACACACTCGTGAGTTGGAAGCATCATAAGGAGAAAAAACAAGCTAGGTCTTGCAAGCATGTCACGACAGTAGTTTCATTCCAGCTACCAAGACATGACACATTTAAATGGAAACCAGGATGGAGAACATGAATAAGCACATGGCTATTTTGAAAGTTTCGCACCACCATCACCACCGATGAGGAATATGGGAGTACCTGTTCACTTTTTTTTCTATTTTTTCCTATGTTTGTGTGTCTTGCATTGTTGTGTCTTTGAACTTAAGTCGTACCGTGAGGACACGGCTTGGTTCAAAAGTGTGGGGTGGGAGAGTCAGTCAGTCTGTTGTGTCAGCATATTTATTTTTCTTGCATATTGTACTATGTCAGCACGTTTCCCGTTTTAAATTTTTTTTGAAAAGTATGAATTTCTCTCTATTTCCGGGATATGCAGTATTGGATGTTGATGATGTGAAATAGATGATGCTGATTAGATGTATTTCTCTCGTTAAATCTGAATTGTGTTTTTATGTGTGAATTTAACCCAGTACGTGTCCTTTTGAGTTGAGATAAACAGGGATGTGGAGTTGATAGAAATGTCCTAGAGAGACTTGACAAAGCATTCAAAGGACCGAATTTCGAGTTATATGGTTATGTGGATTTCGTGGAGGCTAGCACTTCGATACTTATTGGTTAAGAGTTTGCTCCACCGCCGCAGCGTTTATGTGAGTAGGCGGGACGGGAAAACAGACCGTCCTATCTCTAGTCCGAAGTAACCGGGAAAATAGGTGGAGGACCCCCATCTTGACTCGCGTAAAAAAGGTCGAGGATGAGAAAGAGCGCGGAGGTATTTCCATATGCTTGCAGCGATGATTGGACCTCTTCAAAAGAAAAAGGAAAAAGGACAAGCTATTCACAACAAAGGAGCAAAGCTCAAGAAAAATCAGCCATATTGTGAAAGTTCTACACGCAAAAAGTGAAGTACATCATTCATATACAAGAGCCAAAGAAAGTCACTACAAAAGTTGTCCAACAAAAGAAGAAAGAAAGCTCAAAAGCCTTGAAGCTCGAATGAATCACGTGCAAGAAGAAGCGATGAAGTATAACCATATAGCTAGAGTTCGGGACCGCGAGTGCAGATGATGGGTCTAAAAAAGACTATCTCTCATTCATCCGAAATTGATATGAATTTCAGCTCAAAGGTAACACTTATCAAGTTATTTCTATGTGAAGCATGATGATTTGAGTAACGATTGAGTTATGCATAGAAAAGCAAATCCAGACTAGCAACTCATATTCACGTAGCATTATCCAAGACGTCGAAGAAATTGTGGTGTGATATTTGTTTTCCTTCTATGACTTGTTCTTGTTCGGGACGAACAAGTTTAAGTGTGGGGTGGTTTGATGAGTCGTATTTATACGACTCGTCGAATCGACTAATCCCATTTATTTCGACACTTTTATATGCGAACATTTACTTTTTAGTATGGTTTTGCATTTCAGGTGTTTCGGAAGCTCAAGGAGGAAACGCGCATAAAAGGTGACATTTTGTGCGAAAAACACCACAATGGCAGATCAGACCTTCGAACGTTCGACGGAGTGCTGAGAATGGACTGCTGAGCAGAAAAATACGAACCACGCGTCATTGCGTAGCTGAATCAATTCCCTACAACTCTCTAGTTCACACCGAGAGCATCCGAGGTAATATAGAAGGTCAAATGCAGAGTCGAAGTCAGAACTGGCGCGCAGACTCAGAGAGGACCGCGGACACTGTTTATTTTATGAACAGTATCCGCGGATGTTAAAGTGAACAGTGTCCGCGGCGCTAATGTGTACATGGTCCGTGGCCGACGTCAGCAGAACCGAGATTTGGAAATTGAGCCCAAAGACAGACTTGGAAACCCTATTTTTTGCTATAAATAAGATCTTTGGGTTAGAGTTTCCAGTATCTCATATTCCCATCATTGAGGAGACGACTCTAGAGGAGAAGACGCAAGCTTTCGACAAGAGAGAAGAGATTTCCCTACTTTTAATTATGTGTTTTTCCATGATTATGTGTAGCTAACCGCCTAATTCAGTTTAGGGTTTCGCATATTGTGACGTTTGTTTTGAGACTTTGTTCTTAATGCTATTTCATGTTTTACTAGTTCTTGTGCTTATCTTATGAATTAACTTGTTAGATTAAGTGGAAGCTTTGTCGCAAAGCTTAATTGAGCAGTTAATTCTTACCGTTAATATCTACTGGAAACTTTGTCGTAAAGGTAGGTCGTAACACCTAGGCTAAATAATACCTTTGCCGGATTATTAAGTTTAGGAAAGAACTAGAAGTCTAACACCTTTGTCGGGTTAGATTGTAGTGTATCACCTTTGTCGGGGTACTTAGGGTTGTTACCTTTGTCAGAACAACCACACTTTGAAACATGTGATTAGATATTTAGCAGTCAATGATAAACATGTCACAATAGAAACCCTAAGCTGAATGTTCTCTTTTATCGAATCTTTCTTGCTATTTTCGTCTCTTGCACTCATAATCACTCACACCCCCCTTTCCTTCAATTGTTTTTAGTTACAACTTCAACAACACCAGCTCCCTTGGGTTCGACCTTGCTTGCCACTACACTAGCTTATTGCAGGAGATATAAATATTAAATTTGACGCGTCAGATGATGCGCGTCAGCCTGACATGTCTAAGAGTCCTGACTGTGATATACTGGACTCTGCTAATGTTGATGATCCTATTACACTGACCTCTATTGAGCCTTACAGAGTTGTACCAGACTGCCCAATACCGATGAATATATGCGTAGCGAGCACTGAGGAAGCAACTGAAGCTGAACATGCCACCAGCTCCGGTAAGGAACCTTGCAAGGTAGAGCTGAAACCTCCTCATGACCCTGGAGATATCTATAAGGAGAGGACGAAAACCTGGCATGATAAGCGAATGGTGCGCAGAAAATTCAGTCGAGGCGAGCGAGTTCTTCTCTACAACTCACGCCTTAGATTATTTCCTAGGAAGCTGTGCACCAAGTGGAGTGGTCCGTACGCAGTGGAGAGAGCATACCCAGACTGCCATCTGGAGTTTAGTACCAAGGGAGGAAAATCAATGGTGGTCGACGGGCAACACCTTAAGCATTATCACGTCCTGAAGCACCGGGAACCACCTGACGACATTGATGATAACATGCTTCTCGGGAAGGGATCTCAGCAAGGGACTTCCCGAGAATGTTTCTAGTCCTATCTCCCTTGCTATGTCTAGCCAAGACGTTAAACTAGGCCTCTTCTGGGAGTAACCCGCGCTGTAAGTACTAGTTAGCTGCATTTTTCATTTGCATTATGTGTGGACATTTCAAGGTTCTAAGTGTGGAGTGCCCCTCCACGATTTTCGATGCTAACATATCACTTGTGAAGGTCTGTGTTTTTATCTATATCTCTACCAGCTCACAAGTCGTGTTTCACTCCCTAAGCATCGCTTAATCTCCATGGATATCGAACCATCACACACGAGAGAAGTTCATATGCGCCTTTTCTTATCTTATATTTCCTCGCATAGGGACTAAGCTCAATTTTAAGTGTGGAGTGGGTAGAGCATAGTCACACACATCGCATATCACATTCACTCTTGCATATGCTCAACTGTCTACGTATTACGATTGAAATCCTCGTTTTTCTACGATACTCCTTGATTGATTGTCATTCTTTTGGATTCAGAGTCTAGGACTTGAAATAGTTTTATCCGTATGTGTATTGTCTCGTGTCAGTATCATTGCTAGCCTTTGCCTATCACGTGTTTTACGTATTTCTTGAAGCTTGTTTGAGACTTGAGATTAGTAGGCACCGGTACAAAATGTCAAAAACTTAAATTGCATCTCTTTTTCTAGGTGACCTTAATACTAGTATGTTTTTCTCTATACTCGTTGTGACTTGCATGCACCCGCCTTTATTCATACACTATGTCAAGCTTTAAGTGTGGAGTTAGAAAAAAATGGTTTTCAATAAAGAACAAAGTTCTGAATTTTCAAAAGAGGGTGAAAATTGACCCCAAGCATAGTTGTTTTTGAAGAAGAAAAAAGCAGAAAAATACAAAGGGCAAAGTGAGAAAAGTCACCCCTTGTGTATAGAAAAAAAACAGAATATAATACCAAGGGCAAAGTGAGAAAAGTCACCCCTTGTGTATAGAAAAAATTCTGCCCCCTTTTGCTTGATGTAGTGTAATTCCATCTTCTTATTGCGTGCAAATCATGACTTGTCTTGTGAATTCATGTGCTAGAAACTAAGGGACGATCCTCGTGCTTGCACTGAAATTTTGATATGATTTTCGTACTATTTTTCAGAAAAATCCTTAACCCAAGCTCCTCTTCTCTTACGGGTCATTGCCTAGTCCTTGGCACTTGAGAATGAGCTTTGCGCCAAGAGCCCGTGGACTATCCCTAGATAGCATAGGTGAATGGCGAGCGTGTTTTTTGTAACTATTCATGTTCCTATTGCGTTGTTATGGAACTATTTAGAACATGTGATTAGTCGCTTGCTAGCCGTGTGTACTGACCGTCTGAATGCATGAATCGTTTAATCTACGATTGTCTGAAAACTTTGATGAAGATGTTTGACTTGAAGTCGAGGTAACACAATGAATCCGAGGTATGACATGACTTTACTGTGACTCGTTGAGCATCATTCATGCATACACGTTAGCTAGTTGTACAGGGATTTGTAGGTAGTCCCACTTCTGAATACCTTCACGAGACTATTGATGAGTCGTAGTTGTACGACTATTCTATGTGTTAAAACCCCGTCTTTTAGTGTTGCATGTATGTTATTTCACTACCTGTGTGTAGTTTTCATTCTCAGGTACATTCGGAGACCATAGAAGGAATATCGGCTAAAGAGAGCTTGTTAGAAGATGTTTTGCATCGAAGGAATGGAGTCCAAGTGCTTGAAGTTCAACTCAGTGGAGCCGGCGGACGCCTGAACAATTACGGGCGCGGACGTCTACTGATTTATGTAATTGTTGAGACGTCCGCGGAGACTAAATGAAGGAGACGTCCGCGGATGACACCTGGCACTCGAATTCATTATTTCTCATTTGCAGTCTCGAGGGGACACATAGAGAACTCGAGGGGACAAGAACCAGGCGGCGGGATCTGGAGAAAAGAAGGAGAAATCAGATTCATCTAGGGTTAGCTTACGTTTGAAGATTGAGGAGGAGACATTGGAGAAGAAAGCTTGGAAGAGTTCGAAGTTGGATTTGGAGTGGAGCTGCAGCGTAGTGGAAGATTCGTCAACAGTATTTTCATTCCATTCTTATTGAAATACTTGATGATGTATTCCATTTCCATGAGTAGCTAAACTCATTTGTGTAGGCTAGAACTCCAAATTGTGATGTATTGAGTAGAGACCTATATTGATTTCTGTGTTTTGTGTCATATTACTATGCAGTGTTTATGGAATTGATGTGCTAGCGCGAGTGGAACCCTAGCGGGGGAGCTTTCGTTTGTTTGTTGATTCCAATTGTCAAGTTTACTAGCAACCTAGCGGGGATAGCAAACTAGGACACGAGTAATATACCACTAGGATTAAACACCCTAGGACAACTTGTTCAAATCTTAATGCAACTCTAGCGAGTTAGGGTCTTGATTATCGCTAGCGCGAGATTAAGTACTAGAATTAGAACAGGGAGTATAACCTTAGCGGGGGAGCTCTAAGTTGTAGAAATTAGGAATCAAAACGGATTTGTCAATGATTTAGTCTTGCATCACAGTCGAAAGTTCTAGCTTGCATTTCTCTTGATTATTACATACCTGAATTCGTGTGACGATTGCTCTATTGATAAGTAATAACTGTTGCTTGTGTTTGTGTTTCCAATTACGTGTTTGAATACTTAGTGAACAGATTCTCAGATCAATCTCTGTGGATACGACCCGACTTACCACTTGCTAGTCGGATTACAAATTATTATTTTTGACGGGTACAACGACAGCCCGCCAAAATGGCGCCGTTGCCGGGGATTGGTAACGGAGAATCTCACTAAGTATTTCTTTCTTTTAGTTTTATTTTACTTTCTTTTACCTTGTCACTTGATTGTTTTCTGTTGAAGTAACAATGTCACAGAGAAGTATTGAACGTGATCAAGAAGAACGAAGTAGTGTGATAGGGGATAACATGCAAGAACAGAGGCAAGGACTGCCTCCTGTTAATCAAAGACTATCACCCCCCAGAAATCAGCGAGGCAATGAGTTTGCTAGACATCGTGCAGCTAGACACGAGGATTACGAGGATGAATTGGATCGACAATACCTCGGTGGAGGAAACCAGTATGGACAGCTAGCTAGGCGTCGGGATTTGGGACGCACTATGAGAGGAGTTTCTGCACCATATATTGATGAGGCACCTTGGTGCATAAGGTTGGATGAAGACGCAGAAGACATCGAGATAAAGAGTGGAGTGATACACCACTTACCCAAGTTTGGAGGAATGCCCGAAGAGAACCCTCTAAGGCACTTGAAGGAATTTCATGGAGTTTGCATGTCCATGAAATCAGCATCGGTTCCGGAAGATATCTTTAAATTAAAGACATTTCCTTTTTCTTTAGTGAGTCAAGCTAAATCTTGGTTGATGTCTTTGCCTTCAGGTTCTATTATCTCTTGGGAACAAATGCAAAGGAAATTCATGGACAAGTATTACTCCCATTCGAAGGCGGCTCAAACAAGAAAGGAGCTCTCTATGCTCAGGCAAGGACGTGGAGAAACGTTGTTCGACTACTTGGAGAGGTTTAGGCTATTGGAAGAGAATTGCCCGAATCATGGAGTCCCACAAAGGATGTTGTTGAGTCAGTGGTGTGTCGTGTCTGTTTTTTCAATTTTTATGTCGCATGTCATGTGTCGTGATGAACTGATGATGTACTGCTATGCTTTCCTTCTATGTCGAGATCTTATTTCCAGCTTTGTATGACTATTGTGCTCATTTGACTAAAAATGCGAAATTTCAAAATTTTCGATGCTTTGTTCTTGTGAGTTGTGATATACAGGGATGTGGAGTTGACAGAAATGTCCTAGAAAGGTACGGCAAATTGCAGGAAATTCTGAGTTTTGGTTCTGATGATTGAGAAAAGCGGTGGAGGTTGACGCTTCACTAGCCTAATCCTGAGAGTAGCTCCGTCACCAAGTATACAAGTTTATTCATGCGTTCGCAGTGGTGGCGGGACAGAGAAAACAAACTGTCCATCTCTAGTCGAAGTAGCTGGGAATGGGTGGGTAACCCCTACCTTGCCTCACGCAGAAAAGACAAGGATGAGAAAAGAGCGGGACGCACTCCTATGCTGTTATTCGGAGGCTATGATTGGAGTGGTTCAAGGGCGCAAATGATTATGAGGACAAGAAACAAATTCAAAAGCCGAAGGCAAACCATCAAGTAAGAAAAAAATCAAAATCTGATTGATTCAAACAAGATGTGTCGTTTATCAAAGTCCATACAAGTTAAGGAATTCAAGACTCAATGGTATGAAAGCGGTGAATTTATCACGTGTCAGAGAAAGCCGCTGACTCAATCAAAAGACCAAAACTCAGAAAAGAATGCAATGTCCGTGGTACCTATAGGGGACTATCTCCCAATCATCCAAGGTCATTTGAATTTCAACTCGCGAGGTAACAAGTATCGAAACATCTATGTTTGCTCGCATTGTTAGAATCTTGAGCATGATAGGATTATAGAATGGATTTAAGATTGAGATGTAAGGATTGACATGACTAGTACGTTGTAGTTCTTTCTATGGCTTTGTTCTTGTTCGAGACGAACAAGTTCAAGTGTGGGGTAGTTTGATGAGTCGTAGTTGTACGACTATTCTATGTGTTAAAACCCCGTCTTTTAGTGTTGCATGTATGTTATTTCACTACCTGTGTGTAGTTTTCATTCTCAGGTACATTCGGAGACCATAGAAGGAATATCGGCTAAAGAGAGCTTGTTAGAAGATGTTTTGCATCGAAGGAATGGAGTCCAAGTGCTTGAAGTTCAACTCAGTGGAGCCGGCAGACGCCTGAACAATTACGGACGCGGACGTCTACTGATTTATGTAATTGTTGAGACGTCCGCGGAGACTAAATGAAGGAGACGTCCGCGGATGACACCTGGCACTCGAATTCATTATTTCTCATTTGCAGTCTCGAGGGAACACATAGAGAACTCGAGGGGACAAGAACCAGGCGGCGGGATCTGGAGAAAAGAAGGAGAAATCAGATTCATCTAGGGTTAGCTTACGTTTGAAGATTGAGGAGGAGACATTGGAGAAGAAAGCTTGGAAGAGTTCGAAGTTGGATTTGGAGTGGAGCTGCAGCGTAGTGGAAGATTCGTCAACAGTATTTTCATTCCATTCTTATTGAAATACTTGATGATGTATTCCATTTCCATGAGTATTTAAACTCATTTGTGTAGGCAAGAACTACAAATTGTGATGTATTGACTAGAGACCTATATTGATTTCTGTGTTTTGTGTCATATTACTATGCAGTGTTTATGCAATTGATGTGCTAGCGTGAGTGGAACCCTAGCGGGGGAGCTTTCGTTTGTTTGTTGATTCCAATTGTCAAGTTTACTACAACCTAGCGGGGTGATGGTTGCACAGTCGTTATGCGCAATCGTCAAGAATAAATTTATAAGTGTCCGCTACTCGCGACTTCACTACTGGGTAGTAAGTGGTAAGTAGGGGTCGAACCCAAAGGAATTAGGGGGATAGTTGTTCTTTGAGGGGATTATTCAGCGAGAGAGCGTGTTTTAGGTTGGTTGGTTGGTTTTAAAGCTACCAGCTAAGTGATTGGTTGGTTGGTTGGTTGGTTTTAGTACTGGAAAGTAACTGATAATTATTACAATTAAAAGAAAGCATTCGGTTTCAAGGGCCTTGTATTATATCCTGTTTATCATTGACCTTTAGTGAATCTTCTAAGTATTCAAACATGAATCGAGGCTATTCCTAGCTCAAGACTTGCAACATCGTCTAGCCTTTTTAAGGTCGTAAAGCACTTATTCTACTTCAACTAATTCCTCCTTCCGAAGTATCTTAGCCTTATGTGCATCCATTTGGTCCCTTTGGTCCAGTTTCCAAATGGTTTTTTAGATAGATCGAACTCCTCAGATAAGCTTTGCCCGTCAAAGCATCCACTTACCCGAGTATGTTCACGAATCCCAAGGAAGAGCTTTGCCCGTCAAAGCGTCCACTCAACCTTGGAAGTTCTAATCTTATATATGGCACATAGAATAAGTTTTGAATACAAAGACGAGACACTAAGTTAATAGTCTAAAACATTTTATAATACAAGTCCACCCCTTCTACCGAACGACTAGTTTAGCTACTATTCATCGCGCTAAACATTATAACTAAGGAATTGGAAATTAAAGACAGTAAATAAATATTAAAATACTTACAACCGTTGAAGCGCCAAGGGAGCAATCCTTTATTTCCAAAACCAAACTTACAAAACTTAGAGAGAGAAGTGTTTACAAACTTATGGATTTGATTTTGATTTTGTGATGATACAAATGAGGAGGAGATGAGCTCCATTTATAGGGAGGAGAAGGGAGGAATGGATGGAGGAGATGATGGCATGTGTTTTTTGATCCAAGGGAGGAGAAGGAGGAGGCGCCACATGGGGGGGAGCAAAAGCCGCCGGTTGCCGGTTGTGGGGAGGAGGAGCCGCCGGTCATGGAGGGGAGGAGCTCCTCCCTTGGCCACCTTCTCTTCAAGTGGTCGGTCACCAAGGAAAATGGATGAGTTTTGTGCAGTCTTTTCACAAAACTATCAGTGTGTTTCGTCCCGGGCTGACTTGATTCCTCTTCTGCTTAATTTGTTATGAGTGATTCAACGTCATGATCCTTGATATTTCTTCAGTCGGCATATGATCTTGACCTCGGAATGACTCGTAACATCTTTTCTGCTTTAAAAGCTCCTCTTTAGCATGTATTCTCTCTAAGCTCTGAAATACCCTGTAGAAATATATCGGAACTAACAAGCAAAAGTTAAATAGACAAAGTGTCTAATTAAGGGGGTTTTACTGTGTTTATGATTCGTATAATTTTGGTCCATCATATCACCCCACACTTTTAGTTGTTCGTCCCGAACAATGCTATTAAAGGGCGGCACTCTAAGTTGGTTTTGGAATATGAAATTTAGACTGTGGTACTTGATCTATCCTAATTCATGCATTACTACTTATTACCAAATTAAACTGCGTAAATAAATAGAAGAAACTTAATACTTGTACCTCCGTGCTGAGATGTAAATTATATTGGATGTTTCGGGAGATAGCCCTTTTTAGGCTCCTGGACTGCAATCTTGGGACCATCTCGCACTATATGGTTTTCTTGTAGCTTTCTCTAGCACGTGATTCGGTTCGGGTTTCACTGAGTTGAGCCTTTTTAATTTCTTTCTTCTTTGGCGAGGGACTGCTTTTTTGTAGTGAATTGGCCTTTGGCCTTTGATTTGACTTTTTTGAGTACTTCACTTTTTTTGTTCGGTTAAAACCTTCACAATGTTGGGCCTTTGGCCTCTTGATTTGCTTCTTCGAGCTTTTTGCTTCTTTGTGACTTGCCAGTCCATTTTCTCAAGCCTTTCCTTTGGGAGGTCCAATCATCGCCTGCGAGCATATGGAAATACCTCCCCGCTCCTCTCATCGTTGTCGTTTCGCGCGGGTCAAGATGAGGGTCGTTCATCTATTTTCTCGGCTACTTTGACTAGAGAGAGGACGATCTGATTCCCGTCCTCGCCTTTTCTTTTCTTTTTGCATAAACACTGCATGGCGGAGATGACTTCATTCTTCACTGAAACCCGAAGTGCAGCTTCCACTGACTTCGAAAACCATATAGTTTGATTTGATCCTTTGATTGCTTGCCAAGCCTCTCTAGGGAAGTTTATGTCAACTCCACATCCCTAGTTTATCTCAGCACAAAGGACAAATGAAAAGTTACATTCTAAGTTTTTAAACAGTTTGAATTTTCACAAGGTTAATGCATGAACTAAGATCTATCTTTTTCACATTCTCAAGTTCATATTTTCAAAAAGATACTATTACTAAAAAAGAAAAAAGCAAGCATGTTATTTATATACAAAGGTGGTTCTCACCCCACACTTTTGAACGAAGGTGTGCTTTAGTTCAAAAGTCATGCAAGCTTAAAACTAAATGACTGAATTTAAATGACAGAAAGTAAGATAGTGTCGGGTTACCTCCCGACCAGTGCACTTGTTTAACGTCGTTGGCTTGACAGTACCTCGTTGTGGATTACTGGTTTGGGTCCCATGGGTGGCTCAGGTCAAATTTCGCCACTGTTCCTGTGTTGTTTCTTGCCTTGACTTTTCCTGACTTCTTGTCGGATGTTGTACTCGGGTCAGGACTCCTTTGTTTTGGGATCTTTTCTTTCCAATACCCCGGAGGGGGTGAGGGACCTTTCACTACTAGCCTTTTGAAGTTCTTGTATTTGGGACTGCCTAGTCCAGTTACGGCGTAACACTGCTCCATCGAGGAGTCATTCTGCAGAGGCCCTTTTCCCATCCTCTTTTGAGTTTCTTCATTGATCCTATAGTTTTCTGCAACTTGCTCATTGATCAACGGGAAAAGTCGGGAAAGCCTCAAAAGGCTTGGTTCTGCCTCGTTATGATTGTCAGTGAGGAACTGGTCGTAGATAGTCTCGGCTGCCCGGGTAATGATAGTCGGGTATGAATTGGGCAGTTCGTCAGTGGTATTCTAGACTCCAACCTCGTTGCTTCCGGTGCTTTCCATATCTGATTCTTCTGATGGTTCAGGAGTCTCTTCTGACGGCTCGGTAGTTTCTTCTTTGTCTGCCTCAGGGTCAGCTTCATTTATCTGCATTTCCTCGTCAGTTTGGGGTACTCGTCATGTGGCAGCGGCCAGGCCAATTATAAGGTTCCACATGTCTGCAATGGTGAAGTTTCCGGCCGATCTTATCATTGCTTCGTTAACTCTTCCCAGCTCTTCGGACCTCATCCCACGAAGAAATTTTTGGAGAAGAACTTTCTTCGTGAATCCATGGTGCGGGCAGCTTGAGACGATGGCATCATAGTTCGTGTAGTATTCGTCCAAGGTCTCATCCCGGGATTGTTGAAGGCACATGATCTTCTCACGGGTTTCTTGGCGTAAGGATGGTGGGGAGAATTCCTTCAGGAATGGAACGCAGAGATCTACGTAACGTTCTGCACTGCAAGCGGTGGATGTGTAGTACCATATCGTGGCAAAGTCAGTTAGAGAGAATTTAAAGCATTTAAGCTTAAATTCCTCTAACACTTCATTTTCAAGTTTGATGTGGTGGCAGACGTGGTGGAAGTTTCGGCAGTGCTGTACTGGGTCTTCTCCCTCCGTTCCTCCGAACAGGGGCAGATATCGCGTTGTCCATGCATGCGTAGTGGGTAGTGTCATAGGGAAATGAAAAAGAACAACTATCCGACGGCTAATTCCCCGGCAACGGCGCCAATTTTGATGGTTGCACAGTCGTTATGCGCAATCGTCAAGAATAAATTTATAAGTGTCCGCTACTCGTGACTTCACTACTGGGTAGTAAGTGGTAAGTAGGGGTCGAACCCAAAGGAATTAGGGGGATAGTTGTTCTTTGAGGGGATTATTCAGCGAGAGAGCGTGTTTTAGGTTGGTTGGTTGGTTTTAAAGCTACCAGCTAAGTGATTGGTTGGTTGGTTTTAGTACTGGAAAGTAACTGATAATTATTACAATTAAAAGAAAGCATTCGGTTTCAGGGGCCTTGTATTATATCCTGTTTATCATTGACCTTTAGTGAATATTCTAAGTATTCAAACATGAATCGAGGCTATTCCTAGCTCAAGACTTGCAACATCGTCTAGCCTTTTTAAGGTCGTAGAGCACTTATTCTACTTCAACTAATTCCTCCTTCCGAAGTATCTTAGCCTTATGTGCATCCATTTGGTCCCTTTGGTCCAGTTTCCAAATGGTTTTTTAGATAGATCGAACTCCTCAGATAAGCTTTGCCCGTCAAAGCATCCACTTACCCGAGTATGTTCACGAATCCCAAGGAAGAGCTTTGCCCGTCAAAGCGTCCACTCAACCTTGGAAGTTCTAATCTTATATATGGCACATAGAATAAGTTTTGAATACAAAGACGAGACACTAAGTTAATAGTCTAAAACATTTTATAATACAAGTCCACCCCTTCTACCGAACGACTAGTTTAGCTACTATTCATCGCGCTAAACATTATAACTAAGGAATTGGAAATTAAAGACAGTAAATAAATATTAAAATACTTACAACCGTTGAAGCGCCAAGGGAGCAATCCTTTATTTCCAAAACCAAACTTACAAAACTTAGAGAGAGAAGTGTTTACAAACTTATGGATTTGATTTTGATTTTGTGATGATACAAATGAGGAGGAGATGAGCTCCATTTATAGGGAGGAGAAGGGAGGAATGGATGGAGGAGATGATGGCATGTGTTTTTTGATCCAAGGGAGGAGAAAGAGGAGGCGCCACATGGGGGGAGCAAAAGCCGCCGGTTGCCGGTTGTGGGGAGGAGGAGCCGCCGGTCATGGAGGGGAGGAGCTCCTCCCTTGGCCACCTTCTCTTCAAGTGGTCGGTCACCAAGGCAAATGGATGAGTTTTGTGAGTTTTGTGCAGTCTTTTCACGAAACTATCAGTGTGTTTCGTCCCGGGCTGACTTGATTCCTCTTCTGCTTAATTTGTTATGAGTGATTCAACGTCAGGATCCTTGATATTTCTTCAGTCGGCATATGATCTTGACCTTGGAATGACTCGTAACATCTTTTCTGCTTTAAAAGCTCCTCTTTAGCATGTATTCTCTCTAAGCTCTGAAATATCCTGTAGAAATATATCGGAACTAACAAGCAAAAGTTAAATAGACAAAGTGTCTAATTAAGGGGGTTTTACTGTGTTTATGATTCGTATAATTTTGGTCCATCACGGGGATAGCAAACTAGGACACGAGTAATATACCACTAGGATTAAACACCCTAGGACAACTTGTTCAAATCATAATGCAACTCTAGCGAGTTAGGGTCTTGATTATCGCTAGCGCGAGATTAAGTACTAGAATTAGAACATGGAGTATAACCTTAGCGGGGGAGCTCTAAGTTGTAGAACATTAGGAATCAAAACGGATTTGTCAATGATTTAGTCTTGCATCACAGTCGAAAGTTCTAGCTTGCATTTCTCTTGATTATTACATACCTGAATTCGTGTGACGATTGCTCTATTGATAAGTAATAACTGTTGCTTGTGTTTGTGTTTCCAATTACGTGTTTGAATACTTAGTGAACAGATTCTCAGATCAATCTCTGTGGATACGACCCGACATACCACTTGCTAGTCGGATTACAAATTATTATTTTAGACGGGTACAACGACAGCCCGCCAACTATACTCGTCCTACTAGGGCAGCCTAGAGGTTTAAAGGCTTGCATTGGCGGATCTACTCAAGCAACAATGGGGGCATCCGCCCCCACTCATTTTTACAAATTTTTATTAGTATTTGTTAATTGATTTGATAATTTCAAAGATGATAGTGTTTTGCCCCCAGTAAATTAATTACTTCGCCCCCACTGTTCAAATATAACTCTGTAATTCATTAGATTTTCTATATAGGTAAGAAATCTAATTTGATCTTATAATTTACCCTTAAATATTTGGTTAGACATATAAAACTAATTAATATCCCCATAATTTTGTCATAAATTAAATATATTTGCAGCCCGATATAAATCTTTTAGCCAAATTAACATATATTTATTTACAGATAGGATTAGTTTTACCATAACTCTTAAAAGAATTTTTGTTTGCCCCCATTCAGAAAAGTTTCTGGATCCGCCACTGAGTTATCTTTTCTGAATTATATGCTAAATGCATTCGTGTCCTCTACGACGGTGAGTTATCTTTTTGTTTTTATTTTAGCCAGGTTGATCACATGACACTTGAGTGGGTAGCTTGGAAACTTATGGTTGTTGAGCAGTGCATTCACTTGAGTATTTATTTTGCCATCTGTTTGACAATTGTTCGGGACGAACAAATCCTAAGTGTGGAGTTTTTTGATAAGTTGAATTCTTGACCTATTATTCACTTCATTCGATGATGGATTAGGTTTGTTTTCCGGATATTTTGTTATCATTTAACCTTTTTTCTAGTGTTCAGGTCATATATCACATACCTAACACTTTGGATTGATCCGAAGCAAAGCAAAGAAATTCGTGAAGATTTGGGCAAAAACAGGGCAGACAGACCTTTGCGAAGTATTTTGCATGCCCAGAGCGCATATCATGTCCAAATGGGTCGCATGTTAGTTGTTGCAAAGCTAACTCGAAGGCCTACAACTTTGTAGTTGACACCAAGAGCAGATTCGAAGGTTTAGACCTCCAAAAAGGCAATGGAAGTCTCTGCCAAATTGCCCTACCGTGACAGCCGTGACAAAATCATATATCACGGGTGTCATGGCCCCTAAATTGCCCAGAGAGGTTCAGGGGGTGGTGACGGCCATGACACCCGTGAAAAAATCATATGTCACGGCCCCGTCGAAGACAGTTTCTAAAAACAGGGCAGATTGACCTTTCCGACTTGTTTTGGACGCGCAGATCGCATATGCTGTCCAATTGGTTGATTCAAAACTTGTTGGAAAGCTAATGAAAAGAGCTACAAATTTATAGTTTACGCCAAGATCAAATTCGGAGGTTAAGACCATGAAAAATCCACCCGAAGTCTGAAACAATCCACCCGAAGTCTCTGCCATTTTTCAGGGCCGTGACAAAACACGACGTCACGGGTGTCACGGCACACTTAAGCCTCAGAAATAAAGCAGCCTTGTGAGCACTTGATCCAGTCGACCGGCTAAGATTGCCTTGCCCAGCCAGCCGACCGGCAGTCGGGACAGATTTTGGACATTGTTTCCTAATTTCGTTTTTGGGCTGTTTGGGCTTTTAGGTCGTTTTGGCTATAAAAGAGAGACAACCAGGGTGAATGAGCGAGAGATTTTGAGTGCTTGGATAGAGATTTAAGAAACCTAACTTGGGAGAAGACAGAGATCATCGCAAGAGATTGAGGATTCAACGAGCCACATCGTCTACACGGTTTCCTCGTCCTTAATTTCCTTTTATACACTACTTTTGGTTAACATACCATGAGTAGTGAGTAGTCTTCTTATTCTGGGATCCTACGGATCCCGTGCTATGTACCCAACTCTTCATGTGATCAATTAAACAATTTTTATTTATGCGATTCGAATATTCAATTTCATTGCGCTTAATTTTATCGTTCTTGCAAGTTTTACATTGAATGAGATGTTTGCATGCTAGAACGTATTTAGGTGATTTACCGAAAGATGGATGGGTCTTGGTATTAATCAGAATGCATGAAATTGATATTAGGTCATGGTAGCTACGATGGTAGTACATGAATTAATAGGAAAGTTGACTTTCGTCTGAAAAACCCTAAGTTTAATAATTGAGATCATTGATAATCCGTGGATGGGCGGCGTTCAACGATTGAGATTAATCTAGACAATGATCCGTGGATGGGCGGCTTGTCTAGTGTTATTTTGGTTTATTTCCATATTCGATAGCATGAATAATTTGCGTGACATGATTGCGTGATTAGTAGGGTCGGCACGGGTGAAGTATGATTCTGGAATTCTTTCTCTGATCAAGTACAAACCATTATTTTTCTGCACTAATTTTTGCTGATTTCATCACATCAAAATCTTGTTAATCGGAATAGCTAAATAAGTCGCCTGTTAACTAGTATTCACACGCGTTGTTCCTTGGATCGACCCATGGCTTACCAAGGTTATAAATTTTGTTTGACTGCAATTGTCCCCTAAAACTCTGACTACTATAAAGGGTTGAAAATACGCTTGTCAGCGTTGTTCACTAAAGGTGTTGCATGGGCGCCCAAGCTCAGAAGGATCATCAAGCGGCCTTATATACCCTCGCGAGTTGCTAATCGGGTCCTGGACACCCTCGGCTTCACACCGGGTTGCGTGAACCAGTATTTAGGGCCTTGGCGATCATGGTGTCCTAGCCTATGGGAAGTGACAGTCTCCCTGGCCTTTTGACAAGATGACCATGGCGTCCGTATGGGTGCACTCTTCTGTATTTGGGACGGTTCCATTAAACTTGCTTTGGTTCGTCAAATTTAAAAGCAAGCAAGTATGCTGGTGCTTATCCACAGTGTAGAACTTATTGCAGTCTTGGGCCGTGATTATAATTTGAGAATCTCACAGGTGCATGCAGAGCCCTCACCCTTCCATGACCTACCCAGTCGGGCTCGGATATGCAGATTCCTTGGGAGGCCATATATGCTTGGCGGAGACTCAAGACCAGCTTCCCTACTACGTCTTGGCATAGGGTGTCCACTTGGTGTAAACCAGGTGGCCATTGCTTTGGTGCACTCTTTCCCAGTAGGAACTTCTGCTACAGCTGTTCGCCGCTCTCTATTTGAGACCGCCTCCACCTTCCTCGCTTGCTCCATATTCAAGCAACGGTCGACCCATCAAGCTGCTATGATGAGGATGCTCAGTACTTCTGGATACCAGCCGCCCTCCAGTCGAAGCTCGGATGGAAACAACCATGATGGCCATCAGGAATCGAATGAAGACCGCAGAAATTAGGCATTTTAATTTTGTTTGATTCGAATTATTTTAATATAATTTCAAAATTCGAATTTTAATAGTTGATTTTGTTAAATCAAATTTAAATTAAATTTTGTTAAATTTTAATTTTTAATTAACAAAAGTCGAATTTAAATTTTCTTAAATTTTAATTTATAACAGACACAAGACGGTATGAAAATACGGATGTCGGAGTGAAGACGGGAACAATGACGGAACAAAGACGGTATGACGGATATCGTAATAACGACGGAATGTAGACGGAAAATAACGACGACGGAACGTAGATGAATTATTGCCGATAATATATATTGACGGAATTATGCCAGACAAATGACGGCAACGTGAGTACCGTAATATAGACGAAAGATTGACGGAATACCATATTCAAGGAATATAGACTGAAAGTTGACGGACAATGTTTTACGTAACTGTGACGGAAAATGTCGACGGAAAATGTTTTACGTAACTTTACCGGACATATGACGGAACATAAACGGAATAATTTGACGTCGCCTATATATGAAGGCGCCGTTATATTAATCCTAAGGCAGCGCCTAACGTAAAGCGCTGTCTCAATACATATATTCAACGTCGCTTGCACAGAAGCGCCGTTCAAAGTGTCACGGAAAAATAACTGAAATACGACTGAATCAGATATCGTTAGTAGCGTAAAATAGACGAAAGCTTGACGGAATATATATCGAAGGAATATAGACTGAAAGTTGACGGAAAATACGTTAACGTAATATGTTCGGAGTGTAGACGGAAATTTTTTACGTAACTGTGACGAAATATCAACGACACGCAGACGGCATTACACGTACCGGACATATGACGGAATAGAAACGGAAAGGCGACGGAATAATTGGACTGAATGTCGACGGAAAATATTTACCGTCGGGAAAATTTCCGACATCATCGTGGTTGAAGGAAAGTTGACGGAAATTCACGTTTTTCCGTCAACTTTCCGTCCCTTTTCCTGCGCATGCTTGAAGACGAAAATTATGGAAAAATTAGTAGTGCCCGTTTGTCTAGCTTGTGTACTATGCTCGGTTTGTGCTCCCTGGTGGGTTTATGCCTAAGGGAGCGCCCAAGTATATCAATGTATAAAGAACATAACAACATTATGTTAACATATTTCAACAATACTGTCTTCTCGACATGTTCGTTAAATGTGTTAGGCGCCAATCCTTTAGTCAATGGGTCAGCAATTATTAATTTGGTGTTGATGTGTTCAATTGATATTTTTCGTTTTCGAACGTCTTCTTTAATGGCAAGATACTTCAAATCAATATGTTTAGCACCACTCGTATATTTGTCGTCTCAGAGAAGAAGACTCATGCAACATTATCACAGTAAATTTTCAGCGGCTTGGCAATAGTATTGACAATTCCAAGTCCCGAAATAAAATTCTGCAGCCATGATCCAGGATTCGTAGCCATAATTATTATTAAATTATTATATTCATTGGGTCACATATCAAATGAGTCTTACATTCTCTCACTTAACTCATAAAATCATAAGTTTTATAATAATAATAATTATAATATATATAAGCTAATCTATTGATAAATTGGTCAAAACATAAATTATTATTAAGCAAGAAATCAATAAGGATCATAGCGGTAATACGTAACTCATTTTACATACTCCCTTCCATGTATCACATTATTTAATATCACACCTAATTTGACTCACAATGATATCTGTATCATAATGATCCAACGATAATGTCTCTATTTAGAGACATATCATGTTTGTACTCGCATAAAATTATTATGTATGTACACTTTATAATATGAAACAGGATAATAACAAAAACGAAATTACATTGAGCTCATAAGTATCAATGTATTAACATAACAACATAATATTAACATATTTCAACAATTCCCATCCTCTCGACATGTTCGTTAAAGGGTCATCAATAATTAATTTGGTGCTGATGTGTTCAGTTGATACTTTTCATTTTCGAATGTCTTCTTTAACGCAAGATACTTCAACTTGTCGTTCTTAGAGAAGATGACTACTGCAGCATTATCACAATAAATTTTCAGCGGCTTGGCAATGTGTCGATAATTCCAAGGTTCGAAATAAAATTCCACATCCATGATCTATGATTTGTAGCCATAAAACATGCGACAAATTCAGCTTCATAGTGGAAGCAATAATGACGTATTGCTTCGCACTTTTCCAAGAGATGGCTCCTCCAACAAAAAGGAATAAATAGCCATATGTTGATTTTCTAGTATCAACACATCCGACAAGTCTAAATCTGTGTATCCAATTACTTTAAGATGATCTGATCTCTTGTAAGTAAGCATGTGATTCGTTGTTCCTTGCAAGTATCTTAGCACCTTCTTTGCAGATTTCCATTGGTCCATACCAGGATTACTTTGATATCGACCAAGCATCCCTACAGCGAAACTAATGTCTGGTCGGGTACAAGTTTGAGCATACATCGAACTTCCTACAACTGATGCATAAGGAATATTTTCCATTTCTTTTCCCTCCAATTCATTCTTAGGACATTGCGTGAGACTAAACTAATCTCCCTTCTGAATTGGAGCTACGGATGCAGAACATTTGTTCATTCTAGATCTCTCCAAAATTTTATTTATATATGATTTTTGAGACAACCCTAATAATCCTTGTGATCTATCACGGTAATATTTCTATTCCAATTACACAAGATGCCTCAGCCATATCTTTCAATTCAAAATTCTTAAAGAGAAATTTCTTGGTTTCATGTAATAAACCAAGTTCATTGGTAGCAAGCAAAATGTCATCGACATATAGATTTAAAAATATAAACTTACTCCCACTAACCTTCAGTATATACAATGATCAACAATGTTTTCCTTAAATCCGAAGGATGTTATTGTATCATTAAACTTCAAATACCGTTGTCGTGAGGCTTGTTTAAGTCCATATATCGATCTTTTAAGTTTACACAACATGTGTTCCTTTCCCTTAACTATAAAGCCCTCGGGTTAGGAGCATGCATACTTCTTCTTCTAAATTTCCATTTAGAAAGGCCGTTTTACATCCATTGGATGTAGCTCTAAGTCATAATGTGCTACTAATGCTATGATCATTCTAAATGAATACTTTGGTGATATAGGTGAAAAAGTTACATTGTAATCGATGCCATCCTTCTGAGCAAAACGTTTAGCAACAAGTCAAGCCTTGTAGCGTTCGATATTGCCATTCGTGTTTGGTCTTACAAATCCAATTACACCCAACTTGTTTACAACCTTCAGGCGATTCAATAAGTTCCCAAACTTCATTATGCTCTATTAATTTTAACTCATCTTTCGTGGCTTTGATCCATTTAGAAGAATTAGGACCATTTATGGCTTGTAAAAATGAAGCGGGATCTTCATTAATTCCAATGTCAAAATCCAATTCCTGAAGATACACCGCGTAATCATTAGGTATAGCATATATCCTTTCCCTCTGAGATCTTCTTAATGGTATTTCTTCAGGTTCATCGTTTATGGGTTCATTGGTAACCTCTTCATAGAGTGGCCGATCATTAATTTGTTGTTCAGGTAAGTCTTGATCATTATTTTGTTGTTTAGGTAAGTCACTAAACCGTTCAACTAATCTGCAACGAACAGTTCATGCCATTTGTAGGCACTAAAAGTTTAAGGACCAAATCAAGATTATTAAAGTATAAATGGGCTGGCCCACAAGGGATATTTGGGTCAAAGCTACAAGCCCGGTCCATGAGTTAGACTCAACCCAGAGCACAGGCCCAATCTCAAGCCCACTGGTGAACTCTATAAATAGAGCACTTCACTTCACAAAGAGGGGCATTCTGAAATTTGAGAAGAAAACAGAGAGAAGAGTGCTCTCAAAGGAAGCGTCAGCCGCCAGCAACCGACAAGCACGTGCTGCCTGCCCAAGCATCACAACTTCGTCTACTAGAGCATCCAACCGCAACGCAAGCACGTGAGACCAAGTCCTCGCGACCCTTACTTCGCCGCGCATGTGAGATCAAGTCATCAAGACCCTCGCTACGCAAGACACGTTGCGCTACGCCTTCATCTGCACACATCAAGCTGAGTAGCCCGAAGCGAGCAATACAGTAGAATCACAGGAGCATTTGAGATTACGAACACAACTTCTGCTTCAAGCATAAATCATTTGTAAAACATTATTTTGTATTCGATACGAAATATTGTGACCTACAAATTTTGGTGAACCCGACGTGAAAATCTCTACCTCTCATCCCTACGCTAAAGCTAAGATGTCTGCTCAACCTATAAGTCCACAAACTCCCAAGAAGACTTACGCCGCAACTGTGGCTCAACCAACCGGCACCTGCACAAGAGGGATGGCTCAGAGGATGGCTGTCAATGCCGCTGCTGCAAGCCTACGAGCTTCTCAAGTGCCAAGGAGGGAACGCACATATACCGTTGCTTCCATCATGGCTGCAGCTACGGCAGTGATTGCCTCCAACTCCCCACGACACAAGGGAAGTGCGAAGGCTGACGGAACACCCTCACCAAAAACGAAGGTGGCTCTGCCAAAACAAGCCGAGACACCCAAACCCTGTGTAGCTTCTGTCATGACCATAGGCACCAAGACCATGGAGGAGCAGATGCAAGAACTAAGAGAGATGCTTGAGCTAGTCCTGAAAGACAACCAGGAGAAGAACAAGAAGCTTGAAGAGCTCCAGAGAGAGGTGGTTGGGCTCGGGAAACAAAAGGTTGAAGAAGTCAATCTGACGGTAGAAGACGATGACGCTAATAAGATGATCCCTATAGAAACCAGCAGGAACGAAGGTGTTGCGTGCAACGAAGACCAACTTCAAGTGCTGATAGCCAACGCGGTCAAGAGCCAGCTAAGTGGAGATTCTTCTGGTGGTGCACGATGTGCCAAACCCTACAGCAAGAGGATAGACGGCCTGCGCATGCCACAGGGATATCAGCCCCCCAAGCTCCAACAGTTTGACGGAAAAGGAAGTCCAAAGCAACATGTTGCCCACTTCGTAGAAACGTGTAACAACGCGGGAACTGAAGGGGATCTGCTGGTCAAACAATTTGTGCGGTCTCTAAAGGGCATTGCTTTCGATTGGTACACTGACTTGGAGGCAGAGTCTATTGGCAGCTGGAGTCAGATGGAGGACGAGTTCTTCAACCGATTCTATAGCACCAGAAGGGTTGTCAGTATGAGTGAACTGACAAATACGAAACAATGGGAAGAGGAACCTGTGGTTGACTACATCAACCGCTGGCGTTCATTGTGCCTTGAATGTAAAGAGCGCATCAGCGAGACGTCAGCTGTAGAGATGTGCATCGATGGAATGAACTGGGATTTGCTATACATCCTTAAAGGTATCAAACTTAGGAATTTTCAAGAGTTAGCCACACGCGCACACGACATGGAAATCACCGTGAAAGGACATGAAAGGAATCACATATCCTCGTCAAAAGCGATCATCGATAAGAAGGAATACAAAAAGTCCGAGAAGATCATCAAAAATGCTCCAAAAGAGGCCATGGCCATCAGTACCAACGACGCTCCTGTGAAGATATCATCGAAACCAAAGCAGGAGAAGAGGAAATAAGTCACCTCAAAAGACTTCAAGCGCACGAAGCCTACACTGAAAGAATTACAAGCCAAGAAGTATCCATTCCCTGACTCTGATTTGTCAGGCATGCTCGATGACCTGTTGGAGAAAGGAATCATCAACTTACCAGAAGCGAAACGCCAAGATGAGGTCAACAGGACGAATGATCCCAAATACTGTCGCTACCATAGATTGGTTAGCCACAGTATCCAAAACTGTGTCACTCTCAAGGAGCTTATAATGATTAGTCAAAGAAGGACGCATCGAGCTCGACACAGATGAAACAATAGAAGCAAACCATGCCTCCGTGACGACTAGTTGCGACTCACTTTGCAAGCTACAAGAATGGTGCATGCGACAAATCCAATTTGGCACCCTTGAGCCAACAAAAGTGTGGATATCAAAGCCATCTATTGAAGCTGAATCAAAGAAGTTGAGATGCGATTATAACCAAAAAAAAATTGAAACTTATAAGATCATGAAAGAGGTTGAATGCATGGAGGATGATGAAGGATGGACTCTTGTAACTCGAAGAAGATCAAAGAAACAAGTCAGTCCACAACCAGAACCTGTCCGCCGAAAGAAGAAGCAGGTGACCAAGGAGAAACCACGTCAGGTGAAAGGGGAGAAAAGACTCAAGAGGAGTCTGAGGTCACATATACTGCCTATTGATCCTTTGAAGCAGATTCCACCAAATCCCATTATCTTAGGAGACTTCTCTCCGGAGGATTACTTCGATAAAGTCGGTGTCAACACAACCTCAGGGGTAATAAGCGAAGAAAGTGAAGAAGAACAGAAAGCTGAGCGGAGGAATGAAGCTCCAACCACGAAGACACAATCACCCTCGGATCCTCAAGATGACGCGGATGTGCTTGATATCCTGGAAGCTCTCCCTAAACACGAGCAGTGGGAGCAGATCTTCCACTTACCAGAGGAATCACGACCACAAATAGCACAAGCACTCCTACATCCAAAGCGGAAGATGGACATCATCAAAAGTGCAGAAAAGCTAAAGAAAAGTCAAGCCAAATGCACCTCCTGCAACACGACCTTGACATTTTCTGACGAAGATCTTCTCCTTGGATCCAAACCTCACAACAGACCTCTGTATGTCACAGGCTACATTCGAGGACAAAAGGTGGAAAGAATCTTGGTGGACGAAGGCTCTGGAGTAAACCTCATGCCAAAAGAAATCATGGACTTATTGGGAATCACTATGGACGAACTCTCTAATAGCCAGCTTTTAATTCACGGATTCAACCAAAAAACTGAACGTGCGATTGGCATGATCCGTGTCAATCTAGCAATTGGAGAGCTATCTGCTGATACCTTGTTTCATGTCATTGACGTTAAAACTTCATTCAAGTTGTTACTCGGTCGACCATGGAAGCATAAGAATGGAGTTGTTGCATCAACTCTTCACCAATACTTGAAGTATTATCGTGACGGTGAAAGAAAGATAAATGGGGACGTCAAACCATTTACCAAGGCAGATTCATTTTTTACAGATGCTAATTTCTTTGAAGAAGACGGTGTGTCAAGTGAACTACTACCATCAATCATCCCTTCCGCTAGAGAAAACGATAAGGAAAGACCGAAAGCAAACCAAAACCGGCCGAAAATAAAATCAGAAATTGAATCAAAAGCTAGGAACAGGCCATGTGTCATGACACCTGTACAAACGCGAAGGCCGACTCCTGAAAGCGCGCTCCCTATCTTGCGATATATACCTAAATCTCGACGTAAAGCAGGACAAAGACCTTTGGAAGACTGTCAAAAAGCAGAGACAAGTTTTGCAGATCAAAAGAAGGTCAAAAGGGTGGTCAAACAAGAATGGGTGGCGAAAGTAGTCATTCCATAACCCAGCGCAAATACAACACAGGTTCTGAGGCCTCCACCAGAAGAATTCATTTCAGAGTCAATCGAACCACATGAAGGGAATGTAAGGTTGGAGGGACAATTCGGTCCAAACGCCTATAAGTTGATGGAGAAGTCAGGATACGATTTCAAGAGACCAGCTATGCTCGGAGAAGTGATCAAACCTCATCCTTACAGTCTCAGCCAAATTCACGGAACGGCTGACAAACATGCTGGTCTAGGTTACGAGCCTCCACCACCTGTGAAAATTTCTGTTCGTCGACAAAAAGAAGGTACATCAGCTCACCAAATCACTGCAGATGAAATCGAAAATAATAAAGAGGAAGACATAACAAAGTATGATGTAGCGACATCCTACCACGTAACAGCCGAAGAAGTTCCAAATGAAGTCGAAGAAGTAGAGGTTGATCAAGCTCCGGAGGTACTCGAAGACGGGGGGCAATCAACTGTTGACGACCTGAAAGAGGTGAATCTCGGAACCGCTGAAAATCCACGTCCAGTATATGTTAGCACCCTCCTAACCAAAGAAGAAGAGGAGCAGTACTTCAAATTATTGACAGAATACAAAGACGTTTTCGCTTGGAACTACACAGAGATGTCGGGGCTTAATCCAAAGATAGCTTTGCACCGTCTAGCGATCAAAAGGGGATTCAGACCAAAGAAGCAGTCCCAACGATGATTCAGGCCGGAGCTGGTTCCTGAAATCGAGAAAGAAGTTAATAAACTCATCGACGCAGATTTCATTCGCGAAGTTAAATATCCAACGTGGATAGCCAACATTGTTCCAGTAAGGAAGAAGAATGGGCAGCTGCGAGTGTGCGTGGACTTTCGAGATCTCAACGAAGCATGTCCAAAGGATGACTTCCCCCTACCAGTTACGGAGCTCATGATAGATGCAACAACTGGGCATAAAGCTCTCTCCTTCATGGATTGCACAGCTGGATACAACCAGATACACATGGCGCCTGAGGACCAAGATGCTACAGCATTCCGAACTCCGAAAGGGATCTTCTGCTACAAAGTCATGCCTTTTGGCCTAAAAATGCGGGAGCCACATATCAGCGTGCGATGCAAAAGATTTTCGAGGACATGATGCATAAAACGATAGAGTGTTACGTCGATGATGTGGTGGTCAAGTCCAAAGCCAGGAGTGACCATGTCCAAGATCTTCGTACGGTCTTCAAAAGACTCCGAAAGTGCCAGCTCAAAATGAATCCACTCAAATGTGCGTTTGGCGTCACATCGGGGAAATTCCTCGGCTTCGTAGTCACACACAGGGGCATCGAAATAGACCAGACAAAAATCAAAGCTATTCAAGAAATGCCCGAACCAAAAAGCTTAAAAGAACTGCGCGGATTGCAAGGACGACTGGCTTACATACGAAGATTCATCTCTAACCTCGCAGGGCGTTGTCAACCATTCAGTCATCTCATGAAAAAGGATGCTCCATTCGTTTGGGATGACAAATGTCGCAAAGCTTTTGATAACATAAAGAAGTACTTGTCTACTGCACCAGTGCTTGGGGCACCGACTCCAGGAAAGCCACTGATACTTTATGTTGCCGCTCAAGAGAAGTCGCTTGGGGCAATGTGTGCACAAGAAACCAACGAACGAAAAGAAAGACCCCTCTATTACTTGAGCCGAACTTTGGTGGGAGCTGAACTCAATTTCTCTCCAATCGAGAAGATATGTCTTGTATTGGTATTCGCAGTACAGAAGTTGAGGCACTATATGCAAGCACATACAGTACACGTAGTTTCCAAAGCTGATCCCATCAAATACATACTTTCAAGACCAGTCTTGTCAGGTCGACTAGCAAAGTGGGATGTACTTCTCAAGCAATATGATCTAGTGTTCGTACCTCAGAAGGCAACAAAAGGGCAAGCCATAGCAGACTTCTTCGCTGACCACCCAGTTCCTGTCGAATGGGAGTTTTCCATCGACCTTCCAGGCGAAGACATATTCTACATCGATGTGCTACCCCCATGGCAAATATTCTTCGACGGAGCTGCAAGACGCGATGGAGCTGGAGTTGTGTTTGTATTACCAGAGAATCATCTTCACCCCTTTTCATTCACACTCACTCAACTATGTTCAAACAACATGGCTGAATATCAAGCACTTCTCTTGGGATTTCAAATGGCCAGACAAATAAGTATCGACAAAATGGATATCTACGGAGACTCACAGCTAGTAATTAATCAAGTGCTTGGCGATTACGAAGTTAGGAAGGACGACCTGATCCCTTATCATAGACATGCGACACAATTGCTTAACGAGTTTGACTCCATCAGTTTAGGACATGTTCCGAGAAGTGCCAACAAGTTGGCTGACGCGCTTGCTAACCTCGCAGCCAATTTGGCACTGGGGGCAGAGGAGACCATGTCCATTCCAGTTTGCAATCGTTGGGTAGTCCCGCCGTTGGAGGAAAACGAAAAAAACATGGAGTCGTCAAACGTGGTATATGCCTATGAAATCGAAAGAGAAGATTGGCGTCAACCTATCATCGACTTCTTGGATCATCAAAAGTTACCAGTCGATCCAAGACACAAGATAGAAATCCGTCGACGTGCCCCAAGGTTTATCCACTACAAAGGGACATTATACAGACGCTCATTCCTGGGGCAATGGTTAAGGTGCTTGAGCGAAGAAGAAGCAGTAGAAGTTATGCAAGAAGCTCATGCCGGCATTTGTGGTGCTCACCATTCTGGTCCAAAACTTTATGATCGCATCAAGAGGATGGGGTATTATTGGCCAACCGTTGTGCAAGACTGCATAGATTTTGCAAAGAAATGCGATGCATGTCAGTTCAACGCAAATTTCATACATCAACCTCCAGAACCTCTACATCCGACAGTTACATCATGGCCTTTCGAAGCATGGGGACTCGACGTAGTAGGACCAATCAATCCTAAGGCATCCAACGGACACACGTATATTCTTGCTGCAACCGACTACTTCTCCAAGTGGGCAGAAGCAGTGACGCTACGTGAGGTAAAGAAAGAAAACGTGGTCGACTTCATACAAAAGCATATCATCTACCGACATGGCGTTCCACAAAGAATTGTAACCGATAATGGAAAGTCGTTCTTCAACAAACTCATGACAAGCCTCTGCGAAAAGTTCAAATCCAAGCAGTACAAGTCGTCGATGTACAACGCTCCTCCAAATGGATTGGCCGAAGCATTTAACAAGACTTTGTGCAATTTGCTGAAAAAGGTGGTTGGGAAGTCAAAACGTGATTGGCACGAGAAGATCGGTGAAGCATTGTGGGCGTATCGAACAACATACAGGACACCGACCCAAGCAACCCCGTATGCTCTAGTATATGGAGTGGAAGCAGTATTGCCACTTGAACTTCAAATTCCATCCATGCGCATAGCCATCCAAGAAGGACTTAGCAGTGACGAAAACGACAAGCTACGCTTAGCAGAGTTGGAAGCCCTCGATGAGAAGAGATTGCAAGCACAACAGAGCTTACAATGCTACCAGGCAAGACTTTCATGTGTATTCAATAAGAAGGTGCGTCCTCGCTCCTTTCAAAAAGGAGACTTGGTTCTAGCGGTAAGAAGGCCAATCATCACCTCGCACAAGACGGGAAGCAAATTTAAAGAGAGGTGGGACGGTCCCTACGTGGTGCAAGAAGCTTACACGAATGGGGCATACAAGATCGTGGATCAAGAAGGATTACGCGTCGGACCAATCAATGGAAAGTTCTTAAAACGCTACTACTCCTAAAGCTACAGATCGACACTCCTGGCCCGCAAGAGTATAAACTGTGAACGGCTTAAAAAAATACAAAAAAAAAAGATCGACACTCCTGGCCCGCAAGAGTATAAACTGTGAACGGCTCAAAAAAAAAAATTCAAGTGCAGTCTACAAAAAAATAAAAATAAAATAAAATAATCTGACGGTTCTAATGCATAGCTGCCTGGATGGCTTTCGTGCATTGATCCAACTCACGCTTCACCTGCACCAAGTCATCAGAGCTTGCTCGAAAAGTCCTCAACTCGTCTAACTTCTGTTGGAGTGCACCAACGTTCGACTCGGCCGCAGCAATTACTTCCACTTGTCGGCTTTGCTGGTGTCTTATGCTCTTTGCCTCATCATGCAAAGCTCGTAATTTGGCTTCAGCTCCCTCTATTGCCTGCGCCACTACTTCTCCATGTTTCTCCAAACTCTTGCTAGTTTGGAGAGCGCCTTCATAAGTCGCTCGACCAGAACGTAGACTGCCCTCAACCGCAGAAATTTCACAGGCATGACGGGCGGAGTTGCTAACAACGCCCTGTTGGACTGCAAGGAGTTTGGCAACGCTCTTTACATACGCATCAACGGCCGCCTGAAGATTGGAGGTGTCATCGCCAACATTTCGAAGGCTAACAAGGAAGTGGGTAATATGCGCAGCTACATCGCCGACTTCTGCGTAGGGAGCTTCCGTAAGGTTCTGAAGCAGAACCCTCACGAGCTGGTCAGTCATCTTGACAGTTTGGCATGAAGAAGGTGGAGCGGCGACAGCTGCAACACTTGGTGTTTTGTTACCCTGCGGTCGCCCGGAGGAAGATGAAGCATCGGAGACTTGTTGGCTATGTCGTACCGACCGTATAGAGCTCTGTCCTCCATTATCGACATGTGTCTCATCCGCGGCATCACCAATTGGCACGGGGACAACAGCCCTCTGAACCTCTTCAACGGCAGAACCAGAATCTTCACCCTAGAAAAAAAAAAGAGGGGTGGCACACAAGAAGACTGCTCAGAAATATTATATATATATATAAAGAAAATGAAGTCGTATCAAACAAGTTTGGTACCTGGCCGAATAGGTGCTGATGCACTTGAGCTCTTTACCCCTCATACACGCAGCGATGCTTGTGGTTAGCACCTTCATCCCCATCACTGCTATCGATCTCCCGCTTTCCTGGTCTGTTGGCATCTGTGACCTTCTTCTGAGAGGCAGGCTTGGACTTGATCACCCTATCGGCATTCGCGGGCAACATATCGAGAGCTGTTGTTCTATTCTTCGTTCTATAATCGACGCTGGACACGAGAGAATTGATATTCTCTCGAAGGTCGTTTACTGTCACCTTGGCCCACCATCGTTTAAAGCTAAGCGTGGTCATATCCTCCCAATTCAAAGAACGTCCGGGAAGCATCAAATTAGTCTGACTATCCTTGAAAAGAAGTAGTCTAAAATGCTTCAATGCTGTGGCATAAGGGATGAAGCCATCATCCGCATCGCGTGGAAGTATGCCCGGAATGTCTTGATAAAAACCGAACTGCCTGCTAAAACGAGTCGGGTGATAGGGTTTCAGAAAGAAAGAAGCCTTGGAACGTAAGGGGAGGTAAGAAGTACGAAGTGAAATGATGTAACTGAACTTCAAGGCATCTAATTTGTCATCACAAACAGGCCCGCATCGATTCCCTCGCAACACAAGGCTAGAGGCCTTGAACGAAGAGCCATCATGAATCAGGTTGCGAGCTTCGACGTCAGTGAAGAGTTTTGCGCTTCGAGAGCCTGAATACCGAACCATGAGAGGGCCAGGAAGTATATCATCAATTGCGTGATGCGAACCGAAATAATGGGCCAACCATCCGTACAAATAATGCGAGGGAAACGTTGAACCAGAAGAAGAAGGCTTATCCGCATTCACCATCTTATTCAAACCATGATAGATGCTAGCAAGCACCGGTGTCGCCAAACTGAATGTTGAGCCTTTCGCCATATGCAAAGCTACTTCAAAAGTACCAGCCCTGATCACTGTGTCCTCTGCTTCGGGCAGTACAAAGACGCACAACCAACAAGACAAAAAGGCTGCTAGATAAACCGTTTTTCTCTCAGAATCATCAACAATTCCAAGTTCGTTGAAGAGGGCCATCTCCTCGGACGTCCACTCTAGCGGTTTGTGACGTATCTCTCCTCTCGGATTGTGGCTGCTTTTCGGCCGACTGTCTACTCTACGAGTTGGCTCTCTACCCGGCTTGTTGTACGAATTCATACACTTGCACCAATACTGGACCCATTGCGTAGCACGAACCAAATTCTTTGACTCAGGAAGGGATGCAAGAAAGCAATAAGCGCCAAGCAAGCGCTCGCATGCTCGAGGGATAGACTTGACCTTGTCTCTGTTGTCCCTCATATTCTCAGAACTTGGCACAACTTCATCATACCTACGCCCTGCTACTGGAAGTTCACCAATCTCGTGAAGATCCCAGAGCGAAAGCGACCACTCGCCTGCTACCGTGTGCAACGTATTCGTGGAAGGACACCAGCTCTCACAGAAGGCACGCACTATTTGGGGTTCACGATCGTACTGGTACAAAGAAGCATATACAGCATCATAGATGTTTGCATTCTTCAAACGTGCGGAACATCGCGCTATCACATCTTCAGTCCATTCCCAGTAAAGAGGAATATGGGTAAAGTCTCCAGTAATCTTCAGACAATTGGGACCCCATCGCACAATGCCCTTGGCGATCCTTCGACCAAGCAAAGGGGGTCGAGTATCTTCCGACTCCTTTTCCTTCAAAAGGCTCTTCAGGAGGTAAGCAGGCCCACCGTGCCCTACGTCACGAAGGGGCGGAGTTAGCTCGGGCGAAAACATCTCCTTCATTGCACTTGAATTCGAGTCCGTATTCGGGCGCAACATCGACGGGTACACGCGAAATTTTTGAGCCATGTTGTCTTCCATAGCCTTTGAGTCAAGCGCGATGTTCAGAAACAGCTGACCATTCTCCTCTGAGTCCAAGAAGAGCACCATTGCACCTGCCTTCCTTTGGTAGAGACTTGTATCGCAACGTGAGTTCGTCACAAAATGAAAGAACTATGTCGAAGAAATTAAGGCAAATAAAGAATTCCCAGGAAATTGGGGGAGTCACAGACGGTCTCACTTAAAAACCAATCTCCTTATACTCGTAAGTCTTGGTGACAGAATCCTTAAAAGCTTATTTTTCTTGACACAATGTATTCAAAGTGTGAAACTACCCCCGATGGATAGCAGTCTTACGCAAAGAAAGATAGCGGGTTGGTCTCTCAACAGCAAGCCAAAGTACCGTCAACAACAGCGCATCAATGTCAGAGCAGTAAAATCGGCAACTGTAGATAGAAGGGGGCCTAGTCATGAACAAGGAAAAGAAAATCAGTGAGACAAGATGTAGTCACGTCGTTCTTACAAAACAAAAAAAAGAAAAAAAGAAAAAAAGAAAAAAAGAAAAAAAGAAAAAAAGAAAAAAAGAAAAAAAGAAAAAAAGAAAAAAAAGGGTTCATCCGGTCGTCGTCTCCTTCACTCAAGCTCCACAACGACTGGGGAGATATGTCGCCGATTCTGACCAGAGCCGCCGCCAGGACTTTCTTCCTCCTGAGATCCGGATCACTCTCCCACCGCGCGCTCTGGACTACAGCTGAAACGCGCTCACAGAAGCTCGAACGCATCGCGACAGAGCTTCTCGACCTGAGCAAGATCGAGCGGCGCGACTTCGGGATCCTCTCCCGCCTAAAGCTAGGTCTCAACAGATACGGTCCCGCCGTGTCCGGCGTCGGATCCTCTTCTTCAGCGAACGCTTCAGCCTCCGACGCGGCGGAGACACCCGCGTTCGATATCAAGCTTGAGAAATTCAATGCGGCGGCAAAGATAAAGATTATTAAAGAGGTCAGGACGTTTACAGATTTAGGACTGAAGGAGGCGAAGGAGCTGGTTGAGAAGGCGCATGTGGTGCTGAAGAAGGGGATTACGAAGGAGGAGGCGACTGCGATCGCTGACAAGCTTAAAGAGTTGGGAGCCACCGTCGCCTTGGAGTGAATATATAGCATGACCAATGCATATTTTTTTGGGATTATGGTTACCAGATTTTTTGGGGAATATATAGCATGACCGACGTCCATATACTAAATTTGAGTGAAAATTATCCAATGGTAAGTTGATATTCAGATCTGGCTGATTGAAAGCAAAGTTAGGTTGAACTCCAAGAGCTTCCAAATCCAGTGAAGTCAATGCGCTGAGGTTACCATCACCTTCAGAGATCCAAGTAGCACTAATGTCAGATACAGATGAAGGATAAGGATCCGCGTCGACATGCTCTCCATGATCCTCAAACATTTCATGTGCTTTGTGGGAAGGCTGCGAAGCAGCCTGTGTCTGATAGCCATTTTCTCTAGCAAATTTGAATCCTGGAGCGGTTTTCCAATCTGCAGGAGGCCAACATAGAACTGATCCTCTCTTATTTTTCAGCTTGGAAGCCTTCATCTATTGACGACACTGATGCAAGTGACCAAAAATTTCATCAGATGGAAGTTTTGACAACTTTTGGCTGTTCAATATAAAAGTCTCGAAGTGCTCTTCAGAGGAACCTTGCGGGCCACAAATTAAGAAAGCGCAAGTCCAGAGATGATAAAAGCCAGTCCAATCCTTCAGAATTGAATAAAGATGCTGATGTAGGAACAATCCTATCTAAAGAAGAAAATGAAGGAAACAGATCAACCTTGAAATTTCGTCACAGCTAATATCAATTTCATAGAGCAAAAAAGAAGACATTTAAACGTGAAAAAAAAAATTCTCGTTTGAAGTTCGAAAAGATGTCATTCGCCAAGTTGGAAAACAACAGATGACAGGCACGAAAAAATTATGTGGAAGCTCTTATGACAAGTTCGACGTTCACAAAAATCTCAAGTCAACCGTCAAGTTAGAGAACGACATGGTGGCTCAAAAAAAAAATCTCAAGTCAACCGTCAAGTTGGAGAACGACATGGTGACTCAAAAAAAAATTATGTGGAAGCACTTACGACAAGTTCGACATCCACAAAACTCTCAAGTCAGTCACTCACGATCACGTCGCACTGAGACACTCAAATTGTGTCGCACAACATGATCATGAGGGGGCAATTTGTAGGCACTAAAAGTTTAAGGACCAAATCAAGATTATTAAAGTATAAATGGGCTGGCCCACAAGGGATATTTGGGTCAAAGCTACAAGCCCGGTCCATGAGTTAGACTCAACCTAGAGCACTGGCCCAATCTCAAGCCCACTGGTGAACTCTATAAATAGAGCACTTCACTTCACAAAGAGGGGCATTCTGAAAATTGAGAAGAAAACAGAGAGAAGAGTGCTCTCAAAGGAAGCGTCAGCCGCCAGCAACCGACAAGCACGTGCTGCCTGCCCAAGCATCACAACGTCGTCTACTAGAGCATCCAACCGCAACGCAAGCACGTGAGACCAAGTCCCCGCGACCATTACTTCGCCGCGCATGTGAGATCAAGTCATCAAGACCCTCGCAACGGAAGACACGTTGCGCTACGCCTTCATCCGCACACATCAAGCTGAGTAGACCGAAGCGAGCAATACAGTAGAATCAGAGGAGCATTTGAGATTACGAACACAACTTCTGCTTCAAGCATAAATCATTTGTAAAACATTATTTTGTATTTGATAAGAAATATTGTGACCTACATCATTATAGGTAAAGTGACTTGACTTTCAGGAGCAACAACTTGAGAAGAAGGTATCGGTGAAGACAACTTGTAGCGTAGCCTCTTTCAACTTGATCATTCCTGGTTCAACACTCCCACTTATGTCATCATTCTCAATGAACTTAGCGTTTCCAGCTTCCACAATTCTCGTACTATGATTAGCATGATAAAATTTATACCTTTAGATTTTTCTGGATATAATCAATGAAGAACCTACTAATGGTTTTTGAATCCAGTTTCTTTTCATGTGGATTATATATGCGTTCTTCTGTCGGACATCCCCACACATGAAGATGTCTTAAACTAGGTTTCCTTCTGGTCCACAGTTCAAAAGGTGTCTTTGGAACTGCCTTACTAGGAACCATGTTTAATAAATTAACAATAGTTTTTAATGCATAAGTCCACAATGATAAAGATAAAGAAGAATAAATCATCATACTTCTAACCATTTCTATCAAAGTACGATGAAGCCTTTCTGCTACACTATTTTCTTACGGTGTACCAATAGAGATGGAAGTGGGTTACAAAATCCGTGGGTTGGCTCGGGTGGGTTGTGGGTTGGCGCAACCCAGCCCGACCCGTGCGACGCAACTCGTGGGTCGATGATAATGGGTTCAACTCATGTGTTGGGTTGACCAAATCTCAAACCAACCCGATCCAGCCTGATCCACAAGTTCGACCCATAGGCTCGACCCAGAAGTCAAAATTAAAATTACACCAACCCAGGAGTCTGACCTAAATGTTTAACCTGAGAGTTCGACCCACGAGCTCGACCCAGATGCCAAATATTCAAATATAGACCTTTTAAATCAAAAGATAGTCGTTAGAATGGTTATTCACTACTATAATCTTTCACTTTTTAAATATCTTTCATGGTCCCTTGACATTAGGTTTGTAAAGTTGAACTATTTATAAAGTTTCAACATAGAGTTTGTGTCAGGCTTTCGCCTACATGTAATTCCCCGTAGTCAAGAAGTCTCCGATTTAATTTTCAAATGAAATATTAATGGAAGCATTTATTTTTTTAATTAGATAATAATTGGTTTTAAATATATTTTACATAAAAATTATTAATAAATTGATTCTTTTACAATATTAATTAAAATAATAATTTGTGGATCCAACCCATGGTTTACACTTGTGGGTTGGACTCCATCCACCGACCCAGCTCGACCTATCGCATTTATGATGGGTCCACTTATAACGCATGGGTTGGGTTGGATTCAAAAAAAATTTCTTTAATCTGACCAGTGGGTTGACTTGTTACTATTTAAACCCAGCCCGACCCAGCTCAAACCCACAAGAATTACATTGTTTCGACCCAACCGGATCCGTGGGTCGTCCCACTTCTATCTCTATGTACTAGGTACTCCCTCTGTCCCATTATGTTTGTCCACTTTCATTTTTTAATGTCCCCTAATGTTTGTCCTAGTTCTAATCCGTGTGCTTTGTATCCTGAATTCCTATTGGTTGTTATAAATTTAATTTGTACTATTGTACTATTTTTTGGACAATAATAAATGCAATCAGTAATTTTTTCTCTCCTTAATTATTGTGCCGATTGTCCTATTGGACAAATAATCGGGGACGGAGGGAGTATATTGTATTGAGCACATATGTCACGCTTTTTAAGAAATTTAGCAAACGGACCAGGACATTGTCTATTTTCAGTATACTTCCCATAATATTCACTATCCCGATCAGATCTTATAATTTTCACTTTTCTATCTAATTGTCTTTCAACCTCATCTATAAATACTTCTAGGGCATCTATAGATTGAGATTTTTCATGCAACAAATAGACATAGTCATACCGTGAAAAATCATCAATGAAAGTAATGGAGTACTTTTCTTTACCAAAAGTTGGGATATTAAAAGGCCCACATATATTACTGTGTATAATTTCAAGGAGCAGGGTACTTCTTATGGCTGCATTTTTATTTGTGTGATTTGTAAATTTACCTTTAATACAATCCAAACAAATCCCAAGATAAAAAATATCCAAATTAGGAAGAATTCCATTCTTTAAGAATCCCAAGATAAAAGAATCCCAAGTCTTTGCAATCTTTCTTTTGATATATGTCCCAAACATTTATACGACAAGTAAGTTAAACTTTCATTAATTAAACTGTTACTACAAATTTTAGGAAAAACATACCACAACTTTTATGCGATAACAAGCCTTATCTCACGCACCAAATCTTATCTCAACCCGTTCTCTCTCCTTATCTTTTTCTCTGTCGAAGCCTTGAGAAGTCGGTAGAAGTTTTTCGGATCTGCCCGCCGGTGGGGGCTAGGGGTCCGATGAGGGCCGGTTTTTGGTTGATGTCGTCTTGAGCTGATCTTTCCCTGGTCTTGGCCATCGTCTTTGGTTGCTGTCGTCCTTTTCAGTAGGTGGTCAGAGGTGGTCGTTGTTGTTCTGGGTCGGGGGTATGAGGCGTGTGCAGGGGGCGGTTGGTTGGGTTGTGGTGCTGGAAGGCTGGGGTGATGACGGTGCTGAAGTTTGGTGGGGGATTTGGGTGTTTGGACGGCTCCGGCTCTGTTGGTGGTCCCTAGTTGGCACGCTGGTGTCTGTTTTGGGGTTAGATTAGGGTGATAATAATCATGCCTGGTCAGAGCTCAGCGGATGACGGGCGGAATCTCTCGATGTCTTGGGAGTGGAAGGCTGTCGTCGGGTGGTGCTGGGAGGGCTGAGTTCGGCTGCGTTGCTGGCGTTTGTAGGTGTAGATTAGATAATTTAGTTTAGCTTTAGTTCGAATCGTTTAGTTTAGTGATAGGTGTAGTTTAGTTTTAAAATTTTATCTCAGCCGGTTTTCTCGGTCTGAGTTGTATTTCTCAGCCGCTTTTGCGGTCTGAGTTGTTTTAGATTCAGGAGTTTATCTCCTGTTTCTTCCTCGAAGGGCACGCGGTACGTTCATTCGTTTTTTTAGTGTCGGCCACTACGGTCGGTCCGATCAGAACTGTATGTTTGGTCGTGCCCTTCTTGAGTGATCTGTCCTTTGTGACAGTTTACTCGTGTTTGTAGCCTTTACGGCATTATCAAAAAAAAAACAAGCCTTATCTCACAAAAGGAGCGATAACATTGAGATAACACCTGCGATAACTTCAATTGTTTGCGACACGGTAGCTGTTACTGTGCGATAACTTACTTTTACGACAACCTGCCTCTATCGCACATTTAACTTAATGTTATCGCAAATAGTAATCAATAATCTTTCTACTGCCATGAAAGCATCTTTGAAGTTCCGCGATGTGCAGAAAGCCTCTTCTCCGAGCCAAAGTTCCACTCAACGTCCTCAATTTCCCTTTCCAATCCGGTGTCGTTGCAGGCTACACCAAAGAACTCAGTACCTTCTTCGAATCCGGTCCTTCATTGAAGCTAGCCTATAAGCCCAACGATGCTTCAATTCCCTTAACGCTCGTTGTCAAGACCGGAACAGGTAAGTACGGCTCCCCGATCGACAGCTCCATGGTTATGAGCGCTGAATTCAACCTCGTCGGCCATGGCGGTAACCCTAGTTTCGTTCTGCATTTTAAACCCAGAATTGGGGATTTTGGAATCAAGAAGAAGCAATCATCTGTTTTTGTGGATAAGGAGGAGGATAATTCGATTGAAGTGATCGAGAAGCCGAAGATGGGTCATGGATACATGCCGGAGAATTTTGATTTTCTTGGGATGAACAAGATCAAAGCTTTACCATCGGCTTCCAGTGTGGCTGATAGGTTGTTGACGGGTGTGGAGATGAGCGCAGCTACGTCACTTGAAGTGGACAGTGCTGTGGGGAGTGATTAGTGCAATGGGATGATGAAGCAGCCTAAGTGTTGAGCATGACCAGGGATTTACGGGACAGGGTACTGAAGGATGCTAATGGTGACATTAGTGATCATCTGCGGAACCATATTCTGATATTCATTTGACGAATTGCATACACTTGAAAAACCACGTGCATAAGCATAGTTCTGTAGTTGCAGACAAGGTTTTTATGAGAGACCTTATTGTCTTACAACGGTCTAAGTCGTTAAGGGATCCTTCAGCAACTCCTCGCTCTTGGCACTCGGCTTCGGTGGCTGAGCTTCTGTCTATGTGATTTGAAAATGATGATGGTGCTGATGCATTTCAAGAAGGAAGGAGATCGATGGGTAATGAGCACCACAGGCATGATAAGTTAACTTGTTATTGTTTCCTTACTCTTTTTTGTTCGATGGTGTATTTTTAACTTGGGTAATGTAGTCTGAATCCTGCGGATTATTTGGCGTATGACATTCAGGAGATGACCGAGTTCAACAGTTTGTGGATTACATTTCAGATTTAGAAACCAGGTACAAACATTTATGAAGCTGTGTTTTTCTTTTTATTATCAAGCAACATTAAAAATAAATCTTATGAATTCATCGTGTATGTATTTTCATCTATTATTATCTCTACTTCCGATCCCTGGATGATGCTGCTATAGTTCACACAACTATTTATACTCTAACTTGCATTTGTTGTTTTCTGCTTATTGAAGAGGGAATGCTTCTGTAGTTCCTGAGTTCCATCCCAAGCTCGATTAGCTGAACTCAGCTCCACTGCATGTAGGCAAGGTAAGCCAAGATGTTATATGATCGTGTAGCTTCGTTACTCTGTGAAAGAGACTAAAAAGAATAATATTAATTATTAAGTGCTCTTTTATAATGTTTATATCATGTGCTAAAAAAGTTTATGCTTGGTTACCTGTCTCTGGTTTCTCATAATCTGTTTATTTGTACAATTAGAAGTTGCTTAAAAAGCTTCCTTGCTGTGTTACTTCTCAATTTCTCATGAAGCATGCTACTAATTTGTTTTATTTCTTTGAGAAAAACATATCAATATAAATTATCACTTTGACAGTATAATATATACACAGTGAAATGTCTTTTTGACCGAGTTAAAGGTTCATGGACCTTGGGTTTTTGTACATGCCAAGTTCTAAGTCTTAATAAGATTCCAAAATAAAATGTACTCCTTAGTGGTAAGTGCTTTCAGCAGATATTTAATGGCACTACCAGAAGTAATATTTCTTTCAGTGGATCCTTGATTTACTCTGTGTGGCTGCTGTTGTATTACAAATATGCCTTTATTCTGCTTGGTGCCTTTTGTTAGATTACACGATTAATGAATCTTGTAGTTGGAGAACTGTGATGTTGAAGCTGTTGTAATTGGTCTTCTCAGTGGCATCTTTGGATGACAAGTTCTGTCAACTATGGAATCACAGGTTGGAACATGAACAGTGTCTTTGTAGTGATCATTTACTTTTTTTATTGAAGGACAAGCAAAACTAGTGTTTTCGAATTTGGTGCAGCTTCTAGGTGAAACATATACTCTCTCCACTTTCATATATATGGAAGGCATTCAAAGTGGAGCTTCTCCAGTTTTCCACTACCTCTTGAATAAATGCAGCCTGGCTTTTGTTCTTTCTGCACTGCCATGTTTCTAAAAATTGTATTCGGAGATCCTGTTAGTTCTTGATATCTTGCTTCACGTAATTTATTTCTGTTGCAGTTTAACAAATGGCTTCCAAGAGTATATTGAAGGAATTGAGGGACATAAAGAGAGATCGGCCAACTTCGTGATGTGTAATGGAGTGAGGCATCAGTCAGAGGCATTGCGTGATGAGAATGGGATGTTGAGGAAGGCTATGGATGATCTGAGATTCGCATGTATTTTGGACCTATAGAGGACGGAGCATGAATATTTATATAGCCCTTACCACCGCTCAATTTCTTAAGTATCCGTTGGCGTTGGTGGTAGCTTGTGTGATGAATTCAAAGGGTCGACGAACACACGGAGCATCCATTTTCTAAATCCTTTGATCTGAGAAGATTTTGATGAGATCCTTGTTTTGTGATGTTTAGAGATACACTCTTTTGATGTTGTAACTTCTAAATCCTTTGATATGAGAAAATTTATGTGTTTTTTGATTGTCTGAAAGGATATGGTTGGAGTGCTCAGTTGTTGGCAGTGGCTTGCGGTTCATGTTTATTGTATTGGATGTGGCATTGATTTCTTTGTGTACATAGAGGCGCGGTTGATTTTTTTGTTTGAAAAATGGGTTTCATTGATAAAAAAAAGTACAAGATGAACCCAACTAACATAGTAGCAAACCAAAAAGGCTTACAGACACAAAAGGAACAGGAACAGGGGAGCAAAGCTCAACCTACAAAGAACCTGAGCAAACTATACATTCAGAACCTAAAACCAACTGCACAAACCCTCTCGCTACCTACAAATGAGAGTACGCTGCTGTTACTGCATGTACAGAATGTTCAGAAATATTTTCCAGATGACTTCCAAATTCTTCCTTCCAGAGACACCACCATGACAGTAACATCGTCATGGTACTTCCTGCGGTCTCCATGTGGAATATCCAACAGCTCATGGAGGTCCATGCCTGCAAATTGGAAAAAAGTAGGATGAAAAGTCATCATGAATCGGAAAGAAAATGTATTGCTGTGTTCCCAAATACAAACATGGAAAGACGTTGCTTTACATCGTGAAGTGTTGTTTGAATTAGACTAAGGATATGCTTCTAGTAATTACTGGAAAAAAACATGAATATTGGCAGTTAAGTCAGCTCACCTGCTTTCTTTACTGCACGATATAGAAGCTCTTCTATCAAATGTTGTGCAGGGTTCCCTTCTGGAGACTTCTCCATGAAACTATCCACATGAGAAACGACTTCTTGGTTGGTTAAATACTGATATAAACCATCAGACGAGAGTATCAAAAACTGATCCCTTCGACAGAGCTTATGGTGGCGCAGAGAAGGTGTACAAGATACATATGGTGCAGTACCAATATAATCAGTGCGGAACATTTCTAGCAATGGATCATTCCACTTGGGCTGCAGCAAAGGTTATGACATATTAGCAAGTATGTTTGCCAGTACGTATGCATTCTACAGTAAAAATATTGACTCCAGTAACCTATATTGAATTCCCGTCTCTATTACTAGCCATCTTTTGTCAAGTATTTGGCTTGCTAATAAGATATTTCAATCATTGCGATCACAGAAAGAAAGAATACACGCAACATAGATAGTTTACCCTTGCATAAAACAATAAAGGGTTTTTAAACCAAAAATCAACCATGTAACCGCAAACAGACGAGTTGTTTCTTTCATCATTCAGCTTTCCTTAGCCTAACTAAATCCTTTTCAGAGCACTACCAAGTAATAATTGACAAGGATCAAATAGTTCATTTTAATTTGTAGAATATTTAAAATAGATTGAATCAATTACTGAATGAATATTTAAAAAATGACAAACATGTTTGAGAAACCCAGCTCCAAATGCTCTGGTAACCATAAGCCGCCCCTTAACCCTTTCATTAACAATACATTGGCTGTCATCCGGATGTTCACTTTTTATTCTTAAAACTTCCTGCACAAAGTATGAAGGACGTGAATATTCGAAGATGAAATCATGAATAAAATCTCCATTTATCAGTGGTAGCACATGAAAGCAAATGTTCACGGCCGAATGAGGAAAGTTAAGTAAAGGTGGTAAAACAAAATAAAATTCACATAACAAAAGCTTTGAGAAAAAATGCATGAGAGAAATAAATTGTTTTAGGAGAATGTAAAATCATTTTGTCTCCTTATATGACTAAACGACGAATGTAGTCTCTATCTGACAGTCACGGCAGTTCTCAGTCACAGTAATTCAGGGGCATATGCAATCATATCACAGCTATGAATCTATGATACAAGGACCATCCTTAACAAACAAAAAAACAAACATATTAGTAAATAACAATAAGCAAGGCCTTTTTACATGACTCAAAAACAGAAACAATCAACTTTACCAATCAAATGGTCGTCAAAGGTAGTAAAACTTTCAGACATTTTGACAATCCCAGCAGTCTCAAATGAGCAATACAAAGATTCCTATATCTTATTTGGAAACTACTCCATAAGATAAGCCACATGCTAACCAAAGGAAATAGAAGCTACTTGTCATTGTGCTATGAATCAATGACTTCCATCTTCAGACAATGATATTATTCAAAGGAGACATAGTCATCACTTTTAAAATCATGCATAAGTAAATGCTTGAATCAGTCGAACAGCTGACATTACTTCTGAGCTTATAATTGGTGCGTTACAGAAAACCCTTTAGTATAATCTCAATCCCCAATTGACAAAGGAACAACAAAGAGATACATTGCATATAAACCAAGAAGAAAGATAATGGTAACTACAAGAAAAGAGCACTGAATTACTATCAATTTCTACTTTACACTTCAATACAAACTTATGGCATTACTTTATCTGCGGAACTTGTAACAGATGCATACTCATCCTACAATTGGATGTTTTACTTGTCAATGATCTTAGTGCATCTCTAATACTGGCGAACAAACAGAGTATTCATTTTTCAGCACATAAAAATGCAACCAAATTCTAATGAGATCAAAAGATAAATGCAAACGAATTTATAAACAGTTCATGATGACGATGTTGACACAGCACTACACTAAGAAGAGCTTACCTCTTCGATGCTTGTACCGTGGTTAGTAGACAACTGCAATGCAGTCAGCGACATAACCTGAACGGAATGATTCTTTACCATCTCATTTACTTTGTCACTTAGTGTATTTGTGGGCTCTTCAACTATCCCCTCTATACGTGAGCCATTTTCTGCTTGCTCCTCCAAGTCCACGCTGGGACCAACTTGTTCCTGCTATTCAGACTGAGCAACAATGGCTCGGCTATCACCCACATTCATCACGTATACATCCTCATCTCTCATTAAACGACAAGCAAACATGATCCCATCAATGCCAGCTCTCGATTGCGATCAAGAAACTTATCATTCAAGTCTAAGTAGGCAACCTCAGTCATGTCAAGCGCTCTTGACATTGCATTCAAAACTAACTCATGCTCTACCGGACCAACCTTTCGGCGCTTGCCACTGCGAGGCGGCTTATCCTCCATTTGTGGCTCCACACTAACGTCCTCTACAATCTCCACAATCTCAGATGCCACATTCGGTGGTTGATTGATGGACCATATTTATATGATTCATTAAGACAGTTAAACCCACCAAATTAGACTCTTTGTCTATTTAACTTTTGCTTGTTAGTTCCGATATTTATCCATAGGGTATTTTGAAGTCTAGAGAGAATACAAGCTAAGGAGGAGTTTTAAAGCTGAAAATGAATTACAAGTCACTCCAGGAGACGACCAGATTCCGACTGTACAATTTTCATGAACCTGACATGAAATCACTCAAAACAAGTCCAACCGAAGGGCAACTAGAGTCAGACCGGAGCTGAAAGGACCGATGGCTTTTGTAAAAGATCACAAAACTCTCAACCACTCCCCTCCACCTCACATGGCCGGCGGCTTTGAGTGTCAAGATGACACATGGGGGGGCGGCTCCCCCTCCCCTCCACCTCACCCGGCGGCTTTGCTCCTCTCCTCCCATCTTGAGCCATGTGTCTTCATCTCCTCACTTCCCTTAGCCTATAAATAGACACCTCCATTGCCTTTGTAATTCATTCCAAAATCAAAAACACAATTCACTTATCTCTCTAGAGTTTGGGCACCATCCATGTAATCACACTACTTTGATATTGAAGTTTGATCTTGAGTACTCTTGTCGTTCTTGAAGTACTCAAGCTTTTCCTTACTGTTCCTGAGTACTCTTGTCGGTTCTTGAAGTACTCTCCTTTTACTTTCCTGTCTTTACTTTCGAAAACTTTACTTTACTGTCTTTCAAAAACCTCTACTTTTCAAGTACTTAGCTATGATGTCCTGTTCCATGGATATTGGTAGCTAAACCCTTCATTCGGTTGAAGGGGTGTACTAGTATCATACAATGTTTTAGACCCTTCTCTTAGTGCCTCTTTGTGTTCAAAACTTGTTCTATGTGCCATATATTAGGTTAGAACTTCCAAGGTTGAGTGGATGCTTTAACGGGCAAAGCTCTTCCGTGGGGTTCATGAACATACTCGGGTAAGTGGATGCTTTAACGGGCAAAGCTTATCTGAGGAGTTCGACCTCTTTTAAACACCATTTGGCTGATCGTAACTGAAGATCAAATGGATGCACATAAGCTAAGATACTTCGAAAGGAGGAATTAGCCCAAATAGAACAAGTGTTCTAAATGATGTGGCAAGTCATGTGCTAGAAATAGCCTTGATACATCTTTGAACACTTAGTATGATCATTAGAGGTCGATGATAAACAGTCTATGATACAAGGCCCCCTGATACCGAATCTTTCTTTTAATTGCAATATCACCTGTTACTTTACTTTCAGTCCGTATCAACTGCTTACTTTCCGCAAGTCTTGTCCTTCAAGCAATTTCTTTCTGCAAGTCTTGTCCTTCAAGCAATTTCTTTCCGCAAGACTTGTCCTTCAAGCACGTTACTTTTCAATATTTACTTTCAGTCTCGTATTTACTTTCTTTACTTTCAATTATTTATTTTCCAGTACTAAAATCACAACCAACCCACGCTACTTTCAGTACTAAAATCGCAACCAACCCCCAACTGTCTTAATTTCCATCTTCGAAAGAACAACTATCAACTAATTCCCTTGGGTTCGACCTCTACTTACCACTTTACTACCCAATAGTAGAGTACGAGTAGCGGACTTATAAATTTATTTTTGCACAGAGACATTGCACCTTAACGACAGTGCAGTGCGCTCCGTCAAAATTGGCGCCGTTACCGGGGAGTTAGCAATCTGATAGTAGTTCTTTTTTCTATTTTTTCCTTTTTGTTCGTTTCATGATTCGCGATGTCTTCATGGATGAATTGGTATCTCCCTCAGTTTGGAGGTGCTATCGAAGAAGACCCGTGGAACATGAACAAATGTTTTACTCCATCTGCGGCAGAATGAGGCCCAAGGATGAGTCGCTAGAAGGGTTTATGCTGAATTGTTTTGAGTTTTCCTTAACTGATTCTGCACTCTCTTGGTATTACTCATCATATGCAGATTATGAAGGCTGTTATGGGGATATACGAGCCAAATTTCTAAAAGAGTTTTCCCTGTCAAATTATGGCATCAATCCCTGTCAAAGAGCCCAGCCATCCTTTCGACTTGAAGTCCGCAAGAAGATTAGCAACCTCAAGCAATCCCGGGATAAAACTTTGGACGAGTACTTATCGTACTTCGATTCCATTGTGGCGAGCTGCCCGCACCATGGATTCACAAACGTGTTCCTTCTTAAAAGGTTTCTTGGCGGAATGCTACCGCATGAGTGGAAAAGGCTCAATGATACAGTGGGAGGCTCGGTCATGAAGTTAACTATGACTAAAATCTGGGGCGTCATTAATGATTTGGCAGAGAGCACAAAACAAGGGCCGATGCAACAAACTGATGATGAAGCACCGACGATGGAAGTGGACTCAGTACAGAACGAGCCCGACATCACACCCATTGCAAGCTTGCCCGCAGCAAACCTGGAAGGAGACATCAGTACAAGGGCAGTAATGGACGTGGAAGCGGCACTAAAAGAGCCAACATTGGAGCCCACAAGGCTGACAGAGGCCATGATGGACAAGTCGGAAACCGGAAGCACCGAGGAAGAGCCCATATGGGATATCACTCCCGAGCCATCAGAAGACTTAGAACCGGAAACCAATATAGTATGGGACGAGGAAGAGCCCATATGGGATATCACTCCCGAGCCATCAGAAGACCTAGAGCCAGAAACTGATCCATTGTGGGACGAGGAAAAGCCTTCATGGGAACTCACTACCGAGCTGGCAGAAGAGGAAGTCCCGGTCGCCACTGACGAGCTGCCAAAGACATACCCTGTCCTCATTGCCGAGTCAGCCGAGAAATGCACGGACCTCATTACCGAACTGCCCGAGGAAGTCCCTGTCCTCACTGACGAGCTGCCCAAAGCAGTCCCGTTCCTCATTACCGAACTGGTCGAGAAAGGCCCGGACCTTGTGGCTAAAGTGCCCCAAGTTAACCCTTCATTTTCTATGCAGATCACATCCACCGAAGATCATGTAATCAATGATGATGCGGTGCAAGGCAAGTTGGAGGTGGTACAAGGTCAAGGAAAGCCAACAATGGAGCGCTCACTCACTCCGAGTCAACAAAGCGGCCCTGAAAACTCACTCGTTCAGAGACAATCATTCATCCCTGCCACAAAGAAGAGGGTTAACATGGGAGCAAGCTTGATGTCGCCTATGTTTGATGGCAAGATTCTGAACTTCCAAACTCGCGAGGATGCCAACCGATCATACATAAAAAGGCGACCAAGACATGGCCCGGTGGAATGGAAGCCGGGATGGAGTAGCAAGAGACCACAGCTCATTGAACCAGCAGCTATGGTCAAGAAGTCCTCACCTTCTCTGAGCTATGTAAAGAAGAACCTGCCGAAGCAATGGAGAACCCAACCGAGCACATCACTCCATGAGTTCTTTGGGCAAAGTAAAAGAGCAGCCGAGAAGAAGTTCGACCTCACACGCCCATGGGACCCCGACCCCTCCTAAGTGAGGTATCGTCGAGCCAACGACGTTAAACAAATGCACTGGTCGGGAGGTAACCCGACATCTATCTTATTTTCAGTCATTTTATTTTATGTCATTTAGTTTTTGCCTTAAGTCATTCTCACCTTGCCTGTATATATTTGCTTGCATGACTTTTGAACTAAGATGTGCTGCGAGGCACGCCTTCGTTCAAAAGTGTGGGGTGAGAACTGCCTTTGCACATAATTAGTTTAACATGCTCTTTCTTTTCCTTTTCCCTTAATATTATCTTTTTGAAAATATGAACTTGAGAATGTGAAAAAGATAGATCATAATTCATGCATTTACCTTGTGAAATCTCAACTGTTTAAAAACTTAAAATATAACTTCTCATTTGTCCCTTTGTGCTGAGATATACAGGGGATGTGGAGTTGACATAAACTGCCCTAGAGAGGCTTGGCAAGCACTCGAAGGATCGGATTTCGCTATATGGTTTACGAAGTCAGTGGAGGCTGCACTTCGGGTTTCAAAGAAGATCAGAGTCATCTCCGTCGTGCAGCGTATATGCAAGAGGCGGGACGGGAATCAAACCGTCCTATCTCTAGTCAGAGTAGTCGGGAAAATAAATGAGCGACCCTCATCTTGACCCGCGCGAAACGGCGAGGATGAGAAAGAGCGGGGAGGTATTTCCATATGCTCTCGGGCGACGATTGGACCTCCCAAAGAAAGGTTGAGAAAATGGACTAGCAAGTCACAAAGAAGCAAAAGCTCGAAGAAGCTAATCAAAGGCCAAAAGCCAAAGTATGTGAAGGTTTTAAACGAAACAAAAGTGAAGAAACTCCAATTCAACATCAAAGGCCAAAGGCCAAAGGCCGATTCACTTCAAAAGCTGTCCCTCACCAAAAGAAATCAAAGTGCTCAGCTCAGTGAAACCCGAACCAAGTCACGTGCTAGAAAAAGCTACAAGTTAACCATATAGTGCGAGTCGGTCCAGAGAATGCAGTCCAGGAGCCGAAAAAGGGCTATCTCCCGAAACATCCAAATTAATTTGCATCTCGGCTCGAAGGTACAAGTATCAAGTTTCTTCTAAGTATTTACACAGTTTAGTTTTGTAATAAGTAAGTAATGCATGAATTAGGATAAATCTAGTCCCACAATATCAATTTCATATTTGAAGTTATTACTTGGATTGTGTGTACCGCCCTTAAAAAGCATTGTTCGGGACGAACAACTAAAAGTGTGGGGTGATCTGATGGACCATATTTATATGATTCATTAAGACAGTTAAACCCACCAAATTAGACTCTTTGTCTATTTAACTTTTGCTTGTTAGTTCCGATATTTATCCACAGGGTATTTTGAAGTCTAGAGAGAATACAAGCTAAGGAGGAGTTTTAAAGCTGAAAATGAATTACAAGTCACTCCAGGAGACGACCAGATTCCGACTGTACAATTTTCATGAACCTGACATGAAATCACTCAAAACAAGTCCAACCGAAGGGCAACCAGAGTCAGACCGGAGCTGAAAGGACCGATGGCTTTTGTAAAAGATCACAAAACTCTCAACCACTCCCCTCCACCTCACATGGCCGGCGGCTTTGAGTGTCAAGATGACACATGGGGGGGCGGCTCCCCCTCCCCTCCACCTCACCCGGCGGCTTTGCTCCTCTCCTCCCATCTTGAGCCATGTGTCTTCATCTCCTCACTTCCCTTAGCCTATAAATAGACACCTCCATTGCCTTTGTAATTCATTCCAAAATCAAAAACACAATTCACTTATCTCTCTAGAGTTTGGGCACCATCCATGTAATCACACTACTTTGATATTGAAGTTTGATCTTGAGTACTCTTGTCGGTTCTTGAAGTACTCAAGCTTTTCCTTACTGTTCCTGAGTACTCTTGTCGGTTCTTGAAGTACTCTCCTTTTACTTTCCTGTCTTTACTTTCGAAAACTTTACTTTACTGTCTTTCAAAAACCTCTACTTTTCAAGTACTTAGCTATGATGTCCTGTTCCATGGATATTCGTAGCTAAACCCTTCATTCGGTTGAAGGGGTGTACTAGTATCATACAATGTTTTAGACCCTTCTCTTAGTGCCTCTTTGTGTTCAAAACTTGTTCTATGTGCCATATATTAGGTTAGAACTTCCAAGGTTGAGTGGATGCTTTAACGGGCAAAGCTCTTCCGTGGGGTTCCTGAACATACTCGGGTAAGTGGATGCTTTAACGGGCAAAACTTATCTGAGGAGTTCGACCTCTTTTAAACACCATTTGGCTGATCGTAACTGAAGATCAAATGGATGCACATAAGCTAAGATACTTCGAAAGGAGGAATTAGCCCAAATAGAACAAGTGTTCTAAATGATGTGGCAAGTCATGTGCTAGAAATAGCCTTGATACATCTTTGAACACTTAGTATGATCATTAGAGGTCGATGATAAACAGACTATGATACAAGCCCCCTGATACCGAATCTTTCTTTTAATTGCAATATCACCTGTTACTTTACTTTCAGTCCGTATCAACTGCTTACTTTCCGCAAGTCTTGTCCTTCAAGCAATTTCTTTCTGCAAGTCTTGTCCTTCAAGCAATTTCTTTCCGCAAGACTTGTCCTTCAAGCACGTTACTTTTCAGTATTTACTTTCAGTCTCGTATTTACTTTCTTTACTTTCAGTTATTTACTTTCCAGTACTAAAATCACAACCAACCCACGCTACTTTCAGTACTAAAATCGCAACCAACCCCCAACTGTCTTAATTTCCATCTTCGAAAGAACAACTATCAACTAATTCCCTTGGGTTCGACCCCTACTTACCACTTTACTACCCAATAGTAGAGTACGAGTAGCGGACTTATAAATTTATTTTTGCACAGAGACATTGCACCTTAACGACAGTGCAGTGCGCTCCGTCATTGATCCAGCTCTACCTCCCAAAACAATCCTTGAAGCTCATTATATGCATTGTCCTTGTAATGCATTGTCCCTGAAATGCGTTGTCCTTGTAATGCGTTGTCCTTGTATGCATTGCAAGAACAGGAAGTGTCACGTGGCCGGTACCGGTGAAAACCATTTGTATAAGCGTGGTTTCACACCCAATTACTATAATTGGACGTACCACCGGGAAACCCGAGTTGACGAAACACATGTTGATTCGTATATTCAAGAAGTGGAAAATGTTAATGACGAAACTATGGAATTCACGGCAAACACAATGGATAATACATACGCTGACATGGTGAACGATGTTGCCGCCTATAATTGGGAAACTCCTCCTTCCGAACCAATCCCAGAAGACCCAAACCCAACAGCACAAAATTTTTATGACCTTTTTTGTGCCAGCAACAACCTTGCTTATGAAGGATGCACTACAGAGACTGAATTGTCTTCGCATATGAAGTTACTACAAACTAAAGCTGATTACGGTTTGTCAGTGGCTGCTTATGATTCTATATGTGATTACGTCCAAAGTCTTGCCAATTGTGACAACAGAATCCCGACATCATTCAACCACTCGAAGAAGCTTGTTAGTGACTTGGGTATGGGGTACAAGCGTATTGATTTGTATGTCAATGGTTGTATGATATATTACGCTGAAGCTGAGGGTATGAGTAATTTCACTTTTTGTCGTGAAGACAGATATCATCCTGGTGCTTCACAAAGTACAAGTCACTATGTCAGAGTGGCGCGTTCATCAATGTTTTACTTAGACATAATACCAAGGTTGCAAAGGTTATTCATGATGAAGAGCACAGCTGAGCATATGTCCTGGCATGCTATAGGACAACGAGACCCAAAAAAAATGGTACATCCTTCGGACGGGGAGTCCTGGAGACATTTTGACTCTTGCTATCCAGAATTTGCTGCTGAAACACGCAACGTGAGGTTGGGTTTTTGTTCGGATGGATTTAATCCATTCCGAAACAACGCGAAGTCTTACTCATGTTGGCCTGTTATGGTTACCCCTTACAACCTCCCTACATGGATGTGTATGAAAACACGATTTATGTGGTTGACAATCCTTATCCCGGGACCTACAAATCCTAAGAGGAGAATTGATATGTACTTGCGGCCTCTCATTGACGACTTAAAAATTCTTTGGAATGTCGGGATTGATACGTACGATGCTTCTAGAAAACAAAATTTTTCATTGCGTGCAGCTTTGATCTGGACCATATCAGATTTTCCAGCATACGGAATGCTTTCCGGATGGTCAACGCAAGGGAAATTGGGTTGCCCATACTGTATGGAGGACACCAAGACTTTCTGGCTCCAGCATGGTCGGAAGGTTTCTTATTTTGATTGCCACAGAAGGTTCCTTCCCATCGATCACACATACAGAACAAACACATCTAGTTTTCGTCGAGATACTGTTGAGCTTGATGGGCCTATTACGTTTCGTACAGCCCATGAAATGTATAACAGAGTACAAAATTACAATTATGTATGGGAAGAGAGTCCTGACCACATTATCGACGGGTTTGGTGTGACGCATAACTGGACGAAGAAATCTATTTTCTGGGATCTGCCCTATTGGGTCAATCTGAAGTTGCATCACAATCTTGATGTTATGCATATAGAGAAGAATGTGTTCGAGAATATCTTCAACACTGTAATGAACGTGCGAGGGAAAACAAAAGATAATGGCGTACGATGTAGGGAAGACATCGCCAATTACTGCCAGAGGCTAGAGTTAGAGGTGCGGATGAGTAGGGGAAGGGTCGTGGCTAATAAGGCCAACTACACTTTGTCATCTCATGAACAGACAATTGTTTTACAGTGGATCAAGTCACTTGGTTTTCCCGAGGGTTTTGCATCAAATTTGGGTAGGTGCGTTAACTTGGAATCGAGGAAATTAGTGGGGTACAAAAGTCATGACGCTCATGTTTTCTTGGAGAGATTGATGGCAATAGCTTTTCGCGGATTTCTGCCCACGCCCATATGGACCCCCATTGCAGAATTATGTACTTTTTTTCGAGATCTTTGTGCATCTTCGTTGGACACCGTTCGAATGAGTCAATGGAGAATGAATATCCCGGAGACCTTATGCAAGCTTGAAACTGTATTCCCACCATCGTTCTTCGACTCAATGGAACACCTACCCGTTCATGTCGCAGACGAAGTACTCTTGGGTGGTCCTGTTCATTATCGATGGATGTATCCTTTCGAACGGTTTATTTACCGTCTGAAAAATATGGTTGGTAACAAAAGTCAAGTCGCTTTTAGCATTGTCATGGCTTATTTGCAACAAGAGACCACATTTTTGGGGAGTGACTACCTCGGTCCTGAGTACAAGACTAAGGAACATCGTGGAAAAAGAAATGAAATAATTCCTCACAAGTTCAACTATGAACAAATTTCAATTTACAATCATCCTGGTCGCGGAGGTAAACCAATATGTACAAGAATACTATCTGATCAGGAATTTTTCAAAGCTACGCATTACATCCTCAGTAACACACCTGAGATAGATATATATCTGAGGGCTTTTAACACAGGTATTCAAAGAAGGTATCCAGGGGATAGCGAAAATCAATTATATGATCGGATACTTAAAGAACTACCCGCGTGGCTACAAAAACATGTAAGTAATTTTGTGTAACTGCGCAAATTAATTTTCAATAAATGACTGTTAACAATCTATTATTTTTTTCCAGATATGGGAACTACGTGCTAATACGGAAGTTTACGAATGGATATACCACCTTTCTCTTGGGTTCCGCTACAAAGTGGCTTGTACAAACACTTATAAGGTCAATAATTATAAGTTTTGTACAGAGCATTTTAATCAGGGAAAGAAAAAGACATATTGTCAGGTGCAGGTCAAAGTAGAAGGGGTGGTTACTTCTATGGTGTCATCGAGGAAATTATAACTATGTGTTGTTCACATAATGTCATCTTGAAGGTTGTGTTGTTCAGGTGTCGTTGGATTGACCCTATGCACGTTCATTCGTTCCCTTCCACAGGTTTGGTAGAAGCAAACATAATGAGAGTTTATCGTCCATATGACCCATTCATATTAGCACAGCAGGCCGAGCAAGTATATTTTGTTGATTTCCCTGGTCAGCAACAAAGAACCATTCAAGGGTGGGTTGCGGTGTGTATGGTAAAGCCAACTAACGCAATTGAGCTATCCGTAGCGGATGTTCCGTTTCAACACGAAGGCGAATCAAGCACTGTATTGACTCCAGTTAAGGTGGTACATGACTTTGGTAGTTTGGCATCTGAGATGGTCAATGTGTATAATTCAGACGATGAAAACGAAGAACATACTGACTCCCCGTCGGATTATGGAAGTGGCAACTATAATTCAGAATCGGATAGTGAATGACATTATACACTTTGGTGACAGCAAGGACTGTAAATGCTTGTTTTTTTAGTAATGTAAATGGTGTTTATTTAGTAATGTAAATGCTTATATTGTAAAATTTAAATTTTTTATTATGTGATTTATCGGATCTATGCCCAGGGCAACTTGGGCACTTGCCCAACTAACTTTTAGACCAAAATATCTCAAAAATATGTAGAAGTGAGGATTCGAACCTGGATTGGCTGATTTGAGAAGTCACAAGCACACTCAAACCACCCACGCTGTTCTCATTGTAAAGTTGCGTTTATTATTTGGTTAAATATATACATGTTTTATGTATTTTACTTGATTGTATAATTTGATGAGAGCACCTATATAGTATCAAAATTCACTCATGCCTCCCTGTGTTGTTGTTATAACTTTGTAAATTTGTTAGTTCCATATGTACTGTAGTTTGAAACTTAAGAATTCACTTGGATGTCAAAAAATTTCCTTCTAAAATATCCATTTCTTGATAGAAGAATATATATTTTATCGTTTTAAAATTTTTTGTATTCTGCCCTAGTACTTTTCAAGTCCTGGCTCCATCCCTGTATGCAAGTCGAATATTTAATTTCATTGTGCTCAATTTTTAGTTAGCGATTGTTGGAATAAGGATGATAATGATCGCATTTACGAGATTTTCCTTCTAAAGTGTGGACATGTACTACGAGCCTTGACGACTCGACCAACTTCAATTTTTACCCTAACTGCTGTTACACGAGACAGATTAAAGTTTGCAACCAAATTGGTGACTTTGGAAAGTGATTGTATATATGTTCAATTATGACATGTAAGACAATTTACTAATTGTATCAGTGTAATAGACATATTTGGTCAGTAGATTAAGTAGGCATTATCATTTGATAATATTCTTTTATAAATGACTTGAATGTAGTTTCTAATTATATGTCATGCGTTATGATTCGAATGTAGTTTCTAATTATATGTCATTCGTTTTCTTAATTTAAAAAACAAAAAAAGGGCAATGTAATTTTCATATGTTTTCATTAGACCGCTCAATTTCACCGCTCAATTTGAAATAATAATAAAAAAAAATTCACCGCTCAATTTCACCACTCAACGCAGCCAAGACTTTGTATAAAAAAGGAAAAAAAACTCATCCAAGACTTATAGATAAAATAGCAATTGCATTCTAACAGTTCCGCCGCTTTCAATATAGGGTTCCGAAAATCCCTTTCCAGTGACGAGCTCGCAGTCGATTTCACGAGCAAAACTGTTTACAAGCCGCTAATTGTGTTACTTCAAATCTCTTTCTGCCGACAAACCAGGTAAAATCTGAAATTTTACTGTCTAAACCGTTGTTTTCGTTTTTCGTTTTCACTTTCGCTATCCGCAACCTTGTTTTGTTTTCGTTTTTCGTTGGGTTCACAGTATAACGTCGGCGTGAATTTCGTTGTTCAAACTTAATTATAAACCCTAATCAAGTAAAAAAAAATTTCCTTACTTGTTATCCTTTACTGAATATCATTGTTTTATGCAACATGTGACCGTCTTTAAGCCATGGGCGAATCTGGGTCATCTCAAGGACAACGACCGCCGTGGACTGGTATGAAACGTTCTGATAAAGGGGCTCTTGGACGTGTGTGGGCGAAGATTGATGCAGGCGAGATCAGACTGCAAAGTGATGAACTTGGATCACATGAACCTCCGCATCAAGTTCCACTTCATACTTCACCAATTGCACATAGGCAAAGGCAATCCTACGGGAAAAGGCTTCTCCCTCCCAGAGAAGCAGTTTCAACAACACCAACCACGCCGAGAACACCTAGACCGTCCTCATCCGTTCCACAGCCAAATGATTACGTCCCTACACTTAATCCATCCCCTGATTGGAATAGAATGCTGCCGACGACATCCCGTGATCCTCGCCTACCCCCGAACGAACCTAATGCGATTCCTATTGACGATGAAACTTTCATGATGAATATGAGTCCAATGTTCAACAACAGTTACTGCGGTTTAGGTAGGCAACCAGATGGGGTTGATAGCCAACCTATGGAAGATGTTTCCCCTTCGCCACCAGCCAGTAGAGTCCCTCCCACCATCTCTAGACCTTCAGTCGAACTGCCCTCACCTAGATCCCAGCCTTACCCTCACATTTTTCCTGTTCGTCACTATGAGAGGGCTGAATCTTCCCTGGGAGGTCCAAGTTGCGTCACACGTGATGAAAGTCGAAAAGTGTTTATAACACCACGATTACCTAGTGGGTAGGTGCATGTAGTATTTGTATTATTTCCTTTACATTTGGTGCTGCGTTATATCATAATGGTGTCTTCTGTTTTGGCTAGTTTTGCTCCAGCAAATTATGGCATCGATATCGGCTTTCAATATGATCAAGCACTGGGTTGCAGGTTGGACAACAATGCAGCACATCCCACAATGGGGTAAAAATCAATGGTTTGAAGAATTTAAGGTAATATTCAACCTCAATTGTCATATGAATGTGGAATGGTCTATTAATGTAAATATATGATTGTAAATATAAGACTTTTTTACTGTCAGCAGTAATGCATTTGTTTTAGGTACTTTTTCAACATTTAAACTTTTCATTTCACATAAATGTTCATTTCTCAGTGTAAAGCTACGTGGAAGGCAGAAGACACTCCGGATATCCAGAGGATCTTCTTTGAGAAGTGTCGTAATAAGTTAAATAATGGGTGGTACAATTTGCGACACTCAAGGTGCAAGGAGGGGCTGAGGTTTTTAAAGCGGCACGAAGTTGACCTAGGCTTGGTCTGGTACATCCAACATTCTGATGAGATAGATAAGATTTCTGAGCGTAACATATTAAATTCGAAAGACATAGCAGCTCGAATTCATAGGGGAGGACCTAAAGGTACATATGTTATTTACACTGAATTGGTAAGTGTCGTCGTTAAATAATTTTTTTATTATTCATGTTTCAGTATAATGAAGGAACTTAGTAATATTTTCTGCACAATTTTTATAGGAAGCTTCTCTAGAGAGGGTTGTGTACTGCGCAGACATGTGGGAACGGATGAAAAAAAGGCCAAATGGAAGTTATTTGGACGAGGATGCAGCGGAGAAAGCGGTAACTTGAGTGTTTCTGTTAATATCTTGTGTTAACATGCTTAATTGAATTATTCCCACCTAAATAGAAATATCATGTGATTTCTGTGAACAGCATATCATTATGTTGATGTTTTTAATGACTCAAGAGGTATGTTACAATTATTTGATTCATGATTCCTGTGAACATCATATTATGTTGATGTCACTGATTAATTATGTATGATTGAAAAGTTATGTTGATTATGTTGATGCCACTGATTCATATTATGTTGATGCTGCTGATTAATCAAAAGTTACTGATTAACTGATTCATAGGTCCAAGTTGTGAACATTATATTATGTTGTTGTCACTGATTAATCAAAAGTTATGATTGTAATTATGTTTATGTTACTGATTCATATCATTGTATGATTGAAACGTTACTGTGGTGTTTATTTGATTGATGTTTTCAATGTTTAGTGCATTTTATGCACTCAATTCTATTTAAGTAAAGCGTAGAGTACTACTTTTTATTACTCGTTTCCCATGTTTAGAATCACAGAAACTGTAAAGTGAAGTTCCATACGTGTTTCATGGCAGGGCCTCCTAAAGACGGCACACGATGCTCTTTTACTGGAGTATGACGGGCATGTACCCCAAGCTGTTGATTTTGAGGTTGGATCAAAAATAATAGGGCTGAACAAGAGAACAAAGCTTCCAAAAATTATCGGGACTGCTGCGACTTTAGTAGAAGGCACATCATTCAATACGATTGCTTCCCGACGAACCTCATCTACTCCTCCGTGTCCTCAGCTTACTGCTATGGCTGAGCCGCTGACACAGCTTCAGCAGCAGCAGCAACAGATGATGCAGCTTTACCAGCAGCAGCAGCAACAACATATGATGAACTTGACGCAGGCTCTGTTGAAGGCCAATACTTCTCAACCACAACGTTCCGAAGAAGATGAAGACGAGCAATCTACTGACTAGTGTTTTTATTGGATGGTTTTTTGGCTCAAGGGTGTTTCAACGTTTTGGTAGAGCATTTTGATGAACTTGTTTTTTCCCAGCTGTTGTAACATTTTGGAACTTGTAGTGATCTCTCAGGGTCCTTTGTAATTGACAGCTACACTGACTAAAAATATTTGCAGCACATTTGTGCGTGCATTTGCGTTTCCTAAAATGGAGCAAAAATTCAAATTATATGCTTCATTTATTGTGTATTATATATTTGGAATATGGAGAAAAAAATATAAAGCAACAGATTGATTCTTTATATTTTTATTGTGTCGACACGTGTACAACTTCTCCTCGTAATTGTTATCGTAAAATTTTACGGTAAAGTAAAGACTACACTACGAGACTAAGAGCCACTTGATGCTAAATTGTTGTGTTGTTATCGTAAATTGTAAACGATATATATTTGTTAATACTACGATAATAAATGCCACGTGTCGCATAGTTGTCTTATAGTTGTCTTTTTGTTGTCGTAGACGATATATATTCCTTAACCCTACGATAACTAAAGGAATGTATCGCAGTATTATCCTCCTGTTGTCGTTAAAACCGAACGACCGTTTTTCGTTAACCTTACGACAACTGCTTTCGTTTCTCATACACCCGTCGTAATGTTGACGCAAAAATTCATCGTCCAGTTATCGCAAAAATTTTACGTTAAGGTATTTTACCACAACAACCCAAACTGTTGCTATGCTGTCGTATTAATGAGAAAAACGATAACCATACGTTTAAATTGTGTTATCGTCCAATTGAGCTGAAATTTGTAGTGTGTGTTTAGTTCCAATACCATGATGCATGGTTAAAAGAGTCTATGCAAAGAGATTATCAAGCTGTAATTTGTTTAAACCATCGGAAATAATACCACAAACAACCAAATGATTTTGTTTGAATAAACGGAAACTTCAATTTCCAAATTTAAAACAATATCCATAAGTATCTAACTTGGTTAATGAAACCAAGTTTCTTGAAATGGAAGGTACATAAAGAGTATCAAACAAATCTAAATGATATCCGGTATCTAAAATTAAATGATAAGTACCAATGGCTTCAACATTAGCTTTGACTCGATTCCCCATAAGGATAAATTTCTCATTTGCGTTTATGGTTCGGGTCGTAAGAAATCTCTGCATATTATTTGAAACATGAGTTGTAGAACCAGAGTCAATCCACCAAGTATTATAAGGAATTTCAGATAAATTCTATTCGAAAAATACAGAAACATAATGTATATCTTTCTTTTCGAACCAAGTCTTGCGTTTCATGCAATCCTTCTAATAATGTCCAGGTTTCTTACAGAAATGACACTTATCATTCTTGTGTTCCCTCTTGTGGATTTGGGAAGATGACTCATGAATACCAAGTTGTCGTTTCTTGCCCTTCCAGTTCTTCTTTCCGAACTTCTTTCCAGGCTTTGATTCGCCCATGAGATTAGCTAAACTGACCATACTCAAGAGGCAAGGAGTTCAGGATAAACTGAACAAAGAAGTTTTCACTCACTTTCATATCCATGGACCTTAGTTTTGCTACTAGGTTCGGCATTTCAGTAATATGCTCATACATCGTGCGAGAACTAGCAAACTTTATGGTGGTTAGCGTACCCTTAAGTGTGTCTGCCAAAGACTTATTGGAAGACTCAGAATGTGCGCTCTTTTCCACCACTTTCAGTAATTCTTTAGCACTATCAGGTTTAGGGATAGTAGACTTCATATTGCTTCCAAGCGTCATTCGCATGACGTTAGACTAAGTCTATTTGATTTTTCCCAAGCTTGATGGAAATGTCGATCTTCATCACTGCTATCATCATTAAGAGCAGCGGGCATATCTTCAATAAGCGCTAAATCAAGATCCAAAACACCAAGGTGAAATTGGATTTGTTCATGCCACTCTTGAAAATTAAGCCCATTAAACTTTACTAGAGACACAACTTGCGAACTTAATGAAACAACATTAGAAGCTGCATTATTAAAATACTTTAAACATTAATGCTACTTACATAATTTCAAATAACATATATTTGAATAAATAAACATATACATTAATGATATAATGACGTAAAACATTCAACATAATGTGATGCTTCAAAATATATCCATAAAACAGACAGTTTTTTTATTGGACCATAAAACAGACATCTAAACATATCGCAACTGTAGCAAAAACTTTTCTCTTTCATCATCTCTCCCGATCAAGAGCTTCCTAAAACAGAGAATTAGTGATTTCACAAACTATGTTTCTTCCTAGCGAAAAGATTTTCAATGTGTGTTATACCAACATCGGCAAGTGATGGAAAAAAAGATTGAGAAGTTATCGATGTGATTTAATGGGTAACTAACGGTCTCAGTTCGAAAGAAAGCTTGGCAGGAAGCATTAGAGGAGTACATGAAAGCGGCGGTTTTGAAGATAACAACAGGAGAGGGTTTTAACGTGACGGCTCTGGCGGCGAATCTGAGGAAAGATTGGAATGCACCAACTGCAGTAGTGGCATTACCAAAACCAGGCGATTCAAATCAGGAGATGGATTGTGGAACATCGACCGGAATATTTAGACTTTAACAAAATACAATTGCGAGGTATAAAGTAGAAATCGATCTGAACGAACTCATAATAGATGGCGTCTACCTAACTGTCGAAGGAGGAAACATAAAGCCAATATGGATTGAGTATGAAATTCTATTGTCTGTTCAAGACCAGATCCAAGTTGTGTTCTACCGGAGACTTGAACACCTTAGCAGATAGTATCCAAAACAGAACAATGTATGCACACACGATGTAATACCCAATTCGGCAACAGCCTACTCTAGGGGGTTTCCCACGCCATAAAGGGTAGCAAATCTTTATTATTGAAAAGTTTAGAGCTACAGATGGTCTTACACTTACAATCTCCCGAATGTAAACGCCTAGCCTCTAACACTTCTTCACTCAAATTTGCCATCTCGGCTCACCCTCGATCCCTTGAGTTGGAGACTCCCTCCCAAACTGCTCGAACTTCTCCCGAAGCTCGAACGCCTTCTCCCGAATGCGTGTGTTGGTTGCAATGTGTGTGCAACGGGTTGTTCAATCCGAACAGTCTGATCAGTACATTGAACAGACTGCTTCAGCGCCGTCAATTTTCTGGTGTGGAAAAGTTTGTCGGCCGTCGCTCCTCCTCCTCTACTCAAGATCACTCGTGTGTTAGATCTGATCTGGAAACCCTAGATGTGATTTTATAGTCTTCGGTGGCTTCCATATCAGTCCGAGATATCCTAGAAGATATTTAGGAAATATTCCTAAATATTCTCTAGATATCTTACCCAATCTTGTTAAGATCCTTCTAGGAAAGTATCTTCTTGATCACGGCATATTAAGGATCTCCAACCGATATGTAGATATTTGTTTGAATATCTGATCTTCTAGTTTCTCGCCAGATGACTCTAATCTCCATATCTTCGATATTGGGAAATTCCAGATTAGGAAACTTCCTCCAGTCAGTTCTGTGTAGCGCTTGAGTTCCAACTTCACTTGAACAGCTCCTTGACTTCTACCTTGAACACTTTGAAGTTGTTTTGCCAAAACCCAAGCCACAGAGGAACAACAATCTCCCCTTGGCATTTTGGCAAAACTCACTAGACTTCAGAGATCACACTCCCCCTTTTTGCCACAAAATAGGCAAGTAGGGTTCAAATAGACCTGCTTGTGCTCCTCGGCAATCTGAAATCATGTCTACTCCCCTCGAACATAGCCAGGGTCAGTGACACATAATGTGAGTCTGCCCGACCATGGTGTCTCAGCAATTGTTCGACCACGGGTCAGCAAATAACTGGTTCCCTCCATCAGCGATTCTCCATTCTTGTTGAGCACTTGACGAGAGTTATGTGTGATCTTTACGTGGGGACTTCCATCTCTGAAGCTTATATCTTTCGCCTTCAATCCATCAGCAAGAGTCGCCCTCTTGAGCTCGGGTAGACCCGGAACCTTCAATGTCCACAGTCGATCACTTTGCTCTCTTCTGTCATGTGAGTAGTGCATCCACTATCGACGTGTCGGGGACCTTTCTTCATGTTACTGGTTGAGCTGGATATGACGAGGCACACTTTCTCTTTTTGCTTCACTCTCCATTTTTGTGTCATCCTTGGAGTATTTCTCTGCTGTAACTTTCTGCGCGCAGCCATGAACTCGTGACACCTTGGCTTGATGTGCCCCTTCTTGTGACAGTACCAACAGGTTCTTGAGTCTCTTCTCCATTCTCCGTTGGAACTCATTCTGGTGGTCAGAGAGTACCTGTTCACTGGCTGTTCTGCTTTGACAAACTTAATCTTTCTTGAACTGCTCCCATCAGTGTAGTCAATGCCTCTACGCCCTCCACTCATTCTCTGGGACTTCAGAATTGTGTTTAGGTTTTTTGATCCACAGTTTAGCATCTTTACTGATTTCTTGAACTGATTCAGCTCGTCTAGTACTGCCGCGTGGTCGTCCTTCTCCATCTCAATTTGTAATTTCAAGGACTTGACTTCTTCTAGAAGACATATCTCTCTTCGGCTCATGGCAGCATATCTTTTCTTCAGTTCTTCCATGTCTCTAGCTTGCATGTCTCTGTCTTTCTCCATCTGCATCCTTAACGACGAGATAACTCCAAGGAGTTCTATTTTTTCTTCGATCATGACATCAGCTGTCTCCCTTAGCTTTTCTTTCTCATCCTTCAGGCTTGTCACGTTCAAGCTAAGTCTGTTTTTCAGGTCTATCACTCTCTCGCACTCTTCATATAGAGCCTTGTAGTTTTCGAAGACACATTCATCTGTGACTTCTTCATCATCACTGCTGCAGGAGGGGTCAACAGACTATTCTGGTATTTTTCCCGAAACACACGATGTCCCGTTCTTCACCTCTACGAGTAGTAGCGCTGGTGAATGCAAGGAAGTCGTTCGAGTCATTCTCCTTCGAGTCACTGTTGCTCCGGCTAACAGTACAAGCCTTCTTTTTCTTGGGAGTATTGACACTCTCACCTTGAAAATGGCCAAAGCCTTTGCACTCCCTACACTGGATTACTTTGCCTTTATCACCCTTGAACTCATTGTTGTTCTCTCCAGGCCCGTTTCTCCCCTGAGAGTTTTCTCCTCTTCGACTCTGCGAGTTAGACGTGGATTGCTGTTCCTGAGGGGGTCCTTGTCTATTCAGCCTTTTCACAATTCTTTCAAGATTTTTGGCTATTATGGCGAGCTGTTCAGACACGTCCTCGACACTGTTCCACTCTTCAGTTACATCAGCCTTCAGTGCAACACATTTTACTGTCCTTCTTTGAAAATCATCTGGAAAATTCATCTCATATGTCCTTAGTGACTCCATGAGCTCGTCAAGCTTCACCTTGGTTATGTCTTGCATTTCCTTAATGGCAGTCACCTTCATAGCAAATCTTTGGGGTAAGGATCTCAAAACTTTGCTGGCCATCCTCTCTCCTTTGTTGGGTTTTCCCACCGCAACAACCTTATTAGAAAGATCCAGAACTCTTGCATTGAACTCAGCAATAGTTTCTTCTTCCTTCATTTTCAGTTCCCCAAACTTTGTTTTGACCATCTGCATTCGTGAGTTCCTCACCTTTTCTGTTCCCTTGACAGATGCTTGTCGTCAGAGCAAATGTACAAATAAATTTATAAGTCCGCTACTCGGGACTTCACTACTGGGTAGCAAGTGGTAAGTAGGGGTCGAACCCAAGGGAATTAGGGGGATAAGTTGTTCTTTGAGGGATCGTACAGCGGGGGAGCGTGTTTTTTGGTTGATTGAGGTTTTACTACTAACAGCTAAGTGATTGGTTGGTTGGTTTTGGTTTTTAGTGCGAAAAAGTAAATGACATAAAAGTAAATACTGAAAGTAAAAAGAAGACTTACAGCGGTTGTTGCGTGATCGGCAAGTCTTGCGGAACGTCAGCAGTTGAAAGGGCAGTTTATACTAAGGAAGTAAGTGCAGGTAGTGTTTTAATCTAAGGAAAGATTCGGTTTAGGGACTCTTCTTGTGACACATCTATCATTGACTCCAAATGATTTCTTCAACACTTCTAAGTGTGGTTGTCCCGACAAAGGTGACAACCCAAATACCCCGACAAAGGTGGTACTCCACACCCTTAACCTGTCAAGTTGTTATGTGGTTGTCCCGACAAAGGTGACAACCCAAATACTCCGACAAAGGTGGTATTCCACAACAAGCTTGACAAAGCTTTAGGCTTCTAGTCTTTCGCTAGTTTGAACAACCCGACAAAGGTGTTACTCAAACTAGATCTCAAAGACTAGAGAAGTGTAAAATGACATAAGGTGCAAGAGTCTCAAGATGTGGGCACAAGGGTGAGAACCCTCAACCGAATATGGGTTTAGCTACGATTATCCATGGAAGAGGACATCATAGCTAAGTACTTTAAAAAGTAAAGGTTTTGAAAGTAAAGACAAGGAAAGTAAAGTTGCAGTTTTGAAAGACAGGAAAGTAAAGGTTTCGAAAGTAAAAGACAGTAAAGGAAAGGGGTGAGTACTTCAAGAACCGACAAGAGTACTCAAGAACAGTGAAAAGTAAGACAAGCTTGAGTACTTCAAGAACCGACAAGAGTACTCAAGAACTACTAGAATACTCAAGAACCAACAGGAGTATTATAGATTTCAAACAAAAGTATTACAAGGATTGTGCTCTCAACTTAGAGAGATAAGTTATTTGTGTTTGGAATGAGGATGTGTAGAGAGATGAGCTCTCCATACTTTTGGATGATTTTACAAGTGAGAATTGCTTGGTATTTATAGGCTAAGGGAGGTGTGGTTTGTGGAGGAGGATGAAGATACTTGGCATGGAATCCATGGAGGAGGAGAAAGCCATCGGAGGTGAGTCACCACTCCAAAAGCCATGGGAAGATATTTATTTCTCAAAAGCCATCGGTTTGACCGGAGCTTCTCGGATTTTGGAGAGTGTATTCTGAATGAAAATGTCATTCTAAGATGATCTCAAGAAGGAACCTAAGCCAAATTCTGCTTGGAACATGGTCGAAATCCCAAATCGGCTGAAATTGCCCTTGTTTGGCTTTTACCGGGCTTGGTGCCTTTGCATTGCGTTCTTGTCCAAACGCCGACTGTTCTAGCATATTTGAATGATTCCAAGTCGGTTCCAAGAAAGTTGTACAGTCGGAATCTGGTCGTGTCCTGACTCGTAATTCATTTTCAGCTTTAAAACTCCTCCTTAGCCTGTATTCTCTCTAGACTCCAAAATACCCTGTAGATAAATATCGGAACTAACAAGCAAAAGTTAAATAGACAAACAGTCTAATTTGGTGGGTTTAACTGTGTTTATGATTCATACAATTATGGTCCATCATCCCTCATAGGCTGTTCTGAGGGTGTCCCATTCTTTCTTGGCAATCTCACAATTAGCAATCAGTTTGAACACATTCTCGTCCACGACTGAAAATAGAGTGTTCATAGCTATTGAGTTCCCAACAGCAGTCTTGTCCTCAGCCTTAGTCCAACGCTCTTCAGGTTTCGGCACCACTTGTCCCTCAACATTCGTCATTGTTGGAGGGGTCCATCCAACCAGTACAGCTTTCCATGCCCTCTCATCAAGAGTTTTCAAAAATGCCTTCATCTTAGTTTTCCAGTAGATATAGTTCGGCCCTTTTTGCTGTAATGGTCTGCTGGTGTACTACCCTTCCTTCATACTCATCTTGAACAGAATCCGGATCACACTATGTGTGTCGAGTGCATGATCTGATACCAATTGAAATTCTGTTGTCTATTCAAGACCAGATCCAGCTGGTTGTGTTCTACCGGGACTTGAACACCTTAGCAGATAGTATCTGAAATAGAACAATGTATGCACACACGATGTAATACCCAGCTCGCCAACATCCTACTCTGGTGGGCTTCCCACGCCCTAAAGGGTAGCAAATATTTATTGAAAAGTTTAGAGCTACAGATGGTCTTACACTTACAATCTCCCGAATGTAAACGCCTAGCCAATAACACTTCTTCACTTAGATTTGCGATCTCGGCTCCCCCTCGATCCCCTGAGTTCGAGACTCCCTCTCGAACTGCTCGAACTTCTCCCGAAGCTCGGACGCCTTCTCCCGAATGCGTGTGCTGGTTGCAATGTGTGTGCAGCGGGTTTTGCAATCGGAGTAGTCTGATCAGCACACTGAACAGACTACTTCAGCGCAATTGATTTTCTGGTGTGGAAAAGTCTGTCGGCCGTCGCACCTCCTCCTCTACTCAAGATCACTCGTGTGTTTTGTTTCTCCAAAAGCGATAGATATGATCTGGAAACCTTAGATGTGATTTTATAGTCTTCGGTGGCTTCCTAATCAACTAGACATTTACATAGATCTTAGGTGATTGCTTTAAGCCGTGCACACTGAGTTGTTGCAGACATTTGTTGTGTTGTCGAATGTCACTATATCCAGTTGATTAAGTGTATTTGTGAGCTTGCGTTGTGTATGTGTGTTACGCCTGCGTAGGAATTCTAAATCTTTTCGGTGTTTGGAATTGTTTGTGAGCTTTATTGCAGTCATGGATATGAGTGAGCTGTAGGTTGGAATTAATCTAAATGTTGTTATTGTTGTTTATGATATATATTTCTTTGGTCATTCGTGGTGATGAGCTGGGGTCTATTTTATCTGAAGATTACTTTTTTTTGTTGAATTTTATGGTAGTTTCAATGCAATATCTTGCAAAAGAACACAAGGCATCTATGTATATGGCTTGCCAAAGAAATTTACTTTTTTGTCCGTGAACTTTTGTGAGTGGCTTTTGTATTTTTTTTTGGTTATTGTGGCTTTTCATTTATTACATGAATTGTACGCTGTGTGTGTTGCAAGAAAGTATAGAGGAAAGAAACTATGATAGAAAATACTAAGAAAGAAAATTCATGGAAAATGAAAATTTCTTTTTTTTCATGTTTGGTTATACATGAAATTTTTAATGAAAAATGACATCATGTTTGGTTTATAAAAAAAGAGCATGGAAAGAAAAAGATAACTTAAATGGAAGATAAATGACTTCTTCTTCCCCTTCAAGCCACCGGCTGCCGCCTACGAGTTAACCTCAAGCAAATGCTCCAGCAGCTCCTCTTACAACCACTAACCCATCATCTCCATTCACAAGAGCTCCACGTGCTCAAAATTTTGTCATGCCAAAATCACCGTCTCAAAAGCAACCCTCATAGTCATAGCACCCCTGCTAGTTTGCTTTTCTTTCTCCAGATTGATGATTTGGGGATGAACACCCATGTTCATTGGCTTTCTGTTTTCAAAGTAGAGTGCCCGCGGGAAATGGAAGTTGCAACACGTAAGAGCACAACAGATTCTTGGTGATAAGATCGCCTCTGCATTTGTTGCAACTAAAAGTTACTAACGCACCACCATGAGTTTTAATACACAATATCAAAGAACAAAACACATTTGATGGTCCATGAAAAGGCTAAGCGAAACCTCACAATGACCTTTCATCTACAACACCAATAAAATTACAGTTATCGGAAAAAAAGATAAATATCTGAGTAATAATGCATCCTTTTAAGTAAATTCCAAGCTTTCCCAAACCCTTGTTAGGTCACAGTTCTTGCAGGTGAGTAAATAATAACCTACTAAATCGAAACAACTCTAAACCTCAGATAAATGCTCCAACATACCAGTCCCTAACACAAACAATGAACTCAACTAACCAAAATGCAACATAACAATGCACTGCCAAGATGAAGGCTTTGATTCAAATTCAACTATGTCGCTCCTCATCCTCACTTCTCAAACATCATCCACAAATGTGTTTGGATATAAGACCATCAGAAGTCTAGCAAGGTCATTGATGCAGAGATACTCGATGAAGCAAATAAGGTCCCACGTTCTCGAACAAATACCTCCACAACAAAAATCATAAACAAGATCTTGCAGCAAGAAATGGAAGTATTCTGTAAAAATATATCAAAGAATAAAAATAAGTAACCAACCCATTACTGATCCTTCGAAAATAGACTTGAATGGCGCAGCGATGACATTCCCGAGCGTGTTCCTTACGCTAGTTGCAGCTGAGCCTATTGCATTTACCATCACAATCACTCATTCAAGCTTGTCCCGGTGTTGAAAACAAAAGGAAAACTCTTCCACAAAATCAAATTACATCAAGTCAACTGAAATGACTCTTCTCAAAAAAGTAAAGAAAAATACAGTTCCAAAATCCAACAGTCAAAATGCACTACAATGTCATCATACATTGAAACTCAACAAATATTCTAAAGCCTTAAGCCACCAAAACAAAACCTCAAATGCTGAAAACCTCTATAAAATTCAAAACACCAGGTTCAGTTTACCAATCCGAAACCCCATTTCTCAAATCCCACTCAAGAACACAAAAAGGTGAGTTTTTTGAAACCCCGAATCAGAGACATAGCCAAATCAAAGCAATCCCCGGTGAAGGAGACTGGAGATTTCGGACTGGACGGGTAGAAGGTGATCCAGCGAGTAATCGTCGTCAGAATGACTTTGCTTTTGTGCAGTTTTGTTAATCGCTGATTTCTTTTTGTTCGAAACATCCCTCCGCAGCTTCCTGATTGGCTTCAATTTGCTTTCGCTCCTCCGCATCTTCGACTTCGCAGCCGTATCCCTCTCGGCCATGGTCGGAAAATCTCTATTTCAATTAGGGTTTGAACGTATGGTAGGTGGTCGACTAGTTTCGTCATTCCGTCGTTGAGAAAGAAATCGAATCGAAGTCGACAATCCGTGGATGAAGTATTCGTCAATTGTAGATTTCCTGAATTTTCCGACCAAAATTTCCACTATTATTCTTTCTCATTTGTTTTCCCGTAACCAAACAGCCTCATTTGCTTTTCCTTCCTCCAAACTTCACTTTCCTCTCAATTTTCCGCTATTCATCGTAGGGGATAAATTTACTGAACAATGGAGGAAACACAGAGGAAGAAGAAGAAGAAGATAAGATCTTTGGAAGCAACAATTCAAGTCATCGGACGTCAACCAGGGAAAACGAGCCGATAGTCGGCTACTTTCCTTCGGGGTATGATCATGTGGCATCAGAGGAACCGGATGCGACCCCTAGAGTTACGGTGTTGAAGCACAAAAGAAAGTCGCACAGGATGGAGATGGCGGTGAAACCGCCGCAGTCGGAGGTGTAGTTTGTCCGAAAGAGTCATGCTGGGGAAGGGGCTAATCCTCAGAGGTGCACTTTTGCGCTTGGCGTGCTTGATAAGAAGACGGGAATTTTAAAGATTGTTAACATTGCGTCAGATAAGGTTGCTCCCTCGTGCTTGATTGTTTAGATAAGTCTGAGTTTGTTTAGTAGTTGGAGTTAAGTGTCTCAAAGTTGAAAAACTTTATGTAGAAAACAGTAGGCTTGGTTAAGGGTATCAAAAATTGTTGATGTGGTTAATTTGTTCATATGCATTGGAGTATGTGAATTTGACGGCATTTAAAATGTTGTATGTGACTTATTCTTTGGAGTGCTGCATATATGGCTAGTCAATTCTCAGTTTTTGTTTGGAGTTTTTATTGGCTATTCTGCTGAAAATCATGTTAATATTTTTTTTGTTTGAGTACAGGTTATCAGGCTTGATCCAAGAATTCCTGGGTTTGAGAAAAAAGACGAGGAGCCTTCAAATCAGTTAGTTTTGGCTGAAGATGTCCCTAAGGATGAACGGGCAGATAAGATGAAGAAGCTTAACCAGCTATATGGAACAAAGAAATCTGTATCAATGGTATGCTATGGTCTTGTATATTGCTTGAACCAGGGGCGTACAAAGTTTTGTCCCCCATTTCTCCTATAAATTGAGTGTTTCATACGAGAGTTTATTCACACCAAAAATACATCTCTCTATACACATCTCACGATGGAAACACTTCATGAGCTTAGGCTCAAAAGAAACATGCTCAAAATGGAGCTCCAAGTCGCTGAGGCAAATCTTCAGGCCATTGAGTCTAAGATCATTTTGCTTGAACAATTTCAGCAGGCAACAACAGTTACTACTGAACCAGGGAATTTTTCTAATTCCAAATCAGAAGCTACTCCGGAGCAAACGGCTACCGGTAAAGAGTTGACAAATCCGTTAACACCTGTTGCTTTGGTAAAAAGCAAAGAAGTAATCATTACTTTAGTAGAGGAAACACCAGTTTCCAGCAATATTGCAGATCTCTATGCCCTTGCCTTTCTCAACAAGAAATTTGCCCCACTGGTAAATTCAAAGTCTTCGCCACTGGAAGCCTCCAAAGATTCCCCACTGAAATCTAGAAGTCAGAGATTCGCCCCGAACTACAAGCAGGCGATTGAAAAGAACATCAACGATGTCTACTACGTCATCTACGATGGACCTCACCAAGGTATCTATACCGAATGGGGAGAAGTCAGTTCCTACACCAACGGAACAAGCTACAGCTTCAAGAATTTCCATACTCTTGAACAAGCCAGATTCAGTGCCCAGACTTTCAACATCAAGAAAGAAATCGGCATGACATTCAAAGAACCCGCCATCAACAAAAACGGGAAGAAAAGAGTTGCTACTCATATGCAACCGGAAGAAGCCTTCTCCACAAAAGACTTCCAGGGAATCACCTTCTCAGATTTCCGCCACCTCTGGTCAAAGGCCAGATGTTCTGACCAAGAAGATCTTCTCATCGAGAAATTCTTCACAGAGGATAAATCCTCGAAAAGTTTGTTCAACTTCGTTGAAGGAGCAAACCCAGAACTCGTCCATTCAGCCTTCAGGGCAAGACTTACCAAATGCATTTACCCAAGTGCAAACCTCCTTGAATTGAGGCATTTCCCAAAAGAAATGACCAAGGCCATCAAGAACTTCAGAACGAAGATCATCAAGGTCGTTGACCAGCGCATCTATGTGAAGACCACATGCTCACTGGCAGACTAGACTCAGTCAGTCGCTCACTACCCTTACCACTTCGTCGAAATCGGTTAGTCGGCAATAGGGAATTCTTTCCCTCCAAATCTATGGATGATGATTTCCCATCCACAGAACAATTGGTCAAACTCAGGACCATGACTTTCAGGACAATAGTCGAAAAGATTCTCTCTCTCAACAGAGAATCACACATCAAGGTCAATTATTGCAGTCCACACTGTATAATTACCAGCAGAACTTCAGCAGTAATTACCGCCGAAGACGCAGCCACTGTTGTCACGTTTGAAGACAAATTCAGACAAACAAATATTGAAGTAGCTCCCACCACTTTGGAAGCTTTTAAAAAAGAAGTGGTTCCCATGTTTGATAAACATGACCAACTCCAGCAAGAAGACAAGACATCTTCTAATGGATCTCCCACCGAGACCAAAAAAGTCAAAAGTTCTTCAATCAGCCGGACACCCAGTGGCCCACTCATTGCACTATCTGCCAATTCTACTTTCGGTCGAAATAAAGACTTATTGTCACAGAAGGACAATGATTCAACAAGTGGAGCATCCACCCGCAAGCTTAACAAACAAGCAATCGCCCACTCCGGGCTATATTTTGAGGACGAAAGAGCATGACTGAGGCATCTCGCATTCAAGCCAACTCTCCAACTTCTCTCTTCAATCATTCAGTCTTTCAATATGCAGTATGAGTAGTGCCCTATAAGGCACATAGTGTATATACAGGTTGCCCTTCGGGGTATACCTTAGTATGTTCTCAAGGATGCTTATTTAAGCATACCCAATATGTATTCAATTATCCATCAATAAAAATACCTTTCCACATACACCGATCTAAATACTTATCCTACGATTATCATTCAAAATCCAAAGATCCAAGCAGCTTGCAAGACCCCTGCACGTATCACTTTCCCCAGATACTTTTACACTTAGTTCCAGATCTGATACAAAGACATACGAAGGCTCACATAGGAAGCCCTGACGGTTTGAGGCGGTAGGCAGGAGGTCGAAGTAAGCCCTCTGATGTCCGAACCAAGGGTGGAGATGACCACAGCAGTTAGTACGTCGGAGTTACGATCAAGGGAACGAAGAACCGGAGTTCATAGGCCATGATACGCCGGGTTTACTACAAAAGATTCAGAATGAAGAAGATGTAATATGCCGGTAGGTAAGAGGTAAGGTGGAAATAAATTGGTATAATAAAAGATGAATAGGAGAATACGTAGAAAGTATCCAGTCCAGCATGAAATACTAGGTATAATATCTGTAGAAACACTATAGCCTTATACATCAACTGTGCAAACAGACAAATTTCAAACTAAGAACCCAGAGAAATCTTGGAAAATATAAAGCATGAATCAAGAATTTGAAGTTTTCAAATTTCAATTAAATGAATATAAACTTACAGTTTTATATTTATTAAAAGAAGTCTCAACAGACATAAAAGAAAAAATTCTAAATCTAGTTGATATCAACTTAGAAAAGGAATATAATTATTTAGATTACTTTGATGAAATCAAACAGATGGATTATCCATCACAAAGTTATTATGACTGGTATCTATTAAATCTCATGTACAGTCGATGTTAAGAGTTTTTAGTCCGTCAGGAGTGCTGCTTCCCGGAGCTCTTAGAGGTTGCATTCCCAATAGTCTTCCATTGGCTTTTCCTTTTGCCATTTCTTGGAGTAGTGCTACTATCTGCTTCTTCCTTAACCATTTTAAGGTTGAAGTTTTCAGAGTCAGAACCTTCTTCTGATTCGGAACTAGATGATTTGTTTTCATCTTCCATGTTGGTCATAACATTTTCTCTAATGTTATATCCATATTTGACGCAGAGGTCACTTATGTCGTTGAACTTTTCAAAAAGTTCTTCTTCATTGAGCGCGAGGATTTGAATGACTTACGTGGTGCTTCTTTGTAGGTCATTTCAAAGAAATACCTTTCAAGCAGTTCTGTAATCGAATTCATTTGTCTAAACCAAATGGCCAGATAAGTGAGTGAGGATTTTTAGAACTTCCAAGTTCCTCATTTCCAACTGAGTAGTTAGGGTATGAAAACTTTTGTAAGCCTGTAGCTTCGTCGCTTGTGGCTACTTGTTTACCTTTTCCTAAGGTAATTTGTTTATTGGTTTCCGCCAATAGGCTTTCTGTGCATTCGCACTTTCTTATCTCGTCAGAGATGTCCTTAATGATTTTTGCACTAATGGCTTCAATAAGATTTTCTAACCTTAGGGTTGATTCCCTAATGTTGTCATCAATTTCCCTAAGAGATGGGTTTGCCATATCATCCGATAACGGCTCTAATTGCAACTCTAATTTCTTCGAGTTTGTCTTCGAAATCTTTCATCCTTTCTTCGGTGAGAACGGCTGGGTAGATTTTATTTTTATTCTTTCTAACTCCTGATTTTGAGTTACAAGAATGTCTAGGATATCGACATTAAAATTGTTATCGTTATCCCCCTTTCTAATAAGGTTTTTAAGCTTGTTAAAAACGCTAGGGTTTTTACTAAACCGTTCGCTTTGATCTTTTTCTAATCCTAGAAAAGAGCTAATCTTAGCGATCTTTATCCAAACTCTGGCGAGCACTTGGCTGATTTTTTTTCCTTGGCTGATTAAGTTTGGAAATTATGGCATGTCTATGCTGAAAACGAACGTGATGTTTCCAGTCTTCTTTTGTTCGAGATCTTTGAATTTCAAGATCTTTCCTTTCTTGTAGATGTGAGGAGCATCTGTAGTAGAACCGGCTTTGCTGGTACTCATTTTATCCAGTTAAGTTATCTAACTGATTTCCAATTTTGTCAATTCTTTTTGACATATTTGCAAGAGCGTATTTGTCCAAATTAGGGTGTCTACTGCTTTGTCCTATTTCTAACCGATTGTTAGAAATGCTTTTTCTGGGTTTCTGGCCCAGATAATCCTTTTCTTTGGCAATATCAATTACCCAAGATTTATCTTCAGATGATAAGTCACAAAACTTATTATCTACAATATTTCCAATATTGGATAAGACATCGTCTATTTCAATATTAGGGTTTTCTTTATAGTCAATCGAATGGTGACTATGAGTTAATGCATAACCTAAAAGATAAGTAATAGAAAAAACCTTATCTCCTTTGTGCATGAGGTCTGATCTTTCGAACTCATGTGCAAGGCTGAGAACCTGGTCTAGGTTCTGTGTGTTCAGGCCGACCGCATACTTTGGGTAGACTGTGAACATGAACTTACCGAAGGCTAAGGTTCCTTTTGCTGCACCAAGGATGCAGTCATTTCTGTTAATGACTCTATTGTCGATTAACGCCATTTTGATTGGTGTATCAATTCCATTTCTGAATTGAGCTTTCACCAGATTCTTGACTGCTCCTATGTGAAGCATGTTGATCTTTTTCCTGATATCTGCAGGAATCTTTTGAAATCTCGAGTTTACCCCGGATTTTGTTAATAACGGTAAATAAAGATTACCTGATGTGTGAGAAATATCGACAGATATTTCTTCAGTTCAAATACAATAAAATATTTCATTTCTTTTAGACAATGATTTGGTCAATGTCCTAAAAAGGTTAGGTGTGTTGAACACTATCTTTTGTTAACCTAAATTGTAACTTAGATATTTCTTTTAACTGTGATTGTTGTATAGTTAATTCGGAACTAAATCCTTTTCATTTTCAGTAGTGAAAATTTGCATGTCTGAATTTGGTAATTCAGTTGTTTCTGAACTGTCCTCAGGATTTTGATAATTTATTTCTAAATTATTCATTTTTAAATAGTAAAAATTATTTGTGTGGGACCAGCTCTGATGCCATTTTGCGGATGATGCATTATGAATAATTTTTAATCTTGCGGGTGATGCATTATGATTAATTTTTAATCTGATTGATACCAATCTGAATCATAATACCAGTCATAATAACTTTGTGATGGATAATCCATCTGTGTGATTTCATCAAAGTAATCTAAATAATTATATTCCTTTTCTAAGTTGATATCAACTAGATTTAGAATTTTTTTTCTTTTATGTCTGTTGAGACTTCTTTTAATAAATATAAAACTATAAGTTTATATTCATTTAATTGAAATTTGAAAGCTTCAAATTCTTGATTCATGCTTTATATTTTCCTAGATTTCTCTGGGTTCTTAGTTTGAAATTTGTCTGTTTGCACAGTTGATGTATAAGGCTATAGTGTTTCTACAGATAGTATACCTAGTATTTCATGCAGGACTAGATACTTTCTACGTATTCTCCTATTCATCTTTTATTATACCAATTTATTTCCACCTTACCTCTTACCTAACGGCATATTACATCTTCTTCATCCTGAATCTTTTGCAGCAAACCCAGCGTATCATGGCCTATCAACTCTGGTTCTTCGTTCCCTTTATCGTAACTCCGACGTACTAACTGCTGTGGTCATCTCCACCCTTGGTTCGGACATCAGAGGGCTTACTTCGGCCTCTAGCCTACCGCCTCAAACCGTCGGGGCTTCCTATGTGAGCCTTCGTATGTCTTTGTATCAGATCTGGAACAAAGTATAAAAGTATCTGGAGAAAGTGATATGTGCAGGGGTCTTGCAAGCTGCTTGGAACTTTGGATTCTGAATGATAATCGTAGGATAAGTATTTGGATGGGTGTATGTGGAAAGGTATTTTTAATGATGGATAATTGAATACATATTGGGCATGCTTAAATAAGCATCCTTGAGGACATACTAAGGTATACCCCGAAGGGCAACCTGTATATACACTATGTGCCTTATAGGGCACTACTCATACTGCATATTGAAAGACTTAATGATTGAAGAGAGAAGTTAAAGAGTTGGCTTGAATGCGAGATGCCTCAGTCATGCTCTTTCGTCCTCAATATATAGCCCGGAGTGGGCGATTGCTTGTTTGTTAAGCTTGCTGGTGGATGCTCCACTTGTTGAATCATTGTCCTTCTGTGACAATAAGTCTTTATTTCCACCGAAAGCAGAATTGGCAGATAGTGCAATGAGTGGGGCACTGGGTGTCCGACTGATTGAAGCACTTTTGACTTTTTTGGTCTCGATGGGAGATCCATTAGAAGATGTCTTGTCTTCTTGCTGGAGTTGGTCATGTTTATCAAACATGGGAACCACTTCTTTTTGAAAAGCTTCCAAAGTGGTGGGAGCAACTTCAATAGTTGTTTGTCTGTATTTGTCTTCAAACGTGACAACAATGGCCGCGTCTTCCGTGGTAATTACTGCTGAAGCTGGTAATTATACAGTGTGGACTGCAATAATTGACCTTGATGTGTGATTCTCTGTTGAGAGAGAATCTTTTCGACTATTGTCCTGAAAGTCATGGTCCTGAGTTTGACCAATTGTTCTGTGGATGGGAAATCGTCATCCATAGATTTGGAGGGAAAGAATTCCCTATTGCCGACTAACCGATTTCGACGAAGTAGTAAGGGCAGTGAGCGACTGACTGAGTCCAGTATGCAAGTGAGCATGTGGTCTTCACATAGATGCGCTGGTCAGCGGCCTTGGCGATCTTCGTTCTGAAGTTCTTGATGGCCTTGATCATTTCTTTTGGGAAATGCCTCAATTCAAGGAGGTTTGCACTTGGGTAAATGCATTTGGTAAGTCCTACCCTGAAGGCTGAATGGACGAGTTCTGGGTTTGCTCCTTCAACGAAGTTGAACAAACTTTTCGAGGATTTATCCTCTGTGAAGAATTTCTCGATGAGAAGATCTTCTTGGTCAGAACATCTGGCCTTTGACCAGAGGTGGCGGAAATCTGAGAAGGTGATTCCCTGGAAGTCTTTTGTGGAGAAGGCTTCTTCTGGTTGCATATGAGTAGCAACTCTTTTCTTCCCGTTTTTGTTGATGACGGGTTCTTTGAATGTCATGCCGATTTCTTTCTTGATGTTGAAAGTCCGGGCACTGAATCTGGGTTGTTCAAGAGTACGGAACTTCTTGAAGTTGTAGCTTGTTCCGTTGGTGTAGGAACTGACTTCTCCCCATTCGGTATAGATACCTTGGTGAGGTCCATCGTTGATGATTTTGTAGACATCGTTGATGTTCTTTTCAATCGTCTGCTTGTAGTTTGGTGCGAATCTCTGACTTTTAGATTCCAGTGGGGAATCTTTGAAAGCTTCCAGTGTGGTAAATTTCTTGTTGAGAAAGGCAAGGGCAGAGAGATCTGCAATCTTGCTGGACACTGGTGTGTCCTCTGCTGAAGTAATGATTACTTCTTTGCTTTTTACCAAAGCAACAGGTGTTAACGGATTTGTCAACTCTTTACTTGTAGCCGTTTGCTCCGGAGTAGCTTCTGATTTGGAATTAGAAAAATTCCCTGGTTCGGTAGTAACCGTCGTTGCCTGCTGAAACTGTTCAAGCAGAATGATCTTAGACTCAATGGCCTTAATATTTGCCTCAGCGGCTTGGAGCTCAATTTTGAGCATGTTTCTTTTGAGCCTTAGCTCATGAAGTGTTTCCATCGTGAGGATGTGTGTAGAGAGATGTATTTTGTGTGTGAATAAACTCTCGTCTGAAACACTCAATTTATAGGAGAAATGGGGGACAAAATTGTGTGCGCCCCTGGTTTCTTCATTGCTGGTATTACCTGCATATTGATCAAAAAGAGCAAAGCAAGTATCTTTACCTTTATGATATTCACGCGTCATGAAGTCGGCGAGTGAGGGTGCGTCCACTTTGACTGAAATTTAACTGATCTTAATTGATCTTAACTGATCTTAACTGATAGTGACTGATATTAACTTATAGTGACTGATCTTAACTTATATTAACTTAACTAAAACTTATATTGACGGATGAATAGTATTATTTTATGATGACGATGATGATGGTTGTGATGATGATGATGATGAATAGTAATATTATGATGATGAATAGTAATTTTATGATGATGAATAGTAATTTTATGAGGATGATGATGGTTGTGATGATGATGATGATGAATAGTAATATTGTGATGATGATGAATAGTAATATTATGATGATGAATAGTAATAATATGATGATGATGAATAGTAATATACTGATGATGATGATGGCGGTGATGATGGCGGTGAATAGTAATTTTATGATGATGAATAGTAATGATGATGATGATGATGATGGTATGCTGAATAGTATGATGGTATGATGATGATGGTGATGGTATGATGATGGTGATGGTATGATGATGATGATGGTATGATGATGCTGGTATGATGAATAGTGTGATGGTATGATGATTAGTATGATGGAATGATGAATAGTATGATGATGATGATGATAGTGATGGTATGATGATGTTGAATAGTATGATGGTATGATGATAATGATGGTATGATGAATAGTATGATGATGATGGTATGATGATGATGGTATGATGAATAGTATGATGATGATGGTATAATGATTATGATGGTATGATGATGAATAGTGTGATGGTATGATCATGATGGTATGATGATGATGAATAGTATGATGATGATGGTATGATGAATAGTATGATGATGATGGTATGATGAATAGTATGATGATGATGGTATGATGAATAGTATGATGGTATGATGATGATGATGGTATGTTAAAAGTTAACTTATCTTAACTTAACTGAAACTTAACTTATAGTGACTGAAAGTAACTTATCTTAACTTATCTTAACTGATCTTAACTGATATTAACTTATCTTAACTTACAAGTCAAAAAATAAAGTCAAAGTGGACAGGGCCTGAGTTCTTTTCTCCAGCAAGGTGTTCAACCTTGAACTGATAATGTGCGAACCACATTTGTCATCTGATTAGACGACCTTGTTTGCTATCACCTGCAATGGTTTCCTGATTTCTGCAAGCTTATGAATGTAAGCTTCTGCATATGTTAGAACGCCAAGAAAATGTTGTAACTGTTTTTTATCCTCAATCTGATTTGGAAATCTATGAAGATTTTCCAGGATGTGATTCTGTGGAGTATGCGTACCCCTGTCTATTTCTAGACCTAGGAAGTTAATCTTTTCTTTGAAGATTTTAGCTTTCTTCTTTGAAAGGATGATTCCAAACATTTGGATGGTTTTAAGAACCATTGGAACATGTCTGTAATGTTCTTCTTCTGTGTTGCTAAACACTAATATGTCGTCAATGTAGACACACCATATTTTTTCCAAGCCTCTGAGGGCATTCTGCATGTGCCTCTGAAAAATCGAGGGTGCTTGCTTGAGTCCGAATGGAACTACATTCCATTGGTAATGTCCGTCAGGGCATGTGAAGGCAGTGAGGAGTTGTGAGTCCTCATCGAGTAGTACTTGCCAAAATCCACTCTTGCAGTCGAAACTGCTGAAGATTGTTTTCCCTCGAATTAGGGTTAACAGTGTGTGAAGGTTTGGCAGTATTCTTCATCTTATTCAAGAAACTCGAGAACATTCCAAGAAAGTTACTAGCCTAGCATACGTGCTACCAGGGGATAAACTTTATAGTGGCTCTTTGGATAAAACTACAAGGGTATAACTCACATATTCAGTCTTCACCTCAGAAAGTAATGTTACGACTACATATGGTACTCGATAGTTTATTCAGGTGAATGATATGCTCGCTTGTTGAGCAGGTATGGTCTATCAGCAACGAGGGAATGCGCATTGTATTCAAGTGCATGACATGAAAGAGCAAGTCCATAACCTGGCTGTGGCAAGTACCATGTCAATGTTATATTCCGCAGGGAGCTGGTGTAAAGGTACTCTGAAATCGTCCATTCCGCTTCAGATACCACCTTTTCTTGTTCGACTCTCTACAAACCAACTAAACTCTATACTTTCATGAGCTAGGAAGTTTGTTTAAGCCATGAGCTAAGTAGTCAATGTATTGTTTTAAGCTTGATTGATGCATTAAGATTTTATGAGGTTGCTTGGTGCAGGTGTTCTGTTCATCCTCATTAATATAACTACATATTTTGAACCCCAAAAAAACCAAACTCTGTAGTTCCTCTTATTATTGACTTTCCATTAATGAACAAAACCACATTATATAGTTTCATCCTCATCCAACGAACTTCCAAATCATCCGTTTTCTTGTTTTTCCACTCGTGGAATGGAGGATCAAGATTGTTGAACTCTGTTATTTGCGGAATTAGGTTAATTATTAGCTTTATTGATTGAGGGAAAAATTACACAAGAGTTTTAAGATGAGACTCATAAACCCTAGGTTCTCACCCAATCCGATTTACAAACAATTAACCAAAAGAAATCAAATTCAATCGAACAGTGACTTCCCTATGCGAAGACGACTCGAAGCCCTCTGCCGTTGCTCTGCAAATGCTCCCGGAATCGCTCCGACGGACTTGCCCTGCAACAGCACGAACTCTGGCTTTGCTCGATCGATCCCCGCACTCTAATCACCAATCACGCACGCACAGCTTCGAATCACTCTAGGCCGGTCAATCGCTGACTTCTCACGCTCGTAATCGATTGGAAAACTTCTGGAACGGAAAACCCGCAAATCGGACTGAAGAACTCTAACTGGGTTTCTGCTGGCTTTTAACCAAACGAAGCTCGCGTCAAAACGCAGCGTTCGGGAGCAACCGAAATAACGGTCATTGGCGCGTCTTCCGTTTTAATGAAACTACGCCGTTTGATGCGAACTCGAACTCTCCAAATGGAACGTCGTCGTTCGCTTCTCAATCAAAACTCCCGCCTTGCTTAATGCGACGTCGTTTGGACCTCAGTGCAACAACAGCTCAGGCTGGTTTTTAGACTTAGCCAAAAAACCTGCAAATGTACACCAAAGCACCAAACCACAAACCAACTTCCCAAAGCCAAGTCTCATCCATTTAACTCAACTTAAACATACTCAATCAACATGTTTGGATTATTAAACTCAACAAATGCCCTCCTAATCCTAACATGTTCTTATAAAGCTAATACAACCTAAAGGGCTTTAAAACAAAACTGAGATGAACTGAGATAAACTGAACTAAGGGCAGGACATACCTGACCTTACCAGATTCTGGAGGATGACTGCTACAAGTCACAGCTCCTATAAACAAAGAATCTCTACAAAATTGAAACTTGTTAGTAGTAACAATTTTAGTCCCAAAATCTGCTGGGTTTTTTCCCCTAGGATTTTCCTGATTTCAAACTCCTTTGATTCAATCATGTCCGTAATGAAATGGTACCTAACATCAATATGTTTAGAACGTTCATGATAGACAGGATCTTTAAACAAGCATAAAGCACTTTGGGAATCCATAAAGATAATAGGCACATAAGTATTTCTATCAATTTCTTGTAAAATACCCTTTAACCAAATAGCTTCCTTGGATGCCTCAGTTGCTGCTATGTACTTAGCCTCAGTTGAGGACAGAGCAACAATAGGTTGCAACTGAGATTTCCAAGAAATACAATTCCCAGCCCAAGTAAAGAAGAAACCAGTTGTGGATTTTCTGTTATCCTTATTACTAGCATAATCACTGTCAACATAACCATATAACTCAGTCTTAGGGGCATGTGTACCATATATTAATCCTAGTTTCCTAGTCCCTGAAATGTACTTAAGCAAGTATTTCATAGCTATCCAATGTTTATCTCCTGGGTTAGACATAAACCTACTAAGCACACTCACACCAAAAGCCAAATCAGGTCTAGTACATAGCATACATAACTGAACCCACAGCAACATCATATGGAACTTTACTCATTTTCAGTTTATCTTCATCAGTCACAGGATAATCATGCTTGGTTAATTCAAGATACCCTCCTAAGGGCACTAGAGATGGTTTAGCATTTTTCAGTTGGAACTTGTGTAACACCTTATCAATATAATCAGTTTGAGACTGTGCATGATCTTATTATTTCTGTCCCTAGTTATCCTAACACCCAGAATCCTTTGGGCTTCACCCATGTCCTTCATATCAAAGTGTTTCTTCAAATCAGACTTACTGTTATTAACAATAGGTCTGGATTCACTTATAATGAGCATGTCATCAACAGCTAACAAGACAAAGGCAGGATATTTAGCAGTCATATTCTTCAAGTAAAGACAAGAATCATATTTGCTTTTGGAAAAACCCAGATCAGTCATGCAAGCATCAAACTTTCTATTCCATTGTCTAGGTGATTGCTTTAGGCCATAAATATACTTGTTTAGGTAACAAACATGTTCAGGAAATTTCCTATCAACAAAACCTATTGGTTGTTTCATGTAGATAGTTTCCTCTAAGTCTCCATTCAAAAAGGCAGTTTTAACATCCATTTGATCAATTTCCCAGTTAAAAACAGTGGACATAGCTAACAAAAGTCTTAATGTCTTATATTTAACAACTGGTGCAAAGATCTCATTATAGTCAATCCCTTCCTTTTGTGAAAACCCTTTTGCAACAAGCCTTGCTTTGAACCTTGGAGGTTCAGCAGGGCTGTTGCCTTCTTTTAATTTGAAAATCCATTTAAAAGCAATAGCTCTAGCATTCTTAGGCAATGGCATAAGTTTCCAAGTGTTATTATCATACATGGATTGAATTTCATCATGCATAGCATTAATCCATTCAGTTGCATGCTTACAATTGACAGCCTCTTCAAAAGTTTCAGGAACCGATATATCATGCTTGATCATTTCAGAAACCAACAATGCATACTCAAGCACATTTGTCACACAATCATCATATCTCCTATTAGCTATCCTAGTTCTAGGTTCCTTATCCCTAGATAGGACATAGTTAGCTAAAGGATTATCATTCTCAACATGGTCAGCATCAACAAAAATTTCAGCATTCAAATCATCAGCAACATGATCAATAACAGCATCATTTATCACAGTTCCACTATTTCCAATATTTTCAGAATTTAAGGGCTGATCATGTTCAGGATTTGTTACCTCTCCCCCACCTAATTGGTGAGGGCGCTGACCTTGATCTTCTGGATTAACATCCTGCAGTATTCCTTGATCAAACTCTTCTTGATCATCAGCTCCATCAGGTGGATCTACAAGATAGGTTCTTGGCACAAAGTCCTCACCAGAGTCACTGTGAGAACATGAAACTTGCTCCCTTTGAGATGTTAGTCTTGACTTAAAATAAAAATCACTCTCATTAAAAGTCACAGACCTAGACAGTATCACTTTATAACCACCAGACTGAATCAGAAACAACTTGTAACCCTTAGTTCCTTCAGGATATCCTAGCATCACACACTTAAGGGCTCTTGGTTGTAGCTTACCCTGTGAGGCATGGGCATAAGCTGTACAACCAAATGGTCTTAAGTGAGTTAAGCTAGGCTTCCTTCCAAACCACATCTCAAAAGGTGTCTTAAAATCTATGGCAGATGAGGGACTCCTATTGATCAACTAGCATGCAGTTGTGACAACTTCACCCCACATAGAATGTTTCATACCAGAACTGAGTAACAAGCATCTAGCCTTTTCAAATAAAGTCATATTCATTCTTTCAGCTGTGCCATTTTGTTGTGGGGTACCAGGAACAGTTAAGAGTCTTTTAACACCATGTTCTTCGCAAAACAGATCATATTCATTGTTGCAAAATTCTAAGCCATTATCTGTTTTTAGTGCAAACAGTTTCAAACCAGTTTGGTTTTCTACCATGGCTTTCCAGTGTTTAAAGTGATCAAAAGCTTCATTCTTATGCTTCAACAAATAAACCCAGACCCTCCTAGAGAACTGATCTATCAAAGACAGGAAATAATACCTTCCTCCAATGGTTGGGACCTGAGATGGCCCCCATAAATCTGCATGGACACACTCAAGAGGCTTGACAGCCTTGTAAGATGATTTAGGAAAAGGGTGAGCAGTTTTCTTGCTCAAAATGCAAGTTTCAAAAAGTCAACTCAGTGGGGGAAAAGTCAATATCCCAGATTTAGCTAAGTTATTTAATCCCTTATTCCCTATGTGTCCAAGCCTAGCATGCCATTGTTTGATTTCAGTTAGATTCTTTTCAGCATGGTGATCAACAGCATTCAGTTCATGTGAAGTTTAAACAAAATACAGTCCACCCCTTTTAATGGACCTAATGATAGTTTTATCATTTCTGATTACTTCCTTTATGCCATTATTAGTATTGATTTTCAAGTGTAGATCATCAAACACAGATTCTGATAAGAGGTTTCTCCTAAGGTGGGGAACCCATCTAACATTTTGAATGATCCTAGTTACACCATCAAACATTACAAGAGGAACTGAACCAATGCCTTTAATGTTTAAGGTAGTATGATCACCCAAAATTACTTCACCACCATCAATCAATTTTAGAGAATCAAACTAAGATTTAGAGGGACAAGCATGCATTGCACAACCAGAGTCTAGGATCCAAGAATCAGCATCACTAGTAGAAGAAACAACCAGCAGTTCATTCTTATAGTGATTACCATGCTCACACAAATTTGAGAAACCATTTTGTTTAGTATTTTGACCATGGTTTTGATCCTTATCATGCTATTTCTTGGTGCAAGTGTTTGCATAATGGCCATTCTTTCCACAGTAAAAGCATTTTACTTGGGAAAATGGTCTAGAGTTAGCCTTATCAGTCCCATCTGAGTTAGGCTTAACAGGGGGTTTCTTTTTGTGTTTTTTGTTTAGGTTTACCCTTAAACATCATTACCTCATTCTTACTTTCAGACTTGTGATCATTCCTATTAGTCCCTTTAGTTTTAAAAACCTTCAAAGACTCATTTTTCTGGACAATTACCTCAGTGATTTTAGCAATTGTGATTTCATCTCTACCATATTGTATGACATCTTTAATAATATCAAACTGTGGTGGCAAAGAGTTTAACAAGATTATAGTCTTATGAGTCTCTTCTATTTTGTCTTTACACCTAGTTAAGTCCTGCGTTATTTTTAGAAAAGTGTCAAGGTTTTCTTGAATGGACAATGAAGTGTTCATTCTGAAATTAAACAGGCTGCTCAACAAGGAGATTCTACTAGGCAAAGACTTAGTTAAATAGATGGACTCTAAGGTGTCCCATAGTTCCTTTGGGTCAGAAACATTTACCACTTGCCTGAGGACTTCATCACTCAGTCTGATCATGATCTCCGAATGGGCCATGTCTGATAGCTCCTGCTTCTTCGCAGCAGAAGTTGGATCTGAGTAATGGCCCTTTAGCACTTCTCCTTGATTAGGATTGCCTTCATCTTGGCTCTCCACAGAGAAAAGTCTGTGGTTCCATCATAAGGCTTAAAGTGGACACTGTCAGCCATGAGAAGATGAAAGCACAGATCAGTTCTAATTAGAACTCAATCAAATAAGAAGAAATTCAGAGTAATGCACAAGGATCACAAACTAATCAAGATTGAAAAGAGAATCAATCAAGATTTAACAAGCTACTGATACCAATTGTTATTTGCGGAATTAGGTTAATTATTAGCTTTATTGATTGAGGGAAAAATTACACAAGAGTTTTAAGATGAGACTCATAAACCCTAGGTTCTCACCCAATCCGATTTACAAACAATTAACCAAAAGAAATCAAATTCAATCGAATAGTATGCGAAGACGACTTGAAGCCCTCTGCTGTTGCTCTGCAAAAGCTCCCGGAATCGCTCTGACGGACTTGCCCTGCAACAGCACGAACTCTGGCTTTGCTCAGTCGATCCTCGCACTCTAATCACCAATCACGCACGCACAACTTCGAATCACTCTAGGCCGGTCAATCGCTGACTTCTCACGCTCGTAATCGATTGGAAAACTTCTTGAACGGAAAACCCCCAAATCGGACTGAAGAACCCTAACTGGGTTTCTGCTGGCTTTTAACCAAACGAAGCTCGCGTCAAAATGCAGCGTTCGGGAGCAACCAAAATAACGATCATTGGCGCGTCTTTCATTTTAATGAAACTACGTCGTTTGATGCGAACTCGAACTCTCCAAATGGAACGTCGTCATTCGCTTCTCAATCAAAACTCCCGCCTTGCTTAATACGACGTCGTTTGGACCTCAGTGCAACAACAGCTCGGACTGGTTTTATAGACTTAGCCAAAAATCCTGCAAATGTACACCAAAGCACCAACCACAAACCAACTTCCCAAAGCCAAGTCTCATCCATTTAACTCAACTTAAACATACTCAATCAACATGTTTGGATTATTAAACTCAACAAACCCCAACAAGTACTTGAAGTGTTTGGTTCTTGTACAAGGGAATTTGTACTGTGGCTGCCAAGACGTTAGTATTCAGAAAACAAAAGATGATCTGATGCAAGGTTGGGTACTTCAGGAGGTTGACTTGGCTTCTGGAACACTAAGCACAATTCAGAGTGGGTCCAGAAAACTATTAACAAAATCCAACCCCATCCATGCACTTGGGGTGTATGACGGACAAATATATTCCGCCATCTCTCCATTAGACGGATCAGCTGTAAAGGTACCCCTTACGCTAAAAATACGGTTCAGTATCAAACTCCATCTGGTATTGCCTCGATATTGAAAATGTATTTGTTCTGTGATGCAAAGGTTTGGAATGCTACAAGTTATAAAATGGTTGGATCAATGCATCAACACAAGAAGTACGAGCCATGGTTGTAAGCTCAGACTTGATATACTTGGGGTGCAAGGGAGGAATAGTCGAAGTTTGGGGCAGGGAAAAAGTATAATAACGGCAGATGGATTTGTGTTGAGCCAAACACACTATGTTTATAAAATCTTGGACAAGTTTGGAAAAGATAGCCTAGGAGTATGTAGGACTCCTATAAAAATGAATCAACATTTGTCTAAAAACAAAGGAAAAAGCATCTCCCAAGTAGAGTACTCAAAAGTGATAGGGAGTCTGATGTACTTAATGAATTGTACTAGACCTGATATTGCTTATACAGTGTGTAGACTTGCCAGATATACAAGTAATCCAGGAACGGAACACTGGAATGTCATTGTGAGAATACTAAAGTATTTACGATTTACTCGTAATTATGGTCTTCACTATACCAGATATCCTGAAGTCATTGAAGGATACACTGACGCAAGTTGGATATCTGATATACAAGACTCAAAGGCCACGAGTGGATATGTGTTCACCCTCGGAGGTGCGGCCGTGTCATGGAAATCCTCTAAACAAACTATGATAACTCTTCCAGCTGGAGGTGGTTTATGTCTTGTATCCGGGAAGGAGTGACCCAACGGGAGGGGTTGTGCGTTGTCTCTGATAGGCACAATGGAATAATGGCTGCTATGCGTGAACCTGAATGGAAGTAGCCTATGGCATATCATTGTGTATGCGTTCGTCACTTGCAAAGCAATTTCATGACGAAGGTAAAGATGAGGTTTTGAAAACTAAACTTGGCGATGTGACATATGAGAAAAAGGAGTTGAAGTTCAAGGAGAGGTTTGCAGAGCTCTTGCATTTATTGCATGATAAGCCACTTGCTAATGGTTGGTAGATATGGATGTAGAACTATGGACACAGGCGTTCAACCACGGTGGATTTTGATGGGGCTCAATGACTACAAATGTTTCAAAATGTTTCAACAAAATTCTGAAGAATGGTCGTGATTTTCCAGTTTCTTCACTGGTTATGTACACGTTTAAGCAGACAACTACTTATTTCGTGAAGCGTTACGAGAGCCCGTACAATAACGACGGAGCATTTTTTTCCTCCAAAAATTCGTGAAGATTGGCGGAACTACGGGCTAGGGCAGACTACCACATAGTGACGTTGTACAATCCAGTAATCGTGTTTTTGATGTATTGACCACAAGGAAGCATAACACGTACATGGTCTGTCTGGATACACGAACATGTTCATGTGCGAAGTGGACACTATTTCACTACCCTTGTTCCCATGCCATGGCAGCTTGCAAATACGCCCGGGTCGAATACACAGATTTTGTCCCTAAAGAATATACGCTCGAAGCGTACTACCGGACTTGGAGTTATTGTTTCAACCCCTTACTTCACGAGGATCATTAGAGACCTTATGATGGACCTGATCATGTTCCGAACCCAAGATACAAACGTACAAAAGTTGGCAGACCCCTAATCAGACGAAGGCGTAACGAGATGGACCAGCGACAGTGACATTTAGGGAAATCCAGCAGCCAAGAAGGGTCTTCATCAACTCCGATCCCGCGAATTCATGATCCACAAACTGCCACGAAGTGGGTCACAACAAACGTGCTTGTACGACTCGATACCCGAATTAAACCATATATGTTGTTTGTAATTCATCGTTCCTCAAGGTCATGTGTTCAAGTTGAAGTCGTTTACTAGCAGTTAAAAATTTCAGTTCAAACACCAGTGTTCAGCTATTGAAGTTCAAACCATGAAGATAAGTTCAAAAACCAGTATTCAACTATTGAAGTTCCCAAAAAGACACATCACATGACAAACCATCAATCACAAAACAAAACATGATAACACAAGCCTCATTCTTCTGATCCATGACCTCGCTCTCTGCGTGGCCTCTTGCCCATGCCCATGTTGCGTATAAAAGTGAATCGTGACTCCCCACGTTCACGCTCGCTTCTGCGCACTTCTGGCTTTGAAGAGCTAGATGGTTGGTAATGACCATCCATTTGCTCATCAGCATGTGTATCATCATAAGCCTCCTCTCCTCCGCTATAATCATCAACTGCATCGCATGAATCAACATATTAAATTAGCAATTGTCCATCATTCAAATAAGTGTGTATACAAAGTACCTGCATCGAGAGAAATAGTATGTGGATCAACACCGACAATAATGGGATCCGTAAGCTTCCCCACTTCTATATACGCGGTATGGAAGATTCTATGAAATCCCCTCCGTGAATAATTGATCGCTCGATAATATAGTGTAAATATTCAATAAGAAAATCGAATACTTATGCTAGTCACGATTAACCAAAACATTTGTAATGACTCGGGGAAATCCGAGGTCGAACCCAAAGGATAGGTGATTAAACTAATAATGCTAAAGATAAAACTAGATTGTCTATGGTTTGGGGGGGGTTTGTTCGTTTAAAAGGACGATAGCAAGGTTTACTATCCAAAAGAGAGGTTTGATCAACTTAAAGAGGTTAACAATCAATTAAAGGATGACTAGGGATCTATTTCTCCACCTAGACAATTATTGTGACGGTAAAATTGGACACCATTGATGAAATCACATGCACACACTTAGAATCTAGCCATGCAACATTAATGCTAAGTTCAACTCACGCTCCAACTTAGTATAAAGAGGTTACATCTCGCATAATACCTCACACTCACGCTTTATTGGCACTATAGAATATGAATGTCTAGTCTCACACTCACGCTTTATTGACTAGATAATCACACTCTTGTTAGGTTCAAGCCATTCTCACTAAGATTAGAGTATCGCCATGTAACACAAAAACCTTAATGCTTCTTCATTTAGTTCAATTGAAATCATGTTTTTCAACGCAAGTTACATCAAACATGAGATCAAGCAAAGTTCCTATTGGGGACATTTCACAAACACTTTATAGGCAACTTGAAGAGTTGAGTTCAAATGAAGAAGAATCATGTGCAAATCATTCATCAATAGCATCCATAGTGTTTACAATGTCACAAACATGTCTAGGGGATTCATAGATCCCCAACCAAGGTCACTACTCACTCATGGTGAGTTCACAAGCAAAAACATCAATGAAAGTGCAAAACCCCATATGGAAAAGAAAGTTTAGAAATCTAGAACCAATATGGAGATCCAATAACCCTAGAGATTTGATCCTTGATGTTGTTGAAGTTGATCCTTTCTCCCAAAAACCCTTGATGATGTGCCCCAAAAACCCTAGCTCCAAGCCCCCAAAAGTCCCCCTTGAAAACTAGATCTAGATCTCAATTTATAGGCAAAATCTGCCTTCAAGGGCCAACCGGGCGGCTGAGATTTGCCCTGAAGTTGAGCCGGCCGGTTGAGGTGAGCTTCAAGGGACTCCAACTCTCGGACCCTTTGAGCCGGCCGGTTGAGATTTGTGCACGAATTTGAGCCGGCCGGTTCGGACCCTCAGAGCCTCTTACCATCCGAATCTGATCTTGATGTAAACTACAAAGTTGTAGTCCTTTGAATTAGCTTTCTAACAAGCTTTGAAGCGACCAAATCGGACACCGTATGAGCCCTGGGCGTCCAAAACAAGGTGCAAAGGTCAATATTGCTCGGTTTGGCTCCGAAACACCATATTTTGTTCCGAAACTGCTCGGTTTTGCTCCAAAATGCTACTCACTTGTGTTCTCAGCTTAAACTCTGTAATATGCCTGAAATGAACCACAAAGCATCAAATAGCAAGAGAAATCGTAATAAAATGATCGAAACAATAAGCATAGAGGTCGCCTAAAATGCATATGTTTTAGCGCTATCAATAATCATCCGTGGAGTTGAGGAAGTACGAACTGGCATTACGTGCACAAATGACATAACCACGTATCTGCAAAATACATTCAATTTTTAGTCAGTGAACCGATAACTGACTCTTATTCATAAATAATTAAACAAGTAATGGAAACTTACATTCTCGGGTATCATATGTGAATCTGGACGATAAGCATGACTAGGTGGTGCCTGCTGCGCATCGTCGTCCCCAACCTCCTCCACCTCATCGTCTATCCTCGGTTGATATAAACGACGAGTGTGCCTAGAATACCATTGATAATACCGTGCAATGGGTTGGTCGATCTCGTCACCCGAGTACGCCATATCTCCATCAATCAATCTCTCATGACGAGTGTACCACAAAGCAATGTAACTGCCGTGGCATAGGTCTGAACTTCCAATCGCATTTGGCGGGACACCCTGTTTGAAACCAAACTGTCTCGCAACACGTGATGGATGATGCCACTCAATAATATTGAAGCAGATAAGAGGCACATCAGCTCTCCAACTAGTTTCCTGACCCTCGAGACAAGTCGGATTCAGCATCTCAAACATGGTCTCCTCATACGGCCTCCGAATGAAATCTCCCGGATGCATCTTTTGTATTGCATCTCGATACTGTAACAAACTGACGCGAGGTACCCCTATAAAACTTATGGGCCCAATCCATCTCCTGCACATAAAAGTAAAATATCAGTAAAATATAAGTATTTTATGAAATATTATTTTTAAACATAAACACTTACACGTACGACCACGATCCCTGCAAAGCTGGATCAAACTCTGCATCCGGTGGCGGTAGCACGACTGGAACTCTGACTATAGGGACACCGATGCGAGATAGTCTGTCCCATGACCAAAACTGGATAATCAATGGCGCCTCGCCCAACTGGCTGTGTCCGATCTTACATGCACTACACATGTTACTGCAAAGATACGCCAACACAGTACTTCCCTAACTATAATTTCTAACGCTATCCAAATCCTCTTGCAAGGGAAGAAAGTTGAGCGGGATCGTCTTACCGCTCTTGTCACAGAACAAGGTCGATCCTATCAGGTTGAGGATATACGCCCTAGCGTATTTCTTCAACGTCTCCTCATCTGCATCAGCAGGAATCTGCGCCAAATGATTCGTGAACCAACTTCTCTTCGCCATAGCAGGCGATTTATTATAGCAATCGGGGTATACCCCTAGCAATCTCACAAAAACCTCTTCAAAATTCAACTGCGATTTGCCCGTCACTGGCTCTCCATCTTCAGGGAACCCGGTAAGAAGTGACACGTCCTGTAACGTGATTGGTGCCTCTCCATCATTAAAATGAAAGGTATGTGTTTCTGGCCTCCACCTCTCGACCACGGCTGTCAATAGGGACGGATCAGCCTTCACATCGCATACCTGAGTCCACGGATAAAATCCAGCAGCTACCACATAAGGGTGTATGCGTGCATCAAGGGTCAAGGCACCCCCTTTAAGAACCTTAAGAGGTATGTTGGCATTCCCTTTCGGATCCAACTGTGAAACAACAATGTAATTTAACATTAGTAACATATTAAATTATGAATGATAATAAACATAATTTAACATACTAACATGTGGGTTCCAAATTGCCTCCGTATGATGAGTACGCTGCTGACTGAGGACTGAGTCGTCAATCGGACCAGGATGAATTATGTCATCCGCATCCATATTCGGATGCAATATAGCTTGCGATGGTCTTTGTAAAGATGATGGTCTTTGTAAAGATGATGGTCTTTGCGAGTCCTCCATCACAAAAACCATAATTTCATAAATATTCAACAATTCAGTATTATCAAAAAAATTCAATATAAACACAACTTCAACAATTACAACATTTCATCGTCAATTTCATCAATAAACACAACATTTAACAATCAATATTATCAAATTTTCATCAATATTAACAATATTGACAGTTACAACAATTACAGCATTTCATCAATATTATCAAAAATTCAATATAAACACAACATTTCATCAAAAATTCAATATAAACACAACAATCATCTTCAACAAATTCAACGATTAACAATCAAAATCAACAATTAACAGTCAAAATCGACTATTAAAATCAACAATTAGCAATCAAATCAACAATTAACCAAACCATATTCTTCTAAAACCCTAACCTATATTAACAACTAACAATTAACCCTAAAATTAACAACTAACAATACAATTCAACTCATTACCGGTTTATGGCAAACCGAGATCGTTGGCGACGGGCGGCGGGCGAGATCGGCGGCGGTCGACGGAGCTGAGCAACGTTTGGAGAAGAGATCGGCGGAATGAAGAAGAAGAAAGAAACCCTCGATTTTTAATTTCAATGTTCCCGGTTCCCCGAAAACCGGTACCTTTATGATATCGGTTCCCCTAGAACCGGTATTGACGTGTATGCCACTTCATCCCCTTGGTCCACGTAGGCCCAAAATTGACCCACGTCATCAACTTTAAACGTGTCGGTAGCTGATAAACCGGTAATAAAGAGTACCAGTTTATGAGGACTCGGGATTCTTAAAAATGGAGTAATCTGGTTATTTGAGTTTCTGCTGGTGCAATTGGGCAATTTGAGTTTGGAATTGGGGTAAATTGGCTAGAAACTCGATGAAGTCCTTAATCTGAATCTGATTTCTAAATTGGTAGAGCTGATAACAGGTTTTTCTAAGTGCAATAAGTTCTGTTTCATAAGTCTGAATTCAGTTTTGCTAAGTCCTAAGTTATTCTATTTGAAAAGAGCTTTCTAACCACATAAAGAACGTATTTTAACTCCTTGTTATAGTCAGGAAATCTAATAGGAAGTTAGGATACGAAATCTGAAAGTTTCATGCTTTAATTTGCATGCTTGGATTGTAGCGCTTTAGTTATTTGTTTTCATAGCTGGATGGGTTGTTATGTCCTTATAGAATGTTGGTGCTTAAGAGTTGTAGTATATTTTTGAATTGACTGTAGGTGCTATTTGACCCACTTTCCGGCTTGATCTTGTTTGGCTTACTGCTTATTGAGTCTTTGTGGTGTGCTTCGAGGTAAGTGATATGGATCTTTCTAGTTATTTTTCAAATCCTACTTATAAAATGTCATGACATGCATGTTACTCCTGCAAAACATATTTTTCTCTAATAAATTTTGAACATGAGTGTACCTTTTTCTGAAAAAAATTTTATTACTATCTCGGTAAGAAAAATTCCTTTTATCCTGTCATTTTTGAACTCATCGTACCTCGTCCTTACCATTTCTTTTGAAGGCTCACAGTCTAATCATGATTTATGTTGCCCGGCCATGGGAAAAAGTATGGCTTTCTGTTGCCCGGTCATAGGGCAAAGTATGGCGTTCTTTTGCCTAGTCATAGGGCCAATTACGGCGATATTGTCCCGGGACTACTGTCTGCATGGTTTGATTGTGTAGTCATTCTATCTGTTATATTTGTGAAAGCATTATGTTTTGTTTCTGACATTAAATTTTCCGAAAAGATTTTCTGAATTAGTCACTGTTATTACAGGTTTTCGTCGCTCCTTCTACTACTATTATTTCTTATCTATTTAAAAATTGTTCTGACACTCATGATTCGGCTAGATTGGTCTATGTCACTTACACGAGCATTGGACTCACGTTTTCCATGTTTTAGTTTTTAGATATTGCCGACTGAACTTGGGGAAAGTGAGTGAGAGGCTAGCGAGAGACCTTAATAAAAAGTACTTTTATTTTCAAAACTATGACGTTTTATTAAATTTCACAAGTAGACATATTATGTGCTATGTTTCCAATATTGAATTTATGAAACTCAATTTAAGTCTTTATTTTAGAAAAATATTAAATTATTTACGCTTGAGACTAGAGGCTTCGTACGTCATCTTAAATGAGTAGGTGTCGTGCGACCAGTGTGACGTCGTTTTGGATTTTATAAATCCTGGGGCGTTACAGAAACAAATGGATCTCAAACGATAAAATTTAGTTAAATATATATTATGTTCATTTTATAAGACTGGTTTAAGTTCCTTGTAATGTCGTTTGATTTTGGTATGATAATGAAAAAGGTGTTAGGATGAGGCTTGAATTGTATTCCAATCCTTAAAAAAAGTTATAATTTTATAGTTGGGTTTGGATCAAATAAAAACCACATTTAAATATCAAACTATAAATCAAATAAGTCTGGACATTTATATTTGTTAAGTCTGAAAGTTATCAAATAAGTCTGAACATTATCAAAATAAGTCTGAACATTATGTTAAATCTGAACATTTACATGGTTTATTGTTTTTGTAAATAAATATGATTTTTACCTGATCTCTACCCTTTATAGTTTAACCCTACATATATATTTTTGAATCTTGGCTCCTCCACCGTCCATCAACCTTGAGAACTCTACTACATGCCTAAAGAGGCGGATGCACTAAGGGCGTAATGGAGGCTGTCGCCCCGGTCATTCTTAAAATATTACTTAATATTAATCTAATTAGGTCAATACTCTCAACAATTTTTACACATTGCCCCAGTCATTTTTATATTATGCCCCCACTAAAAATAAAATTGTATTAAATAAATTGATGAAAATTCAAAAAATAACCTAATTTAATGGTAAAATCTGAGTGTAAATTTATTATGTTATGTATAAAAAACATATACTTACTAAAAATAAGACGGTGCCCTTTGTTTGGAAAATTATTCGATAGTTCGCATCTTTTTTGAAAGTTTTTAAAGTTCAATCCACAAGTTGAAAAACGGTGATAGTTCAGGTCCCCAACCTGTACTTTTCCTTTAAAAGAAAATTAGCTTTGAAGTGTAAATTGGTTGTAGTTCGGCTTTAATGTTCGCCCTGAATCGAAAATTTTCTATATCTGCCACTGCCTGCCTACCTACGTATGTTTACAACACTAACAGTATGGAACAAGATGTGAAGTCTTATTACTTGAATTCAATATCAACTTTTATCATTGCTTCATCGTCAAGCAATGTGGAACAATCCAAATGAGTAAAATTTAATAGTTGAAGAACTAAATTTAAGTATTCGTTTTTAAAATCATAACATGAACTAAACCGAAATTAAAATTAAATAAAACAAACATCCAGCCAAAATGTTTATTATTCATCACGCACTAAAATTGAGGTCCTTCAAATCCAACGCCAGCTAAAGGTTTGACCGCCGGAGGGGTAAAACTGTACATAAAAAAAAAACTCAACGCACGGACCACCGCGTGTTTTCGGATTGCATATGACGTGAGCAGAGAGAGAGTGTCCTTGTTGATATATAAAAGGGGACTTCCCGAAAACCAAACTAGGAAAGGAATTTCTCTTTTTCAATCTTTCTCGCCGGAGAGAAAGAAAAAGAGAAATTTCTGGAGAAATTGAGTAAAGAAATTTGCATCCAAGGACGGGGCTTGCAAGGAGAGAGGGTTTGGATTGCGCAGCAGCAGGCATGGCTGAGTCAAACGATTCTTTTTCCGTCGTCGACATGGAGACTATCTATCTTAGCGGAAAGGTACTTTCCTTCCTCTAACCAGGATCCAACCTTTTTCCATATTGTATTGCATGCATTTGGGATGATTGAATCAGAATCTGGATTTTTTGATTCAGTCTCATCGCTGCTAATGTTTTTTCTTTCTTTAATTCTTAGTTTGTTAATTTGGAGTCCTATATTATTGGCTAGTACTTGTTGCGCTGGAACTGGAAATTTTTGATTGTTTGACATAAGAGCTTGATGAAGGTGATGGAAGAACTAATAAAAAATTGAGTGTATATTATTATGTTTTAAAATATATATTTTCGTTATTGATTATTACTGTGTGATTGATTATCTGGCTCTAGCCACACTTTTGGTTGTGTCATAATCCAACAGCCTTTTCTTGCCTTGCATTTTGTTCCAGGTTTTGCAGAATCCGATTTAAGTGATTATAAACAGCAATAAAAGTGCCTGTTTATTTATTTTCATAAAGTAAAGGACTAAAGGTTATTGGAAAGTGGATTTGTTCTGCTCCGTATTCCTACTTTTATTTCTCTTTCCATGATATATGGGATTATGATGGGTGTTTGAGTTGCTCTCATAATTTTTGTTTCATGAGGTGTCTAACTTTAATGAATACTGTTATGAAAAGCCAGTTGTGGTAGGTGCTATATCAATAGTCTGAGCATCGCTTGACCTTGAGTTTGCCAGTTTATTGGTGAAGATACTGTCTTTTTTACCTGTTCTCGTCTTATTCAATTTTAAACTCGAACAAGCTAGCTGCTACAGTTCTTTCCCTTGCCTGTGATATGTTATACGCTTTTCAATTAAGACTCCTCATCCTGGCTTGATTGGTGGTGTGCTTATGGTGGAAATCAGTCTGCTCAATGAACTGAGTTTCCAGCTTTGAGCTTTCCTTTTCAATGTTGCATCCAGTTTCGTTTTCTCCCTGCTAATTTAAGTATGGCGAGGAAAATACATCGCTAATGTGTTTCCATAAATCAATGGCACAAATGCGAGTGAAGAATTGACTAAGCTATTGTTATGTTTCAATAATCTTCTTAATGGCATCATTGGTGCAACTTGATGTTTGCTAACAGTTTACTTTCTGTGATTGTTGACATCACACTTCAGGAACATATTGTTCGAACTGGTTGCGGTCCGGTGTCCGTTATTGTTTATGGTGATCAAGACAAGCCAGCCCTGGTTACATACCCTGATCTAGGACTAAATCGTAAGCTACATATTTTGTTGCTCTTGTCATGTGGATTTGTCCAGATAATCAGTCCTTATGTGATGTAGCAGTTTGTTACAGCCATGTAAACTGAGTCTTGCTAAGTTATTCTGTTTTTATATATTTCAGATGTCTCGTGCTTCCAAGGATTGTTCTTTTGCCCTGAAGCAGCCTCTTTACTTCTACACAATTTCTGCATTTACCATATTAGTCCTCCTGGGCATGAGGTTTGTGGTCCAGTTCACTTATGAAATATTAAACCACATATTTTTATGGGTTCATTATGATCTCTTGATATGTGTGATTTTCCTGCATTGAGTACTATATTCACAATTTTCCATTCTGGATCTTGTACAAGAGCTTGTGCAGTTAGGAGCTGCTGCCATCAATCCAAATGAACCAGTGCTTTCTGTTGATGATTTGGCAGATCAGATCCTTGAAGTTCTCAACTATTTTGGGTACACGGTTTTTTTTTGCTTGTAATTAAATTTAAACATAAATGTTCATGGTCTATCTTAGAAATTGATCAAGGCATTCAAACCCGACGGTTTAATTTTTTGCTGGTTTCCCTATACTCTGAATCCATTTTATAATCTTTTCATTTAGACTTGGTGCTGTTATGTGCATGGGAGTTACTGCTGGCGCCTATATCCTAACTCTGTTCTCTGTACGTTCCTTCATCTACTGACAAATTTTCATAATTCCAGACTTTGTGTACTAATTCCTTGAATGAAACATTTCCAGCTGAAGCATAGAGACCGTGTTCTCGGTTTGATTCTAGTATCTCCTTTATGTAAAGCCGCCTCTTGGACAGAGTGGTTGTATAATAAGGTTTGGTCAAAAATCTTGGTCATTTAAGCACTTGGATCTATATTTTAGTTATAATTCGTGTTGTGGTTGTTAGGTGATGTCCAATCTTTTATACTATTATGGCATGTGCGGCTTGCTTAAGGAGTGTTTACTTCAGCGCTACTTTAGCAAGGTATTTAATTCGTTCAATGCCAACATCTTAAGCATGTTCCTCACCTAGTAGAGTGTTTATTGACCTGTAAAATATGTGCATCTGCTGTAGGAGGTTCGCGGAAACGCTGATGTGCCAGAATCGGATATTGTTAAAGCTTGTCGGAAAGTAAGGGCCATCAAAATGAATTTAAAGCTTCCCAGACTAATATGAACAATGTTTACCTTTATATTGTTTATTTTATTTTTATTTTCCATTATACCTTTATCACTTGGTTTTCCCTCCAGTTGCTTGATGAGAAGAAGAGCGTGAATGTGTGGAGGTTTCTTCAGGCGCTAAACAAGTAATTATCATGATGAACTTCCATTCAATGGAGATTACTTTGTACTTATAGCCCATCTTATACTATATTTTTGTTGATAAACAGACGGCCTGACCTTAGCAATGGTTTGAAAAAATTGAAATGTCGGACTCTGCTATATGTTGGGGAGTATTCACCTTTTCACACAGAAGCTCTCCATATGGCGTCAAAATTGGATAGAAGATACAATGCCCTAGTTGAGGTATGACATATCTGTCAAGTCAAGCTTATCCAGACTTGCTATTTCAGCTATGGATTGGGTAGTAGTCTTTACTTGTTAACAGAGCATTGGTGCCTTTTGTTTACTCATTCAAAGCTGGCACCCTGTAGATGACAGGTTAATTTGTCGAGTTCTTCAACCATTTCTTACCAAAAACTTCTGTCCTGCAATGCTTAGCCTTTAATGCATCAATCTAAGTTGAAACTAAGGGCACTGCGCCAATCTAAGTAGCCTTTAAGTTGCGGAGTTAACAGTGACAGTATAATTAAGGAGTGTATGCAGGTACAAGCATGTGGATCAATGGTGACCGAAGAGCAGCCACATGTGATGTTGATTCCGTTGGAGTACTTCTTAATGGGATACGGTTTGTACAGACCATCTTTGTTTAAAGGTAGCCCTAGGAGTCCTCTCAGTCCATCGTGCATCTCCCCAGAACTCCTCTCTCCAGAAAGTTTGGGCTTAAATCTGAGGCCAATAAAGACCCGGATCTCCTCATAGTTATAGAGTATCTCCATGTATCATTCATTTTTGTGTTTTGAAGGCGGTGGGGGGACTGTAGATATCGAAACATAGGTCCAACTAAAGGGGGAAAAAAGTATGTTTCATGGAGGGAGGTGCTAATATAAACTCATTTATTTGTTGTCATCGTTGTAAATTAAACAGTAAGATGACATTCTTGAAATTACATATTATGCTTTTACTGAGAAGGATTCAAACATTTGTAAAAGCTTGTATGACTTTCGTTGTATTAATTCATGCACGATGCAATTTCAGTTTCTTTTTATGTATTTAGAAACACAACTTCTGTTACTAATGAACATATGTATTGTATATTTATGTTCCAAAGAAGGAAAACTACAAAACTTTAATGGTAACAAGCTTACCAATTGTTATCCAACTGCCAGCATTTCAAACAAGTTCCATCATGTGTTGTCCTTCAGCTAGCCAGTTACCCGAGCTGTTAAGTATACCATAACATAAAGATCGATACAAATTCTTGAAGATGGTAGAAACTACAAAAGTAGAAAATGAAGGTTTGATGATGGAAGGTAGTAATGGATTGATAAGACACATTTTGAAACACAATAATCCTTGTAGTTGGGATACTTGACCAACAGTGGTTTCAATTACAACAATATTTCTACCTTAAATTACCTTGCTATCTGACATGCACCAATAGCAAACAATGCATCCTTGCAAGAAAATTCCCGATTGACAACTGAGTAAAATTTTCTGTGACAATGGATACTCCCTATTGAATTGAAGGAGCAGAAAACAGAAAAGAAGGATCACAATCCAGCTAATTTGTTGACAGTCGTATTTCTTTCGTCCCTCGGAATTCTGGAGTTAGACATTTAATGGAATCAATTATGCCTATCTAAAAATTTCTCAATCAGAACTGAGAATGTGGCGAATCCAGCACAACCCACACAAGCAGCTTTAGGGCCACCTGCACAATTTTGAACATAAAAATCCATCACCAGATGCTAAAACAAATGAGCTTGGTATTATTCGAATGCTACTGCCACAATGCTACTGCCACATATAAGATAACATAGTTTCTGAAATGATAGGATCGGATATTGACTATTGACTGTACCCCTTGCTGACATCGTGCCTCCTGTTGCACACCCAGCTACAACTGTGTTTGTCATGTCATGCTTTGCGCGTGCCTTCAAAAGGATTTCATCAACAAAATTTCAGAAACTGCCTTCGGAAATCAGATTAAATACAACCATACTGAGCAAAGCCTTATGGGCTATATTTGTGTAGTGGCTAATTCAAGCCATATCGAGTGTAAACGAGCTTAGAGCCCAGAGAAACTGTTTATGAAATTTGACTTTATAACAAAAACCGAGTTGAGTATCTCTTTACTTTGTTATTCTCTATCAAATACATAATGTTAACTGTTTTTGGTATTAGAATATCTTCAGAGGTTTGTTAACGGAGCAACAAAAAATATACGCATATCATAGTGTCATCAAACATCTGATTTCTGTGATCTGTTCAAAGAAAGTTATAAATAACAAGAATCATTAATTTATGTTTACGTGACAGCAGTTTGTTTGATTGCAAGAATGATGTGCCCCACTGGATCGCAAACCATGGTTTTCTTAGTCATCTTTAAGGAAAGGCATACTCACACTTCTTTTTATTCCTTTTAATTTGAGATGTTCAATTCAAATTGTAGTAAACATATACCAAAACATTATATGTACCTTTTCCACAACACATTCTGCAGCAGAAAAAATGAAGCCCATCACCGCAAATGTTTTACAAGAAGTCCAGCTTCTACGCCACATTTGCTTGGCTGTATAAATAAATTGTTGTCGGCCAGACATTTCATCTTGCATTATAGGGTTGTCCAAGGCCCCTAAAAATATCCCCATTGCAAAACCCAGTCCACCTCCTGCGGATTCCAAAGCACGTGCTAAATATAAATTTGGAATGACTCGGCACAGCACATAATACCAAACTAAAATTTATTTAAGTTAAGCCCATGAATGAACTCTATAGTGCTTATGAAGAAAAGAAATGATGAAGCCAAATGCAAAATAAAAACCCTGACAACAACTAAATCTGCCTAATAAGCTGAAAACAACATTGTAAAAAATAGCAAAATTGGAGCTAAGGTTTTGGCTGTACTTGCCCATTACTCCACTAACAACGCTACGAACAGCACAATTGTTCCAGATATCCTGGCCTCGAATCTCTTCAGGGGTCGGCAAACGTAAAGGTTCAATGTGTGGTTTCTCCGATTCATTTGTAGCAGAGGTATCCCCGGTAGACTCGGTCCCCAATTCTGAGCTCATGCTGACAGGAGAGAGTAGCCAAAGAATACTGAAAATGTAAGTAGTCTCAGTTGGTAGCTCCCGAGTCAAACACCTATGAAGTTAGTGACAGTCAAAGAAATACTGACTGGTCAGTAACACAAACTTCAAAAAACTGAGCCGTGAAATGTTTCTTGCATGGACTTCAAATAACAAACATGGGGGGTTAGAGTGGAAAAGTGAGCAGAAGAGCACAGGCAGGTATAGTATAAGAGCCTATGGGATTGGTATAAGTTGGAAGAAATCAAACACCATGTTTTGTGAACAAGTCCGAAACACAATTCTTATAATAATAAAAATTGCAGTGGTTCATTTGATAAAAAATTCTCAGGCTAGGTATTAACAAAGCTGTTTCAATCTACAGTTTATTATTGTAATTCCAACATTTGAAACCTTCAATTACATCAATCAGTTTTTGGCATCCCTAATACCTAATGTTGTTCAATTCAGCTTACATCAAAACCTTCAGAATAAAAATACAAACAGCTCACTATATTGGTAGAACGGTGGATTGATAAACATACAACCGATCCGATAAAAGCGTTTAAGAATCGTTGCAAAATATATAATACACATATCTAGTCAGAAGAGGAGCCAAGCACACACCTTTTTGAGCGCCGATGGAGTTGTTCCCGCAAAACTCAGAGAAAGGGGTTTACGAGATTTCTATTTATTGAATTTATTACAGAGATTTTTTTTTTTTAAATGCTTTACCGATGCAGGATAGAGTTTAGTTGGGCTTATAATATGAAAATCCAAATTGATAAGGCCCGGATTAATATGAAGTGGTCCAACTCCAACCCACAATGAAGAAGCATAGCCAGCCCAGCACCACTACAAACCGATCCACTAATCGACTCAATTTTGTCATCGGGGAAAATGTGGCAGTGGTTCAAACGTATTGATCTGAATTAACCCGTTTATAATAAACAAATAATAAACAGTTATATATGACATTATAATTCAACCTTTTTTATTACCTATTTATGATTCAAATACAACATCATTACAAGAAAATTTTAGAATTTAAGCAACAATTGAAATCTTAATCTTAATTCGCAAGTCTCCGCAACATCACAAAGTTATATCCAAATAGTGACACTACAAAACTTTATGCACTTATTCTTAGACACATTATGTATCAATATTGGTTCCGATGCATACAAAAATGATGCATAAAAGCCAGACTTTATGCACCTATTTTTCCAAATAACCCATGTATAACATCTGACTCCATGCACCGGTTTCCTAAAAACCATTGCATAGCATTTGAAAACTTTTTTTCCAGATTATAAACGGAGGGTTTATGAGTTATGATGAGGGGCTTATGGTTCAAACCTAATGCAAAAGAGGGTTGTAATACCAAGTTGCATTGTGTCATATGTAACATAATTTGGTAAGAGGGAATTTAAAATTTTTAGGCGGGAAATGAAAATTAAGTTTCGTCCATAGTAACGCAACAATATTTCTTTGTTGCATGTATGATTGTTGCATTTGATCCGGCGGGATTGAAATATGACATTTTTTAGCCATGTATTTCCTTTCCCCCTCAAAATTTGTTCAGTCCCTCCTTTTCCAAATTTCATCCCGCCTTTCATATTTGGCTTATGCAACAATCATTATCGTGAGCTGTTGCTCAAGTGAACTGATTAGAAATATATGCAAACACCCAACACTTTTGGCCACACATGTGGTATTAAACACACAACACACTTGATATTGAAATTAAACTTCAAATGGGCAAACATCCCTTGTTCAATTACTCTAACATACTGAAATTAAACACATCCCACGCATATGGTATCCATATTTGGCCATGTATTTCCTTGGTAGCTCCTTAATGCATCCTCACCATTTTAGAAATTATCTGCAGTGACAAAAATTAATAATATAATCAATCATCTTTTGTATAAGTCACTAATGAAGACTTGATTTAATTCTCACCATCATCTTCATCATCTGCTTGTTCTCCATCCATCATTTCATCATCCACCATTTCATCATCTTCATCCACAATTTCATAATATTGTTCTTCACCTTCAGAAATTCATCTTCACCTTCACCATGATGCATTTGTGCAACGAATCCCAAATCAACAAGTATACTATCAATAGGTATTTCTTCAAGTTTTGCTAGGGTGTGTTCTTGGTATGCATCCACTACTTGATGCGAGTGTAGGTCATTCTCATCGCGTGCAAGTGAACTATGGTTGTAGATTTCTCGGTGAGAAATACTGTTAACAACCTTCCAATTATCATCGGTTTTCGGATCATTTATGTAGAATACTTGCCTTGCGGTATAGGCGAGACAAAAGGGTGAATCTTCATACCAAATAGTAGTTGTGTCTACTGAGATTAGTCCATGATCAATCTTAATACTTGCAGAATACTTACCTTGGGAATTATGCTGCTGCAACAAAGCTTGGGGATTTGGCTGCTACAACATTAGCTTTGGGATTTGGCTTCTGCAAGCTTCGAGATTTGGCTGCTGCATCTTCAAGCTGACTTTGGTTGCTGCAATAGAATAAGCTCCTGATGCTTGGGGATTTGGCTGCTGCAAGCTTGGATCTTTAGTGTGTTTCTAGTCTCAAATGACTTTGGATGTTAGAATAGAATAAGCTCTAAGCTTTGGTCAGTGTGCTCTGCATCTTCAAAAGGTCTTTTTGCTGATGTGTACAACTCCTAGCTAGCAGCTGTACTTGATGTGTCTTTATGGGTTTTGAATTAAAAGCTTTCATAATTTACGCAACATGTTATTCCTCTATGCGTTGCGCAAGTATAAAAGTTGTCCAACAACCTCCTTTAATGTCATACGAGGTAATAAATGCTTTTACTTAGGCAACGCAGATATACTTCTCCGAAAACACATGTTGCATGATCCGTCTTACGTAACTAATACAATCATGTTGCGTTGAAATTGTAACATTAGGTTTTCTTATGCAACAAAGGACAGTCGTTATTATAGATTATGTTGCATAAATTAACTTATTACTTTTGTTCGTATACCTGTTGCTTTTTACTTAGTTACATAAGTAACAGTACGCAGCGTATGTCGTTGGTTACTTTAGACCATGTTGTATGATTACACTTATGCGACGACTACTAACATGTTGCTATTACTTCTGTTGCATTAAAGTGTTTTCGTAACAAAGCTCGGTCTGCTGCTAACATATGTGTTGCATTTATTAATTAACGCAACGCAAAATGGTACGCTGGATTTGTCTGTGTTGCATTTTGATTCTTATGCAACACGTTACAAAAGTAACAAATGTGCCTTCGTTGCGAGAGGTCTTATGCTACGTAGAATATGCAACAGCGTGTCATTCCTCGTTGCATATGTGTCAAAATGGTGTAGTGTCCCTCTTTAGAGTAGATTGATAGGTAGAACGGCTTGTTTATGCCGGTTGTGGTCCTTGAGTGGCCTGTAACAATCGTAGTCGTTTATGAGTTCTCTGATTTGAGAACAAATATGCTTTGTATTCGTTCGAGAGGGTGAGAGTTGTAAACAAATTACTCCGTTCGACCGTTTGGCGTGACCGGCGTTTCAACATGGTGCAAAGACCCGAGCCGCAGTGAGCTCAACGTGGACTGACTTCACCTCGGTGAAGGAACCACGGGAAAAATCTGGTGTGTTTGTTTCCAGTTTTTCGTTTCCTTTCTTTGTTGTTTTTGAAGTGTGATGTGCGTGTTAGTCTAAGATTTGCATGAGAGAGTAAATCTGAATAGGCTAGTTTTCCTACAGACTCCATTGCAGTTATTCAGCTAGGACAAGTTGTTGAAACAGGAACTCACAACAGAATTGAGTTGTGACGTGAAGCCATTTGAGATGGAACAAACTCGTACAATGGCAACCATTACAAACACAACATTGGGTTATACTGGTCATCGGTATTATGGAATACGCATTCTGATTTGTTGAGGCTTCAATTGGATTTGCGGAATGAATCTGGGACGGAGTGATAAAGTGGTCAGTGGGTGACCAATGCCTCCTGATATAAAATTTTCATTAATACAATGCTTGATCCGGGCCGAATGTCGGGTGAACCGGGTGAACCAAGCAGAAGGGCAACTCGGGTCAGGAAAGCATCCAGAAGATACACGGCTGAGGAGTTTATTACGCAGGCACGTGAGTTGCACATGGAGAAGGGCACGTCAGCAGGGGCATGCGAAGGGTGTGAAGAGAATGGTGACGCGGGTGACGTAGAAAGACCAATGTAAGATGGACGCGTGGCTACTGTACAACGGCATGAGTTGTATTGCATGAGTTGTATAAAGGGCCAACAGGCGTATGAAATAAACGGTTTTAGTTTCTGGAAATTCTTCGTCTTCTCTAAACCTCATTCTCACTTCTTCAATTCTGCTACGCATCATTGGTGCTTTCACTGAGAGATTTTTCAATCATGTCGGACACGCGTAGCATGACTGAAGCCATCGCAGCACTCACGCAGAGTGTTAACGAGCTGAGTGCGAGGACGCAGGCAGTCGAAGAAACGTCAGCGAGGCACGAGGCTAAGTTTGATCGGGTTATGGAGATGTTGGAGCACATCCACGGGAAGCCAGACAGCGGCCACCGTGCTGGGAAGCAACCGATGGAGACGAGCGATGAGCTGGCAAGTGCAGCGCTACCACCGGCGAAGGCAGCACCACCAATGACAAGCTCCGCACCGCTGCTGTCTACTCCGATGTTATATGGAAACATGAGTCCGCACCCGCAACAGTTGATGTACCATTTGCCAGAATCGGCGTAGTCGGGGAAGATGCTGAGAATCGATGTGCCTGTGTTCCAAGGTGAAGCGGTGGATGGGTGGCTTTTCCAGATGGAGAGGTATTTCGAGCACAACCGGGTTCCACCGGAGCAGCGGATGACCATAGCTACGTTCTTCCTGGGCGGGGAGGCGTTGAAGTGGTACCAGTGGATGTATGCGACTCATCAGATTACCGACTGGTTCCGTTTCGCTAATGATGTGAAGTTGCGGTTTGGCCCATCGGTGTATTACAAGGCGGAAGTGGCTCTGAACAGACTGGTCCAGACGACTTCGGTGGCTAAGTATATTGCAGACTTTGAGTCCTTGTCTACCAGGACGCCCAGTTTTACGCCCGATCTGTTGCTACATCGGTTTGTGGCAGGGCTCAAGGAGGATGTCCACAACGAGATGGCGCTGTTGTGTCCGACCAACCTCGCCACGGCGATGGGAATGGCGCGCTTGGCTGAGCAGAAAATCAGCATAGGGAAGTGGACTTCGAGTAGACCACCGGGAAGTCGAAGCACCTACAGCAACGCCTACCCTGGAGCAGGTCATACGGGGGAGGAAAAATCGAGCCCTCGACCGAGTAGTTTACCCATAAAGCATTTGACGAATGCGGAGCTAGCTGAGAGGAGAAGCAAGGGGCTGTGCTTCAAATGTGATGAGAAATACACTGCAGGCCACAAGTGTAAGCCACGCTTCTTATGCATGGCAATGGAGGAAGATGAGGAGTGTAGTGGTGGCGAGGAGGAACCACCGGCAACCGATGAAGGGTGTGAGGAACAAGGGGCAGAGCCGACCCCAAACATCTCGTTCCACGCCTTACAAGGGTGCCCGGTGCCGCGGACGTTGAGGCTTGAAGGAACACTCGCTGGATGCAAGGTAATTATCCTTGTAGATGGAGGCTCCACTCATAATTTTGTTCAATCTCGTATTGCCTAACATGCAGGGTTAGTGGTGGAAGTGACTCGGCACCTTAGCGTCACAGTTGGTAATGGAGATGAGTTGCGATGCGAAGGAGTTTGTAAGGGAGTGGAACTAGTTATGGGGAAAAAAAGGTTTGCTGTAGACTTGCATGTCTTGCCTATCTATGGTGCCGATATAGTGTTGGGTGCTCAATGGTTAGCCGAGGTCGGCCCAGTGACCTTCGACTACAAGGAGCTGTGGATAAGCTTGATGCATGAGGGCGCAACTCTCACATTGCAGGATGTAGAACCAAAGGCACAGTTCACGGCATTGACTATGGGGAAGTTGAGAAAGGCACAGAGCAAGGGCGGAGTTCTTATGATGTATCAGATGATGACCCTGCTGTCTGCAGGAGGGCAGGAAGAGCCCACGATCAAGCTACCTGAGATACCAAATAGCTTGGAACCGAACCAACAGTGGGAACTGAAGGACTTGCTGCAACAGTTTGTCGAGATCTTTGACGCACCTAAGGGGCTACCTCCTAGTCGCAGCCATGATCACCATATACCCCTGACGCCAGGAGCAGCTCCGGTGAATGTGCGCCCATATAGGTACCCAAGGTACCAAAAGCTGGAGGTGGAAAAACTAGTACAGGATATGTTGGCAGAGGGAGTGATTCGGCCAAGCAACAGCCCGTTTTCGTCTCCTGTCTTGCTGGTGCGAAAGAAGGATGGGAGTTGGAGATTTTGTATAGATTATCGTGCCCTCAACGCGATCACGGTGCGCGACCGGTTCCCCATACCGACGGTGGATGAACTCTTCGACGAATTACATGGGGCGACTTGGTTCACTAAGCTTGATTTGCGATCTGGTTACCACCAGATTTTAATGTCTTCAGACGACGTCCACAAAACTGCATTTCGGACTCATGATGGCCACTTTGAATTCCTAGTAATGCCCTTTGGCTTGACGAATGCGCCTTCCACGTTTCAAGCTGCGATGAATGATATGTTCAGGCCCTATTTGCGAAAGTATGTGTTAGTCTTCATGGATGACATTCTGGTATACAGTAGAGGATGGGCTGAGCACATTCAACATCTTAAAGTGGTATTTGAGACTCTGCAACACCATACATTCTTAGCTAAAGCAACAAAGTGTGAGATCGCTCGACCAACAGTGCACTATTTGGGTCACATTATCACCAGGAAGGGCATGTAAGTAGATCCGGAAAAGGTGTTAGCAATCATGAGATGGGAGTTACCATGCAACCCGAAGCAACTCAGGGGGTTGCATGGGAGTTACCATGCAACCCGAAGTAGACTCTGCAATTCCAAATGATTGTTGTAAATTAAAGTTGTACTATTTTCTGGACAACAATAAATGCATTCTTTACCTTTTTTTCTCCTTAAATATTGTGCCGATTATCCTTTTGGATATGGGTCGGCAAAGGACCAGGCTGGGTAAGCCCTAGCCCTATCGGGATGGGTCGGATAGGGCTTTTGCTAAGCTCAAGCCCTAGCCTTTTGTACATTATGGCTGGGTCGGGCCGGCCCCTGAGGAAATTCATCGGCCCTAAAGTCGGTATCGGCCCTTCAATTCTCAAGGCTTCTCGGGCTAGGGTCAGGCTAAGGTTCATTTCGGCCCTAAATGGATGACTAGATAATCAATAAATTTTGTTACGAATATGAAGATTTCTTAGCAAAGAATCAATAACATTTGGCATAACCATTTATTATTCCACATCAATTGCACTATTCTTAGTGTCGTTGAACCTTGAGTTATAAGTTTTTGTGAATTTTTTAGTTTTATTTAAAACTTTTTGAACATAAATACTACTAGGTTGGATGTGTGGAATATGATGAATGTGAAAAATACAGTCTTTTTATGTCAAGAATCTATAATAAATGCATATGTAAGTTTAAATCGGGCTCGTATATCGGGACAGGTCTAATAATCGAAGCTCTAGCCCGACCTAAAGTCCTTCGGATCGGGCCATAATAGGGCTTGCGTAAGGCTAGGACCGGATTAGGGCCGCCCTAAGGCTTATTTTGGCCCAGGGCAAAATACTTGAGGCCTACTTTTGGACAAACAAATAGGCTGTATTTCTCTTCCTGATGGTTTGGTGTGGTACTGTGTCAAAAGTTGGTGAAAACAACGAATAAGCATAATCCCTTAAATTCTCTCTCTTTCATATCCATGACAATTTATCTTGTTGAGCTAAAATTAGGGTCGGCCGAAGGCTTATTTTAGCCCAGGGCCATGGTTAGGGTTGCCCTAAGACTTATTTTGGCCCAAAACCAATAGCCGAGGCTTAGCTAAAACCCTAAAATGGCCAGATGCTTGCCTTTGCCATCACTTCCCTCTAATCTTAAACAACATGTGAGTTATCACTGCCAGCAAATATATCGTGCCCAATTAACATCAATTGCACTTATAAGGCCATGTCCATTTGAACTCTATTTTTTGACGGTTAAGATAAGATAAGTTCCTTTCAATCAACATAAGTTACTTTCCGTTACTATAAGTTACCTTCAGTCAATATAAGTTAATATAAGTTTCAGTTAAGTTAAGATAAGATAAGTTACTTTCAACATACAATCATCATCATACCATCATCATACCACCACCATCATCATATCATATCATATCATACCATACCATCATCATATCATCATCATCATCATCATCATACCATCATCATACCACCACCATCATCATATCATATCATACCATACCATACCATCATCATATCATCATCATCATCATATCATCATCATCATGTCATCATCATCATCATATTACTATTCATCATCATAACATCATCATCATCATACCATCATCATACTATTCATCATCATATTACTATTCATCACCATCATCACAACCATCATCATCATATCATCATAATCCATCATCATCATATCATATCATCATAATCCATCACCATCACCATCATATCATATCATATCATATCATCATCATCATATTACTATTCATCATCATACCATCATCATCATATTACTATTCATCACAACCACCATCATCATACCACCAACATATCATATCATCATAATCCATCATCATCATAATATTACTATTCTTCATCATCATATTACTATTCATCATCATAATATTACTATTCATCATCATAACATCATCATCATATTACTATTCATCACCATCATCACAACCATCATCATCATCATCATATTAAAATTCGAATGAATTTTCCACATATTAATGTTTCATTGCATAACCCTAGACTGTATTGACGAGAGTGAGTTAGCCTGGTGGTAGGCGCTCACCACCCGTCACCAAAGGTTCCGGGTTCGAATCATGCCGTGGGCAATGTCCCCAATAATAATAATAATAAAACCCTAGACTGTATTAAATCATGTTTGCAATATTCTTCCTGGCATTCAGTTTTCAATTTCGGCCATATAAAAGTATGGACTTTATTTTTGTCAATTTAAAAGTTAACTATAACCAACTTCAATCATGTTACACTCACCTCAAACACAGACAGACAGTATCAAAAAAAAAACACACACACACAGACATGCTTGTTACAAATTTTTATGTGATTTTTTTTTTTGAAAACTGCAACTATGTGGAAGTTTTTTTTTATTTTATTTTATTACAAGTCGTTAGTGTGTTAGTGTTAGGGGGAGGAATCGAGCCCGGGCACTTTGGCACCAGGAAAGCATCTATACCACTGAGCTATTCTCGATCCTCAACTATGTAGAAGTTGAAACTACGTGACATCCTCACGCTTTTAATACTATTTTATTTTTATGGATGGGGAGAGCCATTCTCAGGCCACAACACATTATAATGTACATAATACATATATACCATTCTGATTCTCCTAATTTCAACATATCGATTTAAATGATTTCTATTAGTCACGTTAGTTCGGTTCCGGTGAGAAGTGGTAGTTACGGTGAGAAATGAGAACTAGTACATTATTCGTACATTTTCAAAGGATTCTTCGTAGCTTCATGTATATGCATGCTACGAAGAATCCTTTGAAAAGGTACGAATAATGTACTGCTACGAAGAATCATTTGAAAATGTACAAATTATGTAATTTAATTAAATCTAATCCTAACCATGGATAACAAAGATGAACTGATGAGATTAGTTCTCATTTCTCACCATAACTACCACTTATCATGTGATCTTTACTCTTAGTCACGTCCATGACATTATTATCATGTGGAAAAATTAAAAATTTATTCGGTTACTATTTAACATTTTCAGTAACTATTATACATAATTTTAATGGAAAATATACACACAAAATTGCCTCCCATTTATTCGGTTACTATTTAACATTTTCAGTAACTATTACTATTCATCACCATCATCATACCATCATCATCATACTATTCATCATACCAGCATCATCATCATACTATTCATCATACCATCATCATCATACTATCATAATATTCATCATATCATCATCATCATCATCATCATACCATCATCATCATCATCATACCATCACCATCATACCATCATACTATTCATCATCATCATACTATTCATCATACCATCATCATCATACTATTCATCATACCATCATCATCATACTATTCATCATACCATCATCATCATAATATTACTATTCATCACCATCATCACAACCATCATCATAATATTACTATTAATCCTCATAATATTACTATTCATCATCATAAATAGTACTATTCATCATCGTCATCATCACAACCATCATCATCATAATATTACTATTCATCATCGTATTACTATTCATCACCATCATCACAACCATCATCATCATCATATTACTATTCATCATCATAATATTACTATTTATCAATTAATATAAGTTTCAGTTAAGTTAATATAAGTTACTATCAGTTGATATAAGTTAATATCAGTTACTATAAGTTAATATCAGTCACTATAAGTTAACATCAGTTAAGATCAGTTAAGTTTCAGTTCAAATGGACACACCCTAAGAACCACAAAAAACCCTTCCACATGATCTCAACAGCTTCATCACTCTAACTGCAATAAGCAACAAAAAACTGAAGTTAGCAAAGAAAACTTTTACACTTTACAAAACTTAACCTTAATGAAGAATAAGTTCAGAAATAGAACCTGGTTGATCATTCTCCAAAGTTATGTAACTGGTCATGAGCACCACAAATAGATATTCACATTCTAATCACATCAGCTTCTTCAATTGCATAAACAAAACAAATAGTTACACATTGAAGTATGAAATAAATCAAGCTTAAAGATGCAAGTATAAGTTCATTAATATAACATGTCAAAAAGCTATAATATAAAATCCCCAAAGTTAGCAGCTGATTCCACGAACCACAAAAAGATATTCACATTCTGATCCCAACAACTTCGTCCTTCTAAAAGCCATTAGCAAACAGAAACTACTATAAGTAACAAATAGTTACACATTGAAGTAAGTATGAAATAAATCAAACATAAAGATGCAAGTTCAGAAATCAAACCTGAGTGATCATTCTCAAAGAGCTAAACTATAAAATCCACAAAGTTATCTAACTGGTTCTGAGAACCACAAAAATATATTCACATTCTGATCGCATCAGCTTCTTCAACTGCATAAACAAAGCAAATAGTTACACATTTAAGTATGAAATTAATCAAACATAAAGATGCAAGTATAAGTTCAGAAATAAAACCTGAATGATCATTCTCAAAAAGCTAAATTATAAAAAACTCAAAGTTATGCAACTAGTTCCGAGAACCACAAAAAGATATTCATATATATTCTGATCACAACACTTCTTCAACTGCATAAATGAAACAAAATGTTATCAACAATATAACAAAACACTGATACAAAATAAATCAAATACAATGAAGTCGCTATAAATTTAACAAAAATACCATCAAAATGAACACAGATCTGAACAAAACAATATAACAAAAATAGTTATCTTTAGATTTAATCTAAACTTCACAGTGATTTACCGAAAACACATGAGAACAAATCTCAACGACTGTGCAAGGAAAACAAAAAAAATATTTACCATCAAAATGAACACAGATCTGAAAATGTACAGATCTTAGCAGTTTCGCACACAAAACGGATCCGAACAAACAGGTCTGAAAAATAACATATTTACAACTACAAATTTAATACATTATACATGTTGACGGATCTGCACAGAAAGATCTGCACATATTCGTTCTTGTGAGTCCTCGAAAAAACAGATGGATGAAATATAGAAAATCAAAATCAACTCGGTCGAACACAAAATCTGGATCGATAGAATACAAATCGATTGTGGGCGAGATTGTGGGCGAGATTGTGAGCGAGATTGTGAGCATACCGGTGGAAAAATCGTTTGAATTTGCAATCGGATGAGAGAGATACGATGCGGCTGATTCTCGGGTAGGGTTTTTAGATATGAAAAGTATATAGGGCTCAACTCGGGTCGGGCTTCGGGTATGTTCGGGTTTTGAAAATTAGGCCCAGCCTATATTTTTGTAAGTCGGGTCGGGTAAAATTCGGCCCATTCCTCGGGTCGGGTCACGGGCTGACGGGTCGTTGGGCTTCACTCGGGCTGTTTACGGCCCAAGGCCATATGCCGAGGCCTAGATTTCGGTACTTAGAATTTCTATTAAATTATTCCATAAAAAAAATTTTCTATTAAATTATTGAATATTAAAATCTAACTGAGAGGAGCGCTCAAATGAGAACCCCTTATTTTTTTTCGAGTACTTGAGACCCAAATCTTCACCTTCCAAAATGCAGCATCAAGTCATTTTGGTGGTGATACGTGTCCCATGTACATTTTTCAAGATGCATTTAATGCAAAGTCAAAGCCATCTTTTTTTACTTTGATTTTTGGACATGTGTCACATGCACATTCAAAGATGCATCATGATCTGATGGTGAAATTTGGGTTCTTAAGTTCTCGAATTTTTAAAAGTTCTCAACCGAGCGCTCCCCATCTAACTGATAAATCTATATATAAATATATTTTTTGTGGGTCGAGTTCGGGTGAGAACTACCCTTTAAGTTAAGAACTGAGAACCGATCTATTTCGTTGATTGGAAATTTTGAATGGGTGAGATTAATAGTAATTAATGGATAATAGGTAGACATTATCTCATTTTAGTATTTAAAAATAATTAATTAAGGGTAGAATGGGAAGCAACTAAAATAGAAGTCCCGTTAGTTTCCTGAATGTAAGGATCTTGATTTATTGTTTGATTTGATTCCTATTTTAGTTCTTATTTTTTACTTAATTGGGTTTACTGAGTTTAAAAACAATAATTGAATTAATTAATTTGCAATCATGTTTTTATATCCATAAACTTTACAAATTTGTCCACGAACTTTACAATTTCGTCCACGAACTTTATTTTATAAACAGTTTTAGGCAAATCAGGATACAAAGTTCGTTGACGAACTTTACTTTATGCTGATTGAAATATAAAGTTCGTCCATAAACTTTACTTTATGTATGTGAAGAACTTTAAAATCGACGAACTTTCAGAGTTTGTCCACGAACTTTAAGAGATTTAGACAGATCAGAATATAAAGTTCATCCACGAACTATGTAGAAAATTCACGAACTTTACATTTAAAATAGACGAACTTTATACTTAAAATTGATGAACTTTATGTTGAAAATCACAGAAGAGCGTTCAAATGAGGCAGACAAAATAAGAATGAGGCAGTGTGAGGCACGATCTCAGCCATCCATCAACCCCGTGCATTGTGGGCGCGCCACATGTCCCAAATAGTAAAACCCACTACTTTTTGCAAAAGTAGTGTGAACGCGTTTGGCGGCTCGTGCCACGTGGCTTCGCCACGTGCGTCCGATCAACTCGATGGATAGCCGAGATCGTGCCTCACTGCCTCATTCTTACAACTTGCCTCAACCGAACGAAATTCCGGGGCATGAAACTGTTCGCATTAATTTCCCCGGAATTGCGCAGAAATAAATCCAGGGCAATTTCGGGACACATTTGTCGCCGGAAAACATGGGCCGAAAATCCGCAGGAATAACACCGAATTTTGTCAGTCAGAAAAGTTGCACGGGATTGTCGCCGGAACCGTGCTGAAATTATTCCGGCCAAATTTGGTGGCCGGATTTCCGTCGGAATTTCTTGCAGAAAATTTTGCAAAAGTGTAGTGCTGCTATCTCAATTAGGTCAATATAACCTTTAATTATGAGCTTGAACCCAAATAGCATTTGGAATTCTTTGTCAAACACGATAAATAACAATTCTCATAATTCAATAATAAAGGTAATATCTTTATCAAAAATAATTTTTTTAAAAAAAGATAGTAATTAGTTCGATACCGCAAAGCTACCAGTATAGCACTAATGCTGATGGAAGAATAGAAATGATTTCAAAGTGCCGAAAGTAAAAAAGAAAATTTCAGCACCAAATTTTCAGTTTGTATGACTATGTTGAGAGACTTGAGGTTGAGGTACTGTGAATTGAAAGTCTTCAAGGCGGTGTTCTACCGGTGTGTTTTGTTATCGGCTTCTAAGCATAGAAGAGATACGAATGCATGTTGTTTGCTTTTTGTCTATATATGCATTGTCTTACTTTTTCATTCCTCTCTGATTTATTCGCTTGGTTTAATCATATCAAAGTGTCAGTACTTGTCTAACTTGCATCTCAATTCTCAGGTGTGTGTGTGTGTTCACAAAATTATTATCATGGTGATTCATGTGTATCTCAATAAAAAAGAAAGACAATTAACAAAAATATAAATATCATTAATGGACAAAGTTATTACAATCAAAACTAACATTAGATAAAACTATTAATAATGACACAGATAAACTTGCGGGATCTTTTGCTGGAAAGAAATTTTCACGGGACATAAGACTTTGCTGTTGTCTTGGTCAACAATGCCTATAGGCATTTTTTTAAATGCTTATTACTATTATTTAATTGGATTAAATAGCGGTTTCGTTGGATATCAAAATTAACGAACCATGAATATTGTTCATCAAATTTTTTAACCGGATAGGATAGCCGAATGCTGTCTAAAACAAATACGGGAGAAGTTGGAAGACTCAGGGAGGTAGAGATGTTGTAGTTTTTTTTATACATAAAACGTTGCAACTTGCAAGTGAAATTGCATTTTGACTTGCATCGAGGCTTAATAACTTTGGGTTTAGGGTAGTATAGGGTGGGCTTTGGTGGTGGTCTGATTTTGTTTTAGTTGTGAAGGTTACTATGAGTGTTATCAGAAGCCCTATCGCGCATACGAAGAGAATATGGTGTAGGACTCTTCTTCTCCTATTCGGACTAATTTCTTCTTCCTCTCCCGCCGGTTGCTCAATTTCAAAGCCTTGTACCACCTCTGGTTCCAGTTCCTGTATGACCTCATATGTTGGAACCGGTGGTGTTCTACGGCCTCCTCCTCGAACACCTCCTCAATCTCTGAGACACAAACCACCGATACGGCCTCCTCCTCAAACACCTCCTCAATCACTGAGACACGAACAGCCGATACGGTCTCCTCGAACACCTCCTCAATCTCTGAGACATAAACCGCCCGTACGGCCTCCTCCTCGAACACCTCCTCAATCTCTGAGACATGAACCGCCCGTACGGTCTCCTCCTCGAACACTTCCTAGTCCGGCTGCCACCACCATTGCTGCTGCTGCTTGGAGGAAGATGATGCTACCATTGATCGACGTTATATGTAGATTGATAGAGAAGAAATGTGTGTAATGTTGTTCAGTAGATAACTGTGTTTGTGATTTTGAAGTAAGCTCAGATATACAAATACACCCAACTATTTACTATTTTTCACCATTCCTTAACCATGTAAGTTAGTTTAGAGGTGGCAAAATGGACGGATGGATGGATTAAACGGTTCGCCTATTAAATGGATTTAATCCGTTAAGATCCATTAGTGTTAATGGATTAAACGGATGGATCACTAACGGTTGGCGGATTAGCGGATGGATCCATTTAATCCATTTGATCCGTTTATTTTAATCCATTTAGTGCATTTCTCATTTAATCTATTTATTTTAAATGTGTATCAAAACTTTTTATGAATGATATGATGTATAAAGAGCATTCTTTCATGTGTGTCGTTCTTTGATATGTATAAACACACATTTATTGATACTAAAAAATTTAAATTGAGTTGAGTTGAGGTGTTGGTTGAGTTGGCTTGAACTCTTGACAAATTGTCAAGTGGTCAAGGGTTCGACTCCCTTGAGGAGAATAATATATTTCTCCTCAATTTTGTGAGGAGTGATATTCATTCTCTGTGGATGTGTTTTCGTCACGCCGAGGCTGGGCGTGTTGTCCCTCTCTCGAGGACCTGCAGAGCTCTCTTCAAAACAACATCTAGCTCAAATGAGTTTTTATATTAGTCTGGTGATTACATTAGACGAACCAAATTGAGCAGCACCAGATCACCAGAGTTCAAACTGGAACTGATTTTGCAGTTAAAAAAAACATCACTCCACAATCAGAGAGACAGACAGGCAATAAAAAAAATTAAAATGATTTTATTTTATATATATATTTTTGTTTAGAAAACGTTACCTGTTGGTGAAAAGCATCCCGACAGAGAAGCAGCCAATGCAAAGCAAAACTGTCAGCTTCCGAAACTGCTCATTAAGAAGGATATGCTCATTAAGAAGTTAAACAGTCTGTATTAATTAATGCTGCTTAATGGATTAATGGTTGATTAATGGATTTGGTTGATTCAATTCATTAAGTAAATGGATGGATAACGGATGGATTTTCATGGATGGTTACCGAACGATAATGGATAAATTTGTCACCTCTTGTTAGTCCTCTCTTTTTTGCCTTATGTTTTATTTTGGGTTGATGAAGTGTGTGTTATGTTCAATTTTGCTTCTTCACAGTTATGTTTGGATTGGATTACCAGGTAGGTGTACAAAGAAATTTTTTGAGAGCTAAGGGCATATGTACCCGTCGAGGAGGTGCTATCTCCGGAGCACCTCCTCGGCTAGCACTTCCTCGCATTATTCATACAAGCAGAAGATGCTAGACGATTTGTTTATACAGTGGTGCAAAGTCTAGCACTTCCTTGCACTATTTATTAAAAAATAAAAATAATTTTTATGCAATTGTTGTTTGATTTCCGTTGTGAGTTTGAATTTCAATATTGTATGGTTTATTTCCGTTGTTTGGTATTATCTCCTTGCATTACATAATTCAAATTTTAAATTAAAATACACAACTAAAAGGTAGGCAGTAATTTTATAAACATGACAGTCAATTTTATAAAATTTTACACTGACCCAAATCTCAATTTTATATGTATTTATAAACCCATTTTAAGCCCAAAAAAATACAAAACCCTAGCAGGAGCACCTCCTCTCACGCCTCCTCGCCGAACACGCCTGCTAGCAGCTCCTACTCGCAGCTTCCCGTCGAGCACATCCTCGCCATCGCTGTATTTCATCTTCTACGGCAGCTGCTCCACATCAGCTCCACGTCGACCAACACGTCCTCGAAAAGCAGTCCGCTGCATATGCCCTAAGTAGTTGAAGTGTCCTTTCTAATCCTTGAAGCCGAATCAACCCTCATACTCCATTCTATCCGCATCCTTCTTCTTTGGAACAAGGACAATCAAGGTCCTATTCAAATCGCTATCCAGCACACCATTCCTCTAAAAATTCATCACTTCTCGAAGCCCCAATATTTCTAGTAAAAGATAGCTGGGAAACCATCTATGCTCGGTGCTTTCAAAGGACCCAAGGAAAACACGACATCTTTGACTTCATCTTCAGTTATGTCTCTTAGTAGCCAATCATTCATCCCACTGCTAATACATGGTGTAATAGTGGCTAACTGGGCTTCAAGGTCTGCAACATCATTACTCACAGTTGACTGGAAGATATTCTCCAAATATGTCGTGACCACCTTCATGATCCCCTCCCGGTTCTCAACTAGCACACCTCGAGTATCCTTCACCTTTTCCATCCAATTTATCTTCTTTCTATGGCTCGCCTTCGCATGAAAGAATTTGGTATTTTTATCACCGTGATTCATCCACAGCACTCTATATCTTTGCATCCAAAGGGATTCTTCTCCAGCAAGCCAATGATCCAGCTCCTCCTTGTCTTCCTTCTCTTTCTGAATCTTCTCACTGCTTCGACATGCTTTTCTAATATCCTCCAATTCCTCCTCCAGTTTATCAATTCGCTTCTGCACGTTTCCGAAGGATGCCTTGTTCCAAATTTTTAACTTTTCCTTACAACATCGTAATTTTGTTGACCACTTCATCTCCCCACTCCCAACACCATCCCAAAATTCATTCATCACAATCGCAAAATTAGGATGAATCAAACCATATTATTTCGAATCTAAACAACTTCTTCCTTCTCATCCAAACCTTCTTTTCGGTATCTAAAACTATGAGTTGATGATTTGAAGAATGAAGGTACGATGGTGACTTACCACTGCTCTTGGAAACATACTCCTTCACTCTGCCGTAGCCACCGCCCTATCCAGTCTAGCCCTCACTTCTGCTTCACCCAATCTATAGTTTGAAAAGGTGAATGGGTATCCGGAGAAACCCAGGTCAGATAAATTGGAATCTTAGAGTGCCTCCCTGAAGTTTTCCATCTGCCAGTTTTGTCTAGCTCTCCCACCTTGCATCTCCTCAGAGCAAACAATTTCATTGAAATCGCTCAGCACAATCCACGGCAAATTCATGCTAGTATTCAGTCGCCTCAACAAATTCCAACTCTCTACTCTGTTTTTTTTTTCTCCTGAAAGGCTTATATTCAAAGAAAAAGGACTGCACAACACAACCAACCAAAACCACAGGCACAACAGCCGACACAGCTACACTACTTTTTTTTGATTACTACACAGCTACACTACTACCGCAGCAACAAAGGGCAAAACACACAGGCCCAACATAGCACCGCCCGAAAACAAAAAAAAACAGGACATGCTAAGCTAATCAGCAGCAACAATATGCCTATCAACAAGATATTTATGTAATCTACTCCCAGCTTTAGTCTTCTTAATAATCTCTATCTTCATCCTTAGGATCTTCAAAACTAAGCTCCAAATTTGATCCTTGCTCGTAGCTTCATTTCGAAAGATCTTATAATTTCGCGCTTTCCATGTTTCATAAGTAGCTAAATTAATAATGAAGAAGGCTGCCATTTTTTCCTCTGTCGATCTCCACTGTAAATTGTGCTGCCATTGAATCAAATCCTCTCATTTATTCCAATGAGTATGAATATCCACTATCTCAAGATATTTGTGAAGAGGAATGAGATCTCTGCAATTGAAGAAGATATGCTCCCCGCTTTCCAGCTCTGAATTACAGAAGCTGCACTGTCTTTGATCCTCCACCAAGCTCCATATTCTATCTCTAGTATAAAGCTTATTTTGAATCGCCAACCAAGTGCAGAAACTGTGTTTGGGGTGAGACACTCCATTCCACACCAACTCTGCCCACTTCACAACCTCCTCAGCATTACTCAACACTTCATAGGCACCCTTTGCTGAAAAAGGGGTGTTACTGTGAGCCCAAGAACAAACCAAGTTCTCATCTACTTGAATACATCTTTGCGCATCTTGTCTAAGCCTCAGAATATTTTTCAGCACCCATGAATGATGATTCTTCTCAGCAACTTCCCATAAGGTTTGATTATTGAAGAAATACGTATGCATCCACCTTATCCACATGGAGTCCTTTTTAAGGCATAAATCCCAGACTTGCTTCAATAGCAACGCCTTGTTAAAGATGAAGATATTCTTAATGCCCAGGCCACCTTCATCTTTTGATCTAGTCACTTTCTTCCACGCTACCAGATTCCGCTTGCCAGAACTCGATCCCGACCATAAGAAACTCCGACAAATAGCTGCAACTTTCCTCAAGACGAACTTAGGGAAAAGCAGAACTCTCATCCAATACGAGCTTATCAGGGCCGGCCCGTTATCTTTGGAGGCCTTGTGCGAGATATCAAATGTGCCCCCTACAGTGGCGGATCCAGAGCTTCGTGTGAGGGGTCCCAAAATGTTTTTTTGATGAATAAGGGTATAGGTTGGATTCGGTAAAAAAAAAATTCGGTATATATATTCCTTATATTTGATGATATAAGCTATTTTCTAGTAAAATATCAAAGTTAAAATTCATATAATGTTTATTGATGATCTAACTTTGAGAGCTCATAGAAGACACGGTGATTACCCTACAAGATCGAGATATATATCATTGGAGAGATAATTTGACGGCCTACGACTCTTCAATTGATATCAAGATATCAATCAGACGTTTAAGCAACCAAAAACATACGTAAAGTAAGAACGCATAACAAGTGTACATAGTCAATCACATGTAACCTTAACAACTTGCTAACATATAACAGGTAGACTGAGCACCACTTGAGAAATCAATCACCTTGCTCATGAAGCTGACGATAAGGGCTACAACTTCTATGCTAAGTGCTAACATCTAGACACAAGTCTAATGTTAAGGTGACCGAAAACAAAGTCGAAACAGGCTATATGTTTGAAGTCCGCTAATGATTAGCCAACCTTTTGAAGCTTATAGAGACATCATTCGGTGTCCGTTGAAGATGATCTATGTATTGATAGAAAGCTAATTGAATGTTCTATAACTTTCATGTTTAATGCAAGATAAATTTTGGAGGTTACGCTGATAAAAACAACGATCAAAGATAGATGATTAGTTGAAATTTGCCGAAATTGAGGGGATTTGAGCCAATCTTCTGAAGCTCATAGAGGCGTCATCTGGTGTCCGTTGAAGATGATCCATATATGTATAGAAAGCTAATAGAATGTTCTATAACTTTCATGTTTACTTAAAGATGAAATTTGGAGGTTAAGCTGATAAAAACAGCGACCAAAAATAGATGTTTGATTTTGTTGAAATCAAGGGGGTCCGAGCCAACTTTCGGAATCTCATAGAGGCATCATGTAGTGTCCAATGAAGATGATCTATATATGGATAGAAAGCTCAATGAATGTTCTATAACTTTCATGTTTACTCCGAGATGAAATTAGAATGTTAAGCTCAGAAAAATAACAATCGAAGATAGATATTTAATCAATAAATTTCACACACAAAAAATTGTGGCTCCTGTGCCGTTGGTGGCCCTGTGCCTTTGCACATTTTGCCATGGGGATGGGCCGGCACTGGAGCTTATAGTACTGAGCACATGCTTAACTAGGACTAATCTCCCAGCATACGAAAGGCAACGAGAAGCCCAGGATTTAATCTTGCTGGTCATTTTGTCGACTATACCATCATATGCTGATCTTCGAAGACTTCTCCCATCAAGCAGCACGCCCAGGTAAGAAAAAGGTAACTTCCCTACAATAACACCCACAGCCTGCGCCAAAGCCCATTGCTCCTCTTCTCCACAGCCACCAAAATAAATGGCAGATTTGTTCCCATTGACCTCCAATCCAGACCAGCCATGGAGCAAAGCAAGGGCTTCTTTAATCTTCATCAACGATCCCAGATCTGCTTTAGAAAAGATAATCACGTCGTCCGCAAACATTAAGTGACTAAGCGCCATCCCAGCACACTTAGGATGGAACACAAACTCATTAGATTGTCTAAATTGGCCGAGAATTCTGCTGAGCACCTCCATTACAAGCGTAAAGAGGTACGGAGATATGGGATCTCCTTGCCGAAGACCTCTACTGCTGCTGAAATATCCTTCTAAGCTCCCATTCACAAGCACAGAAAACTTCGACGAAGTCACACACGCCATAATCCAGCTCACAAATTTAATCGGGAAGCCATATAACTTCAGAATACTCTGAAGGAAATTCCAGTCGACCATATCATAGGCTTTAGAGATGTCAATTTTCAGCATACATCTTCTACTAACATGCTTTTGCTTATACTTACAAAGCAGCTCCTGCACTAGGCTAATGTTATAAGCTATGTTCCGCCCTTTAACAAACGCCGCTTGCGACTGATCCACTATATAATCCAGAACCGGTTTCAGCCTATTAGCTAACAGCGAAGACACAATTTTGTATATAACATTGCAGCAACTAATAGGCCTAAAGTCCGAAGGTAAACTAGCATTCTTAACTTTAGGAATTAAAGCTAAGTACACAGAGTTAATACCTTCAGGCATAATGCCAGACTTGAAGAACGCATTAATACTCCTCACGATATCTGCCCCACAAACATTCCAGGAGGCTTTGAAGAATTCCGCATTATATCCGTCTGGCCCCGCAGCTTTACACAACGGGAGCTGCTTCACTACCTCCGCCACTTCATTATAAGAAATATCTCTAACAAGATTGCGGCAATCTTCAGCGCTGATTTTAGAACCCGAACGAATAACCAGAGGGTCAGCTGGAGTCGAATTAAAATTCCCATTGAAGAGATCCTTGAAGAACTTAACAAAGTGCTCTTTAATCTCACTGCTGTCAAACAAGAATTCCCCTTCAACAGTTTGCACACATCTAATTGAGTTATTCGCCCTCCTCCCCTTAATAATCGCATGGAAATACTTCGTATTAAGATCCCCTTCTTTAGCCCAATTCAATCTCGCTCTCTGACAATTAAACATGTACTGATACCGCAGCAGCTTCCTGAAATTGAGTAACTCTTGCACTTCCTTCTTACACAACTCTTCGCTATTAGGATTAAGCTGCAATAACCTTTGCGTATCAAGAAGGGATTGTCTCCCTTCCTCCACTCTGACATTCATATCACCTCTGAATTCTTTCATAGCAATCCTCAACTCACTCTTGAGGTTCTTCAGATTCTTCTGCAGCACAAAAAGATTCCCAGCACCTCTTCTCCACTTCTGAGCAATGCAATCTTTAAACTGGCTTGTGCCAACCCAGAAGCTTTGGAAACGAAACCAATTTTTCACAGGGGCTCTTCTCGCCAATCCGCACACTGCCGGAGAGTGGTCCGAAATTCCAGGCTCGGGGAAAATACCATGCACACTTGGGAACTTTGAGGTAAAAGAATCATTACATAGGATCCGGTCAAGCTTACACCAGATTCTTCTCCCTTGTTGATGCTTATCAGACCAAGTAAAAAAACTTCCGCTGGAAACAATATCAGATAGCCCAGTCTGATTTAGGAAATCAGATAGCTCCTTTGTGTCTGCTTCCTTAACAATGGCCCCATTCAATTTCTCTTCCTGGCTGCTAATACAGTTGAAGTCTCCCAGTAACACCCAGGGACTAGGAACTCTACCCATAGCATCTGAGACATCATCCCACAGATCCCTTATATCTCTTTGACTATTCTGCGCATAGACAAAACCCATCATAGCCTGGATACCATTCCAAGTAACATCGCAAATAATAATCTGCTCACTCTCTACTCTGTTGCTCAGCAGTGGATCTCCATAGAACAAAGTAAGTCAAAACTCTGATCTCTCCCTTACAACCGTGTCGATGTGCCGATGAGAATAGCTGACAATTCTAACATCCACAGATTCATCCCACAGAATAGCTAAGCCTCCGGATCTCCCTAGACTTTCGACTGCAAAACAATATCGAAACTCTGAATTCAATTTTATTAACTCCCATCCCGTACCCTTCCTCGTCGTTTCAATAAGACATACAAGCCGGAGCCGGGGATAAAAGCCCTAGTTGCACTCTTCAGGGCACGAACTGTTCGAGGCCTCGACAGTTCCAACAGAAGGCTATCATTTCTCCCGGTGGGGCTGGACTCCTGCCTCCGCCAATACTCTCTCAAAAGTTGGTTCTGGTACTCCTCCATCGACACCACTCCATCCGCTCCACCCACCTCATATGCTTTTCCACCGATCTTATACGGATGATATCACTTCTTCACCACCGTCTGTTGTTTTCCTCCGCACGCAACTAGTCGGTCTCTCCTCTTGCTTGGGAGTTTGTTGAGCGTAATTATCGAGCCTTCAATGACTCCCTTCTCCATACCCCAAATTCCTACTGGACCAACCACTTGCATCCCAGGCCTAATTGACGGGCTCATCATTATTTGCCCCTATTAATTACTCCCTCTGTCCCTCAATGTTTGTCCAAAATAACAACCGACACGTTAATTAAGAAAAGTAAATGAAGGACGTGAGAGAAGGAGAAAGATGATGAGAGTGTATGTGGAGGTTGATCCGCACACGAATTATTACTTTTTTATGATTGAAAGTATAATTTTTTTAATAAAAATAAATTTTTTGGTAGGAATGAGATGATTGATTTGATTATTGGATTGTATATAAAAGGAAAGTGGACAAACATTAGGGGACACCCAAAAAGGAAAGTGGACAAACATTAGGGGACAGAGGGAGTAGTAATTACTCGTCACGCTCTGCACTACCAAGCCCTCTGCCTTATTCATTTAAGCCTCCCTCGAGAAACCAACTGTATTTGTCCCTTTAGCCGCCTCACTTCTAGGAATCGTACCACCTGTCAAATCAGCAGCAATTCGTTTATCTTTCGTCGACACTTCATCCAGAGCACACTTATCAATCTGACAGTTCAAATTCCTAGCACCCACCTCCATTGCTTGTGACTCTTGAACTTCTCCGACAACCGTCTCCAACGATGACCCCTTCTCTGTATCACTAGAATTCAGATCTAGACCTTTACTCCCCATCTTCTATTCCAAAGCCCCATCAGCAGATTGTTGATAACCTAGCCTTAGCCATTTCCCATACTTCCTCCTGCCAACCGGAGTATCCGCTTCAAACTCACGCTAATTTGCTTCATGGTTCAAACGGCCGCATATAAAACACAGGTTGGGAAGCCGTTCATACTTGAAATCGATCCAAACAGGATCCCTCCCTTCCTCCTTCAGAAAAACGCCATGAAGAATCGGCTCCCGCAAATCTATTTCCACTCCTGTTAGGATCGTTAGTTAGCTGTACTTGCAAAGTACTTGAAATCTTCCCCTGGTAGAGGAGATGTTGTTCTGGGTGGGTGCAGAACAAAATCTGGAACAACTTATGCGATATTTAAATGCAATGCAGAAATTAAACGACGCGCAAAGTTGTTACCCAGTTCGGCGTTAACGAGCCTACTCTGGGGGGCCGTCTCTTAGCCCGGTGGATAGTAATTCACTATTAGTTGAGTATTGCGAGTACAGGAATTACCGTTTACAGAATCCCTCTTAAACAACCTGAGCCTCGGATACTCTAGCAATTGCACTCTAGGTCTCCCCCTAGATCTTTGCTCCCGCTCCGTATCCACCAATATGATTCTCCGTGAGAATCAGCGCCTTCTCCCGAATGCGCAGAACAGAACAGCAGTGCGTGTACTTTCAGTGTTGTTCTACGATCAATCTGCTGAGCACCAGTACAGATTGAATCCGAGTGCCTTTGAGTAACCAATGACGATTAACTCTCCAGCCGATTACGAGCGTCGTGAATAACCAGTTACTATTAGTTCACCGCCGTTAGCCTCCTCCTCCCTTCAGTGAGTATGAGCGTGATTTATTTCTCCGTAAGTGCTGACTAATACCTAAGCATTAGTCCTCCTTATATAGTGCGGTAGAAACCCTATAACGAATAGGATTTCTAAGTTAAACCGCATATATCTATTAGAAAATCTTTCCTAATCTTTTGCGCGAATCTCTTGTAGATAATCCTCCAATGAATATCTTCAATCTTGATTAGGCAACCTTGGATTATCTTCATAGCTAAGATAGCTTCATGCGCAAGCAAACCCTAACCGACTTCTTGATATCTTCGATATGCATATGCACCGACTTGCCAAAACTGATCTCGGAAATATCCTCAGGCAAAGTTCTGCTACGTCGTTTGAAACAAGTTTTCAAATCTGAATTTGGAAACTTACATCTTCTGTCCATTGATGTGCGACCGACTTGCTCTTCCAACGGTCGGCTGGGTTTCCTAATCTGAATTAGGAAACACTTCATCTGCTTCAACTTGTTCCAGGACAGATGTCTCTGCTAGACTCGAACAACAGCTTGAACAACTATACTAAGTTTTGCCAAACTACATGCCATAAAACTAACAGTACTGATACGCGTCAAGTATGTATGCACAGATGTCTCTGCTAGACTCGAACAACAGCTTGAACAACTATACTAAGTTTTGCCAAACTACATGCCATAAAACTAACAGTACTGATACGCGTCAAGTATGTATGCAACAGATGTAAGTAAGAAGCGTAAAAGTAAGTACGAGACATCAATATAGAGTGGAAACCGAAGTATCCGCTTAAAACTCACGCTAATTTGCTTCATGGTTCAAACGGCCGCATATAAAGCACAGGTTGGGAAGCCGTTCATACTTGAAATCGATCCAAACAGGATCCCTCCCTTCCTCCTTCAGAAAAACACCATGAAGAATCGGCTCCCGCAAATCTATTTCCACTCCTGTTAGGATCGTTAGTTAGCTGTACTTGCAAAGTACTGATACGCGTCAAGTATGTATGCAGTGGATGTAAGTAAGAAGCATAAAAGTAAGTACGAGACATCAATATAGAGTGGAAACCCAGATACTCAAAGTAAGTATCTGGGAAAAACCACTACCTTCTAGTTTCCTAGAAGGATTTCGGAACGAGCACTTGTATTGATGTTATTGATTACAATGAGTTACACCGCTCACCCAAACCACACTCAGTGGTGTTCCGCCATTCTCTCAGACGCGTCTTAGTGATGGTGTATTTCAGTTGCAAGCGCACCACACGCAATGTTCCCCTTCTGGCTCAGACTGCAGACTGGCTCCCTCCGAAGTAGCTCTTGAACCTCTGATTCAAAACTCTTTCGAATCTGCGATCTCAGGTTGTTCTCGTTTCAGCAATCACGCAGCCAAGGATTTTCAGTTCAAGACCCGCACTGAAAGGCAGCCGTAGCATCCTTTATATAGCTCAACTTGAACCGGGTAGCCCTAGATTTTCTTGGAGAAAATCTCTCTATCTTGCACGACAAGTTCGCACAAAATATTCCAGCTAATTTATCCATCCCATAATGTCTTCATCAGCCTTCCAATTAAATCGTCCCATTCCAATCTAATTGGATATGCGATTGAGATTAAGTTTCCTAAAATCTCTCACGTAATATTCCCATATCAAAACCAATTCCGAATCTCGTTACAAGCATCTAAAAATGATCTTGAGGAATCTTCCACCATATCAATGCTGGAACCGATCTTGGGAGTAAAAGATCCACCGAGAATATTTATGGAAATATTCTCGTCCTCAATCCGAGGTATTGCTACTTCTCAGAGATCAGCACAAAGCCTTGCACACTCAAGTAGCCGTTACTTCCAGAGTACATGTACTTAAACCTGCGCACTCAAGTAACACATCAGCAGGATGTTGGTCCATCAAAACACACTGGAGTATACGTCCTCCAACCGTATGAATACTCCAGGGGTATCGTACTCCAACAATTTCCCCCTTTTTGATGATGACAAACATCCTCTTCACGATAGATAATAATAGGATGAAACACATGTATATATTAACCTCTACACAGTTTTAAGCTAACGAATCTTTGATGAGGGAGATTTCAAACTCCCAGATTACCTTTGGCGTATGCAGTTCCCCCTTACATATGTAATGCAATTCCCCCTCACATGTAGCGCAATTCCCCCTCACATGTATAGTCTACCTCTGTGCATGCAACAGTAATCACAGTTCACTAACTATCCATTCAGTGCTTGTCCAGTTTACTCTTTTAATCAGCAAAGTAATGGGCGTTGATATCACTCCTCCTAAGAGTATGCTTCCTCTTATCTTCCCCCTTTTGGCATCATCAAAAAAACTCGGCAAGTGTTGTTAGTTCACAAGTATGCAAAGCAGTGAATCGGAAAATTCATTAAACCATCAGAGCATACCGAAACAAAGCAATGTATTTACTAAATCAAAAGTATGAGAAATGAACACAGAGCATCAGGAGTGAAAAAGCACACAAAAAAATGCCAAGAAATAGGATTGATGTGCTAGGAAGTCAAAAAGGGGCCGACCACGGGATCAGTACTCAGTGCGTCTGCAGCAGGGGTAGGGGATTGAGGAACGGTGTGCAGGCAACAGATTCCAGGCGCTGTAACTTACCCTTTCTTACTGAGGGTATACTGGACATCTGGAGCATGTATTTGGGTTGGAGAATCTCCTTCAGCCAGTTCGTCATCCCTTCGCTGCAACACCCTCCTAGTAAGCAACAGCATACGTCCGTATTGATTTCCTCCCGAGTTTTCACCAAAGAGGATCTAGTTCACACTTCCTCATCAACATGAACATCTTTCATACCACTGCATCATTCTCTCCGTACCCTAATTCCCAATTTTTTTGTTGGAATTTGTGTACGGGTGACATCATACCTCAATGGATTTATTATAATCAATATGCTAAAGCACTGTTGTGTGCAGAATAAGCAGTTCTCTCTTGATTGACATGTTTAGCAGGATGTAGTCCCTGATGTTTTTCCCACTTGTTCACCGAGGGTAACACTCCTTACCAAATAGGCGTGGATCAATCGAATTTGACGGTTGAGATATCCTTCGTTAATTCTCTGTATTTGGTGTATGGCTCTAGTGTTTCAATATAAGGTCTTTGCTGCTGCTATTCCCATCCTTCTAGTATCTCAACTATCCTGGTAGATAGTGTCATCGTTCTCAGTAGTCCTTCCTCACATCTGTTCTTCATTAATGACTTCCTTTGTACAGTTGCCCAAGCACGTAGTCCCACGCCCCTTTCCCATGATACAGATTTCCTTCGTAAATCCCCGTGGTCTTTCAAGGGGTGGTGTGATGCGGTAGATTTACCCGAGTGGTACGAGACAAGGCATCACACATGAAAAAAAACAGCAACATATGTGAAATGAATATATTGTACCTCATGGGGATCACATCCAGTATATGGAAAAAAGCAAGGGGCTCATAGGAGTGTTCCACCATGAGTAGGCTAGGGACGGCTGTAGATACCTTCCATCATACGGGATTGTACTGAGGGATCAAAACATCCGAAAGGTTCTTTTGGACAGGAAAACAAAAGCTTATTCATCCGTATGTTAGTGTATCATAAGCACACAATCACTCAGCTTATACAGTGCATGTTCACGAATACATTCCTAGGTGAGACTGAATAAGACCAAGCCAATACCTTAACATAATCATGCACTCGAACACAGGTCAAATATTTCTCACCAATCATCGGGGGTCTTTCGAGGAGGCAGTGTCAGTTGAGGGAAATCATCCCCAACTCCATACGAAGCTTTTCGAAGGGTTCCCTGTTAAGTGCCTTTGTGAATATGTCAGCGATCTGATCTTCTGTCCTGCAAAACTCCATGCATACCATACCCTTTTCTACACAGTCTCTTAGGAAGTGATGTTTAATTTCTATATGCTTTGTCCTAGAGTGTTGTACTGGGTTCTTAGAGATATTTATGGCACTAGTATTGTCACAGAGTATAGGTACGGAATCAAAAGTAATACCGTAATCACTTAGCTGTTGTTTGAGCCATAATAACTGCGAACAGCAGACTGCAGCTGCAATGTACTCTGCCTCTGCCGTGGATAGTGCCACTGAGTTTTGTTTCTTTGAGGCCCAAGACACTAGACACGATCCCACGAATTGTGCCATACCCGATGTGGATTTTCTATCCATTCTGTTCCCTGCACAGTCAGCATCGGTATATCCAACTAGTCGAAGATCCCCATTCCTTTGGTACCATAAACACAGGGTATCAGTACCCTTGAGGTACCGTAGAATCCGCTTCACTGCTTTGAGGTGTGTCTCCCTTGGATTGACCTGAAAACGTGCACATAAACACACACTATACATAATGTCAGGTCTACTAACAGTAAGGTAGAGAAGTGAACCAATCATTCCTCTGTACAGCGTTTGGTCCACTTTTGGTGAGCTCTCATCCTTTCCAAGTGAGTCATTTGGGGAAATCGGTGTGGCCATGGCGCTGGAATCCTTCATTCCAAATTTGGTCAACATTTCACGAAGATACTTCTGTTGGTGAATTCGGGTACCGTCTTTTTCTTGAGCCACTTGCAGTCCTAGAAAGAAATGGAGTTCGCCGACCATGCTCATTTCAAACTCGCTTTCCATGAGTTTGGTGAATTTCCTAACAAGAGAGTCGTTAGTAGAACCAAAAATAATATCATCGACATATACCTGTACAACGAGCGTATCCTTCCTTCCTTGAGCAGGAACAATGTCTTATCCACCTGTCCTCGTACATATCCATGGGATAAGAGGAATTGAGATAATCTGTCATACTAGGCTCGAGGGGCCTGCTTCAGACCGTAGAGAGCTTTGTCAAGGATGTATACGTGGTCGGAACATGATGCATCCTCGAAGCCCGGGGTCTGAGCGACGTATACTTCCTCCTTAAGTACGCCATTCAGAAAAGCTATTTTTACGTCCATCTGTTGCAGCTTGAATCCATGGTACGCCGAGTAGGCAATCAACAGCCTGATTGCCTCCAACCGTGCTACTGGGGCGGATGTCTCATCATAGTCTATCCCTTCTTGTTGATTGTACCCCTTCACTACCAGTCGTGCCTTATTCCTTACTACTTGCCCTTTATCGTCCAACTTGTTTTTGAAAACCCACTTGGTTCCAATAATAGTTCTTCCGGCTGGAAGTGGAACTAGTCTCCATACTTTGTTTCTTTCGAATTGATGTAGCTCTTCATGCATAGCCTTTACCCAGTCCAGATCTTTCAAGGCTTCTTCAAAGTTCCTGGGCTTAGTTAAACAAACAAAAGCAGTATATGCATGACTATTAATTGAAGCAGATGCAACTTGATTTTCTTGTTCCGAGTCCATAGTTTTATAGCAGTGGTAGTCCTGATGCCATACGGGTCTGGAGTGGTTCCTAGTACTGTGTCTGGTAGGCCTCGTTTCATCATTCTGCTGGTCCTCTTCTTATGTGACCACCTGTTGAGTAACATCTAGTGCCTCTTGTCCATTGTCAATCGATGTATGGTCGCTATCTACAGGACTGGTGTCTTGTTCGCCTGGGGTGCTTACTGGGGGATCATGTCCTTCGGGATGCATGTGGGGAGGTTGAGTACCATTCCTCCCTTCATTTAGATTGAAGTCTTTGTTCTGTCCAAAGGGAGGTGCCTCATCATCTCGGCTTATCTCGCTTGCCATTACTCCTTCATCAAATACCACATGGATGCTTTCTTCTATTTTTCTGCTCTGGGGAATGTACACCTTGAACGCCTTGTTGTGGGTGAAGTAACCCACGAACACACCCTCCTCACTTCTTGCATCGAATTTTCCAATGTTCGATTTTCCGTTATTGTGGATGTAGCACTTACAACCAAAGAATCTAAAGTGAGAGACATTAGGCTTTCTTCCTCTTAACAACTCGTATGGGGTCTTGTTCAAAATAGGTCTGAGGTAGGCTCTGTTCAGAACATGGCATGATGTGTTGAGAGCCTCTCCCCAGAAGCTTCCCGAAAGACCACTAGCTAGTAACAGCGTCCTCGTCATATCTTTTAGAGTTCTGTTCTTCATTTCTACGACCCCATTCTGTTGGGGTGTTCTAGGTGCGAAGAAGTTGTGATTGATTCCCTTGGACCTGCACAAGCATAAAAATTGTGAGTTATCAAACTCTGTTCCATAGTCAGTACGCATACTTGATAGGGATAGATTTAATTTTCTTTCCACAGCCTTCATCCAGATCTCAAATTCTATAAACACTTCATCTTTAGAGGTGATGAAGGTAGTCCAAGTATACCTCGAATAGTCATCAACAATTACGAAAACATAGCGATTACCTCCAAGGGATCTGGTCCTCATAGGTCCATACAGGGCCATATGAATTAACTCAAGAGGTCGGGTGGAACTTACCTCAGTTTTGGACTTGAAGGATGACCTTACATGCTTACCTTTTACACATGCGTCACACATACTTTCAAGTTCACCTTCTACCTGTGGGAGTCCGCTTACCAACCCCATCCGATGAAGCTTTGAGAGGAGGCGTACACTTGCATGTCCGAATCTCTTGTGCCACAGTCCTGTATCTTCTGATTTTGAAGCAAGGCACATCTCCGTCTCAGGGATAAAGGATGGACCAACTGTGTAAATGTTACCAACTCGCTTTCCTTTCAGAAGTGTCTTCCCTGTACTAATGCACTCAACATAGCGTTCATTAGTAGTAAACAGTACTCGATTCTTTCCGTTTTGACATAATTGGGAAACACTGAGCAGATCATAACTAATACCTTTTACCAAACTCACATCATTGATACGAATTGTATTGTTGAGTGACGGAGCGCACTGCACTGTCGTTAAGGTGCAGTGTTCTCTGTACAAATAAATTTATAATATCCGCTACTCGCGACTACACTACTGGGTAGTAAGTGATAAGTAGGGGTCGAACCCAAGGGAATTAGGGGGATAAGTGGTTCTTTAAGTTGGACGATTTTGGGATTGGTTGGTTGGTTTTAAAGCTACCAGCTAAGTGATTGATTGGTTGGTTGGTTGGTTTTAGTACTGGAAAGTAAACTGATAATTATTAAAAGAAAGCGTTCGGTTTCAGGGGCCTTGTATTATATCCTGTTTATCATTGACCCTTAGTGAATCTTCTAAGTATTCAAACGTGTATCAAGGCCTTTTCCGGCGCTCGATTTGCCACACTTTCTAGTTTTTTGCAAAAGTGTGCATAAGTGAATCAAGGCCATTTCAAGCACTCGACTCGCAACACTTTTTGCAGAAAACGTAAGACCCTTGTTCTACTTAGACTAGCACCCCATTTCAAGGTATACTAGTCTATGTGCATCCATTTGGTCCCTTTGGTCCAGTTTCCAAATGGTTTTTTAGATAGATCGAACTCCTCGGATACGCTTGCCCATTTGGTCCCTTTGGTCCAGTTACAAATGGTCCACTTACCCGAGTATGATCACGAACCCCCAAGGAAGAGCTTGCCCATTTGGTCCCTTTGGTCCAGTTACAAATGGTCCACTCAACCTTGGAGATTCTAATCTTATATATGGCACATAGAATAAGTTTTGAATACACAGACGAGACACTAAGTTAATAGTCTAAAACATTTTATAATACAAGTTCGCCCCTTTTACCGAACGACTAGTTTAGCTACTATTTATCGCGCTAAACATTATAAAAATAGTAAATTAAATACAAAGAAAGACTTACAACCGTTGAAGCGCCAAGGAAGCAAGCTTTATTTCCAAAACCACACTTACAAAATTTAGAGAGAGAAGTGAATTACAATTTTTGGATGTTTGAAATGAGGAGGAGGAGGGTTGTATTTATAGCCAAAAGGGGAGGAGATGGGTGGTGGAGATGGTGGCAAGTGTCCTTTGATCCAAGGGTTGAGGAGGAGGAGCAAGGAGGAGCTGCCACATGGGGGGTGGAGGAGCAGCCGGTCACATGGAGGAGCAGCCGCCGGTAGCAGGTGGTGGAATGGGGAGGAGCTCCTCCCTTGGTCACCTTCAAGGGTGGTTGCCGGTCATCTTGTCCAAACATGCATTTTGATAGTTGATTTGGAACGTCCCAGTGATTATAAGACTAATGGTCGAGCCAGATATTCCAAATTCCATGGTTTGGTCGAGCAATTTGGTCTTGATGCCTATGCGCGAGGCTTTTACTTGGAATTGGGCCAATCTGATAATATGCTCGAGCGTTTTGTCCGGGAAGCGAGATTGTCCGACTTGTTGGGCATTCCAAACATCTTGGTCGAGCCAGAATCTCCAGATGCATCCGTTGGGTCGAGCGACTTGGTTTGGGTGCCAATGCGCGCCGGGCCTTTGCCTTTGCATTGAGCTAATTGCCAATCTGCTCGAGCATTTGCCTTGAATTCTCGACAACTTCCATCTTATTTTCCATTTGGAACATTTTGGTCGAGGTGGAATTGTCAGATGAGGTGGTTTTCTCGAGCGACTTGAATTGAGTGCTTGGTTAGCTCGGCGGAGAGCCTGGAACTGCCTCAACCGGTCGGGTGGTTTCTGCGGTATTTTCTCACCCGGTCGGTTGAGTCTTCAATGCAAATTCCTCTTTGACTTGATTTGTTTGGAGTGATTCCATGTCAGGATCCTTGAGATTTCTTCAGTCAGCGTCTGATCTTGACCTTGGAATAACTCTAAACATCTTTTCAGCGTAAAATCCTCTCCTTAGCGTGTTTTCTCTCTAAGCGCCAAAATACCCTGTAGAAATATATCGGTACTAACAAGCAAAAGTTAAATAGACCAACAGTCTAATTAAGGGGGTTTTACGGTGTTTATGATTCGTATAATTTGGGTCCATCATTGAGTTTTACCTTTCCTATCCCAATAATCTTACCTCTACTTTTATTTCCAAAAGTGATTGGTCCGCCAGAGTGGGTCGAAGGGAGGTGTGCCATCCTGCATTCCCTATCATATGAATGGGGCATGCATTGTCTATGTACCAGGGACCGCTCCTCCTTCCACCCTGCAAGCACAGATATGTTAGTTTTTACGTACCCAAACAAGGTTAGGCTTGTTTGGTTTTTGTCATGCTTGCTAATCCTTGGAGTTCTTGTTTTCAGATCTTCTCTTGGCATTATTCTTTGCCAACCCACTTTTCTTTGGAGTGTCACCCTTAAGCTTCTTCCAGTGGGGACAGTGTTTCCTAGGGTGACCTTTCTTGTTGCAGTGCCAGCATACTAGTGCTAGTGTGCCATACCTGGCTTGGTTCCTCTCATCCTCGTGTTTTCTACGTATGCAATCCCTGTAAAGGTGTCCATCCTGTCCACAATGCCAGCCTACCTTGTGGTGCTTAAGATCAACGTACTTGCTCCATCCTGGAGGAGGGATAGAGTTCTTGGCCTTTCGGGAGCCAAAGTCAATATGAGTTGGCTTTGTACTCTTGACCTGTTTGAGCCATAATGCGTATGCCTTCTTCCCATTGAAGGGTACTGTTGTTTCCATATTCAGATGCAGATTCTTCCTGCATTGACACTTACACTTCGTTGGCTCACTTGCTTCCTTAGCTATCTCTTTCTTTCTTGAGGTCGTATTAGTACTTGCCGATTCGTATTCTAACCCTTGTTTAGCCACAAACCTTCTCGGGAAGTCTTCTTTGATATCCTTGAGCTTCTCCTCCTTGATTTCCTTTAGCAGGGCTTCTCTATTGTTTTCCTTAGTGGTCTTGATATCTTCCAGTTCGGATAACAACTTGGCATTTTCAGATTCTAGGATTGCTATCTTTTCTTCCATTTCTGTGAGCTTCTCTGCACAAGGGATAGCTTCCTCTATCTGAAGCTTTGACAGTTGTCCTTCTAGGGAGCGAATCCTTTTCTTTAGTTTGTACTCAGTTTTGCATAGCTCCTCTTCAAGTTTTATTGCTTTTTCAGACCACTGGTTCCCATTGTCCCCAAGACCAGCAATTTGTTCTTCCTGCTCCTCTAAGCTCGCGCTCAGCTCTTTGTTCCTCTCAGTTAGCTTCTTCAGTAGGTCCAGTACCTGTCTATTTGAGAGGTCAGATAAACCAGTAACCGTACTTAGATTCATTACCTCATCATTCGCCATTATGGACACTATGTCGCTTGGATCCTCTCCTTCACTATCTCCTTCTGATTCACCCCAAGCTGCGAGCATGGCCTTGGGGCTCTTCTGAGCTGGAGGCTATCCTTCTCTTTTGCTGAAGCAGTCTTTAGCCATGTGTCCCTTTTTTTGACAGTGGGAGCAAATCACCTCCTTTGGTGACTTCGTCCCTTTGAAGGATCCCATCCCTCCAATTCCTGCCATTTTGAGAGCTCTAGTCACTAGTGCAGTGTCCTCATCCACTATCTCATCAATTTCATCAGTATGGGCGAGCTCAAATGATTTCTCAACCTTCAGTGCCAGGGACTGATCCTACTCAGGGGCACGTCTGGCAGATTTCCTTTGTTGGATACTGTCATTACTCTGAAGTATAGCAACAAGCTCTTCAAGACTTATGTCCTTGATATCCTTTTGGGCTTGGAGTGCTAAGGTCACAGCATCCCACTTTTGGTTCAGTGATTGAAGAAAGTGGTGAGTGACTTTCCATTCGTCAATCTCTTCTCCGAGAAACTCTAGTTGACCGACATAGGTTTGGAATCGTGAGTGGAATTCTTCCGAAGTCTCATTCTTCCCTTGCATGGCGTTGTCATAATCCTTCATGGCAGCCAAGATTCGGTTCTTCTTTACATCCTCACTTCCGAAGTATAGTCTCCTCAGTGCGTCCCATATATCTTTAGCAGTCTTGTAGCGGAGCATTTTCTTTAAGTCACTTGGACCAAGCGCAGAGTGCAAGACCTTCTTTGCTCTGCTATTCTTTTCTAGCACTTTGTAGTCATTGTCATCATAATCGTCTTGCTTCTTCTCTAACATCATGGGATCCATGATAGGTATCGGTCCTTGCTTGATTACCTTCCATAGTTGTCCATCCAGGGAGCATATGTGTGACTCGAACTGCTCTGCCCACCAATCATACTCTCCCGGCTTTAGCTACGGAGGCTTCCAGAAGGAGTCGTTAATTGCTGCCATCTTTCCTGCAAAGCAAACTAAGAATCTAGAGACCGGGCTCTGATACCAATTGTTAGGATCGTTAGTTACCTGTACTTGCAAAGTACTGATACGCGTCAAGTATGTATGCAGCGGATATAAGTAAGAAGCGTAAAAGTAAGTACGAGACATCAATATAGAGTGGAAACCCAGATACTCAAAGTAAGTATCTGGGACAAACCACTGCCTTCTAGTTTCCAAGAAGGATTTTGAAACGAGCACTTGTATTGATGTTATCGATTACAATGAGTTACACCGCTCACCCAAACCACACTCAGTGGTGTTCCGCCATTCTCTCAGACACGTCTTAGTGATGGTGTATTTCAGTTGCAAGCGCACCACAAGCAATGTTCCCCTTCTGGCTCCGACTGCAGACTGGCTCCCTCCGAAGTAGCTCTTGAACCTCTGATTCAAAACTCCTTCGAATCTGCGATCTCAGGTTGTTCTCGTTTCAGCAATCACGCAGCCAAGGATTTCCAGTTCAAGACCCGCACTGAAAGGCAGCTGTAGCATCCTTTATATAACTCTACTTGAACCGGGTAGCCCTAGATTTTCTTGGAGAAAATCTCTCTATCTTGCACGACAAGTTCGCACAAAATATTCCAGCTGATTCGTCCATCCCATAATGTCTTCATCAGCCTTCCAATTAAATCGTCCCATTCCAATCTAATTGGATATGCGATTGAGATTAAGTTTCCTAAAATCTCTCACGCAATATTCCCTATAAAAACCAATTCCAAATCTCGTTACAAGCATCTAAAAATGATCTTGGGGAATCTTCCACCATATCAATGCTGGAACCGATCTTGGGAGTAAAAGATCCACCGAGAATATTTATGGAAATATTCTCGTCATTAATCCGAGGTACTGCTACTTCTCAGAGATCAGCGCAAAGCCTTGCACAATCAAGTAGCCGTTACTTCCAGAGTACCTGTACTTAAACCTGCGCACTCAAGTAACACATCAACAGGATGTTTGTCCATCAAAAAGAGTATACATCCTCCAGACGTATGACTACTCCAGGGGTATCGTACTCCAACAACTCCGAACCTATCACATACTCTTCGCTGAACCTCCTTATTTTTATCTTGAATCTCATCCTTGATAACTTTCCCGACCAAACCCGCCCGTTCCGAAGGTGTAGAGCCCTCCCTCAACTCAACTGGAACATTGTGCTCTTGGGCCCACATCCTCAGATTAGTTGATGTGTAATCTGCCGGAGAAGTGCCCTGGAGCCATCTTTCTGCTATAACTCCCCATCCCATGAAGGTCCAAGCGCCTCCTTCAACAGCTTTCATCAGCTCCTCCTCACACGGCAACTTCACAACAATTTTGTTATTGACCATATTCTCTTGATATTCCAGATTATCCTTAATATTCAAGGTTTTTTTCATTGCCGCAACCATCGCTGGCGCGTTGAAAGACTCCCCATTGCTCAACTTAAGTATCATCGCCCATTTATAGTTCTCCTTAGCCCTTCGTCGAACTTCCTTTCTGACAGTTACCGCCAGCTCTCCTTTTATTCTATTGGACAATAATTCAACCTCTGATTCCATCGAACAATCTTACTGCTCCCAAAATCCACCACAGAACGGTCTCTAATGTAGATGACAATTAGAAAAGAGCACCAAAAAAGAAACGCAGTAGATCAGGCTCTCAGGGTTAATTTACCCGATTGCCCCAAAACCAAACTCGAATCACCAATATACACCAACTGAAACTCAAATAACCAATCTACCCCATTTTTTTTACAATCCTGGTTTTCCGGGAACCGTTACTCACAATCCCGGTTCCTCTCCTACCGGGACTCTTTGAAAATGGAGACGTGACTCGGTTTGGGGCCTACGTGGCATACAAGTGGAGTCCCGATTTTCGGGGAACCGGGATCATAATAATCCCGGTTTTGGGGCAACCAACATCACAAAAGGAGCAATAGTTACAAGTTGCTTTTTCATTGATACTGACTGCTTTTTCGAGGAAAAATGTATAAATAAAGAAACCCCGTTGACAAAAAAAAAAGCAGCCATGCTTTATTAATTGTAGCCATGCTGTTCTCGAAAAAAACAGCCAAAAAAGCAACCTCGTTGACAAAAAAGCATTAAATGTAGTCATGCTTTTCTCGAAAAAGCAGTCATGCTTTTCTCGAAAAAGCAGCCATGCTTTATTAACACAGTGCTTTTATTTATGATGCCGGTTTCTTTATTAACACAATGCTTTTGTTGGCCTTCTTAAATATCTTTGACATATGCATGTTTTTCTCGAAAAAGCAGCCATGCTTTTATGATGCCGGTTGCTCCAAAACCGGAATTATTATGATCCCGGTTCCCCGAAAACCGAGACTCCACCTGGATGCCACGTAGGTCCCAAACCGAGCCACGTCTCCATTTTCAAAGAGTCCCGGTAGGAGAGGAACCGGGATTGTGAGTATCGGTTCCCGGAAAACCGGGATTGTAAAAAATGGGGTGAATTGGTTATTTGAGTTTCAGTTGGTGTATATTAGTGATTCGAGTTTGGTTTTGGGGCAATTGGGTGAATTATCCGGCTCTCAGTAACGAGAGAGAAACTATTCCTCGAAACCCAATTTAATCACATTTTTTTTTCTTCAAGGAAGTTCCACTCAATGCTGTAATCGCTCAGTTTTTAATTATAAAAGCACACTGAAATGGGACTATAAGTTGATCCAAATGAGTTCGCAATCCATTCACCATAGCTCTCTAGAGACTATCTTCATCAGCGCCAAACAAAGACTTATCGGTGAAAAATCTGACAGCTTGAGTGTGCCTTTAACCTTTGAATGAGGGTAATGGGAGTAATATTGAATTCAGAATTCAAATTCCCTCTTTCGTTACTTGTTGTTTAACGCACTACACCATTTTGCAGATTAGGAGATGGTTTTTTTCTGTCGCATAATGCCCTCTATTTGTCGCATATTTATACGACAAATTGAATGTCGCGTAATTTTTGTCGCCAAAGCCTAGTAGCGTAATGTCGAGCGACATTTTTAAAATACAATTGTCGCTTTAAGTTTTTTGCATATGCGCCATTTTATTTAGTAAGTCACATAAAATTGAAATGAGTTGTACTCTTTATGGGCATATGCTACATTTATAATGAAATTTTTTTTCACAAATGGTCACATAACCTGTTTAACGAGACAAAGTTAGCTGTCACAATTGTCGCTTTATACTTCATACGCTTAAAACCATATGATGCTAGACTAGTATAAAACTACATACGCGACAAATTTTGAAGACATTATTGTCGTATAACCGAACTTAAGCTTAGAAACTGTAACATATAATGGTCGCATAAAAGCTCATAAGCTTTAAAATTAAGAACAGAATGTCGCATAAAAGCACACAAGCATTAAAAATTAAGAACAGAATGTCGCATAAAAGCATATAAGCTTTAAAAATTAAGAACATAATGTCGCATAAAAGCACATAAGCTTTAAAAATTAAGAATAGAATGTCGCATAAAAGCACATAAGCTGAAATAATGTACAAATAGAATATCTCATAAAAGAACAAATGACTGGAATAACATACAATAAACTGTCACATTAAAAGGATTACATCGTAAGTACCAAACCTGGATCTTTTTTACAAAAGAGATCCGGTCAACATTCCTAATTCCGGCAAACATTATACAAATTGGCACACACACAACAAATGTCTAGGTGTGTTGCAGGGCCATATATAACACAAAAGTTTGAGAACTTGCTGAGTTTCAAGAAACTAGTCGGAGAATTAAAATTATCAGTTTGCAGGGCCATAACTAGTCGCACATTCGGATGCATTGTTGCCTGTGAGATTTGATGAACCACCCCGAACAACCAGGTCTTTAAGAACCCGTATACTATCTTCAAATGCAGCCTTCATTTTGAGAAACTCCTCTTTTTGCTTTTGGAGTTGGTCTTTCACTTCCGAGTTTATCGCACCCCCTCTCGGGAGTGGTGGCCTCTTGAAGGACTTCCCAGTTCCAGAAATGTAAGTCCCACGCTTCTGCCCCATAACCTGGGTATTTATATCAAGTTTCGTAGGAAGTGGAAGCGGTCCTTGTTCATACAGGACACTAGGTTCGTCGAAAATTTGACAGGCGTCGTCGGTACATGCAAATCTAAATTTATATTTTCCTTACTCCGAACTGTGGGTTAGAACAGTGGCAAGCAAGGGTCGAACCCAAGGGAGCTAGATAGTTACTACTTTGTTCTGTAAGAGGGAAAAAGAAATGATTGGGTGAAAGTAATTGATTAGGAAACAGTAGCAAATCACGAAATCAACGAGGGTGTAAATATCAGAGAGAAATATTCAGACTAGGGTTTGATTGTGACTTGTTTTATCATCGACTTCTAATATTCTAATTCATAGTTTTAAGTGTGGTTGTCCCGATAAAGGTGACTTCCCAAGTAACCCGACAAAGGTGTTACGCCACGACCTAATTCCCCTAGGTTTAATAACCCGACAAAGGTGTTATTTAACCTAGACGTGCTACCTATCCAAACGACAAAGTATTAGATAGATGATTAATATAGAAATATGCGCAACTAGGTTTTACAACAAAGTATCCGCCTAGTCTAGCAATAATTCATGGAATTCATGCACGAGAATTAGTAAAACAATGAATATAGCATTAAGAGTCAAGTCTCAAAAACATCGTCACAATGTATAAACCCTAGCCCGAATAATGGGATTTAGTTACACATGGCCATTAAGGCAAGACAATAATAAAAGGGATGAATGAACTTCTCTATAACCGAGAGAATGATGAAAAAAACCGGGCCAGGAGAGCTGCTGAACGCCGGAGCAAGCCTTGGAGCCGAGAGGAGGAGATGAGCCGAGAGCTTGAATGTGAGAAGAGAGCTCTCGGTTTTTGGATGATTATTGCTGCTGCTCGCTGCTCTTATTTATAGAGTAGGGTGGGCTCGAAATCCCCCTTAAGTCGGCCTATTCCTTAGGAAACTGAATAATATTCGGCCAAGTCCAAAAGATAGATTAGGAAATATTCCCAAATCTTTTGCGTAACCGACTTAGCTTTATCTTCAAGCAAACTTCGTGTGCAAGTCTTCTAGGCTCTTCTAGGACCTTCTAGGGCCTTCTAAACCGCCACGCCCCTTTGGAATTGACGAGCCGAAGTTTCGCCTTGGTTTGGCTCGGTTAGGGCCGGAATTAGGCACGTCTTGGGCAAGGGCTGGTTCCACTCGGGCGTTTTGTCTGCGAAGTGAGATCCTCCGAGTTCTTAGGTATTTCAAACAACTTGGTCGAGCCGGATTTGCCAGATTGTCCCATCTGGTCGAGAAACTTGGTTTTGGTGCCTATCAGCGTGCGCGAAACCTTTGGGACTGAGCCAACTGCCAATCTGCTCGGGCGTTCTTCCTGGTTTCCCGACATCTTCCACCTTATTTGCTATTTTGATCACTTTGCTCGAGGCAGATTTGTCATAGGAGTCCGTCTGGTCGAGCGATTTGAATTCAGTACCTGTCAGCGCGCCTGAGGCCTAGAATCTGCATCCACCCGGTCGGCTGGATTTGGGGTCACTCTCCCACCCGGTCGGGTGAATCTCCATTGTGCTGTTTTTGGCATGAAATGCCGTCTTTTAAGTGCGTTTCCTCTTAGAGCTTCCAAACCACCTGAACTGCAAAACAACACTAAGAAGTAACTGTTTGCATAATAAAGTGTCGAAATGGGTGGGATTTGACGACTCGATGAGTCGTATAAATACGGCTCATCAAACCACCCCACACTTAAACTTGTTCGTCCCGAACAAGAACTAGGTCATAAGAGGAACGAATAATGCAAACACCACAATGCTTCGGTCTTCCTAGACGTGCTACATGGACATGAATCGGTTACTCTAGATCCCACCTTCTATGCATGCTCGTTACTAATATCCTTGTGCGAAAACATGGATTAAAGATACGTGTTACCTTTGGGTCGAGATGCAAATCAATTCGGATGTATCTGGAGATAGCCCTTTTTAGACCCATGAACTGCATTCTCGGACTCGAACTCGCTGCTATATGGTTATGCTTTGCTGCTTTTTCTTGCACATGATTGATTCGAGCTTCAAAGTAATGGAGTGCTTTTCGGCCAGCTATAGTGTCAACGGATGGAATATTTCAATCGGCTACAAGGCACTCGATGTTGGTGTAAACTATCACAAAGATGATGGATTTGTTGCTTGAGGTGCGGATTGTGACTTGCTCGAACCTACTTGCTCTCACTCATCATCGTCCTTTGACTCGGGTCAAGCCAAGGGTCGCTTGTCTATTTTCTCGGCTACTCGGACTAGAGTTTGGACGGTGTGAAGTATTCCCGTCCCAACCAACCGCAAAGGTGACGCAGTGGCGGAGCAGACTCGTACGATGTTGCCTCGAAGTGCTAGCCTCCACAAGCTCTACATAACCATATATCCTGAGTTCGGTCTTTGAATGATCTGTCAAGTCTCTCTAGGGCATTTATATCAACTCCACATCCCTGTTTATCTCAACTAACAAAGGCACGCAAAGATTTTAAGATCACATGTTAGTCGCACAAATCAATTTTCACCAAAGACATGCATGTAATCGGCCCTATCTATTTCACCATATCACTATCCAATACTGCAAGTCTAGGAAATAGTGAAGTATCATGTACAAAAAATTTAAAAATCATGGGAAACGTGCTGACTCTGTGCAGGGTGCAGTAAAATAGACGTGCTGACTCTATGACTGACTCTCCCACCCCACACTTTTGAAATAAGCCGTGTCTTCACGGCACGACTCAAATCTAGACTCACAATGCATGCAATACATATAAGGGAAATAAGAAGAGAGTAACGTTGGACAGGCACTTCCCTCGTGCGTGCGTGACGATCAGAAATAACTGAGTATTCTCCTATGAGTCCTCGAAGAGAGCACCATCGAAGCTTGCATCGCAACGTGAGTTCGTCACCAAATGAAAGGTCTGTGTCAATGACATTAAGACGAATAAAGGATTCCCAGGAGGTTGGAGGAGTCACAATGGTCTCACTTAAAACCCAACCTCCTTAGACTCGTAAGTCTTTGTGACAGAATCTTTAAACGCTCATGTTTCTTGACATAATTTATTCAAGGTGTGAACTACTCATGTTGGATAACAGTCTTACGCAAATACCTCAAATGGCATGCGGTTGGATTCCCAGCCGTGTGCGCTCTGTCCCCTGCATGAAAATCAGCTTCTTTCCCAAGTACAATGTGATGAATATGACTCAAGACTCAAATAAACAGAAAACAAAATAAGAGAAATAGCTAAAAAAATGATAAAAGTGCCGGGCTGCCTCCCTGCGAGCGCCTTTGTTTTACGTCGTTGGCTCGACGTTACCTCTTTAGGGATCACAAGTTAGGATCCCATGGACGTGTGAGGTCATACTTTGCTCCAGCGACTCCTTCAATTTGCCCGAAATCCTCATGAAACGACGTGCTCGGGTTTGCTCTCCATTGATCGGGCGGCTTAGCCTTCACATATTCCCGAGATGGTGAGGACATCTTGGCCATAGCTGCTGGCCCAATCGTATGTACGGTCTGCTCTGGTAGGTCCGGAACTAGGGCACCGAAATCTGATGTGTGCACAATGTCTGGCGGTTTCCTCGTGCATGGACGGTCAGCATCCTCATAGACATAGAAATCTGATGTCTTTCCACCGAATGCTAGTGACAGTAAGCCTTTGCCCATGTCAATCTTGGTCTTGGTGGTGTGAAGGAATGGTCGCCCCAAAATCAGTGCTGGCGGTTTGTCGTCTCTAGCATCGCCCATCTGCAAGACATAGAAATCTGCAGGAACAAAAAGGTCTCCTACTCGGAGGGTTAAGTTTTCAAGCAGACCATTAGGCCGAGTACATGACTTATCCCCCTGTTCTATTAACAGTTTAGGCGGTTTCAATGGGCCAAGTTTTAACGAGCAATATAAGGAATAAGGCATGACATTAACAGCAGCACCCAAATCAATTAAGCAGTGATGTATCTGAGCCTCACCAATACCACAGGTGACCGTGAAGGCACCTGGATCCGTCGTCAAATCCCACCAATTTCGACACTTTATTATGCAAACAGTTACTTCTTAGTTTTGTTTTGCAGTTCAGGTGGTTTGGAAGCTCTAAGAGGAAACGCACTTAAAAGACGGCATTTCATGCCAAAAACAGCACAATGGAGATTCACCCGACCGGGTGGGAGAGTGACCCCAAATCCAGCCGACCGGGTGGATGCAAATTCTAGGCCTCAGGCGCGCTGACAGGTACTGAATTCAAATCGCTCGACCAGACGGACTCCTATGACAAATATGCCTCGAGCAAAGTGATCAAAATAGCAAATAAGGTGGAAGATGTCGGGAAACCAAGAAGAACGCCCGAGCAGATTGGCAGTTGGCTCAGTCCCAAAGGTTTCGCGCACGCTGATAGGCACCAAAACCAAGTTTCTCGACCAGATGGGACAATCTGGCAAATCCGGCTCAACCAAGTAGTTTGAAATGCCTAAGAACTCGGAGGATCTCACTTTGCAGACAAAACGCCCGAGTGGAACCAGCCCTTGCCCAAGACGTGCCTAATTCCGGCCCTAGCCGAGCCAAACCAAGGCCAAACTTCGGCTCGTCAATTCCAAAGGGGCGTGGCGGTTTAGAAGGCCCTAGAAGGTCCTAGAAGAGCCTAGAAGACTTGCACACGAAGTTTGCTTGAAGATAAAGCTAAGTCGGTTACGCAAAAGATTTGGGAATATTTCCTAATCTATCTTTTGGACTTGGCCGAATATTATTCAGTTTCCTAAGGAATAGGCCGACTTAAGGGGGATTTCGAGCCCACCCTACTCTATAAATAAGAGCAGCGAGCAGCAGCAATAATCATCCAAAAACCGAGAGCTCTCTTCTCACATTCAAGCTCTCGGCTCATCTCCTCCTCTCGGCTCCAAGGCTTGCTCCGGCGTTCAGCAGCTCTCCTGGCCCGGTTTTTCATCATTCTCTCGGCTATAGAGAAGTTCATTCATCCCTTTTATTATTGTCTTGCCTTAATGGCCATGTGTAACTAAATCCCATTATTCGGGCTAGGGTTTATACATTGTGACGATGTTTTTGAGACTTGACTCTTAATGCTATATTCATTGTTTTACTAATTCTCGTGCATGAATTCCATGAATTATTGCTAGACTAGGCGGATACTTTGTCGTAAAACCTAGTTGCGCATATTTCTATATTAATCATCTATCTAATACTTTGTCGTTTGGATAGGTAGCACGTCTAGGTTAAATAACACCTTTGTCGGGTTATTAAACCTAGGGGAATTAGGTCGTGGCGTAACACCTTTGTCGGGTTACTTGGGAAGTCACCTTTGTCGGGACAACCACACTTAAAACTATGAATTAGAATATTAGAAGTCGATGATAAAACAAGTCACAATCAAACCCTAGTCTGAATATTTCTCTCTGATATTTACACCCTCGTTGATTTCGTGATTTGCTACTGTTTCCTAATCAATTACTTTCACCCAATCGTTTCTTTTTCCCTCTTACAGAACAAAGTAGTAACTATCTAGCTCCCTTGGGTTCGACCCTTGCTTGCCACTGTTCTAACCCACAGTTCGGAGTAAGGAAAATATGAATTTAGATTTGCAGGTACAACGACGACCTGTCAAATTTTGGCGCCGTTGCCGAGGAGCTACGCACGGTGAATTTTGTTCTTTCAATTTTTCGTTTATTTCTTTTTTTGTTTATTTCGTATTTCTTGCTATTCGGTGAATTCTCCTAGTTCGTTATTTTCAACTGCCTTGTTTTCCGATTTCCGATTATTTCGATTTCAATTTCTAGCTTTTAGAGGGTTCTGTCACCAAGACTTACGAGTCTAAGGAGATTGGGTTTTAAGTGAGACCGCTGTGACTCCTCCAATCTCCTGGGGACCCTTTGTTGCTAGTCTGTTCTTGTTATTCGGCGCTTGATATTCGGTGCTTGCTATTCTCGTAACATGTCTCACGCAGGCAGTGTAGTTGGTGGCAATAGTCACAATGAAGAAGTAGAACAGGTTGTCCGAAACGGAGAAGGAGTGCTGCCACAACAACAGGGACCGATGGTCCAGAATGGAGAGATCCGGGGGGCTATCCCGGGACAATTTCAACAACAACCAATCCAACCACAACCGTACCAGCAATACCCACAATATCCACCCCCATATCAACAGTACCCACCACCTCCATATCCACAGTATCCACAACCGCCCTACCCACAATATCCACCACTACCATACCTTCCACAACAACCATACCCACCACCTCAGAGACCTCCACGCCAGCCAGTAGTTAGAGATGATGATGAGGAGAACGAAAATGAAGGACCTACAATGGGCGAACTCTCGGTCCCAAACTTCAAGGACCAATCATGGTGCATCTACGAAGGACCAGACCTCGCCGCTATAACAGTCAGCACCTCAGTCGTTCATCATCTGCCCAAGTTCTCTGGAACCAAGGGAGAGTCGGCCACATCTCACCTGACACGCTATCACGGGATATGCTTGAACCTAAAGCCATACGGAGTCGACTTCGATGACTTCAAACTGAAGGCATTCTACTTCTCACTTACAGACGCTGCTACAGATTGGTTCTTATCCTTGCCCTCTGGTAGTATATACACATGGGAGCAGATGCAGTGGCAGTTCGTCAGCAAGTACTATCCAGCAGGGCGTGCAATGCAAGTCCGGAGACAGTTGCAAGAGCTCAAGCAAGGCCCAAACGAGAACATGTACGAGTACGTGGAAAAATTCAATGCCTTGGAGAAGAGCTGCTGCAACCTTGAGCTCCCAGAGAAATTAGTCGTCGAGTATATGCTAGATGGACTTCACAGACTGGATAGGAAACTACTAGAGGCCTCAGCTGGAGGCAACCTCATGAACCTGACCCCAGCCAGAGTCCGACAGAAGATACAAGAAGTGGCAGAAAGTGAGCGGTTCCAGGATGAATCTACGAGAGAGGACGAGTATGCCCGAACAAGAAACGTGTCAAAAGTTGAACCCTCAGTCAGTGCCATGGCCGAACAGATCAAGGAGCTTAAGGACATGATGCAGCATGTGATCAGGAGGCAACCAGTCCAGACTAAGCCATGCGGCTTTTGTGAAGCTACAGATCACAAGACAGACGAGTGCCCTACCTTAGTGGAAGACGACCAGGCTGAGGTCAATGCCGTAGGAGATTATCAGGGTTATGGCAACCGGCCAGTGCCAGTCCGACAATATGGCGCAGCCACGACTAATCAAGGAGTCAACGGACAGCCCTGGAAGAGCAACAATCAGCAACATCAGGCCCAGAGAGAGCCAGCACGACAGGGTGCGCCTCAGCAGACCCAGCAGCCCTACCAGCACCCACATCATCAGTTTCGGCAGAATGCGCCTGGACAGTATCAGCAGAGAGGGCCGAACAATAATCAGGCAGGTCCGAGTAATCACGGCTCCAACAAGTCTCTTGAAGAGATGATGAAAGAACTGACAACAACTGTGACCCAGCACATGGCCAAGACCGACGGAGCAATAACCGACTTACAGAAACAGATGTCCCAGATGGCCACAACAGTCTCAAGGCTCGAAGACAACACAGGAAGACTCCCATCACAGACAGTGCAGAATCCGAGAGGGAATGTCAGCATGGTGGAAGTAGTGGACGTGGACCCAGCCTTAAAGGAGTCTGCTTATTGGGTGAACAAGATGCTCAACACGAAGGCAAGGGATAGCGAGGACGAGCCTAACTCAGATTACACCAGGCCTACAGAAGACTTCGGCCTGCTAGCATCCGAAGAAGAATCGGCTGAAACACTCAGCCCAGACACGCTCAAGGCATCCGAGCCAGGCCCGGTCCTCGTGGCCGAGAAGTCCAAAACTCACGGTTCTTCATGTGCCATGCAGGTAGCTGCCCCCGAAGGCTGTATGACCGACAAGGACGAGCTGGAAGGTAGGTTGGAGACGAGGCCTAAGCAGAACGACCCCATAATGGAGCACCCACTCACTACGAGCCATGAGGCACCGCCAGGAAAGAGTAAGGATCCAGGTGCCTTCACGGTCACCTGTGGTATTGGTGAGGCTCAGATACATCACTGCTTAATTGATTTGGGTGCTGCTGTTAATGTCATGCCTTATTCCTTATATTGCTCGTTAAAACTTGGCCCATTGAAACCGCCTAAACTGTTAATAGAACAGGGGGATAAGTCATGTACTCGGCCTAATGGTCTGCTTGAAAACTTAACCCTCCGAGTAGGAGACCTTTTTGTTCCTGCAGATTTCTATGTCTTGCAGATGGGCGATGCTAGAGACGACAAACCGCCAGCACTGATTTTGGGGCGACCATTCCTTCACACCACCAAGACCAAGATTGACATGGGCAAAGGCTTACTGTCACTAGCATTCGGTGGAAAGACATCAGATTTCTATGTCTATGAGGATGCTGACCGTCCATGCACGAGGAAACCGCCAGACATTGTGCACACATCAGATTTCGGTGCCCTAGTTCCGGACCTACCAGAGCAGACCATACATACGATTGGGCCAGCAGCTATGGCCAAGATGTCCTCACCATCTCGGGAATATGTGAAGGCTAAGCCGCCCGATCAATGGAGAGCAAACCCGAGCACGTCGTTTCATGAGGATTTCGGGCAAATTGAAGGAGTCGCTGGAGCAAAGTATGACCTCACACGTCCATGGGATCCTAACTTGTGATCCCTAAAGAGGTAACGTCGAGCCAACGACGTAAAACAAAGGCGCTCGCAGGGAGGCAGCCCGGCACTTTTATCATTTTTTTTAGCTATTTCTCTTATTTTGTTTTCTGTTTATTTGAGTCTTGAGTCATATTCATCACATTGTACTTGGGAAAGAAGCTGATTTTCATGCAGGGGACAGAGCGCACACGGCTGGGAATCCAACCGCATGCCATTTGAGGTATTTGCGTAAGACTGTTATCCAACATGAGTAGTTCACACCTTGAATAAATTATGTCAAGAAACATGAGCGTTTAAAGATTCTGTCACAAAGACTTACGAGTCTAAGGAGGTTGGGTTTTAAGTGAGACCATTGTGACTCCTCCAACCTCCTGGGAATCCTTTATTCGTCTTAATGTCATTGACACAGACCTTTCATTTGGTGACGAACTCACGTTGCGATGCAAGCTTCGATGGTGCTCTCTTCGAGGACTCATAGGAGAATACTCAGTTATTTCTGATCGTCACGCACGCACGAGGGAAGTGCCTGTCCAACGTTACTCTCTTCTTATTTCCCTTATATTTATTGCATGCATTGTGAGTCTAGATTTGAGTCGTGCCGTGAGGACACGGCTTATTTCAAAAGTGTGGGGTGGGAGAGTCAGTCATAGAGTCAGCACGTCTATTTTACTGCACCCTGCACAGAGTCAGCACGTTTCCCATGATTTTTAAATTTTTTGTACATGATACTTCACTATTTCCTAGACTTGCAGTATTGGATAGTGATATGGTGAAATAGATAGGGCCGATTACATGCATGTCTTTGGTGAAAATTGATTTGTGCGACTAACATGTGATCTTAAAATCTTTGCGTGCCTTTGTTAGTTGAGATAAACAGGGATGTGGAGTTGATATAAATGCCCTAGAGAGACTTGACAGATCATTCAAAGACCGAACTCAGGATATATGGTTATGTAGAGCTTGTGGAGGCTAGCACTTCGAGGCAACATCGTACGAGTCTGCTCCGCCACTGCGTCACCTTTGCGGTTGGTTGGGACGGGAATACTTCACACCGTCCAAACTCTAGTCCGAGTAGCCGAGAAAATAGACAAGCGACCCTTGGCTTGACCCGAGTCAAAGGACGATGATGAGTGAGAGCAAGTAGGTTCGAGCAAGTCACAATCCGCACCTCAAGCAACAAATCCATCATCTTTGTGATAGTTTACACCAACATCGAGTGCCTTGTAGCCGATTGAAATATTCCATCCGTTGACACTATAGTTGGCCGAAAAGCACTCCATTACTTTGAAGCTCGAATCAATCACGTGCAAGAAAAAGCAGCAAAGCATAACCATATAGCAGCGAGTTCGAGTTCGAGAATGCAGTTCATGGGTCTAAAAAGGGCTATCTCCAGATACATCCGAATTGATTTGCATCTCGACCCAAAGGTAACACGTATCTTTAATCCATGTTTTCGCACAAGGATATTAGTAACGAGCATGCATAGAAGGTGGGATCTAGAGTAACCGATTCATGTCCATGTAGCACGTCTAGGAAGACCGAAGCATTGTGGTGTTTGCATTATTCGTTCCTCTTATGACCTAGTTCTTGTTCGGGACGAACAAGTTTAAGTGTGGGGTGGTTTGATGAGCCGTATTTATACGACTCATCGAGTCGTCAAATCCCACCAATTTCGACACTTTATTATGCAAACAGTTACTTCTTAGTTTTGTTTTGCAGTTCAGGTGGTTTGGAAGCTCTAAGAGGAAACGCACTTAAAAGACGGCATTTCATGCCAAAAACAGCACAATGGAGATTCACCCGACCGGGTGGGAGAGTGACCCCAAATCCAGCCGACCGGGTGGATGCAGATTCTAGGCCTCAGGCGCGCTGACAGGTACTGAATTCAAATCGCTCGACCAGACGGACTCCTATGACAAATCTGCCTCGAGCAAAGTGATCAAAATAGCAAATAAGGTGGAAGATGTCGGGAAACCAAGAAGAACGCCCGAGCAGATTGGCAGTTGGCTCAGTCCCAAAGGTTTCGCGCACGCTGATAGGCACCAAAACCAAGTTTCTCGACCAGATGGGACAATCTGGCAAATCCGGCTCAACCAAGTAGTTTGAAATGCCTAAGAACTCGGAGGATCTCACTTCGTAGACAAAACGCCCGAGTGGAACCAGCCCTTGCCCAAGACGTGCCTAATTCCGGCCCTAGCCGAGCCAAACCAAGGCCAAACTTCGGCTCGTCAATTCCAAAGGGGCGTGGCGGTTTAGAAGGCCCTAGAAGGTCCTAGAAGAGCCTAGAAGACTTGCACACGAAGTTTGCTTGAAGATAAAGCTAAGTCGGTTACGCAAAAGATTTGGGAATATTTCCTAATCTATCTTTTGGACTTGGCCGAATATTATTCAGTTTCCTAAGGAATAGGCCGACTTAAGGGGGATTTCGAGCCCACCCTACTCTATAAATAAGAGCAGCGAGCAGCAGCAATAATCATCCAAAAACCGAGAGCTCTCTTCTCACATTCAAGCTCTCGGCTCATCTCCTCCTCTCGGCTCCAAGGCTTGCTCCGGCGTTCAGCAGCTCTCCTGGCCCGGTTTTTCATCATTCTCTCGGCTATAGAGAAGATCATTGATCCCTTTTATTATTGTCTTGCCTTAATGGCCATGTGTAACTAAATCCCATTATTCGGGCTAGAGTTTATACATTGTGACGATGTTTTTGAGACTTGACTCTTAATGCTATATTCATTGTTTTACTAATTCTCGTGCATGAATTCCATGAATTATTGCTAGACTAGGCGGATACTTTGTCGTAAAACCTAGTTGCGCATATTTCTATATTAATCATCTATCTAATACTTTGTCGTTTGGATAGGTAGCACGTCTAGGTTAAATAACACCTTTGTCGGGTTATTAAACCTAGGAGAATTAGGTCGTGGCGTAACACCTTTGTCGGGTTACTTGGGAAGTCACCTTTGTCGGGACAACCACACTTAAAACTATGAATTAGAATATTAGAAGTCGATGATAAAACAAGTCACAATCAAACCCTAGTCTGAATATTTCTCTCTGATATTTACACCCTCGTTGATTTCGTGATTTGCTACTGTTTCCTAATCAATTACTTTCACCCAATCGTTTCTTTTTCCCTCTTACAGAACAAAGTAGTAACTATCTAGCTCCCTTGGGTTCAACCCTTGCTTGCCACTGTTCTAACCCACAGTTCGGAGTAAGGAAAATATAAATTTAGATTTGCAGGTACAACGACGACCTGTCAGGCTCATCCCCATTCTGATATGCAAAATCTCCCGAACCTTGTCTTGCATTTGTTTCTACACGTACACACTGAAGAGTAAATAAATTGGGAAGAAGGTCATTGCTGTGTTGACCAACAATACATGTATACACAACAAATATACATGTATATATTCACGAAATATACATACACAATAAATATACAAACACAGCAACAAGATTGTTTCGTTATTTAAATACACAGCAACCAAATATACATGTACATTGTCATTGACTTAAAAACACAGCAACAAGTATACATTGTATTCACTAAATACACAGCAACAAGTCATCGACTTACATACACATACACAGCAACAAGGTCATTGACTTAAATACACCATAAACAAATATATATACACAACAAATATACATTGTATTCACCAATAAGATCATTGCTGTCATGTAAAACAACAAATATACATGTATTCACCAATAGGTTCTCACCAACAAGTATTCACCAAATAAAAATATAAAACATCAAATATACATGTATTCACCAACAAGTATTGATCAACAACAATTATAAAATAATAAATATACAATTATTCACCAACACGTATTTACAAGCAAATATCCACAAGTTTTCACAAATATTCACCAGCAAATATACAATTATTCAGCAAACGCATAACAATAAATGTACATGTATTCACCAACAGCAAATATCCACATGTATTTATGCAACCAAATAACCATTCACCAACCAAAATAACATTTCGCATTTAATAGGCAACCAAATAACTACACATATGCAACCAAATAACTACACATGACAATAGATAATAAAGGACACTTAACTAGCAGGGCTGCACCGGTAGGATCTTTAGAGTAGACACGACCGAAGGTTGCTACGTGAGGTGCCTTTTCTCCCTCCTCAGCTAGTATTACAGCTCTCATGTAGAAGGGACATTTTCCGGAGGTATGGTTCATTCTCTCGGGCATATTGCGCACACCAGACATTTTCTTACCCTTTTCCTATCATAAGAAATTTTAAACAAGTTAGGAGCACTGAATACAAAAGAAATAAGTGAAATCACTAAAATCAGTTAGATGATAACCTGGTTTTTGGGTTCACTAAAGTGGCTCACAAGCCATCTCCATTGATCGGGCCGATCCAGAAACTCTCGGGGAATTACCTCAGGTCCATGCTTTTGAAAAACGTTTTTGCAGTCCGACTTCTAATCACGGTACCTCTCCGTGGCTTTTTTAAATATGTGATTCCATAGCCTGTCATCCTGTGCAGGAATGAGAAAATTTGGCTACAATGAAAATAAAACTTGGTTAGAATTATAACTTAGTTCTCAATGAAATGAAATATTGTTCTACAAAGTACTACTTACACTCAAGGGGTCATATACAATTCTTCTGTCTTCCTCCCCAAGCTTTTTGAATGATGCGGCCATCATGGGAACTTTGTCCCGAACTGCACTTCCATTCTCATGAACTAGTAGGCTTCACACTGTTCTATTCGCCGGCCCACTACCATCAGACCGAAAGTCCACCTTAATCAGCTGCCCTTTGTTGTAGACGTGCTTATTATTAGCCATTGTTGACCCATTGACAACTCCCCTTACTTTCCTTTTCTCTCCTCCTTCATCCCCTATTTTACAACAAACACAATTCATTTTCCCCTACTCGAAAATTTCATTTCCCCCCAATCTAGCCCCTGCCCAAAATACTTAAACCTGCATAATTTTAGCCCCTCTATTCACTCAAACCAAATTGTAAACACACAAAATACATAAATTTGAGTTTTACAACATAAGAGGTACAAACAAGAAACCACACAATGCAAATTATAGATCCATTAATTAAGTACTTTGATCATCAGTATGATCCATTACATCACCATCCCCTGATTGATCCATTTCATCATCATCATCCTCCGATTGATCATCTTCCTCGTCCAACATCATTTCATCATCTTCATCACCTACCCTCTCATCATCGGTTTCAAACATATCATCTTCTTCACCCAAGTATAATTGTCTCCTTGCCCTTGGAATTTGTTCTTCCACAGTGTCGTCCACGGAATAATCATAAGGTTGTACATCACTTGTTATGTTAGTGGGCATTTGCTCTTGATAAAGGTCATCTTCAAATTGATCGTCTCGTGCAAGTGAACTATCAGTATATGTCCCTCTATGCGAAACAACATTGACAACTTTCCATGGTTCGCCAGCTTTTAGATCATCCAAGTAAAAGACTTGCCTTGCGGTAGTGGCTAGGCAATAAGGCCAATCTTCAAACCAAGTGGAGGAAGTGTCTACGGATAGAAGTCCATAGTCTATCTTAGTGTTACCCCTCTCTTTAGGATCCGTATTAAATCATGTGCATTCAAAAACGACCATGGGCATTCCATTAGCATATCGTAGCTCAATAATGTTTTGGATAATACCGTAGTATGTTAAATCACCATCTTCGACCATAACACCAGAATTTTGAGTCCTCTTGTTCCGATCCCGATCCCAAACAACAAACTTGACTCCATTAACATAACATTGAGAGTAACACGTGTATGATTGTGGATAACGTGCTAAACTGTGCACCTCTTCAGAATATGATGGACTCGTTTCCATTCTTAATATCTCCATCTGGGATTAAAAAGGAACACCACCGAATAGTTAGTTATTAAATGAAATAACAATTTTCATGTAGAAGCATAAATTTAAACATGTATAAAATATTTAGCATTCATACCCATTCACAAAAATACTTAAGAAAATGCTTAACACGCTGTGTCTTTGTTCTGTTTGGGCACTCTCTCTCAAACTTCTCGGTATGCCTTCGAAGATAATTTGCAGTTTCTTCACCAGTGAGCCATGTCAAGTTGTATCTTACTCAACTTGACCCTAGGCAGCTGACCACTAACCTTGATTAGAGGAGAGTAAATCTTTAGGCCATACAACCGAGCTTCATTTGGTGAGTCCTTATCGGTCGATTCGTTAATGTATAATTTGCAATATGTTATACACTCATGAGTAATATATTTCTCAGTGATGCATCCCTCAGGATATCTGCTATTTCAAACTTATCTCTTATACTCACCTAATTGTCTACAAAAGGAGGAAGTCATAGTTAGTTTGTACAATAATATGATACAAATATAAAGGCATATCGAAAAAATAAAAAGTTTAACACAAAAACCTCTCAATAGGATACATCCAAGAATAGTGTATGGGTCCCTTAAGCAATACTTGTTCAGGGAGATGGATAAGTAGTTGCACCATGATGGTGAAGAAAGCCGGAGGAAAAACCATCACCAATTTGCACAAAATTATAACGATGTCGTCTCGCATTTAAGTTACATCTCTCACCATCAACTCTTTGCAACATAACTGCTGAAACCATCGTGATAATCATATAAGGGGCTCCACTACATAATGTGGCAAGTACGGTCGAATTAACACCGAAAGTAATCGCTGCAACATGACATGACAATCATGCGTTTTCAACACATTAAACTTTTTATCTTCCATGTTTATTTTATTCTTCAAACTACCCGCATAACCGTAAGAATATTTAGCATCCTTAATGAATTCAAATATCTTTGCCCTCTCATTAGGTAAAACCGTATGCGGTGCTTGTGAAACCTTTTCTTTTCTTGATGTTGAGCCCTTTTTCTTCCACCACAATTCCTTCCGAATCCCTTATTTTTCCAAACCTTCTCGAGCCTTAATGTCATCTTTGGTCTTTCCTTGAAGACCATAAATAGTATCAATGATGTTATCAAATACATTCTTTTCGATATGCATGACATCCAACAAATACGGTTGTCTCAATGTGCTCCAATAAGGTAAATCATAGAAAACGCTCACATGAGTCCCATGATCAGTCGAGTTTTCGACTGATTTATGGCCATTCTTCACTATAGTGTTGGATCGTTTCCGACATTATTTTGATGTCATTTTTCCTCTATCTCTACATTTCAGGTAAAAAACAAGTTTCCCCCATGGTCAAGGCCTAAATATCAAGATTGGTTGAAAAATAGAAGTTTCGGCGCAAAATAGGGAGTTTCGGGGCAAAACCGAGCAGATTGACCTTTTTGCGACTTGTTTTGGACGCTTAGGGCACATACGGTGTCCGAATTGATTGATTCAAAACTCGTTGGAAAGATAACTCAAAGGGCTACAACTCTCCAGTTGACGCTAAAACCAAATTCGGACGGGAAGACCACCCAAAAGGCCCCAGTCGGTCGACTGAGAAGTGCAGTCAACCGACTGACTAAAACTTCTGGAGCTCATCAAATTTCACACATCCCAGTCGACCGACTGGATCAAAAACTCAGATTTTGAGACCCAGATTTCAGCCGAATCTATAAATAGAAAGAGGGCTTTTTGACCAAAGTGTGGAGGTTTTTGGGGACAAGAAGATCAAGAAAAGAGGTCAACCAAGGTCATCAATCATCAAAAGATCCAACCTAAGAGAAGAAGAGAAGATCAAAAGGGAGTTCAAGGATTAACCATCCTCCTTCCTTTACACTTTTCCATTCCCTTTGTTGTGTGCTTCATAACCTACTCACACCATGTTTTCTTACATGAGGTGTGAGTAGTGATCTTTTGTTTTGAGGGTCTTATGACTGTCCTTGGTACTCTTTGATCATGTATACACATTGAACATACAATCTATGATGTTGATTTCATTATCTCTTGTGCTTATTCTTTGACATGTTACCAAGTGTTTGATAAAAATGCCTAAGTGACATGTTGGTCTTAGAATTTGATCTAAGTATCGAGAGAGCTTAGTGATGATTTGGATAAGGAGAAAATGATCATATCTCGTGTTTATGAGAGTAAATGCATGAATGTGAGGTTGACTAGAACTTAATGCATATAGCATTTATTACCTTAGGAAGAGATTCCAAGGATAATAGTGCTATAGAGTGAATCAATAAATTGAGAAAGTGAGGTTCTAACTAGGAGAACTTAATTCAAACGAGTTTTTATCTACCTTAGTCTAAGCTAGGTTTTAAACCAATTGACACATATGAATGAATTAACTCTTGTGTACATGATCATTGGGAAATTGCCAAGAAGGGGAGTAACCCCTCGAAACACCTCTTACTTATCTTTTATCCTCAATTACTCGCCACATAGGATTTAGAATATACAAACCCTTATACATTTTGGTTTAGAATAGACGAACGGAAACATAATCTTACATAGTGCATGTGCTTGGCTTGCTCCTCTTGGTTCGACCCGATACTTTACCGGTATTATAAATGTTTTGACTTACTACCAACCCTCTCTTCATTGATACTATTTAGAGGTGAAAAAGAATAGTTCGTCAAATGGCGCTGTTGCCGGGGAGCAACTAGTTAGCACATCCCTAGACTAGATTGTGTGGAAGTTCCGACTATTCTTGTGAATATTTTTCCTTTTTCTTATACTTGTATATTCTTCTTTTTCTCTCATATCCCTTACTAACTTACTCTATCTTGTTTTGCGAGGATGGACCCCTACAACCAACGAGTCTTTGCTAATGGAGAATACTACCAAGAGGAGGAGCAACCATATTCTTATTTTCAAGAACTTGGCTATCAAACAAATTATTCCACTCCAAATTGGAATGATGGCCAACGCTTTGAAGTTGAAGACTCCTACCCTCCATACCCTCAACCACCAAGCGAGCCCTCAAACTCAGACTCTATATTGGCCATGCTCCTTGAGATGAAGCAAGAAATGAGGGATCTTAAACTATCCACTCAAGATATGCATGCTCACATCGATATGCTTCAAGCTAGGGTAGGACAACAAGCAATGGACATTGAGAGCTTGGATGGGGAAGGAGAGATCTCCGAAGAAGGAGAAGTCCTTAAATCTAATGCCTCAAGGGAAGAATGGGATCGAGAAAGGGAGGATGAATTTTGGAGAGCCGTCACCGAAGCTCATTACAACCAAAAAGATGGTGAATCTTGTAACGAGGACGAGATAGAATGCGAAAGTGAAGCACCCATCACCACTAGCATATCTCAAGATCATTCGAATGAGAATACACAAGAGTTCACCATTCCATCAACGCCTCGGCTCTCCGATGAGGAATTCTTCAATGATGATGCCTCTTACATAGAGGAAATACCTTTTATTGATGAAGTAGACTTCCTCCCTCCCGGTGTAGAAGAGCCTAAATGTGAACCCAAACTTCTTAATGAGGATAAGATAGAGGAAGAGCGCATAGAGACAAAAGGACTTCAACGGTAGAAAGACTTTGTTGAGGTTTTCATGGAAGAAACTAGAGGACAAACTCGCATTCAAGAAGACAAAAGTTTAGAAAGGGAGATTGAGGAATGGGCACCCAAGGGAATAAATGAAAACCTCAAAGAGGAGGTGCCCATCAAGCTTGAGATGAGTTATGAAGACCCTTTCTTCACTACTTCATCTCGAGACAAGTTTTGGAGCTTCTTGCCCTATTTTGAAAGATTATTCGGAAAAAGCTCCCATGACCCCTTAGTTCTTAATAGATCTTCATATTCGAAGGGGTCATGCTTCCAAAGGAAAGTCCATTGTAGACTTGATGGGAAGAAATTCAAATGGGATTTGAAGGTGGATTGACATGACCAAATCCAAGGCCCCGTGAGAAGGGATCCTAGCAAAGGACTTCTCAACAAGTGATTCTATGGGGCGCTTTGCTACGTCTTTGCCAAGACGGGAAAAATTAGGCCCTCGCGGGAGGTAACCCGGTTTGTAAGTGTTTCATTCTTGTTCATTTATATGTTTAAGTGTTTGGCATGATTTTGAGTAGCTAAAGCTCTAAAGTGTGGAGCGTGATACGTATTATTAGTGGATAAAATTTTAAGTGTGGAGTGAGTTCTACTCACTCCAATTCCACTTCACACCGGCACACCCCTCCAACTTTCCCTTGATCTTTCCATGCTTAATGATGTTGCCCATAGTGCTCATGTACCTTATTGGAAACTACTAGAGTGGAACTATATTGTTATGCCATGCTATGACTCTAGTTTGACGTTTTCTTGGCACTTAAGATACCTTGTGCACATTATGGAGGATGTAGATTACTTTCCTTGCTTGTATTCTATGAAACTTATGTCATGATGTTATCATGTGACTTGTGATGCTCTCTTGCTCATACTTGCGTTGCATAACCTTGTATGTCACTTGTTACTTTTAACCTCTCATGTGTTCTTGTGATCAAGGAAGTTATTTGCACCATGTATGATCACGTTTAGCACAATGGCGTCTTTTCTATTGGTGGGGCACATCTACAAACGAGGGGAGTTCCTATGCGCCTTTATCTCATTTTCTTCATTGTTTGCGCTTAGGGACTAAGCTATGCTTTAAGTGTGGAGTGGGTAGTCGCATAGTTCACTCATTTCATGCCATGCCTATCATTGTAGAATGAGCACTTGCATTCACGTACCTTATCCCTAACATGAGAGTGCTTTTAACCACATAGGCTTGTGACTATCGATTCTAAATCCCTATAAATCACATCTAGCCTATTTGTCACATTTATTGGATCTAGAACTTAGAACCGACCTAGTCCCTTGAGTGTGCATTCTTGTGAATCAATGTCATTGCTATCCCTTGTCTATCTAATTCTCTAAGTATTTTCCTTGAAATACCTTGGATTGAGTTTTAGCAAGCACTTTTAAAACTTTCACGAAAAACTTAGACCCTTTGAATGCTCCTTGGTGACTTGAGTTTCTCTAACATGGTGCCTTGTTCATGTTTGTTCCCGCACATTCCATACACATTTTGAACATATTGTCAAGTTTTAAGTGTGGAGTCAAAAGAGGGCGAAAAATAGGCCCCAACAAAAAAAAATTGTGGTCAAAGAGGGCAAAGCCCCGACTAAAAACTTTCTCAAGTACTAGAGAAGTTTTGCTTCAAAAAAACGATACAAATGCCGGGGGTTAGGAAGAAAAGTTCCCCCTCGAAAGCATATATAGGCCAAAGGCCATTTCAAAAAGAAAATAAGAAGCACTTAAAACTTGACTCTATGTTTTCCTCCATTCTTCATTTGTGCGGGATTCATCATTTGCATTGTGTGCTAGTTGGATTAACTCTTGGACGACCCTTGTGCTTGCACGGGAACTACTATTTTCTATACTTGGTTTATAAGAACTCTAGTGTCGAACTCCTCTTCCCTCACGGATTATGGCTTTAGCGCCTAAAACTTGGGAATGAGTTTCATGTCGCAAGCCAATGGACTAGCCCTAGGTAGCATAGGCGAGCGGTTGACACTCTTTTGTGCAAACTAAACTATCACTCTATTGTATTGCCTTGAAAATGAGTAGATCTTTGAATGAGACTTTTGATAGCTCTAGTATTGATACAACCTCATTGGTACTCATATGGTTCAAAAGTTCTTTTGATGATATTGTGATGATAGTCCTAGTTTGGGGTGAGGGATGGTTTTGAGAAATCCTCGCCTCGGTTAAGTACTCTTGAATTCATTCTCATGGGATAGGTGCATTTGGGATTTGTGAGTATTCCCATTTCTGAAAACTCTCACGAGACTATAACTCGTCCACTAGGGTAGCCTAGGGGTTTAAAGGCTTAATGCATACGCTAAATGCATTCGTAACGCCTACGAAAAGGAGCTAGTTAGATTGTACATACCTTTCATTTTTCTTTCAATAACATGTTTAGAAATAATGATCGAGACCTTGTGAAATCTAGTGAGGCAAATAGACGAAAAACATAGCACCACTAGCATTTCGATATTTGCATGACCTTGACATATTTTCATACTTTGTTCGGGACGAACAAAACTTAAGTGTGGAGTGGGTAGTCGCATAACTCCTCCTTCACACCTTTCGGTTTAAAATCAGGATGCAAGCTAAGTATGGGGTACTCATGGCTAAGCATGGTACTCAAAATCTCCTCTCCTGTCACCGAAGTGGGGCATCTCGTAGTTCCAATTCCCCATTGAACTTACTGGCTGCATGCCTCCATAAATGATCTCTATCAAGCCATCTGCGATGACCTTGGTATGACATTCTCCCCGCTAAATGATGAGCATCAACATCATCCAAACATAATGGGCAAGCTTTGTATCCTTTGGATTTCAAACCTCCCAACATCCCCAAGCTCTCATGTTGAATGGAGAGCTAACATGTCTATCAAATGTGAGTACTCCGGTGTCCCACAACATATTCAATTCATCAATCAGCGGTTGCATGAACACGTTCAAGCCGCCCGGAGATTTTGGACCAGAAATTAACATAGTAAGAATGTTAAATTCTTTCTTCATGCACAATGAAGGTGGCAAATTGTAAGGCATCACGACAATTGTCCAAGTGCTATGAGAAAGAGCAGTAGCCCGAAAAGGGTTGAAACCATCTGTGGCCAATCCAAGACGCACATTTCGAACGTCTTGAGCAAAATCAAGAATTTTTTTGTCTAAGTCTTGCCATGCTTCGCTATCTGCAGGATGTCTGATAAGACCTTTCTTCAATTTTCTTTCTCCGTGCCACTGCATCTCCTTAGCTATATGCGGTGACATGTAGAGTCGTTGTAATCTAGGAGCTAAAGGGAAGTATCGTACCACTTTTCTTGGAATCTTGCTATTACCATCAATGTGTAAGTACCTCGTCGATCGTCGTGTTACACACCGGATAATGCTCTAGGTTCTTCAAGTCTTTATAGAATAGGACACAACCATATTCACTTGCGTGAATAATCTCATATCCCATACCCATATTCTTCAAAATTCTCTTAACCTCACGATACGTACCGGGATAATTGTTTGGGCTCGGAAGGAGTTCTTGAGTTATCTTCAAATGATCGTTAAAGCTCTTGTCGGACCATCCATTATCAACTTTAACTTTCATTGCAGTTAAAATGGTGCCCAAAATAGTTTTATCACTCCCCACATATATGGGAGTTTGTGCTTCCGCAAGAAGTTTTTCATACTTCTCATGCACATCCTTGCCAAAAATGTCATTTTCAATGTCCTCATGTGTATCGTGAAAAGGGAAAGCGTCGTTAAGCATCTCTATTGTAGGATTCATGTAATAAGAATCACCTTCTCCAATAGTACTCCCACAACTCGTTTCCATAACAAATTGGCGACGTTGTGCATATACCGAAGATGAAGCCTCTGATTCTTCCCCATGATATGTCCAAGTTGTGTACTCTTGCATTATACCATTGCTAAACAAATGTGTTCGGATTTCATCCGATGGTAATTTAGCGTGTTGCAACCTACAACGCCTATATGGACATTTATGTGTAGTACTCCGAGGTTTGTTTTGTTTGGCAAAGTTTGCGAAATTCATAATCCCTTTGTGAAACCGCGGATCACATTTGTCCGACAAATACATCCAACTCTTGTCCATGGTTCCTATATCCAAATATGAAACAAATAAAGGGGAATTAAGCCAAACCATATATTATTCCATCAAAAGGAGAGGTACCAAAATGCAGCAAATGCCCATGCAATTCTACTCTTACGCCCAAATGCTACTAGCTAGTAAATTCTCTACACACTCTTATAATAAAGCAGCAAAAATGTGCTGCAGCAACCAGCCCAAAAAATGGACACAAGTGCTGCTACGACGCCAATCTGCTAGCTCTCTCTGCAGCAATGGTGTAGTGTGTATTGCTACCCGCTAGCTCTCAATCTCATCCCCCATATGCATGGCCCCTGCGCTGCTAGCTCTCAATCTCAATTTCATAATAATCTCATCCCAAAATTTGCCAAGGCAACTAAACTATAACTTCAAAATAAGAGTGGAAACAATGGTAATCAAAAATGACAATCATATGAGTAAAAAGTGAGCTCTTACCTTCAAAAAGAGTGCTTCACATGAAGATTTTACCAAAACATATGTAAAACCCACTCCGTTGGAGCTGCAGAGGATGTCTCCTACAAATTGGGTCTTTGGAAGTTCAGATGCAGTACAAAGGTAGGTGAAAAAAAAATGAAGACATGGGTGTACCTGAGTTATGTTCTGTGAGGAGCGCTCAAATGAGAACCCCTCTTTTTTCGAGAACCTTGAGAACCTTCTTTATGCATTTTCGTTTTTGCCTAAGTCCACTTTCCGAAACTGCACAATGTATGAAAAAAAGTGAGTGGGACACGTGGCACCTCCACATTCAAAAATGCACGTTGATCCAATGGTGAGATTTGGGGTCTCAGGTTCTCAAATTTTTAGGGGTTCTCAACCGAGCGCTCCCCTATGTTCTGCATTTAATTGTTATACTTTTAAGCGACATACTTTGATATCAGCGTCGCTTAAAACTAAAACGGTTGGTCACTATCTTTAATGGCGAATCAATTTCAAACTTAAAGTCGTGACTCAATGCCAACTACGCTGGGTCGATCTAATTTTCATGATTACGGGACATAATATAAGTTGTCGCTAGGCGGACGTCGCAAAAACATGGTAACGTGACATTTTTATTGCGTCGCTTAAAACGATGTCACATAAACACTATAACGGGACATAAATATCATGTCGCATTAAATTAAGTTGGGTTAACATCTTTATGCGACAACAGTTTTGGCGTCGCTTAAACTTCTGTCGCATAATAATGTTTTAGCGACAAATATATCAAATCGGAGTCCTATAATCCATTATATGCGACAATGTTCAAAGTATGTCGCGTAGGATGTAAAATGGTGTAGTGACGGCACCCCATAATTTCTGAAAAAATTGAACTGTGTAACATTCCTTCTGCGACATACTATTTACACATACTTGTTGATCTTTCCCCCCAGTCAATACGTGTGTCGATCAGTATTCTATACAATATGAATGACCTTGTACGGCAGAAACTCTAGAGGTCCTTGATAAGAATTTTTATTTTTTTGTTGAACCCTCTTATTTTAGATACATTATTATGTCTTCCTTTGCATAGATGCAGGAGACTGAACTCAGCAATCCGCAAGCTCACGAAAGCCTGCTTGGCAGCGGCACTAACTTCTCGGAGACTGGGACATCTTCAGACACTGAGAGGATATAAAAGCATCTTGGATATTGCTTAAATACACCCATCGAGTTCGTTGTCATCGATAATTCTTTTTGCAGATGCTAATATAACAAAGCGGCTGGTAAAACTGTTGGCTGTGTATAAACGCGTTGAAACAGTTTTAATGAATCTAGTCGCCACGCAGGAACTTGCGAATATATTCACATCTAGACCATCTTGTAGCTGCTGGCATGTTGCTGTCCTTAACCGAGTAGTCTTATATTCTGGAATGGCCTACTTCCATGTAGAAAAAAATGCACAATGAGAAACTGTCAATATGTATTTAAGTAGAGAGATGGTGCCATGGATGTTGGCATTGAACAAAAGTTGTATTGATTGACTAGAACAACATTTTTTTTAATGAGTAGAACCATAGGTTAGGAGTCGAGCTGGAATACTAGAGATTTCCCTCTGTAACATACTGAGCAGACAGTCCGGCACTCTTAGCCAATTCCCTTCTGGCTTTTTCGCTCTGGAACACCATAAAGATTGGAACCTACTATTAAAAATGGGACTTATCTAAGATGATGAAAAAAAATGAGAGCAAGGGAGAATGAGTCGAATGCAACCATGCCACAGCTGCATAGTTTACATGTCTATCAAGATGCACAGTCCAAATTTCAACCAAACAACAATAGGAAATCTAGGCCAGAATCCACATTATATAGCTTTGCTGCACGACCAAGTAAAAAAACACATTTACAAGAGTAAGCAAGCATAGTACATCCGAATTTCACCAAACACCAAAAGGAAACCTAGGCCAGATTATGTCAGCATTGCTGCAACACCAAGTAAAAAATGCATTTACAAGAGCGAATGGCGACATAGACTAAGCCTATACTGACAATCACAGTCAATAAGAGTTAAAATCTGCCTTGTTCACTGGGTCAAATACCATCCACCATATTTTGCATTACTCAAGTTCTGGATCACCTTAAACTGCTACATCAAAAGAAAATGTACAGAGGGGCAGATTAGTGACCAAACAGAGTTGGGGCAAAAGAGCATTGACCTGATGCTCCTTTGCACGTTAACTCTGACTGCAGGTAAATGGACGCAACTGGGTTAAGTCCCATGGCGTCTCACTGTCATTTGCTTCCTTATTACATCATGAGTCATGGACATCTTGGACCATCAATGTAATACGCTTACCACTATCTGCTCGGAGGACATCCCCTTTGAATCCGATCTGGGAGGAGACAAAGTTTACGGCAGTCGATAAGTTTCACTCAAGACACTGACTAATAAAAGAACAGTATGTGCATCATGAGTGATTTACCTCTGTAGGAACATCAGGCGTGAACCATCGCAAAAGCACTCCCAAGTGTACCACGGCAGGAATTAATTTGAAAAGTAATGGGGTGGTGACCTGTTCAATTGCATTCATAAATCATAACAACATTCACTTTGCTACCACATAGCATTCTAAAATACTAAACCATCAGACTCCAAGTATATTAAATTAGTTATGCTCAATGCTGTATTTTAAAATCAGATGATAGGAAAACTCCATAGGGAATGCTTACCAGACTGAGAGCTGTTGTGCCGAGCAGCAGAAGATAAAGTTTACCCTTCAACATTGAAAAAATCAGCTCCCTTTACATACAAATGAAATAATTTAACTGAATATCGGAGGTACTCACTTCAACTAAATGAAGATTAGATGCACGACTAAGAAGAACGAAAGCAAATTCTCCTATTTGTGCAAGAGACATCCCAACCTGCGAAATTCAAAGCTCCTGTCACTCAGATTTGTAGTATGAAGTCAAAATTATATATTGAGAAGGTACACTACTGAGCTTACAAGCAATGCAGTCTTATTGCTGTAGCCAAATCCTTTAACAACAGCGGCTACCACAACAGTTTTTATGACAATCACTAATAGCACAGCTGCTAATAAAATATCAACATGATTCCATAGGAAATGTACATCAATTAACATGCCAATGCTGGCAAGAAAAAGTGCAGCGAAGAAGTTGCGGATGGGTTCAACCTATAGAGGCATGACACAGAAGATAAGGAATCAAGTAAGGTAACAAATAATACTCACCTAATAAGACACTAGAGGACCCAATTTACTAAATGAAGTAACACTTATTCATCACAAGTTTCTCAACAGCTAACGAAGTACTATGAAACTTCACATATTTTAATTAACACTTGGAGTTCCGTTAACTCCAATTAAAGCCCACTGAATTTGGCCTTTGTACTTAAAAAATAACTGGCCGATGTGTTTCTGTTCTTAGTTGAACCTTCCTCTTTACATATAGGTTAAGGTTTGGGTGTGAGCCCCTACACGACAGCTGGTAACACTATCTCCCTCTTCCAGACCGGTGGTCTAAAATTCATTAACTTTAACTAAAAGTTCATTTCGGATCCACACATTCAGTGCCTCTATTTATTTTTGGTAAGGCTACAAAACTTTGACTGATGCTCATTCATTTCTGACCTTTGACCCAAAATTTACTAAAGATGATAAAGGGGTTCAAACCTTCACTATAAATCTGCTCAACTTCAAACTAGCCTTTATTGTACAAAGAAAGTTCAACTACTTGTACGTTGTAACGTAACATCGCTACTTGTACCAAACAAACAACCTGTCTATTTAAATGGAAAGGGACATATGGTCTGCTCTATATTATATCTAATAGTAGTAAGACAGCACTACAGTGAGATTTGATATATATTACTTGTTCAAGTGTATGTTGAGCAAGATCTGTTGTAGATATCATCACTCCGGCAGCAAAGGAGCCCAGCTCAAGGCTCAGTCCAAGTTTATCACTAGACTGGAAAAGACATTTTATGGTTATCACCACTGGATGAGACAAATAACTTGTAAATTTATTTTCAATGATATAAGTTTAAGATGAAATAATGAGACTGACCCAAGCAACAAGTAAGCAGAATGCTACAGATGCCAACTGATAAAGTTCATTGGTCTGCATGTTCAAGCAGTGTCAGGTAATACAATACAGGAATCAACTATATTCACCATATTTTCATAATTCTACCTGTGATGATAAGCTTATCATTAACTTGAGGAACCAAGGCACACAAGTACGCGCAAATATTGACAAGGCAACCAGAAATGCAATCAATATCACCAACCTGAAAGAAAAGATAATATCAGCATTATGAACCAGTTAAACTCTACTCTGCAATCTAGAGCATTTGCCCAAACTCAATACTGACTTTTAAATCTTCATCGTAAAAACCCCCATAAACCTTGACACAGTCCATCTTCCACCAAGGAAAAAAGAGACTAATCTGACCAGACACTGACTGAATTTATAATGATTCTAATAAATTGGGGCTTTAATCAGTCCCCAAACCAAACAACCAGAGCTTGATATTTTGCTTGTACAAGCCAAGGGTATGTTTATGTTCACCTCACACTAAACACCAATTTACATTCACAATTCAACTTTGTTCCGGTCTTAATTGTCTTGCAATTATATAAATTTCAGCTCAGTTTCAGCGTCGCCATAAAGAACAAGAACACATCCAAATGCCAAGGTAATCTATTGTACATAAAATACCCTAAAGAAAGTAAGACATTGATCTAGTAAAATCCATTATATTTTTCATCAGCTTATTCTCAAGGACACCTCATTAGTTCTTTTTTCTTTTTCCTTTTTCAGATATAATTTACCAAGACAATGAAATCATCAACAAGGGGTTGCATTGCAATGGAAAGTAGAGGAATCTCAAACATTGTTATGAACTTCCAGATAATAGATGAAAAGTTCAAATAAGGTCACTTGGTTACTAATAAGCAGACATCAGTATATAGGTAGACAGTTTCAACATCATACTAGTAAGCTCATGTTCTTATTAGAGATCCAATCACTTCAACGTAAAATAAGTTGAATCTCTGCTGTAGTAAATTGGTCATGCTTTCTTTCTCACTTACGATTTAGTCATGGATATTACGCCCTGAAGGACTCCAGAAGTTCCACCCAGAACTGGGAGAAGAGCAAACAGCAAACCAACAGCACAATCCTGGAAGTCAAAAGACAGCATGTTATATCACAGAGGAATACAATTTTAACAATTAAAAGTTGAGAGAAAGTGCCAACCTGCAGGATGAGGGTACCGATAGTGACTTGACCATGTAGAGCGTTGATACTATTTCTTTCCATCAGAAACTTCAGCACCTGGTGAAGCATGATGAATTTACTCGATTACAAAAGAGAACCAGGAAAGTGATACAGCCAAATACGTCAAAGGTCTTTTCATGAATTGCTTTCTTAACAGCACTGTTTGATTACATATGTGTCATTTTTTTCACAATCATATTGCTTTGTTTGTTCTTTTTTCAAAACTTCTCTTTAAATAGTATTATTGTAGGCAGCCTAATGAGTTCTCCCATTATAGTAAAATGTATCTCACAGCAAAAGAAAACTACCTTTAGTGTACTGTGACCATGTTCATAGGAGAGAAGAAAGTAAAAACAGTTACCACTGCAGTCGAAGACATGGAAAGAAAAGTTCCCACGAACACTCCCTCAGAAGGCTTACCGCCACATAACTAGTAAAAACATGCAGAAAGATATATAAGATGTAAATAACAATAAATTACCATACAATTGAATTAGCAGGAGTCAAAATCAACACAACATCAAAATCGGAAAAAATGACAAAATTCTGGCCTTGATAAATGTATGTCTTTCTATTAAAAGAACGTCAAACACTTCTGGAAGTAATTGAACCAAACAAATTACACACTAAAACATAAGTCACATGCCCTATTTTTCTCTCAACTCAGTACAATCCGTTTTCTTCATATATGTTACAACAAAAACTATACATTTGACAAGACTAATGTTTATTATTTTATGGAGACACTGGTCATACCGAGGCTGTTATGCCACACAAACACATAAAAAGGAATATCTGAAGTAAGCCGCCTAAAATTGCAACGGCTCGAACAACCCGAAGCTGCATAGAGTAAAAGAGAACTATTAGTAACACTGTATGTTGGTAGAGAAGATGTTCATTTTCAGTAGAGAAGATGTTCATTTTCAAACAAAAGAAATAAGAGCCAACTTTTGTGGCGGAGAATTCAAGCCCTAATGCGAAAAGAAGGAAAATCACTCCGAATTGTGCAACCGTCTCAACCTGCATTCAAGAATGAAGTTGTAACATAAGAAAATTATATCGAAATGTGAGACCCAGTTCTATCAGTTGTTTGCTCACTCCTAATAGTGTAAAGTCTTAATAGCACAAACAACTTGGTATTTTGATTGTTGAATATGCAGCAATCAAAACTGGTCTTTAATGGCATGTGAACTGTGTTACCAACAAAACAAACAAGCAATGGGATATGTGCTGGTATTTTTACTACACAATAAGCTTGATCAACTTTTACTGTACAAAGATTAATCCCAGCGTTGCACTGCAAAAAACACCTTTTGGATTTCCCTGCTAGGGGTGCAAGCGTTGGAAGACAGAACTTCTTCAAACAATAATGGCTAATACAACTTTGTATTTGATTGTTGGGTATGCTGCAATAAACTGCTCTTTATGCACGCATATGGGGATAGTGAACTGTCAAATCAACAGAAAAATGAAACATGGGGAAATGTGCTGGTATTTTTCACTATATGATAAGCTTACTCCTCACAAGCAGTAGTCCTAGTGTTGCACTTTCAAATGATTTGTTCGATTTCACTACTAGTTGTGTAAGCATTACAAGATAGAAATAACTACGCGATCAAGATACACATTGAGCATCTACAACTACAAGTTCCAAACATCCAACCCTGTAATGAAAATTGCCATTGATACAAGAAATCACAGCTGTTAGATCAATTTTTTTTATAGGTATCTGATAAACAGATGATGATGTGGCTGCCATCGTGTTTGCCAGGCAGTTAGTTCAGATTATTTTGTAGGCAGCATAAATCAAAAGTCACGAATCTTTTACTGAAAGGTGGCATAGGTGCATCAATAACAAGATGACATCTTCTTAGCCATATTCCATGTATAAGGGTTAGCTGAACATAAAATGACTCCAAAACTCATAATTGCTGCCGGCTTTGACAAGTAAAGGCACACTAAAAGAACCTTAATCATTATAGAGGACGTACTTGAACCATTTCACTGACAAAATTCAATCCACCGGGCCCAATAACGGATCCTGCCAGTAGATACCCAGTAATGACCTGTATAAACAACAGGGAAATACATATATGTATATATAGTAACCCTTAACTGGGCAATATGTATCAGTGTTGACTGTTATTGAACTTTATGAGCATGAGGCCAGAAATGTATACAAATGCAGATAAAAGAAATACAAGGAAATAGTCAAGGTCGTACTGGTTGTCCAGCACAAGCAAATGCAATGCCACCACAAGTGGCAGAGACAATGACAACTACCATATCTGATATCAATCTGTAAACGTAATGAAAAAACTTTAACCATACACTGCATAAGGATTAATAACGAAAAAATCTCTGGTGGCGAATGGTGCATTATTTTTTCAGAAAAATCAATTTACCTCAAATCTAATTGCAAGACAGGATACTTCGACTTTGTACTTGATATAATAAAGACATTATCCTGAATACAAGAGCAAACAGAATATTATGATCACCAATAACTAGTCAGTTCATTTTTCGATGCTGGTAAATTCACTATTTTCAACTGCAAGAGCTTGGTAGTGGTACAATTCATACAACGAAGACTACCTTTCTATCAATCAATGTTGGTGTTTCTTCTACTCGGTTTTCAGCATCTAGATTGAAGACATCATGAAACTGAAAGGACCTGAAGACAGCAATCAAACTCAAATGAGCATGCTAGTACCATACATATATAAAGCAGTGAAGTGTATATAAGTAAAGCATATAAAAACATTCTATCTAAAGCCAAATAAATCAATCTGATAGTCAGGTGCGTAGAGGAAAGATATACTTGTCTTCCTTTGTTTCATTTTTCTTCGGTTTGACTCTGGCAACAGTTTCCAGGACTGCCTAATGGTAACAAAACAAACATTGCAGAAAACTTATTACCTTGAAATTAAACAAATTGTAAGAAGCCAATCACTACTCACTACTGTCTCTTTATTATATGGGCACATTATACAAATAAAGGATAGTATTCGCTGAAGAAAGCTGAAAAGGCCTTTTGCACAGCTAAAATACATATCTTAAAGATGATCTCAGAAGAACGAAACACATCTCTATTGACTCGCTAACTCCGTAGCAATGTTATTCGAGAGTAAATCAAAAAGTGGTGTGGTCGTAGCTATGATGGATCTTACAGATCTCATCAAGTCTTCAAACAAAAAAAGCCACATCTTTATGTAAGTAAGCCCAGAGTTTCCCATGCCATGATAGTTGATACTAATCAGTCCGATTGTTTCTCAATCAAAGGAAAAAACAGTCTGATTACATTACAGGAAACTACACATGAAACATTCAATCACATTAAATTTCACAAATATCTCCATTCCAAATAAACTGAAAATAAAAAATAAAAACCACGAATGTATGATTTCATAGGTAGGGTTCATTCCAATGTTTTTTCTCTCTTCGATATGTCATATTCATCTAGACGAATTGAACAGACGCGGGTCTTCCAGTTTTTTGTTGTCATATAATCATGAACATGTATTGAAGCAAATATCATACAAAGGGATACACAAAATTCTTTGGGAGACTTAAACTTCTTTCGTCCATACACGACCTAAAACTGGCTAGAAAAGGAAGTATGAAAAGCTTGATTTGATTTCAATACTTTCCAACAGCAAGACTGAAAATGTATTACTAACCTGCTGGTCATTGACACTACTATTGAAGCTTCCAGCATCAGTGCCTGAAGAAAGAGAAGTAATTAGGAAATACCACATGCTACCTCCACTCGCGAGGAACCATAATTGAGCCATGCCAAATATGCAGTTTGGCACTCAATTGAAACTACTAAAGGGCTGAAAAAAACAGAACAAAAGGGTAACCTGAACATAAATATCAGTCCCTAAAACCCTAAGCTGCATCGAACCAATCAAAAATTAGAAGGAAGGAAGGTCAGAAATAAGGACTCGCCTGTAGTCTGCTCATCATTTTCTGGAAACTCCTTCTCGAGAGCTCGATCAATTATATCAGCGAAGCTGTCCGATCTCGAGTTGGTTACATTAATAGCGGTGGCATTATTCACCTGGATACCCAGTCCCTCCACTTCACTCGCGGTGACCACCAAGCCGCAACAATTGAGTAATACAGCCGCCGATACAAAGACTAACAGCCGCAACCGCAGCCAGGTCGGTCGACACAGCATCCCCGTACCCATTGCGGGAGGCTGAAAAGGAAGCGGCGTAAGACGAATCAGCGGAGTCGCAAGGAGCTTCGCGGTCGAGGAGTGAGTGGTTCGTGAATAGTGTCGCTTTTGTTGCAGAGCGATGATGCTGTCTGACAGTCGGACTCTATTGCCGAACGAGATCGATCACTTTTCCAATTACCGAAAACGCCCTTCGTTGTTGTCATTACCAAAAAAAGACGGTTCAACCGGGATCGATCACGAGATAAGATTCTAAAATTTGATCCAACTCTATATAAGGGGAGTACTCGGTTGAGGTAATGTTGTAAGAATGAGGCAGTGAGGCATGATCTTGGTCATTGATCATATTGATCTAATGGTTGAGATTTAAAGATGTGGTAGTGGGATTTTACTGTTTACTTTTTACTGTTGATGGATTTTAGTAGTGGTACACGTGGCGCACCCACAAAGTACGGGGGGTTAGATGTGTGGTTGAGATCGTGTCTCACTGTCTCATTCTTATTTACCTTGCCTCATTTGAACGCTCCTCTCTCTATAAAAAACGTTTATCACAAGGTCATTCTATTTAGGGAAAAGTACAGTTTGGGTACCGGAACTTGCACCATTTTCCAATTTGTGGGCTGAACTATAACCATTTTCCAATGTGTGGGCTGAACTATAAAAATTTCCAGACAGGGGGCGAACTATCAAATAATTTTCCAGACAGTGGGCGAACTATCAAATAATTTTCCAAAAAAAGTGTTCCTATTTGTAAAAAATTAATAAATTAATATAAAAATTCAAAAAACTCAAAAAATTTATAAAAATACAATTTTTAATAAAAAGGAATATAAATTATTTGATAAATAAAAATTAGAAACTTTGCGAAAAATTAAACACAAAATGAAAAAAAAATTAAATATTTTTTGCAAATTTCCCCTACAAAAGGTAAGACTTCGACAATACTATATGGTTGAATAAAAATAGTTTAACCATTTGATGTGAATATCAATTTTTTTCCATAATACCCCTTATATAGTTCAAACTAGATAGGAACAATAATTAATATTTTCTTGAATTATTTGTAGGGGAAATTTGCAAAAACAAATAAAAATATTTTTCATTTTGTGTTTAATTTTTTGTAAAGTTTCTAATTTTTATTTATCAAATAATTTATATTCTTTTTTATTAAAAATTGTATTTTTATAAATTTTTTGAGTTTTTTGAATTTTTATATTAATTTATTAATTTTTTACAAATAGGTACACCTTTTTTGTAAAATTATTTGATAGTTCGCCCACTGTCTGGAAATTTATTTGACAGTTCGCCCCCTGTCAGGAAATTTTTATAGTTCAGCCCACACGTTGGAAAATAGTGATAGTTCAGCCCACAAATTGGAAAATAATGATAGTTTCGGTACCCAAACTGTACTTTTCCCTTCTATTTATGGACATCTTTTCGTAGTTTAGACCAACTTGTCTAGTTACTTCTCTTTCCTGTCGTAGGTACTCCAGATGGTCAACTTTTGATCAAAATCAAAAAGTTCGTTTGTTTTTTTTTTTAAAATTTCATATATTTTTTAATATTTGATAGACTTTTAATGTTATTTCTGTTATAAATGGTCTGCACATAAGGAGAAAAATATGTCATGTGGGACCCACACCAAAGAAAATGAGATGTAAATTGAGTGAAATGCGGATGTATGTTGGGTAAGTTGTAGTATAAATAGAAGTGTTCGGGTGAAGGATAAAATACACCCTCACCTCCTCCTTCTCTCTAGTTATTCAATAACATTTGAGTGCATTTGAGTTCTAATGAGTCCCAAAGCTTTTCCATATTCTACAAGGTAATTATAACACGTTATCAGCACGACTCTGTGTCAGCTGAGTAGTATTTTACTTTAACCTTTTCTGTTTATAATTTCATTCGTGTATAATATCGATTTACTATATTGGCGGATTATCCCTTATAGTAAAACGATGTGATTTACACCGTACTTAATTATATACATGTATAACATCATTTAACTACAGATGGACGGTTTTTCTTTACCGCCGTAGTAAATGATTTGATTTACATTTGATCCGTTAATTATTTATATTTACACTAAACTAATTACATACTTGTGTTTACACCATACTTTATTATTCCAAGTATATCATCATTTATTACAGATGGACGGTTTTACCGCCTTATTAAATTATATGACATACATTTGATCAGTTAACTATTTACATTTGCTTTAAACTAGTTACATGCTTGTTTGATTTATTTATACATCTATTTACTTCATTTTTCTTTGAACCATATTTGCATAATTTATTTGATGATATTACATTGTTAATTTACCATTTTACCCTTAGTGCTCAACGGTAACAAACGACAACTAAATTGTTCCCAACGGTAACAAACGGCTATATTTTTTCCCTATAAATATGTTTTCATTCAACTACACTAAATCACATTTTCTCTTCTACTTCACACTTCAAACACACTCAAAATTTCCAAAGCAATAAAATGTCTAGCTTACTATTGGTCTTTGTTGCAACAATTATTGTAGTACTCACTATTTGTAATTTCACCGGGGATCTAACACCGGATGAATTTTATAATTGTTTAGCAATGCTAGGATTCATGTAAGCTTTTTTCTTCTTTACACTATTTGTAGACTTGTATATCTTGAATTAATAAAAATTACTTGTTTTGTTTTAGTTAACATCATGACAAACTTGGTGAAACTAGACTTCAGTCCCCTTGACATTGCTGGGACCAATTACATGTCCTGGACAATGGACATAGAAATACATTTGCAATCAATGAGTCTCATTGAGACAATCAAGGAGGGAAATAAACCCTCGGAAATAGACATGGCAAAATCTTTGATTTTCATTCGCCGTCATCTACATGAGGATCTAAAAAATGAGTACCTCACAGTGAAAAAATCTCAAAGAGAAATATGACCATCAAAAGGCTGTGATGCTCCCAAATTTACCGCGATGAATGGACCGCTTTACGGTTCCAAGACTTTAAAAAAGTCAGTGAATACAACTCTGCAATGTTTAGAATTGTAACCCATTTGAGGTTCTGCGGAGATATAAAAACAGATGATGGGACTATGTAATCCCCCTTTTGGGAATGAAGCCAAGTTGTCCGATGTTTATCTGCATGTTTTCTTTTAAGATCTGAAATAAACTAGTACAATGTTTTATTCCATTACCTTTCTTAACATATTCTTTATTTTTATTTAAAGTTAAAAATGGGAAGTAACGAGGCCAAGCAAAGGATTAATATTGAAGAAGTTTGCATACTCGATTGTCGAACAACACATAAAATCCTAAAGGATGAAACATTTTTCTCAAAAATAAAACCAACAGAAACTGTTGTGAATACAATATCCGGTCCAGTAGACCTGATTGAAGGAACTGGCATGGCAAACTTCACATTGCCAAATGGCACGATGTTTAAAATAAGCGATGCATTATATTCGCTAAGATCCAAAAGAAACTTATTGAGTTTCAAAGACGTATATCATGATGGATTTGATATTCAGTCTACAACTGAAGGTGCCAGGAAGTATATGTTACTTACAACAGATAAATCTGAAAAAAGCACATACTTGAAAAACTACCAATGCTTCCTACTGGATTGCATTATACGCATATATATGCGATTGAGACAAATGTGGTAGTTGCCAAACCTTCAATGTTAACCTTGTGGCATGACCGATTGGGTCATCCGGGTACAACAATGATGCGAAGGATTATTAAAAATACAAATGGACATTCATTAAAGAATGAAAAGATCCATCTAAGTAATAATTTTCCGTGCAAAGCTTGTTCTCTTGGAAAGCTAATAGTGAGACCTTCACCGGGAAAGGTTGAAAAAGAATCACCTGCGTTTTTAGAACGTATTCAAGGTGATATCTGTGGACCTATTCACCCACCTTGTGGACCATTTAGATACTTTATGGTATTAATAGATACCTCAAGTAAATGGTCACATGTATGTCTGTTATCAACCCGGAATGTGGCATTTGCTAGACTGCTTGCTCAGATAATTAAATTGCGAGCACAGTTCCCTGATCATACAATAAAGAAAATCAGACTTGACAATGCTGGTGAATTCACATCCCAGGCATTTGATGATTATTGTATGTCAGTGGGGATAAGTGTTGAACATTCTGTTGCTCATGTTCACACGCAAAATGGTCTTGCTGAATCATTGATCAAGCGCCTTCAGCTTATTGCTAGGCCACTTGTAATAAGAACAAAGCTTCCCACTTCGGTATGGGGTCATGCAATATTACATGCTGCGGCATTAATTCGCATCAGACCAAGTGCATATAATGATCACTCTCCAATGCAGCTTGCATTCGGACAAGTGCCAAATGTATCCAATCTGAGGATTTTTGGTTGCGCCATTTATGTGCCTATTGCACCGCCTCAAAGAACAAAGATGGGACCACAACGAAGTCTTGGGATTTATGTTGGCTTTGAAAGCCCATCCATTGTTAAATATCTTGAACCTCAAACTGGCAATATTTTCACAACTCGTTTTGCTGATTGCCATTTTAATGAGGAAAATTTTCCAACATTGGGGGATGAAAGAAAACAGCTGGAAAAGGAAATTACTTGGTTTGTACCAACATTAATGCATCTTGATCCTTATACAAGGGATTGTGAAAGACAAGTTGAAAAGATTTTGCATTTACAAGAAATAGCAAATCGACTTCCTGATGCTTTTACAGATACAAAGAGAGTAACAAAATCTCATATACCAGCTGTGAATGCTCCAGTTCAGATTGAAATTCCAAAGGAAAAATCTGAAAACAAAGTGAATCATGAAATCACAACGCGCCCAAAACGTGGGAGGCCACCTGGTTCTAAGAATAAAAATCCTCGCAAAGTTATAGCAACGGATAGACGAGATGAGTCTGTAATGGAGGAACAAATTCCTGTAGAATTACAGGACCAGGAAAATCAAGAAATCTCGATGAATTATGCTAGCACATGCATTATATGCAACCGAAATGAGAATATCGATGATATATTCTCATATAACGTGGCTACTGATATCATGAATGAAAATAATGGAGATCCCGAGCCACGGTCGATTATTGATTGTAAAAGTCGACCTGATTGGTTTGAGTGGAAAAAGGCAGTTGAAACTGAACTAGACTCGCTTAATAAGCGTAACGTTTTTGGGCCTATAGTACTCACACCTAAAAATGTGAGACGTGTTGGATACAAATGGGTATTTCTAAGAATGAGAAATGAGAAAAATGAAATTGTGAGATACAAGGCTAGGCTTGTTGCACAAGGTTTTTCTCAAAGGCCTGGTATCGATTTTGAAGAATCTTATTCTCCTGTCATGGATGGAATCACGTTTAGATACCTTATAAGTCTAGCAGTACATGAGAAACTTAATATGCATCTCATGGATGTCGTTACAGCTTATTTATATGGATCACTTGATACTGAAATCTACATGAGAATTCCTGAGGGTTTTAAGATGCCTGAAGCATCAAGTTCAAAACCTAGGGAAAGATATTCAGTCAAGTTGGAAAGGTCCTTATACGGATTAAAACAATCCGGACGCATGTGGTATAATCGATTAAACGAATACTTATCACAAAAGGGGTATGTTAACGATCCTCTTTGCCCTTGCGTTTTTATCAAGAAAACGACATCTGGATGTGTAATTATCGATGTCTATGTTGATGATTTAAATATCATTGGAACAAATGAGGAGATTCACGAAGTGATCTCTTATTTGAAAAGGGAATTTGAAATGAAAGACCTTGGGAGAACAAACTACTGTCTCGGTTTACAGATTGAACACTTGCAGAGTGGAATACTTGTCCATCAATCAAACTACATGAGAAAGATCATAAAGTGGTTCAACATGGATAAATCTAATCCATTAAGTACCCCAATGGTCGTAAGATCCCTTGATGTTAATAAGGATCCATTTCGCCCTTGCGAGGACTCTGAAGAAATTCTCGGTTCAGAAGTACCTTACTTCAGTGCTATTGGAGCACTAATGTACCTTACAAATTGTACTCGCCCTGATATATCTTTTGCAGTTAATTTATTAGCGAGATTCAGTTCCGCTCCTATGAAAAGACACTGGAGCGGAATCAAGCATGTGTTTCGTTACCTTCAAGGAACGATTGATTTAGGATTATTCTATCCTAACAATGCAAAACCAGTTTTGATTGGCTATGCAGATGCATGTTACCTGTCTGACCCACACAAAGGAAAATCACAAACCGGGTATGTAATCACGTGTGGAGGAACCGCAATCTCTTGGCGTTCACAAAAGCAGACGGTAGTTGCAACATCATCAAACCATGCCGAAGTCATCGCATTGCACGAAGCAAGTCGCGAATGCGCGTGGTTGAAGTCCATAACACAGCATATCAGAGTCACAAGCGGCCTCTCTTCAGTGAATGATCCAATCACTCTTTATGAAGACAACGCTGCGTGTGTTGCTCAAATGAAGGAAGGATTTATCAAAAGTGATAGAACAAAGCATATCCATCCCAAATAATTTTCGTTCACCCAAGAGCTGGAAAAAGACAAAGTTATCAGCATACAATATGTTCGTTCTGATGAAAACTCAGCAGATCTTTTTACAAAGGCTCTCCCTACCTCAACATTCCGAAAACATGTCAACGACATAGGAATGCGAAAGCTGCAAATTTATGAGCACATCACGCATGCCAATATGAGGGGGAGCTTCGCGTCGCTGCACTCTTTTTCCCTTAAGTTGGTTTTTATCCCAATGAGTTTTTCCAACTAAGGTTTTTAACGAGGCAGCCTAAAACGCTTAATGTGCATCCCAGGGGTAGTGTTATAAATGGTCTGCACATAAGGAGAAAAATATGTCATGTGGGACCCACATGTGGGGCCCACACCAAAGAAAATGAGATGTAAATTGAGTGAAATGCGGATGTATGTTGGGTAAGTTGTAGTATAAATAGAAGTGTTCGTGTGAAGGATAAAATACACCCTCACCTGCTCCTTCTCTCTAGTTATTCAATAACATTTCAGTGCATTTGAGTTCTAACGAGTCCCAAAGCTTTTTCATATTCTACAAGGTAATTATAACAATTTCTACTATCTACTTAATTTTCATTTATTAAAATACAATAAATAAATAAATAAAGGATTCGGATCAAATACAAACCATAATTATAAATAAAAACTAAAAACTCAATAAAATATTGACACGTGTAAATTTCGACCAATCAGAATTCATCGCGTTCAGGGTACTTTTTGTAAATAAATAAATTAACGCGTACTTATTTAAAAATACATAAAATATACGAGGGGTATAATCATCCTAAAATTTGTTTTAAGTCTGATAATCATGCATTTAACTCTGATCATTTTGGTGTCGCGCGTCCAGCCTTAACATTAGCACCGCACCCAGTGTAGACATTAACTTGTTAATGTTTGAACTGGGCGCGACGCACTAATGTTAAGGCTGGGCACGCGGCATGTCATGTTCTGTTCATCTGTCGACTAAAAATACAGAATATCGACTTATGAGGACTGTGAGAGGATATGTCGACTGGGAGAGGAAAGAACGGCGATGACGACTGATCATTGTCAAGTTTTAAGTCTGATCATAATAATTTTAAGTCTAATCATTACTGGTTTAAGTCTGATCATTGTTGTTCAAGTCTGATCATTGTCTGTTTAAGTCTGATCATTATTTTTTTAAGTCAGATCATTGTCTGTTTAAGTCAGATTTTTAAGCCTGATCATTACTGGTTTAAGTATGATCATTGTTTTTTTTAACTCTGATCATTACTGGTTTAAGTCTGATCATCAACTGTTTAAGTCTGATCATTGTTTTTTAAGTCTGATCATAATACTTTTAAGTCTGATCATTGATGTTTAAGTCTGATCGTTGTTGTTTTAAGTCTGAGCATTATTGTCTTAAGTCTGATCATTGTTTTTTAAGTCTGATCATCACTGGTTTAAGTCTGACCATTGTTTTTTTAGTCTGATCATCACTGGTTTAAGTCTGATCATTGTTTTTTAAGTCTGATCATTTGTATTTTAAGTCTGATCATTGTTGTTTTAAGTCGGATCTTTATTTTTTAAGTCTGATAATTGTTGTTTTAAGTCTGATCATTGTTGTTTTAAGTCTGATCATTGTTATTTTAAGTCTGATCATTAACTGTTTAAGTCTGATCATTGTTTTTTAAGTCTGATCATTGTTGTTTTAAGTCTGATCATTGTTTAAGTCTGATCATTAACTGTTTGAGTCTGATCATTATCTGTTTAAGTCTGATCATTATTTTTAAGTCTGATCATTAACTGTTTAAGTCTGATCATTGTTTTTTTTAGTCTGATCATTGTTTTTTTTAAGTCTGATCATTAACAACTCGAGGACTAAATTGGAAATAAAATTATTAAGATATGTGGAATGACTATAATACCCCTTCCGTGTTTTGTTCGGGATTTCGAGTAAATGGGACACGTGTCAGTTTGAAATTGAATTTTTAGTTTTTATATATAAATAGGTTTGTACCTAAACCGCATATATATTTATATATATCATGTTAATATTTATATTAATACTAATTATTTAAAAATGAAAAGTACCACCAGGATAATTTCCGATTAGTTTTTTATTAATCTCAGATTCATCACTATAGACTCATTCCGCCCAGTTAATGCCTAGTAGTTTTTTTATAACATTGGTTGCAGTAAACATGTGGCATAATATACCTGTACAATTACGGATCAGACCGATCGCGTCTGATCATAAAAACATGATCATACAAGGAGAACAATCAAGTGAATTGGGGCAATCAAAATCTTACTTTTTTTATAGGGACTACAAATTGTACAGGAGTAGGACATCAACATTTCAATGTCTCTATCCAGTACATTCAAACAAACTGAAGCACGAGCCTACAGCGACATCCCATCCCATCCATTCTGAAACAGATATTCAAAGGCCACAGCGCCTTGACTTGCATGATGCTAACTTCTGCACAAACACCTCCGCGAACGGGAGGAAATCCACCTCCTGCGAAAGGGAGGAAATCCACCTCCTGCAAAAGGGAGGAAAACATCCACACCTATTGCTAGGTGGGGAGAAACGGCACCGGAGGACTGAAGAAGACTATTTACATCGCGCCTTGACCAGCCTAGAACCGGTACCAGATATAAACACAAAAGTCTATAGGACAGCCCCTCCAACCGGCCCACCACCACTCACCGCCAACCACCACCAATACCTCGAAGCTCACCTCTACCGCCACCAGCAAAAGGGCCCAAAAATAGGCTGACCAGCCTCCGCGAGACAAGAATCAACCATATCCAGAGAAACCGCCGCTGGAGAAGGAGGAGAGGGGCAAGGCATCAATTAGCAAGTGGGGGAAGCGGAGGGGATGAAGGAGAGGAAAAACGGACGACGGGAGTAGTTGGCTAGGTTGAAGCGATTGAGAAAACAGGGGAATGAGGGGACGGTGGAGCAAACGAGAGAGTTTCCTCTCTCTTCCGAGCAAAAGACTTAAGAGTATAATGTTTAATATCTTACTTCTAAATATACATATTCTAACTCTTCCGAGCTAACTAGCATATTTGATAACCTGCTAAATATTTGAAATCTAATTTCTTATTATGTTTCAATCGTGATGATTGATTTATTCACTATGAAATTCTGATTATTTTGGCCGCATATGATTGCTTTGGTTACACCCTCCAAGGCATCGAGTTAATTACGTACACGTTAGGCCAATATTTTTTTTGATAAAAACATAGGAGCTTAAAACCCGAACCAAACAAAGGGGCCCAACGAGGTCCACGAACACCACTAGACTGACACTAGACACACGACTCTCCACAAAGTAAAACAAGGACTAAACAAAACTAAGTCCACAGACTCCCAAACTAAACAAACAATTGAAAGTTTTTACAAACAACATGACACCATAAACAATGCCACTATGAACAAAGGCCACTGTGTTCTTCTTCAACTAAGCAAGCTCCTAGTTTAAACCACCTCATCAACCCTAGCTGACAACCTACTCCCCTCTTAGTCGTCAATACCCTCCAGGCTCACACGAAATGTTCGATGATCTTCGAAAACAGCCTCTGGGGATAGCTTCCATTCTGCTCCATTCATGCCTTCCCAGCCGCGCCCAATGTGCAATCTGATCCGCTATGACATTATTTTCTCTTAGGACATGCTCCACACACCACCTTGTATTTTCCTCCAGTAACTTGAACGCTTGGTTGGTCCACCGATTTACCACATCTATCTCTAAATGTCCCCTTTGAATTGTCGTGATTGCTCCCATGGAATCAGAATAAATGATAACCTCCTCCCTTGTTAGTTTTGACGCCAGTTTCAACCCTTCAAAAATGGCTATCACCTCTGCTTCTAAAACACTTGAACATTTAGGCTTGTAACCTGCATACACAGAATCAATGATTGCTCCTGATAGCTGTACAACAGCAAAACCCATGCTGTTATCCGGTCTATCAAAAGTGCTGTCACAATAAAGCTTAACAATTCCCTCTTTCAAATGACTAAAACCCCAAGGCCCATCAGACGCTCTATACCTATTATCCAGCCACTTGTCCCATTGCATCACTAGAACTTTAATTCGATAGATAATTCTATCACAGCTCATCCCCTCAGCCCCATGCCTCACCCTATTTCGATCCAACCAGAACAACCAACAGCCGCAATAATCAACTTAAACTCAGCAAGGTTCTACTTATGAGAACAAAACCACAGCCAATCAGCCGGGGAACTACAGTTTACACTCACTATCACATCACTAATCCCCAAATTCTTCCACACAACTTTGGCTCTCCAACAATCTTTCACAATGTGCAATAGGCATTCTATCTTATATCCACAGAATAAACAACACTGTTCCACTACACAATTCCTCTTGTATAAATTCATGGCATCAGGGACTGCATTATAAAAAAAATTCTCCAAGCAAAGAACTTTACCTTATTTGGCATGGTCATTCTCCATATGGTTCTCCAGAAAGATTTCAATCTCCTAGTATTTGAACATTCTCCCACACCTTCAGCAACATCACATTCTTTTTCCCAATCTATATGCCTCTTTCACTGAGAATTCTCCAGTTTTCAACCACATCAGGTCTTTATCATTCCATTCCTCTGCTCTTATCAGCCCATATTTTAGATGTTACTTAGCAATATGAATACTCCTCCAAGCATATGAAGGTTTTTGGCCCAAAGCTGCATCTAGTAAATTCCCAGAATAAAAGTATTTCACTTTAACACTTGACTTACCAATAGGCCAGACTTCCTATGTATCCTTCATGCCTGTTTCATCAACAAAGCAATATTAAAAAGTTCCAAATTCGTAATTCCCAATCCCCCTTCTCCTTTATTAAGATATTTTTATTAACCTAATGGATTGTTTTCTCATTCACACCACTATTCCACAAATACTTCACTGCAGCAGCCGATAAACTATTGCATTGACCCCTCGACACCTTAAAGCACTGCATAGTAAACACAGGAATGGCTTGCAATACACTTTTGATTAAAACTTCCCTTCCATCGTACGATAATAACTTATGTTTCCAATCAGATATTTTCCCATTAGATATTTTCCCATGGATTCTATCTCCAAGGCCCTAAAAACCTCCCTCCTATTCAGGCCTATAACTACAGGTAAGCCTAGATATTATGAGTGCTTCTCCACTAGTTTCATATTTAACATCCCCTTTACATTTTGTCTAAATGTGTCATCTATGTTCTTGCTACGTACCACCTCAGATTTATCTACATTGATCTTCTGGCCTGACAAACTCTCATATTCCCTTAAGATCTCCATCATTTCTACAATCTCATTCATATCAGCCTTAAAAACACCATGTTGTCATCCGCAAATAACAGGTGAGTAACCACAGGGGCATATTCCTTAAGTTTAATCCCAGATAGCACCCCAATTCCCACTTTCTAACTAATAGTCCAAGACAGCCATTTAGTCACTATAATAAAAAGGTAAGGGGATATAGGATCCCCTTGTCCAACACCTCTAGTCGGGACAATATCATCTGTGAACTCATCATTAATTTTTACTCTACAGATAACAGACCTAACAACTTCCATCACTAGTTTAACCCACCCCTCAGGGTAGCCAAATTTCATTAACAGTTTTTCAACAAAAATCCACTCAACTCTATCATAGGCTTTACTAATATCTAACTTCATAGAAATAAAATCCTCCTTTCCAGTTTTCCTATTCTTAATGTAGTGGCCCATCTCATGTGCAATAATAATGTTATCTGTAATTAATCTACCTTTCACAAAAGCGCATTGAACTTGAGAAATTTCATGAGGGAGCGTACCTTGTAGTCTATTGGCCAAAACCTTTGATATGATCTTGATGGGAGTATTACATACGCTAATTGGTCTATAATCCGTGATCCTTTGGACCTCTTTGAATTTTGGGATTAACGTCACTCTAGTTATGTTCCAGTTTCAATCCAATCTGCCCCCGTTTAGGAAATCCCGAATTTCGGACACTAAACAGTTCCCCACAGCTTCCCAATTCTTTTGGTAGAACAATGCCGGAAAACCATCAATCCCCGGGGCTTTTGTGGGTGTCAACTGAAAGAGAGCTATCTTCACCTCCTCTCTTGTATATGGCTGCATCATTATTTCTTTAATTTCATCTGAAATAATGCTTGGAATCACACTCAGGTCTCCAATTCTTTCACTAGTAACTCCACATGATCTATATACATCTCTGAAATACTCCTCTGTCAGTTTTTTCATTTCTCTGTTGTCCAACACTTCTCCGCCATCACTCATCAGATTTTCAATCCTATTCAAACTCTTCCTGTGAGATGCCCTTGCGAGGAAAAAAACAGTATTTTGGTCCCCTTCTTTTAACCATTCAATTCTGGATCTTTGCTTCCACAAGTATTCCTCTCTCGATAGCCATTCATCCAATTCATCATTTAGTCTGTTCTCCTGCTCTACAGTTGACCCTGATCTACTCATCCTTTCCATGTTCCTCAGCTTGTCTTTGATAATTTTAATATTTCTCTGAATATGACCAAATTCCTTTTTATTCCAGGATTCTATTAAATGGACATTAAAGAGTTGTGATTTATATAACATACACTTCAATTGATGTCATGATTAGAGGGAAACCTTAGTTACAATTGTTAGAATAAAGACATGCATTGTAAGCAAATCAATAGTGTTATATCCATGTCAGAACAATCAAGCAAATAATAAACAAGAACCTGAATCCATCGATGTAATAGAGATAACATGACTGTGAGTCATGGTTGGTGCTTCCAATATAGCCACACGTTTCTATTGATCAGTTTCTTTCAGAGTAAGAGAACTGGAAACTCGACGTGATAGATCGGGGACTATAACCCTGTCTTTATAGAGGTACACGGCATCTATGAATTTGGTAACTACCAATTATGTCTCTCCAAGAATATGACAGTTATCCTTAGAGTATCTAAACAATATATTCTCATTGATAATTATACCTTAAGCCAATCACAAATTAGATCACATTTAGTAGGCTTATCTTTTATGGTAGCGCACACAATAATTGATACATATTCGGTCCTAATTGATTAATTTAGAAATTAATCCAATAAACTCCCAATGGACCGCATGTGTAATCAAATAATTGCATCAACGAAATGAGCGCTCAAAATTGTTACCATATCATGAAGGTATATGCACAATAGCCTTCATATGCATCATCGATACTCGACTGAACTTGTCATGTATGTAAACACAACTAAACGACATGGATTCACAATGAGTATGTAGCACGTAAATTCCATGTGAGGTGATCTGCACGGAATCAGATCCAGTGCTGTGTAGCTACATGCTACCATCAATGGAACGTCACCGTTTCATGTTGTATACTGATGTTAATAGTCATTGAACGTGACTTCTTAAATCCAACACCTTTTCATGCTGCCAACTGAATCCCTACTCTGCCTCCTTTCTTCCTCGTTTTCGTTTCTACTTTTCAAGTTGTTCATGGCTAGCAAGAATAAAGCCGAATTGATGAATTTCATATCTCAATACTGCTTCAATGTAGCAAAATTCGCAATCTTCATAGACTGCTCCCTTGTTCTTACTCTAAATAAAAAACAAAATACAAACAAACCTTAACTCACTATCATCAGTTTACAAGGAGCACTCCACAATTGTTAGAGTTTGGTCATGTAAAAGACCAGGCATTATTCTAGTGGAAGGAGGCATTGATGCTTCATCAAACACGCTAAAGAAAGCTATCGCACTGATGGAACTCATCCATTCCAAGTCCAAATCAAGGAGACTACTGATTTTGGTCTACACACCCATCAGATTTGGTTGGATCAAGGGGCGGTTCTCAGTTTGATTGAAAATGGGTTTAACGGTTTTTTGGGACAAACCAACGTAGAGAAGGAATCTCATCAACCTTGGATCCTTTCTTGGATACTCCCTAAGAATAATGGTAATCCACAGGTGATGAATATGCATATTCAAGTGGGAAGGTTACTCAAGGGGAGTCAATGGTCAAGGCCATCCAAGATCATCATCTTCAAAGGGGCCATTAAATGCGTCGGTTACACTTGGACCACATTAGACTATATAAGGAGGACGTGGGCATCACTCTTGGACATCAAGAAATATATATGAGAGAGTTATCTTGGTCACTTAGAGTAGATTAGACGGGCTAAGCCTTGGGGCTTAGGATATCCCTTCGATACAAGGGGATATTCGGGCATTATCTCACTATTGTATCAAGCTCTTCGGAGCCATTTATCCTTTTATCATTTCCATTAATAATACAAAACTTCCGCTGTGTTTTCAAATGTTGAATCTCTATCATTGTGGCCTCAGAGCAGTTTGATCCCGGTGGTAAATCTAGTGCAAATATTTGATGTGGGGAAATCGACAAAATCTGTCGGGTAACTTTCACCAGTAAGAACGATGGGGAAACTCATACTATGACCACTACCGAGGTCATGAGAGTGTGAAGTGGGAAGATCAAAGAGGCACAGACCACTAACATTCAGATTTTGGGGCATCTAGAACGATTCGATAATCTATCGAGAAGATATAAGTACGTACTATTCTGACCGGTACTATATGTATGATGAATGTGTTTCTTTAAGGCGGGGAGGTGCTGATGTCCGAGAACGAGTCTATTCAAGTGGGCCATACTCGAATGGGAAGAACACCTAGTGGAGAACTTCAGAAGAAATGGAGAAGGCGACCACACCGAAAGGCGACGTTAAGGGAGTTCGAACAAACATGGAGGCATTGCACACCTAATACAAAGCTGAAAAGTTTTAAAGAGGTTAAGCATGCTGACTTGGCTGTGAGGTACAAGGAGCTTATGGAGGAAAATGCTGAAGTGAAAGCCATGTTGCAAAAAATTGGGGAGTCACTAAACCCGAGTCCAAAGGAGCACAACAAAGAAGTCATAGCTAGCGACAATGAGGCAAAGGCTTTATATTTCTCTATCTCTAAAGTTCTTAACCATGTCAAGGATACTATGGGCATTGGTGAACAACTAGTTGAGGCATCTTTTGAGAATATTCAAGTGCCAAAAGGAGGAGTTCAGCAATGTCCAGATCAGCCACGAGCTCAAAAAGAGCATAATTGGCTGCAAGGCCAGTTTTGTCCCGAAGAATCGAAAGCCTACTTTGAACATGAGAATTTTTTTGTGCTGGCAAAAAATGATGATCAATCAACTTTAGAAGGTAATGGAGAACGAGTTTACAATCCCAAAATGAAGAATAGAGAGCCCTTAGGAGACGGGCACTTTCAAGCAGTAAGGCAAGATGATCTCTACATCCTATGGGATTTGGGTACGAATTTCGGGCTACAATCCGATACAGAGGAAAGAGACCCTCAAGTCTATGTCCTAGAGCAACACATGAGGGAAGTCACAAAAGTCTACAACTCTTAGATCTGGCCGCTTAAGTTGCAAACAGTTGAAGGCGAGAATAGGTATTGTTGGATGTCCCACCCTAACCGGTGCTTGGCGAATGGACTATGTGAGTCCGAGGAGATACTTGTTGCCATCATAGGTTCGGATGGGAAGACCTTTCTGGGGGTCATTTGCTCCGACAAGCATTGGCTCTCAGCGATAAAAAAGCAAGTGCGAGATGTTGGGAGCGCAATGAAGGCCTTAGGCCAAATCTGCTCCAGAGGATGAGTTTTCTGCCAAATATGTCGACGAAACTACTTGGACTACCTTCCATTCGATCAGGAAAACAAGAAAAAGTCTACACTTTCTAAGGAGAGCAGAGTATGAGCATGGGACAAATTACAAAGTGATGTTTATCGCACTTCGATATTATTCAGATTTTTGTGCAAAGCCAATTGTATTAAATCTATCCACAAGAAGACTTCGCCTTCTTATCTTTTGATCCGGGAAAAAAGAAGGCTCCTACATGGATCAAGGGGGGAGGTTATCAACAAAGACGAGCAACAAGGTCAGCTTCCACCGCGAGGCGAGAATGACCAAATTGTGCACAAAATCATTTTGGTCGAAACTTTTCGCAAGGCCACTATGGTCTTATGCCATTCGATCCGAGCAAGGGAAAAAATATTACTCAAGCTAAGGAGGGCAGAAGTACTCACACAAAGAAACACCACTCACTATCCAAGGCAGGAAGCCGAGTGCCTTGATGATTGAGGAGTCGTATTTTTACGACTCGTCGACTCAGTTATTCAAATTTATTTCGACACATTCGTATGCGAGAAGTTACTTTTTAGTGTTGTTTTGCGTTTTAGGTGCTTCAAAAGCCTCGGAAGGAATACGTGCTTAAAGACGGCGTTTCGGTGCAAAATACATCACATGGAGTTCATGGAAGAGCCAAAGTCGAGATTCGAGCAAGCTGAAGAATTCCAAGTCCGAGAGTCCCGCGCCCAAGGAACACTTTATGGTTGGGCGCGGCAGCTAAAATGCACGTTGGGCGCGCCAGTTAAAATGCACATTGGGCGCGCCAAACCCGACGAGGTGATGACGTCAGCAACGCTTGTGATGATGTCAGTAAGCCGGGATTTGGAAATTCAGCCCAATAACAGACTTGGAAAGCCAGTTTTTTTGCTATAAATAAAAGGTTTGGGTTAGGGTTTCAATCATTCAATAATCAGACTATCATTCTAGACGGCTCTAGAGGAGAAGGCGAAGCTTTCGACGAGAGAAGAGATTTCTACTACTTTCATGATGCATATCGTGTTTTATTTCAATGATGTGTGGCTAAACTCTCAATTTAGTTTAGGGTTTCGTTTATTGTGACACATGTTTTGAGGCTCTTTTCTTTCATGTTTCTCTAGTTCTTCTGCTTCATCCTATGAATTGAATTGTTAGGTTAAGTGGAAACTTTACCGTAAAGCTTAATTTGACAAACAATTCTTATTGTTAATATCTACTGGAAACTTTGCCGTAAAGGTAGATCGTAACACCTAGACTAAATAATACATTTGCCGGATTGTTGTGCTTAGGAAAGAACTAGAAGTCTAGCACCTTTGCCGTGTTAGATTGTGGTGTATCACCTTTGTCGGGATACTTTGGGATATTACCTTTGCCGGAATTCCACACTTAGAAACTTGAGATTTGATATTTTGCAGTCGATGATAAACATGTCACAATAGAAACCCTAAGCTGAATGTTCTTTCTGATTGAATCCTTCCTTGCTATTTTTCTCTTTTGCACTCACAATTGCTAAACCCCCCTCCTTTTTAATTGTTTTCAGATACAGCTTCAACAACCAGTTCCCTTGGATTTGACCCTGCTTACCGCTAGCTTTTAGCAAGAGATATAAATATTAAATTTGACGCATCAGACGACGCGCGTCAAATTTTGGCACCGTTACTGGAGAGCTGCGCTTCGGTGAAGCTATTTTTTGTTTCATTTTTTTTATTTTTTGTGTACTTTTCTACTGGTGTCGTATTGTCTCGTGCAAATAGCGATGTTGGTGACAACAACAATGTGAACGACGAAGGTGGTGATGATCAGATAGAGCAGTATCAACCTACGATGAAGGAACTGTCTGCCCCTAATTTTTTAGAATATACCTTGGTGCATCAATGAGGGGCCAGACACGCAGGAAATTGAGATCAAGACTGCGGTAGTGCACTATCTACTGAAGTTTTCTGGTCAGCAAGGGGAATCAGCCACAAGCCATCTGCAGGATTTCCATGGCATCTGCCAGACTCTTTGACCTTATGGAGTCACAGTGGAGAACTTTAAACTCAAAGCTTTTCACTTTTTTTAACTGACATGGCTAGATCTTGGTTTCTGTCTCTTCCTTCAGGTAGCATCAGAACATGGGACCAGATGCAGAAGAAGTTTCTCGATAAATACTACCCAGCAGTTAAGGTAGGACATGTTCGTAGACAACTACAAGAAATCAGGCAGGGGCCGAACGAGTCGATGTATGACTATCTAGAGAAGTTTAATGCCCTGGAGTAGAGCTGCTGCAATTTGGGAATGCCAGAGAAGCTGATAATTGAGTACCTGCTTGATGGTCTGAGGCCTCTCGACAGGATGCTGCTAGACGCCTCAGCTGGAGGAACCATCATGAATCTGTCCCCAGCAGGAGTGCGGAATTTGATCGCTGAAGTGGCCGAGAATGCTAGATACAGATAGGAGGTCAGCCGTCAAGAGGAATTCAGCAAGACCAGAAACGTAGCAAAGGCTGAGACCCCATAAATATAATGACCGAAGAGCTGAAGCAAATGAAAGAGATGATGCAGAAGCTCATGATGAATCAGATGGTCCAGGTGAAGCCTTCTGAGTTTTGTGGTGCAACTAATCATAAGACGGATGCTTGCCCGACTTCACATGAGGATACACATGCCAATATCAATGCAGCTGGTGGATTTCAAACTTACAACAACCATGCACCCCAACAACCTCAGCAACAGCAGCAGTACTATCGCCCACTGTACCGTCGACAACAGAGAGGCTATAACAATCAGAGTCAGTACCAGTAGCGAGGGCAGAATTACAATCAAGCAGGCCCTAGTAATCAGAGTTCCAGCAAGTCTCTGGAAGATGTGGTGAAGGAGTTAGCCACAACAATGCAGCAAAATCAGGCGAAGACCGATGGATCATTAGCGGAGCTGGCTAAGCAGATGTCCAACTTAGCCCAGACTAATTTTGAGCTGAAGAGAGATCCAGGAAAGCTACCGTCGCAGACAGTGCCTAATCCGAAAGGGAACATCAGCACATTGTCCGTAGTAAATGAATAGGAGGCAGGAAACGAAGAAAGTGAGTCGGAGACCGTAAGTATCGCGCCCAAAGACAACATTAACGTTGGGCGCGCCGACATAACATCAACATTGGGCGCGGTGTTAAAGATGTCAGCCGACGCAGTAAACAAGTTGGTCACGCTCAACGAAGAAATTAAAGCCGCGCCTAAGGAAGACAATACATTTGGGCGCGAAGACTTAAAATCCTCATCGGACACGACGCTCACGGCAGGTGAAAATTTATTTTCAAATTTTGAGACCCTGTCTTCGTTTTCAATGCAGGTAGGAGCTCCTGATTGACAAGTATGAGCTAGGAGACGAGATGGAGGCAAGACATGAGCTTAAAGAGCCAACGATGGAGCACCCACTTGCTACGAGTGAAGAGGCACCACCTGGAAAGTGTAAGGACCCAGGTGCCTTCACGGTCACCTGTGGTGTTGGTGAGACTTTTATACATCACTGTTTAATTGACTTGAGAGCTGTTATTAATGCCATGCCGTACTATTTATATTGTTCTTTGAAACTGGGACCGTTGAAACCTTCGAAACTTTACCGTAAAGGTAGATCGTAACACCTAGACTAAATAATACCTTTGTCGGATTGTTGTGTTTAGGAAAGAACTAGAAGTCTAACACCTTTACCGGGTTAGATTGTGATGTATCACCTTTGCCGGGATACTTTAAGATATTACCTTTGCCGGAATTCCACACTTAGAAACTTGAAATTTAGTAATCGATGATAAGCATGTCACAATGGAAACTCTAAGCTGAATGTTCTCTCTGATTGAATCCTTTCTTGCTATTTTTATCTTTTGCACTCATAATTGCCCAAAACCCCCTTCTTTTTAATTGTTTTCAGATACAGCTTCAACAACCAGTTCCCTTGGGTTCGACCCTGCTTACCGCTACACTAGCTTTTAGCAGGCGATATAAATATTAAATTTGATGCATCAGACGACACGCGTCAATGATGTGCAAAGAAGGCAAAATTCAGAGGGAACCTAAGTCGGCCACTACCGAATCACTCGTGTGTGAGCCTCTGAGTTTGCAAGTAATATTGGGTGGCGAGAATGAGGCATATTGGGAGGATCTCACTCCGGATAGGGACAAGCATAGTAGCGGACAATGGCGAAGATCCAAGGCCCTTCACATCTAGAGCACGGACATCACCAAACAAATACTCAGTGGGAAGAATGTGGATACGCAATCTTCCGTGCCTCAAAGTTTCAACCTTCCAGCAACCCCCAAGTCCCACTCAAGGCGCTGCCACTCTAACTCTATATAGAGGAAATGATCAAGCACACCAAGGGAACCAGAGGAAGCATCCTCAAGTGCACCAAGAAAATGCATGACGTCCGAGCTAGCAAAGGAACTGGTGCAATTATGTTTCAAGAAAGGCCAACGATGGAAGAGTTCATGTCCCGCCAAGTCGAAGCGCATAAAGTACCATCAAAGAAGCCACCCATCGACCTTGAGGACAAGGTCACTCTTGAAGGGGCGGGAAATGATGAAACTCATCTAATCCAAGCCCAACTCAAGGAGACCACTTAATTTGGTCTACACCCCATCAAATTTGGTTGGATCAAGAGGTGGTTCTCGGTTTGATTTAAAATGGGTTTAACGCCTTTTTGGGACAAACCGACATAGAGAAGGAATCTCATCAACCTTTGATCCTTTCTTGGATACTCACTGAGCATAATGGCAATCAAAAAGTGATGATTATGCATATTCAAGTGGGGAGGTTACTCAAGAGGAGTCAAGGTTCAAGGTCATGAAAGATCATCTTCGAAGGGGCCATTAAATACGTCAGTTACACTTGGACTACATTGGACTATATAAGGAGGACGAGGGTATCACTCTTGGACATCAAGAAATACATATGAGAGAGTTATCTTGGTCACTTAGAGTAGATTAGATGGGCTAAGCCTTGGGGCCTAGGATATCCCTTCGATACAAGGGGATATTTGGGCATTATCTCACTATTGTATCAAGCTCTTCGGAGCCATTTATCCTTTTATCATTTCCATCAATATTACAAAGCTTCCGCATCATTTTAAAATATCGAGTCATGCACCAGCCCTGATTTAAGAAGTCAAGAGAGTGGAGTAACTTTACACTTTGGGCTAGCTTCAGCAAGTACAACATCAGGATAGGAAAAAAAGGCAAGTATAACTCAACTGAGAAACCAAATTTTGCCACATTGATCATGAAGGTTTGATCAGATGAGAGAAGCCGATATGGCAACCTACCTAATATGCACCTAAAATTGAGTCGTAAAATTTCACAGGAACCTTCAGTATACTCAAAACCATCATCACAGTACAAAACTTTAAGAAATCAACACACTTCACCAGCCTCTCAATCGACCCCAGCACCTCTTACACCCACGATGCTCATCCGACAAGTTTATTATACACTTGTCAACAATCGGCAACGCTTGTCCCGACATGAACTCGCAGATCAAGAAACGAACATTTGAAAGACTTTGTCCATGTCGGCGAGAAGATCAGAAGGCATTCAGCTAGCATCGCCACTGCCCACAAACACACATCTGTGCAACGAAAAAAAAAGGAGGCAGAGCAAGGATTCAGCTGGCAGCATGAAATGGTGTCAGCTTTAAGAAGTCACGTGCTAGGACTATTAACATCAGTATACAACATGAAATGGTGACGTTCCAGTGCTTGTAGCATTTAGCTGCGCATCACTGGATCTGATTCCGATCTGTACATGCCAATTTCCAACTGGTCACCCTAAAATTGAGATCAACAAACTCATACAGAGTGAATCATGTAATCACAAGTTCTGCAGAAAATAATAAAAATGTATAGATATAAAAGATCCGTACATCACCAGAGCATTCAAAACATAATACAAACTCCCACTAAATTTGAATATCCTCAAACAAGATTACACCCATATGCGTCCTGTGTTCATGAAAGACCTTTGGTGCCAATCCTTTTGTAAGCGGATTCGCTATTATGGAGTTTGTCCCAATATGCTCTATGAAAATGTGTCCACTCTGTATTCTCTCATTCACAACTATGAACTTGATATCAATGTACTTTGATTTCGTGGAGCTCTTGTTGTTGTTGTTGTTGTTGTTGCTGGCGTACATCACTGCTTATTTATTGTTACATTATATCTTCAGTGGCCTTTCGATGTCACTCATAATGCGCAGTCCTGACAAAGTTTGACAGCCTCACGCCATGATTGAATGCTTCATAACAAGCTATAAAGTCTGCAGCCATAGTCGATGGAGCTACGAGCATCGAGAAATTGCTCCCCTAGCTAATATAAAGATATAGGCTGATGTGAATTTCCAGCTGTCTTGGAACCCCCCAAAATCAAAATCGGAGTGGCCAATGATCTCAGCATGACCCGATCGCTGATATGTGAGCATATACTCTGTGTAAGTATATTATAACTCGCTTGAGTGCTTGTCAATGATCCACTCCTGGGTTACTCAAATATCTTCCCAACTATGGACAAGAGAAAAATCAAGTTCAAGATAGTGCATATTTTACATGGTTTGAATGATGTTCAATCACAAGTTAGAACACAAATCACAGCTCAAAAGCCTTTGCCTAGTTTGGATGAAGTTGATCATCTGGTTTTAATAGATAGAGCTCATAAAAGAATCACTAGGCCTATTGTAAATGAAGCTTCAACTATGTTTGCCTCTCTGTATCAGCCAAATAATAAGTACATCTCATTCATTCCAATGCAAGGAAACAAAAATTATAATGTGGCTCGGGCCACTAAAAATAGGAGGCTCTTACAATGATCTTACTGTCAGCTGCAAGGTTATACTAGAGAAACTTGTTATAAACTTCATGGATATCCTCCTAGTCAAAGACTTCACAAGGAAAATGATTCTAACTCAAATTTTTTTGAATAATAGGAGTACTGCTAAAAATATTGTTAGTGAAGCTGTTGTAGCACGAAATGAAGAAAATGAAAGTCAGGGCATGCAAGGAAATAGTTCTCAGCTAAACAAGCTTCAGGAGCATATGAACAAGCTGATGATGTTTCTAAATCCTGGAGAAAATGATCATATGGCAGATATGACTTGTTTAACATCAATTAAAATAAAAAAAGATAGTTGGATTGTACATAGTGGTGCCACAGACCACATTTCTCCTCACATTGCTCTTCAAATTAAGGTTAAGCCCCTTGATGCTCCTCACAACGTATTGATGCCAAGTGGTGATAGAGATGCTGTCAGATACATATGAGATTGCTATCTAAATGAGTATATAAGACTCTAAGATGTTTTCTGGTGTGTGATATCATGTTTAATCTGATTTCACTAGCTAAGTTGGTAAATGCCACTCAACTTGATGTATTTATACTAATAAGGAATGTCATGTTCAGGACCTTACAAAAAGACCACTGTTAGTGATTTTTGAGAGCACCAGAAAATATGAAGAAGAATTTTCTTATCAGAGAGAATATTCAGCTAACGGTTTTCACTTGTGCCATGTTCATCTCTCACAGCTAATAGTCATATTTCAAGTTTAGAAGCGTGGTTATTCCGACACAGGTAATAACCTAAAGTATTCTGCCAAATGTGATACACCACAACCTACTCCGGCAAAGGTATTAGGCTTCTAGTAAGTTAGAAATTTGGGCCCAAAACAGATTTGGAAACCATTCAACATATAAAATTAGGGCCCGGAGAAAGGTTTCAAAACTTCTCGGTTTCCAAGAAACAACACGACGGCTCGGGAGAAGAACTCGAAGCTTTCGACGAAGAGAAGAATTTTCTACTACTTCCATTCTAAAAAATACTTGTGTTTTTCTGTTATGGCTATGTGTAGTTAAACCTCTTTTTCAGCTTAGGGTTTCGTTCATTGTGACAAATATTTTGAGACTTTATAATTAATGCAACTTCTTATTTCTCTAGTTCTTTCGTTTTATTTCAAGGATTAAATTGTGAAGCTAAGTGGATACTTTTCCGTAAAGCTTAGCCTAACAATCAATCCATCCTGTTTTTTGTCGTAAAAATAAGTAGTAACTCCTAAACAAGGTAATACCTTTGCCGAATTATTGTGTTTAGGAGAAACATAAGTTTAACACCTTTGCTGGGTTAAATTGTGGTTATCACCTTTGCCTGGATACTTTGGGTTGTTACCTTTGCCGGAATAGCCACAGTTAGAAACTTAAGATTTGATTATTAGCAGTCAAAGATAAACGTGTCACAATAGAAACCCTAAGCTAAATGTTTCATGTGATTGAAATCTTATCTCGCGTTTCTATCTTTTGCACTCGTAATTGCTAAAAGCCCCCTCCTTCTTTATTTGTCTAAAGATTCAACATCTACAAACCAACTCTCTAGGGTTCGACCCTGCTTGCCACGGACTAGTTGTACACAGGAGAAAATAAATTTAAGTTTGACGCGTCAGTCGACACACGTCAGCATGTAATAATTTAAAGTATTTCGACAAAGGTGATACACCACAACCTACTCTGGCAAAGCTAATAGGCTTCTAGTTTTTCTAAGCACGATATTCCGGCAAAGGCAATATCGAACTTCGTGTTACTACTTGTCTTACGGCAACGTGTTCAATTAGCTTGACAATTGAATTTGTAAGATGAAGATCAAAAACTAGTTAAACGAGAAATAAGCATTAAGTAAAAAGTCTCTAAACATATTGTCACAAGATCTAAACACTAAACTGGAATAGAAATTTAGCTACTCATCGTCATGGAAAATAAAACCCAAGAATTCTTGAATGAAAAGAAAGTAGGAAAATCTCTTATCTCCTTGAAAGCTTCGTTCATCGTTTTCTCCAGAGTCATCGTCGATTTCTTGATTGAATGATGATTGGAATTCAGATGAGAAGCAAAAGCTATATGCTGCTTGTGTTCAAGAAAATGTTTTGGGCTTCCAATTTCCAAATTTCGGATTTGCTAATGTCATCAAGCGTGTCGCTGGCGTCAACCCGCATACGGTGTACATATTATCATCGCGGATGACGCGTATATTAACACCCGCGGACTCCACTCATAAAGTGCTCTTCGTCTGCGGGGTGCTCTGAGATGCTTCTCTTGTTCCTGGCGCCAGTTTTGACTTCGACTCTCGGTTTAGCTTCTCGGATGACATCTTGCGCTCTCGGTGTGAACTAGAGAGTCATCAAATTTTGAGTTAACTACTCACCCACGTCAAGCTCGATGTTATCAGATCTCTCTTCAAATCCCAGCGCTCCATCAAAATATCAAAGGTTTGGACCGCAATGTGATGATTTGGCACCAAAATGCTATTTTTCTCCTAGAGCTTCTGAAACACCTGAAATGTAAAACCATACTAACAATTAAATGTTCACATATTAAAATGTCAAAATAAATGGGATTAGTTAGTTTGATGAGTCGTATAAATATAACTCTTCAAACCACCCCACACTTAAACTTGTTCGTCCCGAACAAGAACAAGTCATAGAAGAAACAAAATACCTCACCACATTTCTACGAGGTCTAGGGTGAATGCTACATGAATATGAGCTGTTATTCCAAATTAGCTTTTCTATGCATAAGTCAATTGCTACTCACTTAATATGCTCAACCAGAAATTAATTCGATACATGTTACCTCTGAGTTGAAATTCAAATTGCTTTGCATGAGTGTGAGATAGTCCTCTTTAGACCCATGATCTACATTTGCTATCCCAAACTCTAGCCATATGGTTATACTTCATCGCTTTCTCTGGCATGTGATTGATTCGAGCTTTGAGGGCTATGAGTTCTTCTTTTCTTCTTTTGCTGGATAGCTTTTGATGTACTGAACTTTTTTTGGCCTTTGGCCCTTGATTATGAGTGAGGTGCTTCACTTTTTGTGTAAAAACTTCACAACTTGGCTGATTTTTTTCTTGAGCTTTGCTCATTGATTGTGAATCGTTTGTCCCTTTTCTTTTCTTTCAAAGATGGTCCAATCATCGCCCTAAAGCATTTGGGAATACTGTCCTGCTCTTTCTCATCATCTTCTTTTTTGACGCGAATCAAGATGGGGGTCACCAACTTTTATCGATTACTTTGAATAGAGATAGGATGTGCTATTTTCTTGTTCCGCCTACTTCAATAAACGCTGCAATGGCGGAGCAACTCACTCCAAAAGTTTCGAAATGCCAGCCTCCACTGAACTCATACAACCATATGACTAGAAACTTGGTCCATTGAGAGCTTGTCAAGTCTCTCTAGCATATTTTTATCAACTCCACATCCTTGTTTATTTCAACTCAAAAGACACGATAGGATTAAATTGACATGTAATCACATAAATGAGTTTTCACAAGAGAAACACATGTAATCAGCATCATAAATTTGCATACTCATAATTCAGTATTGCAATATCCAATGAACCAAGAGAAATTCACTAATTCCATTCATTTTTTTAGAAAGAAAACATGCAGATGCACAATACAAAATGCATGAAAATAAACATACATAAACAACTGATAAATTGAGTCACAAACTAACTCTCCCAACCCACACTTTTGAAGCAAGTCGTGTCCTCACTGCACGACTTTAGTTCAAAGACTCTGACTATGCAGGACACACACAAGGGAAAGAAAAGAAATGAAGAACAGCAAGAACTCCCCTAATATGAATCCGAAGGCGGAGGCTGTAGTGCAATGGTATACTCTGGGGGATTAAGCTATCCTGGAGCCCATCCTGGTGGAGTCGGAACTGACTGTATGCCTTCTGGTATCATGTGGTTCCACACTTTTTAAGCTTTGAACATTAAGTCAAATGCTCCTCAAGAAGCTCTGCTGCTAGAGGCTTGACGAACTATTTCTTTTTAGCCTCTAGAATAGTATCAATGAAGAGAGGGTCGGTAGTAAGTCAAAACATTTATAATACCGGTAAAGTACCGGGTCGAACCAAGAGGAGCAAGCCAAGTACATGCACATGCACTATGTAAGATTGTGTTTCCGTTCGGCTATTCTAAACCAAAATGTATAAGGGTTTGTATATTCTAAATCCTATGTGGCGAGTAATTAGAGATAAAAGATGGATAAGAGGTGTTTCGAGGGGTTATTCCCCTCCTTGGTAATTTCCCAATGATCACATACACGATATTCAAACATTTCATGGTAGTCAAATAGTATTGAACCTAGTTCACTTCAATCCCGTAGAAATGATCATATTCACTACATCCAAACTATCCCTAAGGTCGTTCGATTCTTAAGTCTATTTTAAGATTCAACATGTTACTTAGGCATTTCATCAAACACTTAGTAGCATGGCATGTATAAAGAGCGACACCATTCGATGGGATTAATTGATGATTCGCTTAATGACCAACTCTAATAAATCAAACATTCAATCCTAGGCAAGCATCCATATCCTAAGGTTCACTCTCATGCTTAAGATATAGATCATTTTCTCCATCATAGAACTATTCCCTAGCTCCCTCAAGTCATAGGTTCAAGTTTTAGTCCAAGTTGTCACTTAGGCATTTTAACAAACACCTAGAGTGCATAACATTCATAAAACAAGAGAAAATGAAATCAACAATCATCCATATGAACATCAATGTATATATGTGATCAAAGAGTACCAAGGAGAGTCATAAGACCCTCAAAACACAAGATCACTACTCACACCTCATGTAAGACAACATGGTGTGAGTAGGTTATGAAGCACACAACAAAGGGAATGGAAAAGTGTAAAGGAAGGAGGATGGTTAATCCTTGAATTCCCTTTTGATCTTCTCTTCTTCTGTTAGGTTGGATCTTTTGACGATTGATGACCTTGGTTGACCTCTTTTCTTGATCTTCTTGTCCCCAAAAACCTCCACACATGGTCCAAAACCCTTGCTTTCTATTTATAGATTCGACTGAAATCTGGACCTCAAATCTGGGTTTTTCATCCAGTCGGTCGACTGGGATGTGCAAGATCTGATGAGCTACTGAGTTTTTACACAGTCGGTCGTCTGGACTTCTCAGTCGACCGACGGGGACCTTTTTGGTGGTCTTCCCGTCCGAATTTGGTCTTGGCGTCAACTAGAGAGTTGTAGACCTTTGAGTAGGCTTTCCAACAAGCTTTGAATCAACCAATTCGGACACCGTATGCGCCATGGGCGTCCAAAACAAGTCGCAAAGGTCACGAAGAAAAACAATCTGATGAGCTGCTGAGTTTTTACACAGTCGGTCGACTGGACTTCTCAATCGACCGACTGGGGCCTTTGTGGTGGTCTTCCCGTCCGAATTTGGTCTTGGCTTAAACTAGAGAGTTGTTGCCCTTTAAGTTAGCTTTCCAACAAGCTTTGAATCAACAAATTCGGACACCGTATGCGGCATGAGCGTTCAAAACAAGTTGCAAAGGTCAATATGCTCGGTTTTGCCCCGAAACTCCTTGTTTTGCGCCGAAACTTCTGTTTTTCAACCAATCTTCATATATAGGCCTTGACCATGGAGAAAACTTGTTTTCTACCTGAAATGTAGAGATAGAGGTCAAATGACATCAAAATAATGTCGGAAACGACCCAAAACTATAGTAAAGAATGACCATAAATCAGTCGAAAACTCGACTGATCAAGGCTGCTGTTGAGCGGGCTGCTAAGTACTAGAGCAACATTGATGAGGCACCGTAGAGGCCTTGGCCTCATCGTCATGGCCACGTTGAATGCGCTTGTTTGCAGGCAATTATTATATTAACTATGGCTCCGCGTGGTCAGTCCATGCAAACTGGTCCCGGATGGTCGACCGCCTCTTAATAGCCTTCATGTGACTTAATGCCTTCATGTCTAAGAAGGCAAAAGGGATGATCTGATGTGAATCCAAAACTGGTTGGCCGTGCAGATGGTGTAGCATAAATGTGATCAGCCCTCCACAGATAACCGGTCTTGATGTCGGACGAGTCATCTAGAAATGACACAATTGATGGAAGAAATTAATCGGTCGCCCCTGATCCAAGGAATTCAGATAGATCATATCACACGAAGTGAATTTATCCACCCCATTTATATGGGCGAATATAGTATTCCCCTGCAGCTTATGAATGTAGAACATCGGTAGGTCCCGATCTACTACCCTCGTCTTACCCGACTAAATTAGTGGGCTATCAGGTGTCCTAAGCCTCGTCCATGCATCACATAGGGCAAACTCATCGCGAATAAATTCTCCTCTTCTGGCCACCCAAATATCTCACGAATCTGGGGAGGGGTGGTGGTGTACTACACTCCTCGGTGCCTATAGCTAACCTCGTGATGATCGTGCATCCCGATGTAGTAAAAGGATGCCAAGAACTCACATATATCCTCGACATCGGTCTCACTCTGAAGGGTCAGAAGCATTGGCCATCCACTGGTTGTAAACATCTGACGGACTCGGGCCTTAAATTGGATAAGTCTCAAAAATTCATCCATAAACTTGCTCGCTGCATGTTTTCTGCCTATAAGCCCTCGTATACTTCCTCAAATGTGGGTGCCTATTATTCATCTGACATGATCACTGCAAATACAAAATGGGGAAAATCAGACCAATAATAGAACCGGTCAACGCTGGCAAAATCGTGTCGCGGACCATGTATACTTTAGTGAGCAGCATGCAGCTGTAAAATGTACAGAGTCTGTGGCGGTTAAAATGTACGCCGTCTACTGGAATCCTGGGAATCGAGTCCCAAATTCCTTCGATCGATTCTACTAATCCAATCCTCAGATCGAGCAAACATCTGGTCATATAGCACTCCGCACACCCCCAATATCATTCAATATCACTGATATCTAACGACCTAACAATGAAATCAGAGTGAAATAACCAAAGCACAAACCTTAGAAATACCTCAAACTTTGGACGAAATACCTCAAACTTTGGACAAATTTGTGTTGCTAGGGCAACATACGAACGGTGGGGATGGCGTGGGATTGGCTAGACACAGCTGGACAATTGGCGGCGATCTGGACGATGGTTGTAGGTGTTAATGGCGTGGAATTCCGATGTTAAGATTTAGGTTTTGATTTTTGGGGGGAAGAGGAGAGTGAGATCCGCTATTGGGGTATTGGAACTCAGGGTCAAAGGCGGCCACGAACCATTTGTATTTTAGGTTCTGCAGTCACAACACTAACTCTGAACCATCCGCGTCATTAATATGAGAAACACCCGCGATCTACTCTGAAAAGTCTTGTTTAATTCGATCAACAGGCACTGCGGTCCATGTGTATGTAAGGCTACACAATCAAACAATAATATGAACTGCATTCGTGGTTGTAAAATGAAGGCCGTCCCCTGGTTGTTCAGAGAAATCATGGGATTGTCATTGTCAACCGCGGTCCATGTGCATATTATCTTGCTCGATCAGCGGATAAAGTGAACAGCACTCACGAAGCCAAAATGAAGGCATTCCACGATCTGTTATGAGATAAATGCACTTTCCTGCACACAAAAGTTTCTTTCCCAAACAAATAGTAAATAACGACCTACCTCGATAATTATACCGACACGAACTGAACACACAAGAATTGAAACAAAATAAAATAAAACATCGGGTAAATAACCCCTTTGTTTTACGTCGTTAGCTCGATGGTACCTCATTTATGTATCGGTTGGACGTTCGACGAGTTTAAAATTCTGAACATGCGGTTCAATCTCGCCCTAGTAGTGCTTAACTCGTTATCCGTTGACCTTTAAACGAACTCCACTCCTCATGTTTTCCTGCTCAAGTGCTCCGTGGTTAAGAACCTTTGTCACCATTTACAGACCTGTTAATCTAGAACGCAATTTACCAGGCATTAATTTTAAACATGATCAAAATAAAAGTCCCTTTGGCCAATCTCAAATGTGCTTCGTAGAATGAACTTGTCGTGGTAGAATTTGGTGCGCGCCTTATAGTCTAATTGATTTTGATAAGCCGCTAAGCGCAGCTCCTCAAGCTCACTGAGCTGTAAGTTCATCTCTAGGCTAGATTTTGTCAGGTCGAGATATCACGTTTTCAGCGCCAAAAAAGGCCTTACGCTCGAGCTCTATTGAGAGGTGACATGTCTTCCCGTACACCAACCGAAAAGGCAAAGTGCCTATTGGTGTCTTGTAGGTTGTTGTGTAAGCCCATGGTGCATTCTTATTTGTTCCACCATCTTCTCTAGAATCCTCTTAATTTCTCGGTTACATATTTGAGTTTGTTCGTCTGGAGATGATAAGCTGTAGAAGTCCGGGGGTGAACATGGTACTATTTCAAGGTAGTAACCATCACCCTGTTGCAGAAATGTGTCCCCTGATCACTGATTATGACTTTCGGCACTCCGTATGTGCAAAAAATGTTAGTGCGATGAAAATCCACAAAGGTCTTAGCATCATCGCATCTAGAAGTCTTAGCCTCTACCCACTTAGACACATAATCCACTGCAACAAGAATATATAAATAACCAAACGGTGCAGGAAAAGGACCATTGAAATATGTTCCCCCTAAATTAAAAACTTCATCAACAATAATAGGCATTTGGGGCATCTCATTCCTAGCAGAAATATTTCCTACTCCGTGACATCTATCACATCTCTTACAGTGATCATTGCCATCTCTAAAAATATGTGGCCAGTAAAAACCGCTGTCTATCATTCTTTTGCTTGTCCTCTTGCGGCCAAAATGACCACACATGTATGCTCATGGCAGAAACTAAGCACAAAAGTAATTTCACCAATTTTCCACAAATAAGAGTCATCCCACACATAATATTTCGAATCATGCTTCAGTTTCAAACATTGAGCTTTAGAGTAAGAGGTTGGATATTTACCTCCAATCAGGTAGTTCACAATGGGAGCATACCATGGTATTTTACCTACGACAGCACATACATGCTCATCTAGGAAGGTCTTCTGTAATGTGTCCAACATCTTATTCTCTCACTAATCGGCTCAGGCGATCAACTACGGTATTTTCTATGCCCTTCTTATCTTTGATTTCTAGGTCAAATTCCTGCAAGAGCAAAATCCATCTTATCAAGCGCGGCTTGGCCTTCTTCTTCATCTTCAAGTACCTGATAGCTGCGTGATCAGAATAAACAACCTCTTTAGTACCAAGTAAATAAGGCCGGAATTTCTCTAAAGCGAAAACTACTACTAATGATTCTTTTTTCAGTCGTCAAGTAGTTTCACTGAGCTGCATCCAGAGTCCTTGAAGCATAGTAAATCACTACTGGCTTTTTATCCAATCTCTCGCTAATAAACAACTCCTACAACACATAATCGATGGCATCACACATAATCTCGAATCGCTGGTCCCAATCAGGTGCTTGAATAATAGGCATGGTGTTGTGGGCCTTTTTCAGCTCATCGGTAACCTCCCTTCATGTTTCTTTAAACTCAAAAGGAACATCTTTTTGTAAGAGACTAGATAAAGGCAGAGCCTTCTTTGAAAAATACTTGATGAATCTACGGTAAAAACCAGCATGTTCAAAAAATGATATAATATCACGCATCGTAGAAGGGTAAGGAAGACTAAGTATTAAATATATTTGTGCCTTGCTAACCTTAATACCTTCATGTGAAACAATATGACCAAGAACCACACCATGAGTAACCATAAAGTGACACTATTGAGCACCAAATTCATAGAAACACATCGTTCTAGTACTCTACTCAAATTATCCAAGCATGTATAAAAAGTGTCACCATAAACAGTGAAATCATGCATAAAAACCTCAATAAAACTACCTATCATATCAGAAAATACGCTGGTACCACCCGCTTAAAGGTGCCAAGTGCATTACATAAGACCAAACAAAAATAAGCCAAAAAGCAAAAGTACCAAATGAGCATGTGAAGGTAGTTTTTTCTTGATCCTCAGATGCAATAGGAATTTGATTGTACCCAGAAAATCCATTAAGAAAATAAAAATATGGCTACCTGCAAGCCTTTGAAGAATCTGATCAATAAATGGATGAGCAAAGTGATCCTTACGCGGCACGACATTCAGCTTCCTGTAATCGATGCACATGGGCCATCCATTCTTGATCCGAGTAGTCACCATTTCACTTGCAGCATTATTCTTAACAGTAAAACCTGTTTTCTTTGGCACTACATGTACCGGACTTACCCGCTGACTCTCGGAGATCGGGTGAATCACATCAGCATCAAACAACTTCTGAATTTCTTTCTGCACTATCTCCATCATAACCGGATTCATTCTCCTCTGTCATTTTGATGTTGGGTATTTTGAGCGTCAAAAATAATTTATAAATCGATAAGTACCAGTTGTCCAAGGGAGCAATTGTAAACTTGCGCACTATGTAAGACTACGCTTCTATTTATCCTAGTCTTAAGCAGATGTTTTGTTTGGTTTTATAATCTAAATTGAATAAGAAAGTAAGACAAGGTTTTAACGAAATTCGAGAAGTATTTCGGGGAACTACTTCATTTACCCAACATTAGAATCAAGTTTATTAACTAGCATGCAAGGATTGGCCTATATTGATTGGAAAATAGCCGCACAATCCAAGTAAGAACCAAACCCTTTCAACGCTATTGGTTCGAATTGGAACTGTACCTTAAAGTACGGACCTCACCCTTTCGGCGCTATAGGTTCGAATCAAATAACTCGTTGATGTTTACCAACTCTCGTTGTGTAAACATGGGGAATCCTTGTCATAATCCTAGCCTTTCATGTCACAATCTCGGGCCACTCTCGTAGTCACCGAGTTCGTAACGTATAGTTTACTTAATAGTCGGACGTTAAGCCTCACCCTTTTGGCGTTGTTGGCTTAACGTCTCAAAGCTATTTACTTAGGCATTTTCTCAAACACCTAGTATGCATCGCTGGGTTTAGACGCTAAGTAAAATACAAATCATGTAAAGTAATCCAAATCATGCAAAAATTCATTTATTAAACGATTCATAATCGAGTAAGATTCGTAGGACCCCAAAATATAGGTCACTACTCACTATCCATCGTCATGGAAATACAAATCATGTTTTGTTCGAAAGAAAAATTGCTAAGTGAAAAAGGAATTACCACACCCTTCGAATTAATGTCGATAATCCCTTCAAACTCAATCTTCGATCCGATCTCATCGCATTTTTGTGTCCCCTTCTCTCGTTTCCATCGTCTCCAAGTGCGTGTGTGTGAATATATGTGAGTGGATGTGATGGATTGGGTTGGCGGCTGCCTCCCTTTGTTTTTGTGTAATTTTGTATTTTTCCAAAAAACCTAACCCAGATTGCGTTTTTGGCTCGTTTGGCACGTGTCGCTGTGTCACGAAGGTCACGTGTTAGGTGACACGAGAAAAACCAGAGACCAGAAATTGTCTGATCAGTGTCACCAGTGTCTCACCTAAATAGGCGACACGGGCAACACTGGCGCATTGTGAGATAAGCTTTTTGGCTAACTTTGACTCTTTTAACGATTGAAACAATTCATTGTCCAAACTACAAAGTCGTATTCCTTCAATTAAGCTTTCCAACAAGTTATATATCAATGGATTCGGACACCATATGAGCTCTAGGCGTGCACGACAAGTAAGAATGTCAATCCACCTACTTTTATCAAGTTTTTGTCCAAATTTCCACAAAAAGATTTGTTTTGCCTTGGAATCATTTTTCACCTGAAAAGACTTAAAACATAAAATGAGAGCTCATATAAATAAGGAAGATGATTTAAAATCGAATAAATGTGGAGCATCAATATAGTACAAATTTATGCTCATCAAAACACTCCTTACTTAGAGTTCGTTCGTTCCGAACCAACATGAACTAAATCCTAACCACTGTCGTAGGGAACACGAGTGTATTTACCATATGCACAAAGTCTTTAAACCTCTAGGCTACCCTACAGGACGAGTTGTAGTATCGTGAGAGTTTTCAGAAAAGAGAATAATCACAAATCCCCTATGCGGCTAGCTAATGCGCATGAACAAGATAGTTACTCATTTATCTAGGCAATACGCAACGAATAACCCATGCACAACAACCAAAATAGTAATCTAAGACTAACTCCTTTTCAAAAGAATTTCGAACCACCAATGACCTTACAAAGATGCACATTCGAAGACAATCAATATAAGAGTTATCAAATGACTAACCTAAAAATTTATTCAACCTTTTCACAAGATACTCAAAACATGAACCATAGAAACACAAAATGTGTGCCAGTCACGCGCCTATGCTATCAAGAAGGATAGTCCATGGGCTAACGGTAGAAAACTCCTTTCCAAGTCTTAGGAGCCAAGTCCAAATTCCGTAAGGAAAGATGAGTTTGACACTTCATTTTCAAAACTATCTCAAACAAAGTCATGCTCACGTACTAGTACAACGGTCATCCCTCTACTCAAATCACAATGCATATACACTAAAAGAAATGATGGAAAGTACATTACCAAACTTAAGTGTGTGCCTTATTTTTTTTTCTTATTTTTTCTCAAGGCACTTTGCCCATGATATGCTTCACAACTTTTTCTTTTGATAGCTTGCCTTATTTTGGCTTGTGCTTGCAAAACCTTTTTTCTTTTTTTTGTAGCTTGCCTTATTTTGGCATGTGCTTGCACATACAAATTTTTTTGTTGGAGTCAATTTTTCACCCATATTCACTCCACAGTTAAGATCTGACAATATACTAAGGATATAAATGGTGTGTGCATACAATGTGAAAGAATAAAGATCACCTAAGAGCAATGACAAAATTTTCGAAGGGAAGAAAACGATTTTCATACTTGCTAATTCTATGTTCAAGAGATGCAAAAAGGTTACCTAAATCATTAGATAGACAAAAGATAACAAAAACATTGACGTCTAGGAATTATGCAATCATAAAAGTCATGGCGATCCTAGATTCAAAATTAGATTGAAATTAATTGAAACTAAATAGTTGAGGAATGGGTTATGCAAATGCCTTTGAAATTCGAGTACTCAAAGCTAGCGCATAAAACATGCAAGTGCTACACATGGATATTCATACTAGAAAGCACTACACACCCACTCCACACTTAAGATGAAGCTTAGTCCCTAAGCGACCAAAATATAGAAATAAAAAGTGTAGTTCAAAGGGCTTCCCTGCAATTGTAGTTCAATGAGTGTCATTCATCGTTTGCCTATTCCTTTCTGCGTTTGACACTCAAATCTGTAAAATAAACAAGTGACCACTACATAGAAATTATTAGCAAATGTCACAAGTACAATATATATCATAGTAGAGACTCCACGCACTTAAATCAAAAGTGTCTAGTGAGCGATGATAAGAGTGCAAAATAAATTTGATAAGGCATCTTACAAATAGTTTTACTTCCCTCGAAGACCTAGTTTAACGTCTTGGAAAGACTAGAAAAGTGCCCCTTGGATTCGCTTGGGAGAAGTCCTTTGCTCGAATAACTTCTCGCGGGGTCATAAGTGCTTAAGGCGTCAATCCACCTTCAAATCCCACATATTGTCGTCTATGAAGTCTACAATGGACTTTTAGATGTACACGTATCTACAATGGACTCGACCCCCTTGAAATTGTTATTCCCTTTAAGATGGAGGGATTGTAGGAGCCCATTGCAAATGCTCTCGAAAAGTATGGTAGGAAGCTCCAAAACGTATCTCGAGACAGCGTGATGAAGAAAGGGTCTTCCAAACTCGTCTCGAGCTTCATGGGCACACCTTCCATGAGTTTCTAGATAACTTCCTCGGGTGCCCAACCCTCTAACTCCTTCTCAAAACTTGCATTCTCTTGTATGCGAGGTTGCTCTCTTGTAGCGTCCACGTAAAACTCGACAAAGTCTTCATACATTCCGAATCTTCATGGCTCAATGTTTTCTTGCTCTATTTCATCCCCATCAATAGATTGAGGCTCACCCTCAAGCTCACTTACCATTCGCCGAGGTGAAAGTGTCCAACAAGTATAGTCTGGTATACTTGAATCATTCTCTTCCAACACTTTGATAGCTTAGCCGAGCATTTCAAAGAGTCATTCGATAATTTATCGTCACCAGATTCAAGGACTTCTTCTTCAAAAACCTCTTCTTCATAATCCAACTTCCCATTTTCAATTGCTCGTTGTGGCAATGTACTTTTTAACGCTTGGTTTTGGGCAGCGAGTTCATCTAAACGTTGGTTCAAAACTTGGAATTTTTTTAGCATGTTCAGATTGTCTTGGGCAACCTTTTGAGTTGTCATTTTTTCCTTGGCTTTGGTGGCCTCTTCATTACGTAGGATGGTGGTTAGCATTTCCATGATAGAAAGTCCACCGTTGGGTTGAGGATTCGAAGGATATTGAGGGTATGAGTCTTCTACAATTAAGTATTGGCTATCATCCCAATTTGGAGTGTTGCAATGTGTTGGATAGCAATGATCTTCCTAATAAGCATTTGGTTGCTCCTCCTCTTGGTCATATTCTTCATCTAAGAGACTTTTTGGTTGTATGAATACATCCTCGCAAAACAAAAATAACAAAAGTTAGTAAGGGATATGAGTTGACAATATACAAAAGAAAGAAGAAAACAATTACAAGACTAGTTGAGATATCCACACAACCTAGGCTAATGATAAGTTAATGCGTTGCTCCCCGACAATGGCGCCATTTTGACGTCTAGGTATTTTGAGCATCAAAAAATAATTTATAAATCGGTAAGTACCGAGTCGTCCAAGGGAGCAACTGTAAACTTGCGCACTATGTAAGGCTATGCTTCTATTTATATAGTCTTAAGCGGATGTTTTGTTTGGTTTTTTAATCTAAATTAAACAAGTAAGACAAGGTTTTAACGAATTTCGAGAAGTATTTCGGGGAACTAATTCACTTACCCTACATTAGAATCGAGTTTAATAACAAGCATGCAAGGATTTGCCTATATTAACTGGTAAATAGCCGCACAATCCAAGTAAGAGCCTCACCCTTTCGGCGGTATTGTTTCGAATTGGAATTGAACCTTAAACTACAAACCTCACCCTTTTGGCGCTTTTGGTTTGAATCAAGTAACTCGCTAATGTTAACCAACTCTCATTGTATAAACATGGGGAGTGCTTGTCAAAATCCTAGCCTTTCCGGTCACAATTTCGGGCCATTCTCGTAGTCAACGAGTTCGTAATGTGTAGTTTACTTAATAGTCAGACATTTAGCGTCACCCTTTCGGCGCTTTTGGCTTGACGTCTCAAAGCTATGCACTTAGGCATTTTCTCAAACACCTAGTATGCATCGTTGGGTGTAGACGCTAAGTAAAATACAAATCATGTAAAGCAATCCAAATCATGCAAAAATTAATTTATTAAATGATTCATAGTCGAGTAAGATTCGTAAGACCCCAAAATATGGGTCAGTACTCACTATCCATCATCATGGAAATATAAATCATGTTTTGTTCGAAACGAAAATTATAAAGAGAAAAAAGAATTACTACACCCTTCGAATTGATGTCGATAAACCCTTCAAACTTAATCTTCGATCCGATCAAAATCCTCGTGTTTTCATGTGCCCTTCTCTCTTTTCTGTCATCTCCAAGTGCGTGTGTGTGAATATGTGTGAGTGGATATGGTGGATTAGGTTGGCGGCTGCCTCCCTTTGGTTTTGTGTAATTTTGTGTTTTAAAATTTTTTCCAAAAAACTTAGCGCGAATTGTGTCTTTGGCCCTCTGACACATATCGTCTGTGTCACCTATTAGGTGAGACGAGAAAAACCAGAGAGCTGTAATTATCTGATCAGTGTCACCTAAATAGGCGACACGGGCAACACTGGCGCATAGTGAGGTAAGATTTTTGGCTCCAACTTTGACCCTTATAAAGATTGAAACAACTCTTGGTCCAAACTACAAAGTTGTATTCCTTCAATTCAGATTTCCAACAAGCTATATATCAATAGACTCAGACACCGTATGAGTTCTAGGCTTGTGCACCAAGTAAGGGTGTCAATCCACCTATTTTTATCATGTTTTCGTCATAATTTCCACAAAAAGCTTTGTTTTCCCTTGGGAGTCATTTTTCACCTGAAAAGCATTAAAACATAAAGTGAGAGCTTATATAAATAAGGAAGATGATTCCAAATCGGCTAAATGTGGAGCATAAATATAGTACAAATTTATGCTCATCAGGCTCTCGCGAAGGCTTAGCTCCATCCTCCAATAAAATCTGATGCATGCACATAGCCGGGCTGATTCCTCTAATGTGTGCAAGTGTCCATCCGATAGCCAGCTTGTTGCTCAGCACACCGATGAACCATCTTTCTTGCTTAGCGTCCAATCCGTTCTTGATGATGACTAGTAGTGTGTCATTCTCTTCGTAAATGCATACTTCAAGTGCTCATGTAGAGGTTTCAGCTCCAGTTTAGGTGCTTGCATAGTAGAAGGCAGCAACACATTAGATTTGAATAATCGAACCACATTAACTTCATATCTGGTTGTCAATAGCTTTGAAACTTCTAGCTGGTGCATTAAGAATATTCTCGGCAAACTCATATGAGTCCTCATACGAGAAAACAACACTTTCTAGTGCGAGCTCTACTGAGGTACTCCACCCTCCGATTTCACCTCTTAGACTAGATCATCCAGTGTGTCTAAAGCATGCACTGCTACAAATTCTGGTGGGAGCATCATGGCTTGAAAAATGTCGAAACAAATTACTTCGTGTTCGACCTCCATAGAGAGTGTGCCACTATCACAGTCGATCTTTTTTTTGGACGTCTTCAAGAATGGGCGACCAAGTAAAATAGGTGGATGATCTGTCGGGTCGCTGCTATTCATCTTTAGCACGTATAAATTCGCTGGGAACACCAATTCTTCTACTTGCACCAATACATTCTTAATCTTGCCCTCTGGTTGCTTACACATTCTGTCCACCAACTGTATGGTAATTCCTGCAGGTTCGAGTCGACCTATACCAAGGCAAAAATAAGTTGAATATGGCAACACATTAATCGAAGCACCAAGATCAAGCATGCAACTGTCAATACAAATGTTATCAACTGTACAGGGAATAGTAAAGGTACCGGGATCACCAAATTTAGGGGTACCTTTCGCTAGATGACTCTTGTGACGTACTTACTAAACAATACACGTACGCTGCTAGTCCATACTCTCTCTGAGGTGCTCTTTTAAGGTAATTTTTGGATCCACCCACGTCATTAACATCAACCTCTTCTTTTTCCTACAAGGTGGGACAAGAATCCATTTTATGGTTAGCACCATAGAAATTACATGGGCTACTTCGTTACAATCAACGTTTTCAGCATTTCCTTAACCTCCTTCATCTCCTCAGCCATCAGGTTTGATGAGATCTAAACCTGCGATACATTTCTAGTCCTACTAGTCTCTTATCTGCGGGTGGCCTCCTCCCCGAATCTAGCACTCTCAGCTACATTGCGACCAAGTCTCGTACTCCATTTGGCCTTAAACTAATGACTTTGCCTATGGGTGCAGCATCCAAAAGCATGCTTTCTGCCCGCTATCCATCCAGCAAAAATTCTGTCACCATCTTCTCGTGCACTCCTAAATTGCATCAACTCGGCTCCAGTGCATTAAACCTCTTAAGATAGTCATACATCAGCTCATTCGGTCCTTAGTTGATCACCTGCAGCTATTTACGAACTTTTGCAACATTAGCTGGCGGCTGGAATTTATCCACGAACTTCCTGTGCATTTGATCAAATGTCTGATGCTACATGAAGAAAGAGACAGAAACCAAGTTTTAGCCAACTCAACCAATGACAGATGAAAAAATTGAGCTTGAAGTTTGATGGGACGTATTTATACGATTTATCAAGTACACAAAACCCACCAAATAAGACATTTGGTCATGCGAACATGTGCTTGTTGATGTCGTTTTATGTATACAGGCAATTTTGGAGTCTAAAGAGGAATCGGGCTTAAAAGATGGCATTTCAAGCCAAAATCATCACAAGGCCATTTGTGCGATCGCACAGGGTGCACCATGCGAGCGCATGCCGCGGCAATGCCCAGGCATCGTCCAGGCCGCGCCCCAGTGTTCCAGCGCACCAGCCGAGCTGCCCAGGTCTGAAATCAAGTCGCTCGGGCAAACCATCTGATTTGACAAATCCGCCTCGAGCAAAGTGATCAAAATGACAAATAAGGTGAACAATGTCGGAAAACCAAAGTTAATGCCCGAGCAGATTGGCAGTTGGCTCAATTCCAAAGCAAAGGCCCCGCGCGCATAGGCACCGAAACGAAGTCACTCGACCAAACGGGCGAATCTGGCAAATCTGGCTCGACCAAGTTGTTTGAAAAATCCCAATAACTTGGACAATCTCACTTCCCAGACAAAACGCCCGAGTAGAACCGGCCCATGCCCGAGAAATGCCCAAGGTCCGGGTCCCTTCAACCAAATTCCGGTCAAGCTCCAATCAAGCTCCGGCCAAGTCAAACCAAGCTTCTAGCCAGGTGGCCAAGTGGTGGGGCAAGTGGCTTCAACCAAGTAGGAGGTGGCACCCTTAGAGAAGAACCAAAATCAAGTGGTGGGGCAAGTGGCTTCAACCTAGTATGAGGTGGCGCCTTCTAAACCTCCTTCTCTTGCCTATAAATAGAGGGCTTGCCTCATGTAATGAGGTGTGCTTCGAAGTCCCAAGTCCTTAGAGAGTTGAGAGCTTAACTCTCTTCTCTTCATTTTCAATACAAACACAATTTGCTCTCTACTTTGTTCTTGAAAACCTTTACTTTATTGCACTTGTTCTTGAGCTCCAAAGCTCTTTACTTTCCAGCAAGCACTCTTTACTTTCTTGTCAAGTTCTTGATTTGGAGCTCCTCTCCTTTACTTTCCTTGTTAAGCCACGGCTTCCTTACTTTTCTTGTCAAAACCAAGTCCTTTCTTTTACAAGTTCTTGTTTCCTTGATTTCCTTTACTTTTGTAAGTATGGTGCTTGTATTCCTTGACATGAATACAAGTAGCTAAAGCATATTCGGTCAAAGGGTGTTCATACTTGTGTATGCATCTTGAGACTAGAACTTAATGCTATTTTGTGTTTCAACTAGTTCTTTGTGCCATACATTCGGGTAGAACATACATGGTTGAGTGGATGCTAGAAATGGCAAAGCTCTTCCGTGGGGTTCGTGAACATACACGGTGAAGTGGATGCTTGAAATGGCAAAGCTTTTCCGTGGAGTTCAACCTCTCTTTAACACCACTTGGTTGATCGGAAATGATTGATCAAGTGGATGCAGTTAGGCTAATATACCTTGAAAAGGGGAATTAGTCTAGCTAGAACTAGAAGTCTATGTCTTGATTTTGGAGTAGATTGTGGTGTAAGTGCTTGAAATGGCCTTACTTTAGGGTTTATGTCTTGAAATGGAATAAACCCACACTTAAGAACACAAAGTAAGATCATTTGACGTCTATGATGGTTGTCTCACAAGTAGAGACCCTAGACTGAATATCTTTCGTCCTTACTTATCTGTCATTTACTTTCTGCACTTTACATTTCAGCACTTTACTTTACGCACTTTATTTTCAGCACTTTACTTTACGCACTTATTTTCAGTCATTTACATTTCAGTCTTTACTTTCTGTCTAAAAAAAACCAACAAAAACCCAATCTGTCTTTACTTTCATTTTCTTTCTTTTTAAAGAACAACTAATCCACAATGACTCTCTTGGGTTCGACCCCTACTTACCGCTTGCTAATCCAATAGTGAGCCACGAGTAGTGGAACTATAAACGTAAATTTTGCAGCGCACAACGACGTGCTATCAAAGTTCTCTTCTGTTGACCCCATAGGGTCTAAGATTCTAGAAGATGCCATGAAACGTCTGTAGATGTCTGGTGGCTGCTTCTCTCGGCTACCCCAAAAACTTCGATAGATAGCGCACTACCGCAGTTTTGATCTCGAACTCTTCCATCACCGGTCTCGAGTAGATGCACTAAGGTTTATTCTGAAAATCCGGAGTAGCCAGCTCCTTCATTGTGGGCTCTGGTCTAGCTGGATCTTGCCAAATGGATTCTTGTCTAGCTGGATGCCTGGGTAGTTGTAATGGTGGTGGTTGTTGGTGAACAAATCCATCATTCTCACCATCCTACGCAGCAGCTGCCTTCTAATTCTGTTGTATATGGCTAGATTTTATTTGCTCTATTGTGAGCATGGAGAACTTATTATGGCCTGTCAAAGAAGGCATGCATGTTCTTGTTAACTCGACAGAGGCGAGTTTGTTGTTGTTATCGTCGTTCTCACGACATGGGCACAACATGATGAAGAAAGTAGTAATTCACAAAGAAAGCTAAACAACAAACTTAAACGAAACAACTTCACCGAAGCGCAGATCCGCGGCAACGACACCAAAATTTGACGCCCGTCATCTGATGCGTCAAATTTAATTTATGTTTCCTATAGATAACTAGGGTAGCAGTAAGTATGACTGAACCCAAGGGAACTGGTTGTTGAAGCTTTAAAATGTAAACAATCAAAAAGGGGGGCTGTAAGTGATTTTTTAGAGCACCAAAGTATACGAAGAACAACTTTCTTATCAGAGAGTATAGTCAACTTAGGATTTTTGCTTTTGACATGTTCATCATTGACAACTAATAATCATATATCAAGTTTATAATATAAAGGTAATAACCTAAAGTATCTCGGCAAATGTGATACATCACAACCTATTTCGGTAAAGGTAATAAGCTTCTAGTTTTCCTAAGCACGATATTTCGGCAAAGACAATATCGAGCTTAGGTATTAAAACTTGTCTTTACGGTAAAGTATCTAGTAAGTGTTAACAATAAGAACTCGTTGTCAAGCTAAGCTTTACGGCAAAGTTTGCACTTAGCCTGAGAACTCAATTCGTAAGATAAAGATCAAGAACTAGTTAAACAAGAAATAAGCATTAAGTAAAAAGTCTCAAAACATATTGTCACAAGATCCAAACCTTAAACTGAAATAGGAATTTAGCTACTCATCGTCATGGAAAATAAAACACAAGTATTCTTAAATGAAAAGAATGTAGGAAAATCTCTTCGCTTCTCATTGAAAACTTCGTTCTTCATCTTCTCCAGAGCCGTTGTCGAATGCTTGATTGAATGATGATTAGGAATCAGATGAGAACAAAAAGATATATGCTGATTGGGTTCTAAAAACTAGTTTAAGGCTTCCAATTTCCAAATGCACATTAACGCCCGCGGATGGTGTACATATCATCACCGTAAAGTGTTATTTGTCCGTGGGGTGCTCTAAGATGCTTCTCTCGTTCCGCGCAATAAATTTGACTTTGGCTCTCGATTTGACTTCCTGGATGACCTCTTCTGTTCTCGATATGAAATAGATAATTGTACTGTTTTGTACACATTGCTCATAGAAATAAATTAGATCCTAAGGCAGTCAAATACATTTTCTTGGGTTTTTTCCCTATACAAAAAGGATACAAATGTTTTGACATGAGCTCAGGTAAAATGCTAACAGGCATAGATGTCACATTTTTTGAAAATAAACCTTTTTTTTAGAAAACATCTCTTCAAGGGGAGAATAATGAATTGAATGAAGAAAAGTTTTTTGAAACTTCTGCTTATTTGCCAAACATCTTACAGTATACTCCTAAAAAATTTGCTTTAAAGTAATGAAACTGAGCATAACATGGTGGTTCCTCAAAATAATATTGAACACATTATTCCAACGTCTAAAGAATCTGAAACTGTGAGCAATGTCGCCCCAATATCAGAAGTTCTTGTTTACAAAAGAAAGAATAAGAGACACGGTGTTGACCCGTCGCTTACTTCAAATCTGCCAGCATCTAAAGTGAGTATTGGCCCAGGTAAAAATACTTCTATTATTCGTATTCTGGTCATAGTTGAACCTATACTACAGTCGGCCAATGGTGAGCCGAATATTACTTATGAAATTTGTGTAAATGATCTCAATGAGCCCATTGCTCTTAGTAAAGGATTCAAATAAAGTACCAAACATCCCATAGCTCGCCATGTGTCATATCCAAATTTATCACTTCAATTCCGAGCCTTTACTCTTAGCATAACTAATGATGAGATTCTAAAAAGGATACAAAAAGCTCCAAGTATTACCAAGTAGAGGGAGACGTCTTTGAGGAGTTGAGTGCACTAAAGAAAAATCATACTTGGGAACTAACTGAGCTCCCAAAGGGAAAACATCTTGTAGGCATTAAATGGATTTTCACCATCAAATACAACTCTGAGGATCTATAGAAAGGCATAAGGCAAGATTGGTCGCTAGGGGTTTTACTCAAACCTACGGCCTATATTACGAGGAGACATTTGCTCCAGTGGCAAAACTTAATACTGTCAGAGTTTTAATTTCATTAGATGCTACTCTTGATTGGCCACTATTACAACTGATGTTAAAAATGCGCTCCTGAATGGTGATTTGGAAGAAGAAGTGTTTATGCAAGTGCCTCCTGGTTTTGACGATGAAGAAGTAGCGGGGAAGGTATGCCTATTGAAGAAATCATTTACGGCCTAAAGCAATCCCCTCGATTATGGTTTGGAAGATTTGCAAAGGCTGTGAAAGAGCTCGGCTATGTACAAACACAATTTGATCATACTTTGTTCTTGAAACACACGAAGGAAGGTAATTTTTTTATTTTAATCGAGTATGTTGATGATAAGTCCTAACTGGAAGTGATGAGATAGAATTGAGAAAGATGAAAGAGTTTTTGGCACGACAATTTGAAATTAAAGATTTGGGCATGTTAAATATTTTCTCGGCATGGAGGTTGCAAAATCAAAGCGTGGAATTGTTATTTCACAAGAAAATATGTCCTAGATTTGTTAAAGGAGTCGGATTTTCTTCGATGCAAACCAGATTCTACTCCTATTGATCCGAATCAGAAACTCAGAAGAAGTGATGCTCAAGTTCACATCGATATAATGGGATATCAAAAATTGGTAGGAAAGCTAATATACTTAGCTTATATAAGGCATGACGTTGCCCTTGCAGTGAGCTTAGTAAGTCAGATCATGCATTTTCCTATAAAAGATCACCTTAAGGCCGTCTACTGAATTCTCTGTTAGGATCTCGTAAGCAGCGATGCTGAGAGAAAAATAAAGATGTGATGCGAGGACACCAAAATCCGTTACCCAGATCGTCACTACACCGTGAGTACTTCTGGGGAACTACCAAGCCAGGGTTTTCACTATGAAATGCTGGATACAATTACAATAATCAACGTGGGTATAAATAGGGTAACATCTAAACCATGTTTATCTAATTAGGAAATAGAAACCAAACGCCTGACTGCCAAAATTATGGGTTTGCTAAACTGGACTAGCCCAATAATCTAATTAGGCTCCACAACCAAACAATCTCCCACCTAGAGACTGATTCCAATTGTTAATTGTCTTCGTCGTGAACAACCCATATAGGCGGTAGTGCCAAACCTTCAACGCACGTGTTAAACCCAGTTGAAGCAATGCACAGCTTCAACTTCTTCTTCTTCAAAGTTTTGCTACCCAGCGAAAGTTTCTTACTCATGTGACCACAATGACAGTGACACACAAATCTACAGCACCACTGCACCAGCAACAACGATGTATTTCTGAACGTTCCTCATCTGGGACAATGTTCTTCCTTCTTTTCGTGAGCTATCACCCTAGCTCCCTTTGCTATCTTCCAGTGCCGCAGGTGAAGGCTACATCATAACTAGGGATGCACAACCGGTCCAGACCGGACTGGAATTTTTAAAAATCTTGGACTGTGGACTGGACCGGACCGGGGTATATATGGACCGGGACCACACCGTGGACCGGATCGGACCGAATACCCTTATTTTTTACGGTCCGGACCGATGGATCACAAATTATGAAAATTATGGATCGTGAACCGGATTGGACTGGAATTTTTACGGTCCGGTCTTGGACCGACCCTTAAAATCCGGTCCGGTCCGGTCTCAATTTGTGCATCCCTATTCATGACCATCTTTATCCAGCTACCCAATTGATGGCAAATTCTTCTTTCCTTGAGCTATAATCCTAACTCCCTTTGCTATCTTCTCGTTAGTGCAGCTAAAGGTTACATCAAACTCGTTTTCAACCAACTGCCCAACGGATAGAAAATTCTTCTTTCCTTGAGCTATGACCCTAGCTCCCTTCGCTATCTTTTAGTTTGTGTAGCTGAAGGATACACCATAACCATCTTCGTCAAACAGCCAACTGATAGCACATTCTTCTTTAACGCAGACAATGGATCCAACATCTCATTTGCTTAGACCGTGTGGTATGCTACGTCTTTGGACAACGATAAACGAACCGCGCTCATCGCCTTTCTATCTAATAGCTTCCACTCGTTTTCCTTCATACCCTATGGTTTCTTGCCGTCTAAAGGTAAGTGCAACTCCCTACCATACATGTAATCCTCAATCTGCATCTCCTAGATGCCGAAATCTGACCCATAAAATTTCTCCATCGGTTGTTTTCCATCTCTCAACATGACTACTAGAACCTTAGTTCTTGATACCGGTTGTTAGGATCGCACAAGCAGCGATGCTGAGAGAAAAAGCAATGGATTTGATCCAAGGACACCAAGATTTGTTACCCAGTTCCTCACTACATCGTGACTACGTCTGGGGGCACTACCATGTCAGAGTTTTCACTATGAAATGCTAGATACAATTATAATAATCAACGTGGGTATAAATATGGTAACATCTAAACCCTAATTATCTAATTTGGAAATAGATATACCCTAAGCATGACTGCCAAAATTATGGGCTTGCTAAACTAGACTAGCCCAATAATCTAATCAAGCTCCCTAATCGAACATTCTTCAGTATCTTAAAGGAAGTTCTGGAAAGGGTATTTTCTTCAGCAAAAGTCAGAATTGATAGATTGAAGTATATACAGATGTTGATTCGGCAAGTTCAGCTTCCGATACAAGATCAACATCAGCTTACTGTACTTTTGTTTGGGGTAATTTGGTGACATAGAGAAGTAAGAAGCAACAACTGGTGTCTAGAAGCAGTGTAGAGGCAGAATATCGAGCAATGGCTCTAGGAATATGTGAAGTCATGTGGATTAGAAGAATCTTGTAGGAATTGAAAATTGACTTGGAGAAGCCTATGAAACTGTTTTGTGATAACAAATCAGCAATCTCAATTGCAAATAATCCCAGTGTAACATGATAGGGCAAAATATGTGGAAGTTGACCGAAACTTCATTAAAGAAAGGCTTGAACGAGGAGAAATTAGTATGCCATATGTTCCAACATCGGAACAACTGACCGACATTCTAACTAAGGGGCTCTCTACAAGCAAACATTTGAAGATTTCTCAACCAAGCTGGGCATCATTGACATCTTTGCTCCAGCTTGAGGGGAAGGTAAATTATGTTGTGATTATTAGAATGTTAGAATATATCTCATAGAAAATAAGTTACTGATTAGCTATCAATTAGCTGTCAATTAAACCTAGTCAGTTATTATTAGCAGAAGTTATGATAGGATAGTGAGCTTAGTATTTTTCTATATATATACTAAACAATAGTAATGAATAAAATAATTCATGTTAGCGCATATCAGCTTACTTTCACAAACATATTGATGTTAGGCTCCATTTCATTAGGGATATTGTTGAGAAAGGTGTTATAAGGATTGATAAAATTCGTGGTGATATAAATCCTACTGATTTTGGTACTAAAGTTATGCCTTATGTCAAGTCTAAATTTTGAAGGAAACCCTGAATGTGGGCAAGGGACTTGATGTTGTTGCTGGTCATGAGAGGGCTCAAAAGCTGGTGGAGAGCTGCTGTTGCAGTCCATGAATGAATCAAGCAAAGAGGTTCAAGCACATGTATAATAGGAAGGCTTTAATAAATAAAAAAAGTATAATAGGAGGGCAAATTGTAAGATATGCCTTCTACCTAATTATTACATTACAAGTTCAAGCATATGTTTAGGACATGTCTTTACTTAAGTTCAAAGGTCTAGTTAGCCTGAGTTCTAAGGACTTAGCCCTTTTTAGAGTTTGAGTCCTTGGGTATAAAACGGCGTAGCTTCTGGCAAGCGGGACTTCTTTTTGACGCCAAGCGAAGCGGCGTCGTATACAGAGAGCGAGAGAGTTCATTGGAGTTGTTTAGACGTGGCGACATCGTTTTGGACGAAAGAGGAACTAGAGCTTTTGTGGAACGTCATAGTTTGGAGAAGGCTGGGGATTAGCTAATTCGAGTCCGTGTGAAACGCCAGCGATGTGGACAAGCTGCAAAATTCGAGTTTAGATAGATGGATTTGGGATTTACGGTTTGTAATGGGTCTCCTGTCTGTGCTTCTTCGAATGAATTTGACTTGGATACTGAATGAATCACGAAGACGCTTCACTTTCCAAATTCAATATTTCACCCAGTAGGGTTTTCCGAAATGCTTGAACTGGCATAAGACAAACATAATGCATTGGAATAAGGAAACGGCGAGTGTAAAACCAATCGAATGTAATCAATCAAATTGAAGGAGCAAAACTTCGTTGAACTCAGTCGTTCACTTTTTATCAGTTTCGACGTTCGAAATCAAACTTCATCATATCAGTTTTTGCCAGTTCGATCGGATAAACATTCTGATTCGAAACAGTAACTGACCTACCGCGCGCCCGGTGTCGACATTACCATCGCGCCCAGTGTAGACATTAGACGCTGGACGTGACACCATCCTAATGTCTTCACCGAACACGACATCAATCTGCCGCGTGCCAACAAGCGACATTAGCTTGTCGCGTCCGTAGTAGACATTAACTCGTTAATGTCTCGACAGGACGCGATGCACAATGGACAAAAATCCGAATTGAGCTCAAATGACTTTGTAATTGTTTCGTTTCTTCACAAAACAATCATTACAGGGCAGTGACTTCATAAGCAACACAAATACCCTAAAATATCCAACAATCCTCCCCCATTTTAGGGTTATACTCTTGAACACTACAAGCATTTAAACCGAACAAAACATTGCGCATAAGTGAGGTGTCCCATACGTTTGAACTTCACATAGTGTAGTATTTTCCAATACTTGAGAATCAGGGTGTTCCAAGAATTGTACTCTTCAACCCATTTGAATACGGGAAAATAAAACACGCACAAGTTTACTACTATTTCAAGTACAACTTGACACTATTTCAGCCATGTGTCCTTATCCATTCATAAGTGTATACTTAGCCAAGCACATGCTAATTGAAGCGGCTCACTTCACACTTACATAGGTGGATTCTTTTCGCATGCACCTACAATGCACTTTTTCAAAAGATCCATTAAGAAGATAAACTTCATCCTCCGTTTCTCTGCAGGAAACAAGCACAACTTTGGGATGGATATAACCATGTGCTTCAAATCTCTCAGAATAGGCTTTCCATAACTCAGCTCTTAGCGTCATACTAAGAGGGAATTAAGGTGTCCTACGATAAGGGATTAAGATGTGATTTAAGCCCATCCCTAAACACGACTTCTATACAAAGTCCCTAGCTAATCCCTTTGTTAAGTGATCAGCTAGATTATGTTGTGTCCGAACATAGTCAATCAATATCACCTTGTGAGTGATCAGTTCACGAGCCGAGCTATGTCTAATGCCCAGGTGTCTCGATTTACCATTATACATTTGGCTATATGCCTTACCCAAAGTTGCCTTACTATGACAATGGATAGAAATAGGCGCTATCGGTTTCGGCCATAGTGGAATCTCATATACCAAATTCCTTAGCCATTCTGCCTCTTTACCGGCAGCCGCTAAGGCTATGAATTCAGATTCCATAGTCGAGCTGGTGATGCAAGTTTGCTTCTTCGATGCCCAAGATATGGCACCTCCCCAAAGCAAGAATACCCAACCACTTGTAGAAGAATGATCTTCTAAATCTGTAATCCAACTTGCATCGGTATATCTCTCCAAGACCGAGGGAAAACCAGCATAAGTCAAGCCATGATTCATAGTTCCCTTAAGGTATTTGAGTACTCGCCTTATAGCTTCCCAGTGATGATTACTAGGGTTACTAGCTATATCAGGCCTTGTACTTGTCATTGCATACATTAGGCAACCAATGACTTGTGAGTACTCAAGTTGTGAAACCGCTTCACCCGTATTAGGCAAAAGCTTCCCACTTGGGTCCATGGGAGTGCTAACCGGAGAACAATTCAAATAGTTGAATTTCTTAAGCACTTTCTCAACGTAATGAGACTGTGACAGTGCTAAACCCTTGTTCTCACGCTTGATTCTAATACCAAGAATCACGTCCGCTTCTCCCATATCTTTCATAGCGAAACTTGATGATAAGATATCCTTTGCGAGATCTACTTGTTTTTGGTTAGTGCCAAAAATCAGCATATCAACAACATACAGATAAATGATTACTCCATTACCGGAATTATCAAACTTGCTGTAAATGCACTTGTCAGCTTGATTCAACTTGAATCCACTAGACAAGATTACCTCATCAAACTTTTGATGCCACAATTTGGGGGCTTGTTTCAGCCCATACAATGATTTGATCAACTTACAAACCTTGTTTTCATTTCCCGGAATAATGAATCCTTCCGGTTGCTTCATATAGATTTCCTCATCCAAATCACCATTCAAGAATGCTGTCTTGACATCCATTTGGTGTACAACCAGATTGTTAATTGCCGGAGTGCAATCAACAACCTAATAGTGGAAATCCTAGCAATCTGAGCATAAGTATCGAAGAAATCAATACCCTCCTTTTGCCTAAAGCCTTGGATAACCAATCGAGCTTTAAACTTATCAACTGATCCATCGACCTTCATTTTCCTTTTGAAAATCCATTTACAACCTAACGGCTTGCAACCCGGTGGGAGATCAGATAATATCCATGTATTATTCCCCACGATAGAATCCATTTCATCGTTTATCGCCTCTTTCCAAAAAGACACATCTTGAGACTTCATAGCCTCATCATAAGTTCTAGGATCATCATCAATGTGATAACAATATGAGTATTGATAATCAATATCATCTCTAGAACCCTCAATCAAGTAAACTTGATAATCTCGTCCAAAGGATTTTTCAATGTGCTAGGATCAAGTTCTAGGATCATCTCTAGAACCCTCAATCAAGTTCTAGGATCATCTTCAATGCTTCTACGAGGCTCAAACGATGTACTTTTAGAAGATGTGCTCACTTCATCTTCCAAATCAGCTCTTGTGGAGCTAGAAATCAAATCTTGAGGTCTAGGAATCGATGAAAAATGGTTCTCATCAAATATTGCATCTCTTGATTCAATTACGGTGTGAGCCGAAATAGAATCATTCGTTCTAGTCACATGGAACCTATATGCTTTAGAATGTTCATCATATCCAATGAAGATGCATTCAACACCTCTTTCTCCCAAAGATTTTATTTTTGGAGCCGGTAGTCTCACTACCGCTCTACATCCCCAAACTCAGAGATAATTCAGATTTTGTTTCTTTTTGCGTCAAAGCTCATATGGGGTAATATCGTTCCTTTTGTTAGGAACTCTGTTAAGTAAATAACAGGCTGTCAACATAGCCTCACCCCAAAATCCAATACTCAAACCAGAGTAGGATAACATGGAATGAACCATCTCTTTAAGGATTCTATTCTTCCTTTCAGCTACACCATTTTGTTGTGGTGTATAAGGTGATGTAGTCTCATGAATGATACCATTTATCTGGAAATATACAGGATCGTAATAATCCCCACCTCTATCGATTCTAAGTCTCTTAATCAAATCATGCATCAATTCTACTTCAGCTTTATACACTTTAAACTTGTCTAAAGCTTCATCTTTAGCATGCACCAAGTACACACAACAATATCTAGAAAAGTCATCTATAAAAGTTATGTAGTACTTCTTATTCCCTAAAGATGGAGTAGAATGTAAATCACCCAAATCACTATAAACAAGTTCAAGCAAGTTTGATGTTCTTGAAATACTTTTGAATGACAACTTAGTGATTTTTGTAAGCATGCAAGTAGTACAATCTATCAACATTCATGTCAACTTTAGGTATTAAACCTTCCTCAGACATAATTTTCATATGCCGATAGTGAACATGTCCTAATCTAGCATGCCACAAAGTAGAATCATCACTAGTAGAAGACATGTAAACAGAATTCACCACTTTATTTACATTCAACATGAACATGCCATTACAAAAGTAGCCGAATCTAACAAAGACACCACACTTCGACAATACATACTTGTCGGATTCATACACTTGCTTAAAACCAAATTTGTTCAACAAACTATCGGAAACCAAGTTTTTCCAAATAAGAGGTACATGTAAAACATTTAACAACTCAAGGGTCTTTCCCGAACTGAACTCTAACACTACAGTTCCTTGGCCAAGTATCGATGCGGTTGACTCGTTTCCCATATGAAGGACAGCTCCTTCTTTCACCGTTTCATAAGTCTTGAAACTATGACGATCTTTGCACACGTGCTTGCTAGTACCCGAGTCAATCCACCACGCCACTTCATCATCCTGAACATAAAATGCTTCAGCGATTAGTGACACATAATTCACATTAGAATTACAATCAGAAAAGGAAAACTGATTTTGAAGGTTGGAAGGGCATTTTTCTTTGCCCTTATCCCCATCATTCACTTTCGTCTTTCCTTTATCAGTCTTAGCCATCCTACAATCATTTTTGTAGTGTCCCGGTTTACCACAAACCCAACAAGAACCCTTAGGTTTCTTATTGAACTTGCTACCGGAGTTCTCATAAGAACGTTTCTTCCCCTTGAATTTTCGAAAGCCTCCCTTATCCTCCACCATACGCACAGAAGAGGACTCAATAGTCTCTTTCAGTTTCACATCCTCTTGCATCCGTATAGACTCCTCTACACATAACTCACCACCGAGTTCTTCAAGAGTCATCTCCTCTTTCTTATGCTTAAGCGAGTGCTTGAAATCCTTCCACGAAGGTGCCAACTTGTCTATTATGCTAGACACTGCAATGGTATCATCCATCTTCATTGTACTGAGCAAATTGTCCCAAAATGCGAGTCAATTCATTGAATTTCTCCATCGCTGGTCTAGCATTGACCATCTTGTAACTATTAAAGTTACTCACAAGAAATTTCTTGCTTGATGCATCTTCCTGCATATACTTAGCCTCAAGTGCATCCCACATTTCCTTTGCGGATTCCACATTTTGGTAAAGTTCAAATAGGGGATCAGACATACCATTCAGAATGTGACCACGGCAGATGTAGTCATTATTCTCCCATTTACTCTTCTTCCTGATTGCATCTATTGGAGCATTGTCACTCACTTCCGGAATAGGGGTAGAAAGTACATGCACCACCTTCAAACTGGTCAACAACAAATGCATCTTCTTCTGCCATCTTCAGAAATCGACTCCTTCAAACTTTTCTAACTTTCCAAAATTAGCCGTCATCTCCCTCACTGAAGCAGCAGACATACTGAAAATATTGAATTTGATTGTAGTTCCCAGGGTCTCCTGTCTGTGCTTCTTCGAATGAATTTGACTTGGATGCTAAATGAATCACGAAGACGCTTCGCTTTCCAAATTCAATATTTCACCCAGTAGGGTTTTCCGAAATGCTTCAACTGGGATAAGACAAACGTAATGCACTGGAATACGGAAACGGCGTGTGTAAAACCAATCGAATGTAACCGATCAAATTGAAGGAGCAAAACTTCGTTGAACTCAGTCGTTCGCTTTCTATCAGTTTCGAAGTTCGAAATCGAACTTCATCATATCGGTTTTTGCTAGTTTCGATCAGATAAACATTCCGATTCGAAACAGAAACTGACCTATCGTGCGCCCAGTGTTGACATTACCGTTGCGCCCAGTGTAGACATTAGACACTGGACGCGACACCGTCCTAATGTCTTCACCGAAGCCACATTAGCTTGTCGCGTCCGTGGTACACATTAACTCGTTAATGTCTCGACTGGACGCGGCTCCCAATGTCACGACAGGATGCGATCCACACTAGACAAAAATCCGAATTGAGCTCAAATGACTTTGTAATTGTTTCGTTTCTTCACAAAACAATCTTGACAGGGCAGTGACTTCATAAGTCTCACAAATACCCTAAAATATCCAACACGGTTCTTATCCGAAAATTCCCCAATCATTGCAATTACGAATTTTCCCTAAGAACGAGTGCGATTCTTCTGTTGTGTGGTGCGATTCAAGTTGCAAGGGTGTCGAACGTGGTTCCCATTGATCACTGGAGGCTCGACTGTAGCTTGGTGTCGCTGATTACCATTGGACTGAGGTGAAAAGGAGTCGCGACTTCGGTTGCGCTGTCGTCTGTTCACAGGGGCTATCGAAGGGGGATTCGATCCATCCATTACTCACCTCAGATGTCTTAAGTTATACATTGTCACTACACCATTTTGACTCTTACGCCACGTTCAAAAAATTGTTGCTTAAAGTCCGAAAATGTCGCTTATGACTAATGTGACAGTGCACCTGTCGCTTAAGATACGTCGCTTAATCCTTGTGACATGAGGCTTTACGCGACGCGATAATTGTGTATGTCGCCTAAGTGGACGTACATAATGCGACATCATTTTTGTTTGTCCCATATATCATTATGCTACATGCGTCAAGTAAACCATTATTAGTCGCTTAAAATGTTTTAAGCTTGACATAATATTGTAACATATGATGATATATTGTTGCATAAAAAGACACAAGACTGGATTTATAACTAATAAGACTTGGATCTTTGTCACATTAAAGAATATAATTCAACTATAGAATAAGAAATGTTATTCAAAACCTGCAACTGATTACATGTCTACATGTTTACATACAAACATCCAGATTCTAGATTACAATTTTGAACGGTTTCATAAAGTTACATGCCTGCAAAACTGGATCTTTCGATCCATTAGCCTCGTTATCACTGTCCTCATCACTATCATTATCATCAATGTCCATATCAGACCCATCAGCTGAAGGTTTGGGAAAACTCACTCTTTTCCTGCCGACACTTGACATCTTTAAATACTTCGACAGAGTTCCAACAGATGATTTCTCTACCTGTAACACATTTTAACCACTAAGAGAACAAATGAAATGCTTAAGCATAACAACAAAGAGAAAATATAAATTAAGGCAGTGCTACACGTGGAACAACCAACATACAACATTTGAATTTTCAGTACTGCAGGTGCTCTTCTTACAAGGCATTAGAGAAACCATCATATGTGCAACAATTACTCAACAGAACCTAAGCAATGTGACATTATATAGAAATACTTCATAAAATATGAAATAAAATAAAATAAATAAAAAATAAATAAATTTTTTTTAGAAATACTTCAAAGGCTGAAAATTGGAGTTTGAAGAACAATAACCCAATGATAGAGAAAAGATAACAGAGAAAGCAACAAATCTTACCCGTGTCTCAGCTACAAAGAACATATTATGTGGAAATTCCAGGAGAACCATGTCAAGTGCGTACGGGACAATGACGAAGAAGAAGCAAGAACAGAGTTGCATTCAGCAGGTGCTGATTTATAATTTGCATTGTGGATAGAAAAGTCGCAATCTTTGCATATATTGCCTTATCAATGCTTCAGGATGACACTAATGTTGCCCTTGCTTCCTTTGGCTATTGCTAGCTCGGCCAACATAGCTGCAGCCTCAGCAAGACTTTTAGTGGTCTCCCCCTATCATTGTCCGCCTCGTATGATCGGCAAGACACTTTTCGACCACCTTACACCCACATTTGATATGGCATCCCATAAACCATCGGTAGCGATTAAAATGAAGACATCCAGCTCGCTGCGCTGAATTACTATAACCTCTGGCTCCGATATCATGTACGCCTTCAAAGCATGATCCCATGCATTATCACTGTTTGCAAATTGAGACTCGCAGATAACCGAAATTTAAGAGAAATACTCATACCGATTGATCTATTGGTCGAGCTCGCCATAAACGAATTGTTCGCGATCTTAGGATAATTATTAAGACAGGAAAGCGGGCTGTGCGGTCAAGAAGGTTGGGAATGATATTAATTAGTATTTTTGATTAACTATTTTTCGTTTGTTTATATGACATGCATTTCATACTTAAGTCGGGTCAAATAAAACCTTTAGATTTGAAAATACAACATAAAATTAATCATTATGTAGTTGTCACCTTTAAACAATAATGCGACAAATTTTAAACGTCGCATTGTATATGTCGCCTATGTATCTATAGACGTATATTGTGTGTCGCGTATATCCCATGTCGACTATCAACGGTAACGCGACGTCGTATAAATAGTTATCGCCTAAGATAACTTACGCGATGTATTTTGGTTCATCGCTTAAACTTTTGTCTCCTAAGATAAATTAAGCGACTTATTTTGGTTCATCGTTTAAACCAGTGTTATTAAAACCTGACCGGACCGGCCGGTTCGATCGGTTGGACCGGGAACCGGCCGGTTCTATAACCAGACCGTTCTGCAATTGAATCGGTCAAGACCCGGTTGAACCGGTGGTTGAACCGGCCGGATGAACCGGTTGACCCGCTGATTGACTCAATTTTGTGTTTGATCGGTTCAATCGTTCGATTTGGTCTGAAAAAATATTTATTTATTTTGACTTGGACAAGACTCGAACCTAGTCTTCCTCTATAATTATTTCCTCTCATTCCACCAAGCTAAACATGATTCTTGTTTTATTATTTGTTTCATTAATGTATATTCATTTATCAAATCTATAAATATTTTTACTTATTATCAATTTAACTAGAAATTCAATTAGTCTTAGAAATCTCTTATTGTTGTGACTTGCAAATTAAGACTAAAATTGTTATTGTTGTTCTATTATTGTTGTATTATTGATTTGTACTTTATCAAATTCTAAATTTGACAATTTGTTATGGTATGTTATTGTAATCCGATCATAAACATGTAATATTTATTCAAGTCATAAATATGTTAAATTATAATATCATATATAAGTATTTTATTTTTATTATTTAATTTGTGCGGGTAAAATCGGTTCGACCCGGTTGAACCACTGACCCATTGACCCAGTGACTTGACCGGTTCGATCACCGGTCCGGTTTTAATAACACTGGTTTAAACTTTTGTCGCGTAAGATACATTAAGCGGCGTGTTTTGATTGTCGCGTTAACCTTTGTGACGTAAAATACTTTAAGCGACATACTATTCTATATTTGTCGGGTTACATAATTTAAGCGACGTAAGTCAAATTTTGTCGTAAAAGTTACAGAATGGCGTAGTGTGTGTGTATTGATTGTACAAGACAGTTTTGAGTAGTCTTGAGCTTGTTTTGAACATTAAAGCCGATTTGTTGCTTGTATCTTGGTTGCTTTGATTCAATAAAATTGCAAGTGCCCTAGATACAAATCTTTACGAAAACAAAATGATCCATGCAATATCTGAGTTATGCTTTCATCCTCGCATCTGCCTTTTATGCCATCAGTTCCATCTAGAGAACTTGGTACTTCTTTTATGTTAATAACTTATATTTTTACATTTTGGAACTCTCAGTAAAGCTTAGAGGAATTAACTATATCATTGACAATACTGACACAAAAATTGTCAAGAAATAAAAAGAAGATATATTGCGGGTTGCCGCCTTGCCGGATACATGTGTTTTGGGGTCACCATTTCTAAGATTCGTATATATACTTAAAGAGCAAAGGATGATGAATCTTGAATGGACAATAGTTATCCCAGATTGCCTTCAGTTGTATAGCACACTGCTTCATCTGTGATAGGATATGTAGATGGGCAGATGAGGCCATCAAATAATCAACAAAACAACATCTATGTAGTGAATAAACAGTTACCTCTAATTCCTTTGTCTAGAAAAGAAAACAAGTGCTCCAAAGGCTACCATGATCGCAATTTTGATGGCCTATTGAAGAACAATAAAATGAGTGGTAAACACAGAATTGTCTTGATATATGCCAAGCTAAAGATGTATATACCTGCGCAAACTGCCCATTGGGGTTTCCACCGTCAGCTGAATCATTCAATCCAGGAGACCTTGATGGTTCGTCAACAGTTTTATTCTCTTGGCAAGTCTTCCTAGCACTGGGAATACTATGCTAAAGGTAACGGAAAAACAAAAACCAGAATTCAGGACTTTCGGTTCAGAGGCAAGTGAATCAATTATCAAAAATGCATTAACACCTTATAGAACACAACAGAAATGAGCTTCTGAAATTAATTAGGTGAGCTGATGATATACCTCTCCATCAAGGATGCTTGCATCGACAATGAAGCCTCCTATAGAATTTGTCAAATGTGTGCTGCTTGGAGCAATACATGAAACTATTGGTTCATCCGGAAAAACCCATGAACTAGGAGGACCACAGGTAGGTAGCCATTCTGTCGAACACTTGGATGGTTCTAATTTTTTAGTAGAATTCGTACCCATATTGACATGATGTGGATCTTCATATTGATGTTCCTTTTCACTAATCGCCTTAATGAATCTTTTACCGGAATTTCGATTATCAGAGTGTATATCATCAGCAACTAGCTGCTTCAAGGGATGGTCGTCAAAAGATTCTCCATGATCTGTGGCTGTTCGATCACTTTCGCAATCACTACAATCCTTCACTACAAAAAGTGTATATTCTGCGCTGATGCTGTTTTCAGTTTCACCATAGAGGCTTGTCATCTGATCTTGAGGAGGCTTTTGGAACTCGATTTCTGAAACACACTGTGTTCGGTTAAAGTTGTCTTTCTCAACTGCGGCTAAATTTATCTTGTCCCCAAAAAACTGCTTATCTTTGTTTTGTAATTCCTTATCTTCTAAATCAATGTTGTCTCTCGGCTCAACTTTTGGTACCATCGTGTCATCTTCACGAGAAGTTATATCTTCTGTTCTGATATCTAAAGGTGCTGCCTCAAATGCGTCTACTGCGTCAATTGCAGATACAGATGTCTCATCTTCAAGAGGTTTAGTAACTAACTCATCAGCAGTGGCTTCAGCCAAGCCCCTTTCAGGAGCTATAGTAATTATCTCTACTACATCAGAACTGATTTGTCTCTTCTTAGCTGTAACCTTTTGCCGCAGTTCTGAGAAAAAGGAAGGACTAACAACTATCTCAGAACTCATTTCTGTCAGCTTCTTAGTAGCCGAAATGATAACTTCATCTGATAACAAATCAAGTGTAGGGTTCTCAAATCCAAGTTTGGTTACTGGAGATTTCAGCGGTGGCGGCTTATTACGAGATTTTGTATCCTGCTCCAAAAACTGAGGATTTAATCATATAATTCTTTTACCAAATTTAACAAAGCAAGAGTGCTTATATAATTAAGCATACCTGAGTTGTGTTGAACTCGAAGGCACTGATCATCTTTCTGACGCTACTTGGAGTTTTCCGTGGTTGTCCCTTCTTTACAGTGTTACCATCTTGATCATCAGCTTTCGGGATAAATAATTTTCCTTTACCAGTAAAGGTACTTGATTTGGAATTCATGGTTTCTGAACTTTTGTTGACAGAATGTTTATCAGCTTCCCCATTTTTTACCAAAGACCTAGTATTTACTTCTGCTGAACGAATTGCAGGCTCATCGGATACGGTTGACGTGGGCATAGCTTCTTCAGTTCTACTCCTATAATTCTAAAATATTCAAGACCACAATTAGATACACTTAAAAGCGAAACTCTGAGTGGTGGAAAATCACAGAACTAAACTGAATTTGATTGCTCTTTACTCACTGCATCTCCTTTGTTCTCGTCATGTACAGATGGTAGAGTGTTGCTGAAACTGTTGGAATCATGTACTGGACTGGTTTTTGGAGCGCCATTCCCATCGTTACGATGACAAAAAATATCAACTGAAAGCCTTTCAAAAAAGGTGTAAATGTAAATATTATGCTTTTGTTTCTTTTATGATGAGCTGCTATGAAATCGACTGCCTAACCTGAAATGTCATTGTTACGAGCAGCAATATCCATGCTAACGGCTTCTGTAGACTCTGGATGGGTGATGAGAAGCTGTCTACGCTTCTTCTGCAACGCAGATTCTCTCTACAACAATAACATTACAGCAAGGAACTGCACAGTCAAATGCGCAAGGTACTGAAAATAAAATTATACTTCACATATCAAACAGAAGAGCTACCTTATTCCCCTGCAATGTGTTTTGTAGGTGAAATTATATAACAAAAGGTATTTGTGCTCACCATCTTTCGGATTTTGATACGGTCATCATCACTGAGTACAAACTGCAACCTCATATGAACATGCCCTTTGTCGTCAAGACTGAAATAGTCATCCCATAGACCCTTCTGAACAACCAAAATGGCCTCAACAACTAAACCAAAGAAACAAACCAGGGCTCTTTTAATACTTATATCTAGTCATATGGATTTAACACAAAGAAGGAGATGCACCTGTTTGACACAGTTGACTTCCATCATCACCCAACACCACAAGAATCAACTTCTCGCGAAGGGACTTTACCGGGCTGCAACAGTTAAGTAGAACCACATTCCGTATTACTTCAAAATCCCGTTTTTCGTAACAAAATGCACATAGATATGAACTTAGGATACATAAAGCTAATGAGCAACTTACAAGGAAAAGTCTCCCTTGTCCAGTGTCTGATACTCCCTTTTCCCCATGGAGACTATACATCATCACAAGTCACAATCAAGCATATAAATCAATACCAACAAAGTCTCAGTACATCTAAAGTATAAAGTGGCCTTAAACCTGCATACCCTTGAAGAAAACTGACGAAGAATAAGTTGATGGCAGGTCAGAGAAATCCAAAACTGCAGTGAATATACAGCTCAGGCCTCATACTAAACCAAGGAGAAGAAAAAATAAAACTGGTAGCCATAAAGGGTATGGGTTTATTAAAGATACCTGAAACATGAATGTTTCCTGGCATTGAGGATCAAGTACTGCGGCTGATGATAGAAAGAGCTATAGAGAAATGGAGGGGTTGAGAAACAGATGATGATGATAAAGAAGGAGAAGATTAAGAGGATTGGGATTGAGTAAGAGTGTGGATATGAATAATAGTGAGATTTTGCAGGCTTCTGGACTTTGGCTGTGAGGGTCCATCTGGAATTCTGTCAACAAGCCACACCACCCTCCACTAACATAGCATTAAATCTCACTATTTTTCCAATCAAAAAAAAAAAATCTCACTATTTTTTTTTTTTGTCTCTCTCAAGTCTTTTTTTTATCTAGATGCCAAACTAGCTATAAAGGGAACAACCGTCCTAAAAGGCCCAACACAAGCCGGCCGACTGGCCGAAGCAGACGACACTAAGAAACAGTTAAAGACCAGAGGGCCCTAACGAAACCTGGTCCAGCCAAAGCTGACCTTTTCCGGCCTAAGCCAACAGGTTCCGGCCGAAGCCGACACCTTGACCAACGCTACAAACCGGCATAAGCTAACACCAAAACTAAACTAAACTAAACTAAACTAAACTAACCTATCAAACCTACACCAACCAACGGCAGCAAAGCAGAACATCATCCGGCCGAACTCAGTCCTCCCAGCACCACCCAACCAAAACACCAAGAAATTCCGCCCAACGTCCGCCGATGCTCCGACCAGATGACCGCTAAGCACCCCTTACAGCTCCGGCAGCTATGCCCAGCCACCTTCCGCAGCAACCCAAAAGCATCAGCCCAACCCGCCTAAAGCACCGAGCCGCACCCTGAGAAAACAGGACACAACCCACCATTGTCGCAGCCCCCAAAACCGAACAAGCAGCCAAACGTCTGAAGCAGCAACCAAAATCGAGCCGATGACACAGCGAAAGGAAGCCTCCCACGATTCAGTCAACATCTTCACCGGAGCGCTTCAATCAAAACATATTTACAAACCGACCCGCCACCCCTCCCCGCCTCCAAACAACCAACCGCGACCGACTCACGCCGCACCGGACAACATCAACGGTGTGTCGGGAGGGGCGCGACCGGAAGAGGAGACGAGAAGGGAAGACGGGCGGAAGAACGAGCGGCGTTGCTGATTGCTTCTACAAGCTTCGGAGGACTTCGGGAGAAAACCAGGAGAGATAATCTCAACAAGTGGCTTGTCTCTCTCAACTCTTGATAGACCCCAAGACCAATTGAAATATATTTTTTTGTTAGGGTAAAACTCACACAGATTAATATAATGATCTTATGTTCAAGGACTTACAAAGTCCCCTCTTTAGCCTGATCTGCCTACTTTAATAGTCTAAATATTTAAAAAGATACAATAAGGTTAAATTCAAAAAAAAAAATTAAAATATATAATAAGATAAAAACCCACACATATGGTGTGAACCTCTTCCTCCATCCCTCGCGGATGTTTTTCTCTTCCTCGTCCCTTGTGCACGTTTGCAGGTGTTATGTTATATCCTCTCGTGGAAGTGTGTTTAGGCGCTACTATGACCTTACCATGAAGGTGTGTGTCTCGTGAGTTAGAGGTGCCAAGATGACCTGTGCTTCAACGTGAATAAAGATCAAGTTCAAGTCTGGGTTGATGCCCTTTGTGTGGCCTGTGCTTCAAACGACATATAAATATATATATATATATATATAGGGGAGCGCTCGGTTGAGGCAGTAAGGCATGATCTTGGCCATTGATGATATTGATCTTATGGTTGAGATTTAAAGATGTGGTAGTGGGATTTTACTATTTGCTTTTTGCTTTTTACAGTTGGTAGTGGGTTTACTATTTGGACACGTGGCGCACCCAAAAAGCACGGGGGGGGGGGGGGGGGGGGGGGGTTAGATGTGTGGCTCAGATCGTGCCTCACTGCCTCATTCTTATTTGGCTTGCCTCATTTGAACGCTCCTCTATATATAAAGTGAGGCACGTGAGGCACGATCTCAACCACACATCTAACCCCCCGTGCATTTGTGGCGCGCCACGTGTCCCAAATAGTAAACCATATATATATATATAGGGGCGCGCTCAAATGTTATGGGTTGTTAAAGTGTTATGTGTTACAGAGCTTCTGATTGGTTGATAATGGCATGAATAGTACCGGAATAGTGGATTTTTGGTAGTGGGTTTTACTGTTTGCTTTATTGGATTTTGGGTACTTGGATACGTGGCAAGCCCACAAAGCACGGGGGGTTTGGATGTGTGGCTAAGATTGAAGTAACACATAACACATTAAGAAGGCCATAACATTTGAGCGCTCCTCTCTCTATATATATATATATAGAGGAGCGCTCAAATGAGGCAAGTCAAATAAGAATGAGGCAGTGAGGCACGATCTGAGCCACACATCTAACCCCCCGTGCTTTGTGGGTGCGCCACGTGTCCAAATAGTAAACCCACTACGAACAGTAAAAAGTAAAAAGCAAATAGTAAAATCCCACTATCACATCTTTAAATCTCAACCATTAGATCAATATCATCAATGGCCAAGATCATGCCTTACTGCCTCATTCTTACAACCTTGCCTCAACCGAGCGCTCCCCTATATATATAGAAGAGCGCTCAAATGTGAATCACTTCTTAGGCTATGAACGTGTGAACTCATCTCAACCACACATCCAAACCCCCCCGTGCTTTGTGGGTGCGCCACGTGTCCCACTACCAAAAATCCAACAAAAGCAAAAAGCAAACTGTAAAATCCCACTACCAACAGTAAAAAGCAAACTGTAAAATCCCACTACCTTTAAATCTCAACCATTTGATCAATATGATCCAATGGTCCAGATTGGTTCACACGTTCTTAGCCTAAGAAGAGTTCACATTTGAGCGCGCCTCTATATATTTATATATATAGAGAGAGAGGAGCGCTCAAATGAGGCAAGCCAAATAAGAATGAGGCAAGGCACGATCTGAGCCACACATCTAACCCCCCGTGCTTTGTGGGTGCGTCACGTGTCCAAATAGTAAACCCACTACCAACAGTAAAAAGCAAAAAACAAATAGTAAAATCCCACTACCACATCTTTAAATCTCAACCATTAGATCAATATCATCAATGGCCAAGATCATGCCATACTGCCTCATTCTTACAATTTTGCCTCAACCGAGCGCTCCCCTTTATATATATATATATATAGAGAGGAGTGTTCAAATGAGGACACCCAAATTTTGTAAGGACGTAGGGACAAATCTCATCCATTAGATCATCATCCATCTAACCCCCCGTGCTTTGTGGGTGCGCCACGTGTCCAAGTACCCAAAATCTAATAAAGCAAATAGTAAAATCCCACTACCAAAAAGCAGGGTGGCGTTCAATTGAGGACGGGTCTTATGGTGAGGGTGTAGGGACTAATCTGGGCCATTGGATGAGGTTCATCCAATGATCCACAAGCTGCCACGTGTCACATGTGGTAGTGGATTTTACTGTTTGCTTTTTGGTAGTGGGATTTTACTATTTGCTTTATTGGATTTTGGGTACTTGGACACGTGGCGCACCCACATAGCACGGGGGGGGGGGGGGGTTAGATGGATGATGATCTAATGGATGAGATTTGTCCCTACGTCCTTACCAAATTTGGGTGTCCTCATTTGAACACTCCTCTATATATATATATATATATAGGGGGCGTTCAATTGAGGACGGGTCTTATGGTGAGGGTGTAGGGACTAATCTGGGCCATTGGATGAGGTTCATCCAATGATCCACAAGCTGCCACGTGTCACATGTGGTAGTGGATTTTACTGTTTGCTTTTTGGTAGTGGGATTTTACTATTTGCTTTATTGGATTTTGGGTACTTGGACACGTGGCGCACCCACAAAGCACGGGGGGGTTAGATGGATGATGGTCTAATGGATGAGATTTGTCCCTACGTCCTTACCAAATTTGGGTGTCCTCATTTGAACACTCCTATATATATATATATATAGGGGGCGTTCAATTGAGGACGGGTCTTATGGTGAGGGTGTAGGGACTAATCTGGGCCATTGGATGTGGTTCATCCAATGATCCACAAGCTGCCACGTGTCACATGTGGTAATGGATTTTACTGTTTGCTTTTTGGTAGTGGGGTTTTACTATTTGCTTTATTGGATTTTGGGTACTTGGACACGTGGCGCACCCACAAAGCACGGGGGGTTAGATGGATGATGATCTAATGGATGAGATTTGTCCCTACGTCCTTACCAAATTTGGGTGTCCTCATTTGAACACTCCTCTATATATATATATATATATATATATATATATATATATAGGAGCGCTCAGATGAGGCAAGCCAAATAAGAATGAGGCAGTGAGGCACGATCTGAGCCACACATCTAACCCCCCGTGCTTTGTGGATGCGCCACATGTCCAAATAGTAAACCCACTACCAACAGTAAAAAGCAAAAAGTAAATTGTAAAATCCCACTACCACTACCACATCTTTAAATCTCAACCATTAGATCAATATCATCAATGGCATATATAGAGGAACGTTCAAATGAGGTAAGCCAAATAAGAATGAGGCAGTGAGGCACGATCTGAGCCACACATCTAACCCCCCGTGCTTTGTGGGTGCGCCACGTGTCCAAATAGTAAACCTACTACCAACAGTAAAAAGCAAAAAGCAAATAGTACAATCCCACTACCTATATATATAGGGGAGCGCTCGGTTGAGGCAAGGTTGTAAGAATGAGGCAGTAAGGCATGATCTTGGCCATTGATGATATTGATCTACTGGTTGAGATTTAAAGATGTGGTAGTGAGATTTTACTATTTGCTTTTTGCTTTTACTGTTGGTAGTGGGTTTACTATTTGGACACGTGGCGCACCCACAAAGCACGGGGGGTTAGATGTGTGGCTCAGATCGTGCCTCACTGCCTCATTCTTATTTGGCTTGCCTCATTTGAGCGCTCCTCTATATATATATATAGGGGAAAAACAAGGCAGATTGACTTTCCGACTTATTTTGCATGCCCAAGGCGCATACGGTGTCCGAATTAGTTGCTCCATAGCTTGTTGGAAAGCTAACCTCAAAGGGCTACAACTTTCTTGTTGGAAAGCTAACCTCTAAGACAGCTAAAAAGCCCCCGTAAGTCAGATCGGTTGAAATTCCAGCCGACCGGTTTTGCACCTCCATTGTCGAGCATTGCACTGAGGCCACTCCCAGTCGACCGACTCAATTCCCAGCCGACTGACTAGGCCAAAAACACAGAAATTTCAGTTTCGGAGCTATAAATAGAAGGAGAGGTTTTAGACCTAAGGGGGGTGGTTTTTAGAGAGAAAAAGGACAAGGAAGGCTCACCATCAACAAAGGATTGCTTGGGGGAGAAGGGAGAAGATCAAGGAAGAAACCTAGAGGTTGCACAACATCTCCAACTTGGGTTTTCTTTACTCATCTTTTCTCCCTTTGTATATTTGTATTGAAAACATGTATCATGATGATGTGTGAGTAGTTCTTGTATTTTGAGGGTCTTACAACCCTCCTTGGTACTCTATGATCATATATATACATTTGATTCAATAATCGATGGTGTTAAATTCATGTTCACTATGCTCTTCATATATGACATACTACTAAGTGTTTGATGAAATGACTAAGTGACATGTTGATACTAAAACTTGACCTAAGTATCGATAGACCTTAGGAAAGGTTTGGATGTAGTGAATATGATCTTATCTAGTGTTTATGATGATGAATACATGGATAGGCAGGGACGGAACTACGGCTTGATGTAGTGAATATGATCTTTTCCAAAATATTTTTTCATATAATATAATATATATATTCAAATTTAGGTATTACTTTTTAGAAACTTATCATTTATCAATATCACGGCACATCCGGACAAAGAGATTGAGTACGCCGGTCTGAGTCGTCGGCTTCTCTATTCTCTCGTCTTCCAGGTTTTTTTCTTTTTTTGATTCATATGATTTCGACAAATAGATGTACGTTGAAGTCACCTGCGATGATTTTGGTATTATGATTTGTATTGTTTTGAGTTTTGCTAGTTTGGACGGCATGAATTAGGGTTTGTCGATTTGTGTTATTTTGACATTGAATTAGGGTTTGTCGATTTGTCGATCTTTTTAAACAATGGTATGTTTTCTCATAATACAAAATATTTTTGGGTTGTCACCCCCTACCCAAATTTCTGGGTCCGTCCTTGTGGATAGGAAGTGAACTAGTCCCCTAAGCCTATGTAGTATTTATTGCCTTGGGAGATGTTACAAGGCTAATAAATGATATATAGAGCGAACCAACATTCTCGATTGAGTGAGGTTCTAATTAAGAGAGCTTGACTAAGAATAGATTCAAATGAAAGTTGGTCTACCTTAGCCTAAGCTAGGTTCTAAACTATTTGACACCTTGATTTGCCTAATTCTTGTATGCATGATCAATGAGAAATGCCGAGGGGAGTAACCCCTTGAAACTCCCCGTACCTATCTTTTATCCCTAATTACTCACCACTTAGGATTTAGATACATAACCCTTTATACATTTTGGTTTAGAATAGCCGAACGGAAACACAATCTTACATAGTGCATGTGCTTGGCTTGCTCCTTTGGGTTCGACCCGGTCCTACCGGTCATTATAAATTGTTTTTGACCACTAGAGCTTCTATCGCATTCCTTTGCGTGTGAAAATCTACAGTGTTCAAAATGGCACTGTTGCCGGAGAGCAACTAGTTAGCACATCCCTAGATTAGATTGTGTGGATATTCCGACTATTCTTGTAAATATTTTTCTTTATCTTAGACTTGTATATTCTTTTTTCACTCATATCCCTTGCTAGCTTACTTTTATCTTGTTTTGCGAGGATGGACCCCTACAACCAACAAGTCTTATACAATGGAGATTACTACCAAGAGGAGGAGCAACCATATTCTTATTGGCAAGAACATGGCTATCCAACAAGTTATTATACTTACAATGGGGATGACCAAGAGGAGGAGCAACCAAATACCTATTGGGAAACTCTTGGCATCCATCACATACCAACACTCCAAATTAGGGTGATAGCCAATGCTTTGAAGTTGAAGACTCCTACCCTCCATACCCTCAACCTCCTCAACCTTCAAGTGAACCTTCCAATATAGAATCAATGTGATAAGTCGAGTTTTCGACTTATTAGTACCCATTTTCACTATAGCTTTAGTTCGTTTCCGGCGATAATTCGATGTCATTTGATCTCTTTTCGTACGTTTCAGGTACAAAACAAGATATCTCAGTGTCAAGGCCAAAATACGAAAACTCGGGGAAAAATCGAAGACTAGAGCAAAATATGGGCAAAAGACCTCCAGTCGATCGACTGGGAATCTCCTCTGGACCAGTCGGTCGACTGGCGAAAGGCTTCAGAAGGCTTAAAAACTGCGTTTCCGCAGTCGGTCGACTGGACCCTCCAGTCGGTCGACTGACCAGGAGCTTCAGATGCCCAGACTTGCCCACTTGCGCAGTCGCTCGACTGAGGTCGCCAGTCGGTCGACAGGCCAAGCTACTCAGGAGCCTCACATTCTTCATTTGCGCAGTCGGTCGACTGGGAGATCACTACACGAGACTGCCTTTTCAACCTCCAGTCGACCGACTGGGACTGCTACAGTGCCAAATTTTACCCGAGGCTATAAATAGAGAGAGACAAGTTTGACCGAGGGACTTGGCATCTTGGTGGAAAAATACAAGAAAAAGAGATCAAATCAAGGTCATCCATCATCATCCAACAAAGAAGGACTAAAGATCAAGGGAGACATTAGGATTAACCATCCTTCTTCTATCCCTCTTCTATTCTCATTTGTCGTGCAAAAACCCTACTCACACCATATTGTCTTACATGATGTGTGAGTAGTCCCCTTGTGTTTTGAGGGTTTTACAACCCTCCTTGGTACTCTTTGATCATGTATACATATTGAACATGTAATCTATGGTGTTTATTTCATTTTCTCCTATGCTTATTCTATGACATGTCACCAAGTGTTTGAGAAAATGCCTAAGTGACAAGTTAGTGTTAGAATTTTGATCTAAGTATCGAGAGAGCTTAGTGATGATTTGGATAAGGAGAAAATGATCATATCTAGTGTTTATGAGAGTAAATGCATGGTGTGAGGTTGACTAGAACTTAATGCCTATAACATCTATTGCCTTAGGGAGAGATTCCAAGGATAATAGTGCTATAGAGTGAATCAATAAATTGAGAAAGTGATATTCTAATAGAGAGAGCTTGATTAGGACTAGATTCAAACGAGAGTTTATCTACCTTAATCCAAGCTAGGTTTTGAGCCAATTGACACCTATAAATGACTTAACTATTGTGTACATGATCATCGGGAAATTGCCAAGGAGGGGAGTATCCCCTCGAAACTCTCTTTAATTGAATTGAAACCCCTTGAAAACATTTCATTACTTGTTTCTTGTTTGATAATCACCTCATAATTGATCTGAAGGAATAGCTGAGATAGAAAACTTGATTTCCCTAGCGTATAATCCAATTGCTCTCTTGGGTACGACACCGGTCTTACCGGTCAAATTATAAATTCTTTTTGACTAAACGAAAATATTACACACGTCAAAATGCTTGCTAGTGCGTGCAGCTTCAGTATGTTCCACGGTTAGTCTAAACATCACTCATAATAGACTCACTCTAGCGCGTTAGAGTTCGATCACCAGAATATTGTACCATTATACTTACCACAATACTTACCACCAGAATCACTCGCAGCAGCAACAGTCTCAGGCCACTGGTGGATCATCGCGTTTGGAGTCCATGATGGCTAGTTTCATGGCAGAGCAAGATAGGCGAGCTCAAGAGCAGGATAGGCGAATGAAAGGATTAGAGCATACACTCGAGCAGATCAGCATCCAGAACAAACAACTGGCCATTCGGAACAAGATATTGAAAGACCAGTTAGAGCAACAAGCTATTGCAGCCACCAATGAATGCAGAGATGAGGACATTGAGATGACAATGGCAAATCATCAAGAAGTTCAAGTCTATGAAGCACATTCATCTTCAGTTTTATTCCCAATCCATGTGGAAGATGATCAGGATGAGAGAATGCTCTCTAAACCAGAACAACCTGTTTGTGAGGATGGTTTTGAGGCATTGAGAATGGTTGCCAAAGCTTACACTGAATTGGAGGATGATGACTCTTGCACTAAAGACGTCTCGGAATATGAAGATACATCTCCCTCCACTACGACTGCTTCAAAAGGTCATTTAGATGAGCAGACAGAGGAGAACATCGTTCCACCAGTTTCTCTGGGCGCTGATGAGCTATCAAAGGATTATAGGTATGAAGACTTTGTTGATGTGTACCTCAGCTTGATTACAGAGGATCCTCGCATACATATGAATGTGATATTGAAGGGAAATTTTGAAGTATGGGAACGTGAGTTCCTAGCTAAAGAGTATACAGGAAGTGTGCTTGTCGGAGCTTACTCTGAAAATATATATCTTGATGCACAGCCTCCAGACAAGTTTCAACAGTTCTTGCCTTACGTCTTGAAACTGTTATTAGGGAGCTTCTACAGTCCCTTGATACTTAAGGGTCTCGAATTTTTGAAGGGACTGCATGCTCTGCTTAACGTCCATGTCAGTCTTGATGGACGTAAATTTCAATGGGATTTGAAAGTGGATTGACACCTCTCTCTCTGTTGAAGGCCCCGTGAGAAGGGATCCTAGCAAAGGACTTCTCACGAGTGATTTATATGGGGCGCTTTGCTGAGTCTAGCCAAGACGTTAAACTAGGCCTCTTCGGGGAGTAACCCGCGTTGTAAGTATTATTTCCCTGCATTTTTCATTTGCATTGTGCTTTGTGTGTGCGCTCATTGCAGGAACCTAAGTGTGGAGTGCGCCAGTTTTTGCAAGAACGTTTTTGGGACGAGACAAATCAGGCTGGGCATTACATGTGCCGCGACCGCCGTGACATTATGGAAATGTCACGGTAGTCACGGCGGGTTTAGACAGCCGAGACTTTCAGTGGTGCCGTGACATGCCGTGACCAATGGACATGTCACGGCAGTCACGACAGGTAAAACCAGTAGAGATTTTTTAGGGTACCGTGACACCCGTAACATCCTCGGATGTCACGGTAGTCACGGCCAAATCAGTCTCTTCTTTCCCAAAAATTTGTTTCAGAACCCTATCACTTGCCTTGTTTATTTACGATTTTCGATGCTAACCTATCACTCGTGCAGCTATATGTTTTTGTCTATTTATGCCAGCTCACGAGCCACGTTTCACTCCCCGGGCATCGCTTAATCTCCATGGATATCACACCATCACACACGAGTGAAGTTCCTATACGCTTTATCTTATCTTTTATTTCTTCGCTTAGGGACTAAGCTTATTTTTAAGTGTGGAGTGGGTAGCGCATAGTCACACGCATTCCATATCATTCACTCTTGCATATGCTCAACAGTCTATGTATTGCGATTGAAATCCTCGTTTTCTACGATACTCCTCGATTGATTGTCACTCGTTTGGATTCGAAGTCTAGGACTTGAAATAGCTTCATTCGTGTGTGTATTCTCTTGAGTCAGTATCATTGCTAACCTTTGCCTATCACATGTTTTACGTATTTCTTGAAGCATGTTTGAGACTTGAATTTAGTAGGCACCGGTTCAAAAATGTCAAAAACTTAAATATGCATCTCTTTTTCTAGGTGACCTTAGTACTAATATGCGTTTCTCTATACTTGATGTGATTTGCATGCACCCGCCTTCATTCGTACACTATGTCAAGTTTTAAGTGTGGAGTTAGAAAAAAAATGGTTTTCAATGTTTTCGATCAGAACAAAGTTCTGAATTTTCAAAAGTGGGTGAAAAATTGACCCCAAGCGTAGTTGTTTTTGAAAAAAAAAGAGCAGCAAAATACCAAGGGCAAAGTGAGAAAAGTCACCCTTTGTGTATGGAAAACAATTTTGAAACTATTTCTACCCCCTTTCGCTTGATGTAGTGTAATTCCACCCTTTCATTGCATGCGATCATGACTTGTTTTGAGAATTTATGTACTAGAGTCTAAGGGACGACCCTCTTGCACTGAAATTTTGATGCAAATTTTCGTACTACTTTTCAGAACATTCTTAAGCCAGGCTCCTCTTCTCTTACGGGTCATTTCCTAGTCCTTGGCACTTGAGAATGAGCTTTGCGCCAAGAACCCGTGGACTATCCCTAGATAGCATAGGTGAATGGCGAGCATGTTTTGTGTAACTATTCATGTTCTTATCACGTTGCTATAAAACTATTTAGAACTTGTGATGCGACGTTTGCTAGTCGTGTGTACTGACCGTTTGAATGCATAACTTGTTTAATCTATGATTGTCTGACAACTTTGATGAAGATGTTTGACTTGAAGTTGAGGTAACACGATGAATCCGAGGTATGACATGACTTTACTGTGACTTGTTGAGCATCATTTGTGCATACACGTTAGTTAGTTGTACAGAGGATTTGTAGGTAGTCCCATTCCTGAAAACCTTCACGAGACTATACTCGTCCTACTAGGGCAGCCTAGGGGTTTAAAGGCTGGATGCATGCGCAAAATGCATTCGTGTCCTCTACGACAGTGAGTTATCTTTTTGGTTTTTATTTTAGTTAGGATTGATCACATGATACTTGAGTGGGTAACTATTCTGCGATTTATCGACTTGTGCTTAATGTTTGTTCGGGACGAACAAATCCTAAGTGTGGAGTGTTTTGATCGGTCGAATTCTTGACATATTATTCACTTCATTCGATGATGGATTAGGTTTGTTTTCCGGATATTTTGTTATCATTTAATCTCTTTTCTAGTGTTTCAGGTCATATATCACATATCTAATACTTTTGGATTGATCCGAAGCAAAGCAAAGCAATTGGCGAAGATTTGAGCGAAAACAGGGCAGATTGACCTTTCCGACTTGTTATGCACGCACAGATCGCATATGGTGTCCAAATTGGTTGATGCAAAGCTTTTTGGAAAGCTAATTCAAAGGGCTACAACTTTGTAGTTTACGCCAAGATCAAATTCGGAGGTTAAGACCATGAAAAAGTCGCCCGAAGTCTCTGCCATTTTGCATGGCCTTGACTGCCGTGACCAAAACACAACGTCACGGTAGTCACGGCCCCCTTTTGTCCCAGTGCACTTTTGGAGCATGCCAAGCATGCCATGACATGCCGTGAAATGTCTAAATGTCATGGTAGTCACAGCCCCATCGGAGCAGTTTCTAAAAACGATTTTTGGGCTTTTCGGGACTGATTTTTGGGGAAGTTTCCTAATTTCGTTTTTAGGCTTTTTGGCCTTTTGGAAAGCTATAAATAGAGGATTGGCTGAATTAAATCAGTGGGGATGATTGGCGAGAGTTTAGTGCTTATTTGGAGAAAAGAAACCCTAACTTGGGAGAGAAGACAGAGCAATTCATCGTGAGAGATTCAACGAGCCACCGCGTCTTTACGGTTTACTCGTCCTTAATTTCTCTATACACTGTTTTTTGTTTAATCACCATGAGTAGTGAGTAGTCTCTCTATTCCGGGATCCTACGGATCCCGTGCATTGTACCGAACTCTTCATGTGATCATATGAATGTTTTTCATTAATGCAAATCGAATATTCAATTTCATCGTGCTTGATTTATCGTTCTATGCAAGTATTTATATCGAACGAGATGTTTGCATGCTAGAACGTATTTAAGTTATATACCGAAAGGTGGATGGGCCCTAGGGATTAACCGGATTGTATGACATTGTATGAAAACCTTTAGTTTAATAAATCGAGATCGTTGATAATCCATGGATGGGCGGCGTTCAACGATTGAGATTAATCTAGATAATGATCCGTGGATGGGCGGCTTATCTAGTGTTATTTTGGTTTATTACGATATTCGATAGCATGATGAATTACATGATAATGATTGTATGATTAGTGGGGTTAGCACGGGTGAAGTATGCTCCTGGGATTCTTTCTCTGATAAGTACAAACCATTTATTTTCTGTTATTTAATTCCTGCGATTTTCACAACAAAAACCTCTTTTAATCGGAATAGCTAAATAGGTCACATTGTTCGCTAGTATTCACACACCTTTTCCTTGGATCGACCCTTGGCTTACCAAGGTTTATAAATTTTGTTTGACTGCAATTCGACCCCTAAAACATATAATTTGACAACTATAAAGGGTTAAAAATAAGCATGTCAACGGTTAGTCTAAACATCACTCATAATAGACTCACTCTAGCGCATTAGAGTTCGATCACCAGAATATTGTACTTAACGCCGATGACAGCCTCCAACCCTCTCTGAATATAAGCGCGAATAATTTCTCCAACAGTGGTGGAATCTAAAACTCTTTCAACCGTCAGTCTGGTAACAACACCTGGATTAGACTAGATAGCACCGCCGTGAGTGTCCCGAAATAATGAACTCAAGGGTGATAGATCTCTCTCCTCTCTCTCTTAGTGTGTATGCGTGTATGCTTTCTGAAATCGATACAAAATTGAGAACACAAGCACTATTTATATAGGGTCGAATGTTTCATAAATCCCTTAGTAAATCATATCCTAACCGCCATATATATTAGGGAATATACTCCTATCTTTTAGGAAACATTCCTAAAAGCATGCGCTCCTCCTTCTTGATAATCTTCCAATAAATATCTTCAATATCTTTTTTCTAAATTATCTTCAAGCGCATATCTTCCCTAAAACCTCCCAGCCGCCTCCAACCTCGTCACTGACCTTCCAAATATGAATTAGAAAAGTATGCTCTGCGTCAATCTTGTAGAATGTTGGTTGTTTCTCTGGTCCTGAACTCCTCCTTGTCCGCCAGCTTGTAGAACTTGATAGGGTTTCGCAAAACCACATGACACTAAATCTAACAATATCCTCCTTAGCATTTTTGGCAAAACATCTACTTGTATTACTCTTACACTTGAATCTTTGAAGGAGATTTCAAACTCCCAAGTTGTACTAGCAATAAAGTGTTACCGAATGATTATTTGAGGAGATTTCAAACTGCAAAGTTTCTAGCACAACCGAATCTTTTAAGGAGATTTAAAACTCCCAAACTACTCCCCCTTTTTGCAACAAATGAGCAAGGAGGGTTCAACAACACAAAAAGCAGTGTTCAAATAAAGATACCCCAGAGCTTCAGGCGTCAGACTCAGCATCCTCATCTTTGTCAGCATCTTTTTCCACTTCTTCTTCCTCGGACACCTTAGGTCACGCAATAGACTCCTGACCTTCTTTCTCCGTGCATGCAGCTGGAGCACCATGTTATTGGTACAGACTAGCTCCTCCTCAAGTTCATTTATGACTCTGTTCTTCATAACTGTTGCAAAGCTGGTAGATGTGCTGGCACTTCGCATGGATGTCTCCGGAACAACTCGACTAAGACCTCCTAGCACTTCTTCTTCAAGATCGTATACGTGTTTCCTCTTTAAGTTTTTATGATCAGCTACAAGGAAATGTGGAGGTTAACTTGTCTTGACTCGTCCTGATCTCTAAATGCTAGGCCATGATGAGCTTGAGATCAGCGATGGGAATCTAATGAGATGGTTCATTCTGTTCGATGTAACAATTCAATTCATGGGATGATGAACAAGAACTAGTAAAACAATAATAAAGCATTAAGAAAAATAGTCTCAAAACATGTGTCACAAGATCCAAACCCTAAACTGAAATTGAAAATTAGCTACTCGTATCCATGGAAATTCATCACAAAATATATATGAATAATGAAAGTAGAAATTTTCTTAGTCTCATCGGAAGCTTCGCCAGTGGTGACACGGACAACATAACCTCGTCGTGCGTCATCAGGCATAGCAGCACGGCACAGGCGAAACAAGAGACGTAGGTTGTTTCACCTTTTGTCAGATAATCTGACATTGGGGACATGGCTGCTGGAGAGACGAGGATCATTTTTTGCATATTTTATTTTGCCAATTTCGCTCTCTTTTGGATTATGGGCACAAAATTGGGTTTGTGGTTCACTTTACACCTAAAACAGAATGAAACACGAAGTTAGTACTCAAGAAATCAAAGAGAATGATCGTGAATAAAGAAATGCGAAGCTAAAATGTAGTTAAGATTTAAGCTTATCAAAACACTCCACACTTAGAGTTTGTTCGTCGCGAATAAACATACAATAAATCTTAACCCACAGTAAACACGCGTGCCTTTAGCGTATGCACCAATTATTTAAACCTCTAGGCTACCTACAGGACGAGTATAATCTCGTGAGAGTTTTCGGAAAAGAGAATACTCACAAGTCCCATATGCAACTAGCTATATGCGTGATTATAATAGTACTTCAATAATCCAGGAAATGCGCAGCAATTACCCACGCACAACAACTAAAATAGTACTTAAAGACTAATTCATTTTCAAAAAAAATTCGAACCAACTCTACAACGATGCACATTAAATAAAAATAGTATCAGAGTTATCGAATGGCTAATGTAACAGTTTATTCAACCTTTTCACATGATACTCGAAACATGAACCTTAAAAACATAAAAACTGTACCAATCGCGCGCCTACATAATAAGAAGTGAAATCTTTCCCTAGTAGTTGAGATGATGTTCTGGTTGAGTGCAGAACATATATCAGAACAACTTAAGCAAAAATTAATGCAGTGCGGAAAATAAACGACACGCAAAGTTGTTACCCAGTTCGGCGTTAACGAGCCTACGTCTGGGGGACTGTCTCCTTAGCCCGGTGGATAGCAATTCACTAATAATGAGTATTGCGAGTACAGGATATTACGTTTACAAAATCCCTCTTAAACAACCTGAGCATCGGACACTCTAGCAATCGCTAACTAGGTCTCCCTCTAGATCTGAGCCTCGCCTCCGATTCCACCAGAATGATGCTCCACGAGAATCAGCGCCTTCTCCCGAATGCGCGAATGACCACCAGTGCGTGTAGCTTCAAGGTTGTTCTACGATCAATCTGCCGAGCACTAGAACAGACTGAATCCGAGCGCAGTGAGTGATCAGTGACGATTAGTTCACCGGCCGTTTGCCTCCTCCTCCCTTCAGTGAGTATGAGCGTGAATAATATCTCCGTGAGTGCTAAGTATTGTGAATGCCTCAGCCCTCTATATATAGGACGGTAGAAACCCTAAACCGAATATGACTCCTAATCTAAACCGCCTATCTCATTATGAAATCTTTCCTAAATCTTTTAGGAAACATTCCCAATATCTTGCGCATATCTCTTGTAGATAATCCTTCAATATATCTTCAACCTCGTTTTAAGAAATCTTCGATTATCTTCTTTGCTAAGATATCTTCAAGCGCTCTTCTAAATCGACTTGCATTATCTTCAACGTCCTAATCTGTTTTTAGGAAACTGCTGATGTGTCTAACTTGTGATACATCGGTTGGAACAAGTTTCCTAATCTAATTTTAGGAAACTTTTCCTTCTGTCCTTCCATGTGCAACCGCCTTGATCTCTAACGGTCGACTGAGTTTCCTAATCTGAATTAGGAAACATTCCATCTGCTTCAACTTGTTACAGGAGAGTTGTCTCTTCCAGTCTTGAACAACAGCTTGAACAACTACACTATGTTTTGCCAAACTACATGTCATAAAACTAACAATCTCCCCCTTGGAATTTTTGGCAAAATCAAATACGTGTAATCTACCTGTTCTACTATTACAGTTGATTCTTTGAAGGAGGTTTCAAACTCCCAAGCTGTGCTCTGAACTAAGCTACCTACCGAATCTTTGAGGAGATTTCAAACTCCGAAAAAATGTAAGCACAGACGAATCTTTTAAGGAGATTTCAAACTCCAAAAGCATTTCTAACAATTAGCACATATGAATCTTTTAAGGAGCTTTCAAACTCCAAAACTACTCCCCCTTTTTGCCACAAATTGACAAGGGAGTTCAAAACAGTATAAATAGTTTGAAAATAGAACTGGAGTTCAACAAAAAAAATAAGATTGTCTGTAGAGGGAGAGAATGCATCACCGTGATCAGTAGTCAGACTCAGCACTTGCTTCATCATCAACCGAGCCAACTTCATCTTCTTTCACGGGATAGCGAAGTCCTACCAACAGCTTTGTGATCTTCTGCTTCCTAGCCATGAGCAGTACAATCCTCTCGTTAGCATATGCAAGTTCCTCTTCAAGATGTGTGATAATTTTTCTTCGAGTGGCAGACGGAACATGAGCACTCAGTTCTTCCAGAGTTGTCTCAGACAACTTCTTCTTTGGCTTGACAGCTACATCCAGGTGCAGATTAACAATTTGCTTACCAGAAAAGTGCTTGTGATCGGCGAGAAACACTTTAGGAGAATCAGACAACTTGTCCTGACTTGTCAAGATGTCTGTATGTTGAGCTACAACAAGTTGATGAATCAGCGAAGGAAATCCAATAGGATGATTGACTTTGACAGAAGTTGCACGGCTAGCAATCTAGTCGAAAATGAGATGTCCAAGATCAATCTTTTTCCTAGCTCCTAAGGTCTCCAGAATGGCTCCAATCGTTCTGCCAAGAGTTGTATGGTGATTATTTGGCAGCCTGTTATGAACTGCAAGTAGTCTGCAACACTATGGAGCAAGGAGTGCTTTGTAGAGAGATCCTTGACCGGAAAGGTCCTCTTGTACCACCTTGAACGAACTCCACCTGTAAGTGCCTCAACAATCTTGTGCCAATTGGGGTTCTCTCCAATGCACAACGCCCCTCCTTCTATGCCAAAGTAGTCATTTATACCATCTGGAGTGATAACGACCTCCTTACCTCTCACACTTGCCATGTCGTAGGCTGCACTATCAATATCAGCAAAACCTTCTGGGAAATTCACAATAACTTCCCTCACAAGGTTTGCAGCAAATGGTTTGGCCATTGTTACAGATGGCCACAGATCTAGCTCCTAGATCAAGCTCACAATTTCCTTGGCAGCATATTGGTCGGTCTCCAGCACCCTCTCGGCCACAATCTTCCTCTTCTGAACAAATTTCCACTTCTTAGCTTGTTCGTCCGTGACAAACCAAACGCCTTCCACAACGACTCCGGACTCAAACTGGACTTTCTTCCCCTTATCTTTAGGCTTGCTAGTAGGAGAACTTGCCTTGGCTTTCTTTGGAGCAGGAGTAGAAGCCTTCTTCGAGCGACTACCAAATTATCAGTGGAATTTTCTTCAGGGGTAGATACTTTTCTCTTCTTCAATGCATTCTTTTCTGTAGCTGTGGGAACTTCCACACCACCATCTTGATTCAGAACTGCTTTCTTTGTCTTAGCAGCTGGCTTTGACTTTTGAGCTTGTTCCTTACTAACTGGAACATCTTGTTGGACTTCTTTCACCAGGTCTGACAGCTTGATTGATTCATCTGAAGATCCTTCACTCGGTTCCTCCATCACCTCATCAATATTGGCTTGGTTTGGTTCATCAATCTTACTCCTTTTAGCAGATTTGGAACTGAATTCTTACACTACTACAGAAGGGACCTTATGCAACGGTTCAAATTTTGGATTACGCAACGGTTGTTGCTTAAGCAACGGTTTTATAACAAACCGTTGCATAAGATATAGTTTATGCAACGGTTTTTGAAGAACCGTTGCATAATGGTACACTATATGCAACGGTTTTGAAGAACCGTTGCATACAATATAGTTTATGCAACCGTTTTTGAAGAACCGTTGCATAATGGTAAACTATATGCAACGGTTGTTTAAGAACCGTTGCATAAACTCAAACCTAAAATTGAAAAATGCACAAGTCTTCGGTGTTCTTTCCAATCCCGCTCGAACGAATTTGTCGCCCTCCTCCGCTCGCCAGTCAAATTCTGTCCGCCTCCGCTCCTCACCCAGTCCGTGCGACCCTCCGCGCCAGTCGTCTGCATCCAGTCCGTCGCTCTCAGCCCGTTCAACCCTCCTCCGCATCCAGTCGCCCTCCTCCGCATCCAGTCGTCCGCATCCAGTCCTCGTCTCACACCGCCTCCGCTCCTCGCCCATTACTAAATCGGTTAGTTCCCACTGAACCGATGCAGCTCCTGTCAATTCTGTCATTTAGAGATTCAATGATGGGTTGATTGGATTAGGTTATGGAACGATTGAATTTTTTTCTATTTTTCTGGACAGTAGGTATTGCACTGCGTGATACCTGTAAAAAGCTCTCCGGTTTTCTGGACAGTAGGTATTGCACTGCCTTTTTGCAGGTAAAAAACTCTCCGGTTTTCATTCTCGTGATTGTTTGTTTTATGGATTTTACAGGCGAAAATAAGCACTAGTTGGTTTATTTGGCATCTTACCGATATTCGTTCACTACTTGTAGTACTTGTTAGCCGATTAGCAAGAGGAAGCTTCACTTCTCCAACATTAGGAAAAACAACTACCAAATCTTTTTCTTTGCCGCTTCTTCCAATTTTAAGGTATTCGATGGTTATCATTCTTACATATTTTCCTATTAACATGGAGATTAGACTTTATTTCCTAGTTTACTAAGTTGTTTTCGTTGTTTATAGATCTAGTCCGTTCGTGTTGCACACCCAGTATTTTATTTTCTTAGGAAAGCTTCTATTTTAAGGTAAATTGCCCAATTAAACGAGTTTACTACTTACGTCTCCATTCATATTGGATATTTGATATTTCTTCGTTTACTAACCTTATTTGTTGTTGTTTATAACTTTAGAGTCGACGCTGCATCCAACCTTTGACTATTTTGTGCGAGAGATTCTACTCTAAGGTAAAATACACTATGAAACTCATTTATAACTTTTTTAATTGTTGGAGTGTGCTTCATGGAGTGGATTTATATGGTCTATTTCTACTAATAAGTATATCAACAATAACATGATCTCTTTCTAACTATGCGTATATGATGCTTTATGTAGTTATAATGAATCGAGACTGGGTGTCCGGTAATAGGTTAAGTGTTCAGTACGAGCAAGGGATTATGGATTTTTGTGTGTTTGCATCTTCGTATGCGTCCACAAACAACATTGAACGTGTTTATTGTCCATGTATGGGTTGCTGGAATAACAAAAAGGTCAAACCCAAGAAATTACGGAAACACCTTTTGTTAAAGGGAATTGACCCACAGTACAAGTTTTGGTATATGCATGGCGAGTGATGGACCATAATTGTATGAATCATAAACACAGTTAAACCCACCAAATTAGACTCTTTGTCTATTTAACTTTTTCTTGTTAGTTCCGATATTTATCTACAGGGTATTTTGAAGTCTAGAGAGAATACAGGCTAAGGAGGAGTTTTTAAGCTGAAAATGAATTACGAGTCATTCCAAGTCACGACCAGACTCCGACCATACAAATCTCATGAACCTGACATGGAATCACTCAAAACAAGTCCAACCGAAGGGCAACCAGAGTCAGTCCGGAGCTGAAAGGACCGATGGCTTTTGGGAATGAGATCACAAACTCACTCCACCACTCCTTCTCCTCAACCTAGCCGGCGGCTAAGGGCTTCTCCTCTCCCCTTCCTCCATGTGACCGGCGGCTTTTGGAGTGATGAGTCACTCCGATGGCTTTTGAAGCCCCCTCCCATCTTGTGCCAAGTGTTGGACTCTCCTCACTCTCCTTAGCCTATAAATAAGACATCTCCTTCCCTTTGTAAATCATCCCACAATCCTCATTTCAAAACATCCTCCATCACAAAGCTCTAGATTCTCTCTAGATTTTGGGCACTACTCTTGTAAACACTTGTTTTAAATCTATAATACTCCTGTTGGTTCTTGAGTATTCTAGTTGTTTTTAAGTTTACTCCTGTTGGTTCTTGAGTATTCTCCTTTTACTTTACTGTCTTTTGAAAACCTTCAAGTATTTAGCTATGATGTCCTGTTCCATGGATATTCCTAGCTAAACCCTTCATTCGGTTGAAGGGGTGTACTTGTGTCTTAATATGTTTTAGGCCCTACTCTTAATGCCTCTATGTGTTCAAAACTTGTTCTATGTGCCACATATTAGGTTAGAACTTCCAAGGTTGAGTGGATGCTTGGAATGGCAAAACTCTTCCGTGGGGTTCGTAAACATACTCGGATAAGTGGATGCTTGGAATGGCAAAACTTATCTGAGGAGTTTGACCTCTCTAAAACACCATTTGGTTGATCGGGAATGATTGATCAAATGGATGCACATAAGGCTAATATACCTTGGAATGAGGTATTAGTCTGAATAGAACAAGTGCTCTATGTCTTGGAATGGACTAGACAGTGTGGCAAATCAAGTGCTTGGAATGGCCTTGATACACTTTTAAATACATAGTATGATCATTAGAGGTCAATGATAAACAGACTATGATACAAGGCCCCTAAAACCGAATACTTTCCTTAACTTAAAACATCATCTGCACTTTACTTTCAGTCTCAATATCAACTGCAATATCAACCGCTTACTCTCCGCAAGACTTATCCTTCAAGCATCCCACTTGCTGTAAGTCTTCTCCTTTTACTTTCAGTACTTTACTTTCTGCACTTATATCCCAACCAACCCACTTACTTTTCTGTACTAAAACTAAAACCAACAAACCACTCACTTTTCATCGCTAAAACCTCAATCCACCTAAAATCACGCTCCCTCTCAGTACATTCCTCAAAGAACAACTATCCCCCTAATTCCCTTGGGTTCGACCCCTACTTACCACTTGCTACCCAGTAGTAAAGTCGCGAGTAGCGGACTTATAAATATATTCTTGACTTTTGCACACAACGACTGTGCATCCGTCAGCGAGGTTGAACAACAAAATGTTCAACCTCAGCCCGTAGAAAGTTTACCGGTGGATAATGATGATTGGGAGGATGACAATATAATTGACATGGTCAACAATGTTGCCGATGATTTTGTTGATAGACCTCAAGTTTTGGAGTCATTGAGGAATGATTCAGAATTACCATTGTACGAAGGGTGCTCCAAATACACAAGGCTATCTGCAACTTTGAAGATATTCAACTTGAAAGCAAAAAATGGATGGAGTGATGTAAGTTTCATTGAATTGTTAACTCTGGTGAAAGATATGCTTCCAGAGGATAACACCCTACCTAACCGTTGTTACGAGGCTAAAAAAGTTATGTGTCCAATGGGTATCGATTACGAGAAGATACATGCTTGTCCTAATGATTGTATATTGTATCGGAATTCCTATAAAGATATGGTTGAATGTCCGGTGTGCAAGTCTCCCCGTTATAAGTTAAACAAAGAACCCAAAAATGGTTCCAAAGGCACTCCTTCTAAAGTACTATGGTATCTTCCACCGATTCTCAGGTTTCAGAGATTGTTTGCAAGCTCAGAAGATTCTGATAATATGCGTTGGCATGCTGAGAAACGCGTTATTGATACGAAAATGCGTCATCCTGCTGATTCACTACAATTGGCAAAAGTAGATAACACATTCCCGACATTTGGAGCGGAGTGTAGAAATTTACGCCTTGGCCTTTCTACTGATGGGGTGAATCCACATGGAAACCTCAGTACTCAGCATAGTACATGGCATGTGATATTGGTTATCTACAATCTTCCTCCCAGGTTAACCATGAAGCGTAAGTATATGATGCTTTCTCTGTTGATATCAGGTCCTCGACAGCCCGGAAATGATATTGATGTATACTTAGCTCCTTTGATAGAAGATTTGAAGCTTTTATGGAACGAAGGAGTATGGACGTTTGACGCATCAAGGCAGGAATATTTTAATATGCGTGCCATGCTAATGTGTACCATCAATGACTTCCCAGCTTATGGTAACTTATCCGGGTACAGTATTAAAGGGTACAAAGCTTGTCCAATTTGCGGGGAAGAGACACATGCACGCCATCTAAAGAATTGTCGAAAAATGGTTTACATGGGACATCGACGTTTTTCATCGAGGCATCATCCTTACAGGCGGAAAAAAGCTGCATTTAATGGTGAGACCGAACATGGACTAGAACCTAGACCGGCTTCTGGAGATGAAATACTTCAAAAAATTCAGAATATTACAAATCGATTTGGGAAGCCCAATGCACGCATTGAAGGTACTCCATGGAAGAAGCGATCAATATTTTTTGATCTCCCTTATTGGCATACACTTGACGTCAGACACTGCATTGATGTGATGCATGTTGAAAAGAATATATGTGACAGTCTTATTGGTACTTTATTAAACATTCCCAGAAAAACAAAGGATGGATTGAAAGCTAGACTGGATATGTTGGATATGAACATTCGTACCAAATTAGCACCTCAAACTGAAGGAAAGCGTACATATTTGCCTCCGTCATGCACAACTCTTTCTAAGAATGAGAAAACAATTTTGTGTGGATGTCTGAAAGGAGTTAAAGTTCCATATGGGTACTCTTCGAATATTGCCAGCTTGGTTTCAATGAAGGATCTGCGGTTGAATGGATTAAAATCTCATGACTATCATGTATTGATTCAACAGTTGTTGCCTATTGCAATTAGATGTGTATTGTCTCCTAAATTGAGGTCCGCTGTACAAAGACTCTGCGCCATTTTTAGCTCTTTGTCTGCTAAGGTTGTTGATTCATCAGAGCTTGATAAACTACAAGACCAAATTGTTGTTACACTATGCCAATTAGAGATGTTTTTTCCACGTAGCTTTTTTGATGTATTGGTGCATCTTACTGTTTATTTGGTGCGCGAGATACGCATTCTTGGACCAGTTCATATGAGATGGATGTACCCTTTTGAGAGGTACATGAAGATTCTCAAGAGTTACGTGAGAAATAGACATCGTCCCGAAGGGTGTATAGTGGAAGGATACATAACTGAAGAGGCTGTCGAGTTTTGCACTAATTTTTTGGGAAATACAGCCGCAGTTGGGATTCCCAGGCCACGTCATTTTGATCAATTTAATGGAAAGGGCACAAGTGGTCAGAAATTTTATAACCCATCATTTGATGAGTTGACGAAAGCTCATTTCTATGTATTGCAACATATGCCTGATATCACGCCTTTCATAGAGCAGCACCTAAACATATTAAGGAGTGCATTCTCAAGAAAATCCGAGCAGTGGTTGCAAAAAGAACATAGTCGGTCATTTTGTAACTGGCTGAGATGTAATGAGAATTTAAATAATCAGGCCAACTCTGAAGAAGAGTCTGATGACTTGGTAAGGTGGCTCATGCCTGGTCCTACACCAACAGTATACACGTGGAATGCTTATGACATTAACGGATTTTGTTTCCACACAAAAGTTCAAGATGACCAAACCGTTGTGCAAAATAGTGGTGTCACACTTGTTGCTGAAACCACTCTTGTTTGTAGTGCCAGAGATTAGAATCCAATATATGCTCCTATTAATTATTTTGGAGTCATCGAAGAAATATGGGAGTTGGATTACGTAAAGTTTCGAGTGCCTGTTTTTAAATGTAAATGGGTTAACAATTTGGCGGTTTGTACTGATGAATATGGAATGACGTTTGTGGATTTTCGAAGAGAAGGGTCCAAGGATGAGCCATTCATTATGGCCGAACAAGCGAGACAAGTATTTTACGTCAAGGACCCTTCCGATAACAACCATTTTGTTGTCCTCCACGGAAAACAACAACTAACCAGTGATGCATCTGAAGATTTAGCTGAGGAATGCATGCCCGTTTGTACGATAGTTCTCGTGGAGAACGATGATAGCGAAGCTGATAATGAAATACAACTACGAGAAGATCATGGAGAAGGAATATGGATTGATAAAGAAATTTAATTTGTGTATGTTATTTATTTATGACTTGTGTAGTTATTTATTTATGACTTGTGTAGTTATTTATTTATTTATTTCTGAGAATTGGTTTATTGATGAAGTAATCTGACGTTTAATTTCATGTTTACAGGATCATGGCCATTTCACACAGCAGTAGTAACAGCAGTGAGGATGACCATAATGACACTTCTGGTCCTACAGTTCCAAAGAAGAGAGGCCTTGTATATATGAGCATATTCGTTAAGAGACACAAGGACGCTGGTACCAAGGCCACGGTTGAATGGAATAGAAGAGGGAATCCAATAGGGAAGGTTGCAGACAATTGGAGGAGCTACTTGGGTACGTTGGTTCGATGTCGTGTTCCTATCATACACACTGATTGGAGGAAGGTCCCTACACATTTTAAAGACAATGTGTGGAGAGAGGCAACTGTAAGAGCTTCTTTAATTCTAACATTGTATTTGTTTTAAACATGGTAACTAACTTTTGTATTAATTAGAACTTGTTTTATATATTTTCAGGCAGTTTTTGATGGAGTCGAGGAGCATAAACATCAGGAGCTTAGCGCTGCGTGCAAGATGTGGAAACAATTTAAGTCACGCCTCGCACAAGATTACATCTACGGTGACGGAACAGATGGAGATGCTTTGAAAATGTATCCGTACATTGACTCCGGTCATTGGAAGACTTTTAAGGAGCAGAGGCTCTCCGAAGCTGCAAAGAAGTTAAGGGACACAAACAAGGATCTGGTCAAGAAGAATGTATATAAGCACGTCTTGGGTCGAGGAGGATATAGAAAACTGGAAGAGGCAATGGCAAAAGAAAAAATAGATGAGTTAATTTCTCAGGGGGCAATTCAAGAGGCACAGGCTTCTAATGTCTCTATAGAGAGGCATGATTTGTGGAAGAGGGGACGAATCAGAAAAAATGCTGAGTTCGTCTCTGAGGCATCTCAAGGAGTAGCTACAAAGATTGTAAGTTTCTTATGTGTGTTTTAATAGCTAAGTTTTTTTAAATTATACACTAACTATTGGTAATTTTCTGAAATAATAGGATGATTTAGTGGATAAGGCCGCTCGAGGAGAATTTTCTTCTCAAGGCCGACGTGACATATTGACGGAGGCTATTGGCACGGATGAGCACCCTGGACGCACTCGAGGACTCGGGTCACACATTCCATGGAGGATTGGATTACCTAGCAGCTCTAGCTCTTCGAGGGTGACACCCAGTTCTAGTGCTACTCGCAATATTCAGCCGTCTGATCGACAGAGTCAATACTGCTTCCCCGATGCTCCCACAAATACGGACCCTTGGAAGAGTATACCAAAGGTACTTGGAGATTTTTAAAGTCATTATTTACTTACTATTTGGTTTATATTTTTCTTACAAATGGAAACATCCGTTGGAATTATTTACGTTGACAGATGGGGCTAAGAAGCCTATTATATATCGAAGAGGGACTTAATACTGAGAGACGACTAGTGGTTATCGATCGAGTCATGAACGATCGTTTGCTACGTGCTATACCACTGCCCGATGAAATGGTGAAGGTGAAGGTCGATTGTGCTCTTGGTCAGATTATTGATCTACCCATTCCCCATGGAGAGAAATTAAAGACAACACTAGATGCAGAGGCGAAATCAGACTTGGTTGCATGGCCGAAGCACTTGATTGAAAACAACACAAGGGTAATAAAATCAACTATTTGAACCATCTTTCCATAATTTAATTTATCATATTTTATTTGAATTATTTACTAACATTCGAAATTCAGGAATATAAAATGCGACTATACTACTACTTGCCACCAGCTTCAATTGAGACAGTTGAGAGTTATTCCATCGACTGTCGATTTCTACACGACATCATGTCTAACTTGGGCAGAACCGTTGTTAATGTACGCATCGCTGATGAAGTGTTCGGTGACGACTACACTTCCGTAGTGGGCCCAGATGACGTCCGTGATATATATGCATTGGCACCGTTGTCGAACTCACATTGTGATTTATATATATGGTAATACTCTTTTCATTACTCGTTCATCATTTGTTGCATGAGGTCTAACTTTACAAGTTTTTCATTTTGCAGTTCTTTATACAATCAAATGATTGATTCAGAGGTTCGATTCGGGTTCTTCAATCACACGGACGTGAGCCCTTCCAATAACATAAATGATAGGATGGAGGCGTTTGTATCAAGACTTCATATGCCAGACAAAGATCGCAATTATTGCTACTTTATGCCTTATATAAATGCTGTCGAGTATGTACATAAATTACTTGTCCTATATTACCTGTTTTTTGAAATATGGGTTATATGAATTTAGTTTGTTGATGTAGGTTTCATTGGATGTTGTGCGTTATCTTCCCCAATCAAGGTGTAGTCCATTGGTTTAACTCCTCGCCATATCAGACCGTTATACACAGCGATGCGAAAGCTTTAGTGGACTCCTAAGTTTCCATCTTACTATTATTTTGTAACTTGAATTGATAGTCACTAATTACGTATTGTTATTTATTTTAGGGGGTTGCAACGATACTATCAAGGATGTAATCCGAGGATTGATCGTCGAGTCGAATGTAAGATAGTGACGGTATTCATAGACAAAGCATTCCTTTAATATATTCTTGTAATTTTCATTAATAAAGTGTTAACTGAGATTACTTATAATGCAGTGTCCGAAACAACCCGATGATACTAATTTATGCGGTTATTATGTTCTGAGATTTATTCGGGACATAATGGAATTTGTTCGTGCTAATAACGGTGCATATGTGGAGAACTTTGACCAAGTAAGCATACTAGTCTCGTCTTACTCTATTAGAATGGTGACAGATGTTCTAATTAGGTTTGTACTTAAAGCATGTTCTACCTACGTTTATTCTAAATTTATATTGTTCTAGTTAGGTTTGTTCTAACTCTATTTTTTTTATATATTCATGTTTATCGTATTCTTATTTGTTATAGGTTTTTCCTAATGGGACACGAGCATATGAGTTGGGGAAGGTACAAGACGTGCGAGATGAGATCGCCACCTACTTGTACAACTACTTATTCGAACATAGTGTTTACATGTGAATATTATTTATATATGTGACGTTTGTATAAATCAATGTATATATGGATGGACTTGTATGAATGATTGTATTTTGAGTGAAATGAAAGTGTTTCCATGTTTGGAAATGTGTAAAAGCAGGGTACTAAATTTGGTTTAGAATTTGTATTCAATTTTCAGGGGGATTTTGAGCTAAAACAGCTGAAACCTGCCAAATTTTTTCCATATTTTATGCAACGGTTCCATAATACCGTCGCATAAGAGCAACACTTATGCAACGGTTTGAGCACCAAAACGGTTGTATAATGGTTAATCTTATGCGACGGTTTTGTGTTAGAACCGTTGCATAAGGTCCATACCTTATGCAACGGTTCTAACAACAAACCGTTGCATAAGTGTTGCTCTTATGCGACGGTTTTATGGAACCGTGGCATAAGGTATGGACCTTATGCAACGGTAGCTTATGCGATGGTTTTCTTCCTCAACATATTGTTCAACAACATCAAACAACTCTTGCATAGATTCATCTACTTTGTTGGACTCATTCTGAGATAGCTCTTCTTCCTTAGTGATTGGTACCTCAACATCTTCTTTTGCAGGATCAGCCTGCTCCTCTGTAGCAGAACCTTCATCTTCTTCTGGTTCTCCCTGATCAGTACTCTCAGCAGAAGCATCACTCTGCTTCTCTTCACTAACACCTTTATCAGCCACTTCTACATTATCTTTTTCACTAGACTTTTCTTCATCGGATTCAGAAACAACCACCCTTCGTTTCACAACTCTAAACTTTTCTTTTTCTAGAGTTTTCTTTGTAGCAACAACCTTTCTCCTAGTTCCCTTCTTCTTAGGACTAATCTCCCCTTGAACTATGGCCACACCCTTCGGCTTTTCTACAACGACTTTCGATCCCTCCATAGACACACCAGGTACACTAGGGCTACTTGCATCAAAAGATTTGGAGATTTTAGCAATCACCTCTTGTGCTGTCTTCTTTACTGGTTCCTTGACCGAAGTGGCTTAAGAAGACTTCTTGTGGTTTTCCTCCGGAACAGATTTAGGAATTTGCTTCTCTTTTGCCACAACCGTCTCCGTCACCTTCTCTGGTATTTCAGACATAGTCCTTTCAGGAACTGACACCTTCTTGGCCACAATAGCTTTCGATTTCTTCGGGGCAGTCACCTTCTCTACAGCAGCCGATTTGGATTTTGCTGTTACTTTGTCGCTCGCCGATTTAGGGTTTTCTTTGACAATCTTTGGTTCATCAACGGACTTCGATGTTGCTTCACCCGTCGCTACTTTAGGTACCTTATTCTTCCTCGTGTCCACCATTGTTGAACTTTGTCACGTTTCGTCTAGGGTATCGCCAGGAAAGAAGGAACCACGGACAATTGATTTTGAAAGTAATTTGAATTGTTTGGAAACTAAACCCGTTTTGGCACGCTAAATATCTTCTCAAATCTCCACAAGCTGCCATGTCACTTCATGCCGTTTTAAAAAATTATTTGAATATCTTTGGTAGACCAATCGTTTCTTCTCGTATCAGTATTTGAATATTTTCTTCATGCCTTCCACGTCAGCCCTTATCATATCTCGTTCTAGCTCCGGCTGACTAACTTGTGCTGGAACAACTTAGTTGTCAATGACACACAGACCCTGTGAGGATCTAAATGTCTCGAACTGTAGGTTGTCCAAGGCTTTGGTGAAGATGTCTGCTTGCTGCTTCATCACATCTTGTTCTACCCTGTATTCTTTCAGCATCAACTTCCTCAACAACATCTGGGTGCAATAACCACTAGCGCCTGATCTTGCGCGTTTGACGAAGGTTTGCTTCCTCTTCTTCGTGTCTACTCCCCCTCGAACATAGCTATGGTAGAGACAATCATACCATGCTTTGAGCGCCTTCAAACGATCAGAATGGAACTCAAGCTTTCCTCTAGCCCCCGTGATATGTTTGACTGTGGATAGAAGACATGTAAAACTAGTCAATTCTTCAGATTTGCTCAGCATGCATGTTGTTTTAGCAGTGGTCGACCAAGATTCAGCACGTAGTAGTTGTTCGAAGCTCTCCTTCCGGTGAGGTTTAGATCATTCTGGTTGTTCTTCACAACACATGTGCCCTGCGTGAACTGAACCCGATGCTCTCCGTCGCACATCTGGCTTATGCTGATTAGATTTGCATGCAATCCTTCGACAAGAAGAACTTCCTTCAATCTGGGTAGGCCTGGAACCTTCAATGTTCCTCTTTCGAGAACTCTGCCTTCTATTTCATCTCCAAATGTCACTGTTTTGCCTTTGAACGTCTCTACCTTGGTCAGAAACTCCAGATTGCCAGTCATGTGTCTAGAACAACCACTGTCAAAGTACCATTTCTCCTTCTCCAGATGACTGGTTGAACTGAATGCTACATAACAGACCTCACTCTTTTGCTTAACTCTCCAGACTTGCTTAAGATGAGTTTTCGGCACTTGATTCATTTTTCTGAGAAACTTGTGAAATTCCGAGCATCTTGGCTTGATGTGTCCCACTCGATTGCAGAAAAAGCACCTTCGTCTGTCTTGTCTCCTTGAGGGGTACCAGGTTGCTTTTCCTCGTGGGTGATGTTCACCCGGGACAGTGTGTGATCGTGGCTCAAATTTCACAAACATTGTCTTTCCGGAGCTATATACGCCAGTGAATCCTAGTCTTTTGTGACCGCCCCCTATCCTTTGAGCTCCGAGTATGTCGTCTAGAACTTTAGTTCCAGAATTCAGCATCTTGACTGACTTCTTCAGGTTGTTCAGCTCTTCAAGAGTTTCCGCTTGAACAAGCTTATCTGTTTCAAGTTCACATTTCAAGGCATCCACAGTAATGAGAAGGATTACCTCTCCTCGTCTTAGAGCAGCATTCTTTCTTTTTAGATCATCTAAGATTCGTGGATGTTCGCCTTGACTCTTTTCAATCTGAATCTTCAGAGATGACACAACTGCCAGTAGTTCACCCTTTTGTGCAACAAGTTCAGTTCGTTCACCATTTGCTTTAATCAGCTGAGCTTGAAGATCAGTGATTGTCTGTTGATGTTCCACCTTCTGAGATACAAGGACATCAGCCTCTTCGTATAGCTTTTCTTTTTCTTCCTTCAGGTCTGCAAGATTACTGCGGTGTTGTTTGTTCTGCTCAACTTCATTCTGCCACTTCTGGAACAACTCCCTGTACTTGTTAGCAAAGTCTTCATCAATAATTTCTTCATCATCACTGCAGCTTGAGAACTGTGTGTGATCCTCCGAGGATGACTTTGAATCTACTTCTTTGTTACTTTCTTCTTCCTAGTGGACATAGGTAGCAAGAGTGACAGGCGTCGTCGGTACCTGCAAATTTGTATTTATAATTCCTTACTCTTGGCTATGGGTTAGTACAGCGGCAAGCAAGGGTCGAACCCTAGGGAGCTAGATAGTTACTTATTGTTCTGTAAAAAGGGGAAACAATTGGGTTGCGAGTAATTAGGAAACAGTGTAAAAAGGAAGTAAGACGAGTGTGTATCAATGAGAGAGAATATTCAGACTAGGGTTTCTAATCGTGACTTGGTTTATCCTTGATTTTTAAGTGTTTAATTTTGCGTTTCTTAAGTGTGGTTACTCCGGGTCAGGTTATAACCTAAGGTAGGACCGCTAGATCACTACGCCACAATCTACTCCTGGTCAGGTTATAGAATTCTAGTTCTAGCAAACCTAATACTCCTGGTCAGGTTATATTTGGTTTAGTGCGTCTACTTATTCTAACGGGTCAGTATCAAATAAGTAGGAAATAGAGGGTGAGGATTGCTCGGTTAAGCTTTACCGTTTCGGGTCTCCACTTAACCTTGCAATTCAAACCGAATTAATGTGCACAAGAACTAGTAGAATGCAAGAATAATATTAAGCATGAAATCTCAAAACGTTTGTCACAACAATTGAAACCCTAGCCCGAATAACGGGTTTAGTTACACATGGCCATTAAAGAAAAACAATAAATAAAAAGGGAACACGGTGACTTCTCTATGCCGAGTGGGATTAAGGACCGGGCCGTGAGGGCTGAGTGCCGAGGATGCTAGGAACGCCGGACGGTTTCAGCCGAGAGGAGGAGAGGTGAGCTCGCTTGTGAGAAGGAATGCTCGATTGTGGGATTGTTGAGAGCTCGCTTGTGAGAAGGAATGCTCGATTGTGGGATTGTTGAGAGCTCGCTTGTGAGAAGGAATGCTCGTTTGTGGGATCCGATCGGAGTTCATGTTTTTGGGAATGATGGGATGGATTGCCCAGCTTAAGCTTTACCGTTTCGGGTCTCCACTTAAACTTGCAACTCAAACCGGAATCAACCTTGAACGTGAAACTCGAATTTTTGGATGATTGAAACCCTAGACAAAGAGGTCTTATTTATAGGACAAGTCCTAGGGTTTCGAAGCTACTATTTGGGCCTGGTCCGCAACCGTTTTTGCTTGGTGAGCAAGCAAGCTTAAACCGCCTCATTTGAGCCCACTAATTTGGCCCAGCGCGCGAGGCCTTCAACCGTCGTTTTGCTCATCTCGGCCAATCCCGCTCGTACGTTTTGTCTGGTAAGTGATGTCGTCCAAGTCATTTGTTATTTCGATCACTTTGGTCGAGCCGGATTTGTTAGATTCGTTCGTTTAGTTGAGCAACTTGGATTCAGTGCTGGTCTGCTCGACAGGGCCTTCGGGCGCTGGCCTGGAACTCTGCTCGGCTGCTCCTGGGCCATTCCACTCGTGCGTTCTCCTTGGCTTGGTGACATTGTCCAACTAGTGTTCCAATTTGAGCAACTTGGTCGAGTCTGATTTGTCATCAGAGTCCGTCTGGTCGAGCGAATTGATTTCGGTGCTTATCAGCGCGCGCAAGACCTTTGGAATTGAGCCAACTGCCAATCTGCTCGGGCGTTTTCCTTGGTTCTCCGACATTGTCCACCTTACTTGCTATTTTGATCACTTTGCTCGAAGTGGATTCGTCAGATCAGCTCGTTTGCCCGAGCAACTTGAGTTTAGTGTAGGTCAGCTCGACTCCTTGTGATGTTTTTAGCTCAGAAAGCCATCTTTTAAGCGCGTTTCCTCCTAGAGCTTCCGAAGCACCTGAAATGCAAAACAACACCAAGAAGTAACTGTTTGCATGATAAAGTGTCGGAATTGGTGGGATTTGATGACTCGATGAGTCGTATAAATACGGCTCATCAAACCACCCCACACTTAGACTTGTTCGTCTCGAACAAGGACTAGGTCATAAGAGGAAAATAAACAGTAAACATCACAAAGCTTCGGCATCCTAGACATTGTTACATGAACATGACTCGGCTAATCTAGATTTCACGTTTCCACGCATACTCGTTACTAAACGCCTTGTGCTCAAACATGGAATTAATGATACGTGTTACCTTTGGGCCGAGATGCAAATCAATTCGGATGTCTCGGGAGATAGTCCTTTTTAGACCCATGATCTGCAACCTCGGGGCCGAGCTCTTGCCATATGGTTACGCTTCATCGCTTTTTCTTGCACGTGATTGATTCAAGCTTCAAGGTGTTTGAGTTCTTTTCGGACAGCTTGTAGTGACTCGGTTTGATGTATCAATGGGGCACTTCACTTTGTGGCGGTGTACGACTTCACAATGGAATGAATTTGTTTCTTTGCGTTGCGGATTGTGACTGCTCGTACCTACTTGCTCTCACTCATCCTCGTCCTTTTGACGCGAGTCAAGCCGAGGGTCGCTCGTCTATTTTCCCGGCTACTTGGACTAGAGTTTGGACGGTGTGATGTATTCCCGTCCCAACCAACCGCGAAAGTACCGCAGTGGCGGAGCAGACTCGTAACCATGTTGCCTCAAAGTGCTAGCCTCCACGAAATCCACATAATCATATAACTTGAATTCGGTCCTTGGAATGCTTTGTCAAGTCTCTCTAGGACGTTTCTATCAACTCCACATCCCTGTTTATCTCAACTAACAAAGGCACGCAATGGGTTAAGATCACATGTAATCGCACAAGTCAAATTTCACTAAAGATATGCATGTAATCGGTTCTATCTATTTCACATCATCAATATTCAATACCGTAAATCTGGGAAATAGAGAAGAAACATGTACAAAAATTTTAAAATTTCGGGAAACATGCTGACTTTATGCAAGGTGCAAGAAAGTAAACGTGCTGACGCAATGACTGACTCTCCCACCCCACACTTTTGAACTGACGTGTCCTCACGGCTCATCTTAAGTTCAAAGACACGACTATGCATGCAAACAAACAAAAGGGAAATAAGAAGAGAGTAAGGTTGGACATGCACTTCCCTCGTGCGATGCGTGGTGTTTAGAAACAGCTGACCATTCTCCTTTGAGTCCTTGAAGAGCACCATTGCGCCTGCCTTCTTTTGGTAGAAACTTGTATCGCAACGTGAGTTCGTCACAAAATGAAAGGACTATGTCAAAGAAATTAAGACAAATAAAGGATTCCCAGGAAATTGGTGGAGTCACAAACGGTCTCACTTAAAAACCAATCTCCTTAGACTCGTAAGTCTTGGTGACAGAATCCTCAAAAGCTTATGTTTCTCGACACAATTTATTCAAGGTGTGAAACTACCCCCGATGGATAGCAGTCTTACGCAAACATCTCGGATGGCCTTGCGTGCTTGCATGCGGTTGAATTCCTAGCCGTGCGCTCACACAGTCTCCTCATGCGCTCGCATCTGTCCCCTGCATGAAAATCATCTTCTTTCCCAAGTACAATGTGATGAGTATGACTCAAGACTCAAATAAACAGAAAACCAAATAAATAAAACTGTAAAAAAGAAATGCCGGGCTGCCTCCCCGCGAGCGCCTTTGTTTTACGTCGTTGGCTCGACGTTACCTCTTTAGGGATCACAAGTTAGGATCCCAAGGACGTGTGAGGTCAAACTTCTTCTCAGCTGCTTCTTCAATGTGCCCGAAATTTACGTGTAAAGATGTGCTCGGATCTGCTCTCCATTGATCAGGCGGGTTCGCCTTCACATTCCCTCGAATCCGACAGGACACCTTGACCATAGCTGGTCCAGTCTCATGCGCCGTCTCATTCGGTAGGTCAGGAACTAGGGCACCAAGATATGATGTGTTCACTATGTCCGGTGGTTTCTTTATGCATGGACGGTCATCATCCCCGTAAATGTAGAAATCTCATGTCGTGCCACCAAACGCAAGTGACAATAAGCCTGAGCCCATGTCAACCTTGGTCCTTGTGGCGAAGAGGAATGGCCGTCCCAAGATAAGTGCTGGAGGATCGTCGTCTCTAGCATCTCCCATCTGCAAGACATAAAAATCTGCAGGAACAAAAAGGTCTCCTACTCGGAGTGGGAGATCCTCTAACAAACCAATAGGACGAATAAGTGACTTATCCCCTAATTCAATTAACAACTTAGGCGGTTTCAATGGACCAAGTCTCAACGAGCAATACAATGAATACGACATAACATTAACAGCAGCACCCAAATCAATCAAACAGTGATGTATTTGAGTCTCACCGATACCACAGGTGACCGTGAAGGCACCTGGGTCCTTACTCTTTCCTGGCGGTGCCTTATGACTCGCAGCGAGTGGGTGCTCCATCATTGGGCTGTTCTGTTCACGCCTCACCTCCAATCTGTCTCCTAGCTCATCCTTGTCAATGATGTGTCTTTGAGGAGCAATAGCCTGCATAGAAAACGAAGGCAAAGGGTCAGCTCGGGTTTGTACATCAGTACAGGTCACGTCCGGCTTTAACATTATGGACGCGTCCGCTTTAGACATTAGCATCGAGCTAATGTCTCCTTCGGACGCGATCTGTACTGGTTCCGGCTCCTTTTCTTCATTCTCTGTACCCGTGTCCTCTACCATGGCCAACGTGCTGATGTTTCCTCTCGGATTGGGTATGGTCTGTGAGGGCAACCGTCCTGGTTCATTCTTGAGTTCGGACACCGCAGTGGCTATCTGGGACATCTGCTTGGTCAGCTCGGTTAAAGTTCCCTCGGTCTTGGCCTGATATTGGTGCAACGAAGTGGCCAACTGCTGGGTGCTAGCTGCCAGCTCTTTTACCACATCCTCCAGTGATTTGCTCGACCCTTGTTGACTCGGGCCTGTCTGATTGTGGTTTGGCCCTCGTTGTTGGTACTGACTCGGACCACTGTAGTTGCCCTATTGTTGGCGATGAGGTGGCCGGTAATACTGCTGCTGGGTCGGTTCAGGAACGTGGTTGTGCTGGTTGTCATTCCTCCACTGCTGGTTGTTCTGACTCCCTTGCCCGGTCGCGGATGCTCCATACTGTCGGACTGGACCAGCTCGGTTGCCATAGCCCTGGTAGTCGCCTACTGCATTCACCACGCCCTGGTCGTCCTCCACTATGGTTGGGCATGCGTCTGTTTTGTGATCTGTGGCTCCACAGAACTCGCAAGGCCTGACTTGGACCGGCTGCCTTCTGATAACCTGCTGCATCATCTCCTTGAGCTGCCTGATCTCTTCGGCCATGGCATTGGATGGGGGCTCAACCTTCGACACGTTCCTGGTTCGACTGAACTCTTCTTCTTTGTTGGACTCGTCCTGGAACCGTTCACTTTCTGCCACTGCCATGATCTTGCGTCTCACACCGGCTGGGGACAAGTTCATAAGGTTGCCTCCAGCCGAGGCATCTAGTAACTTTCGGTCCAGTCGCCGTAGGCCGTCTAGCATATACTCCATGAGTAGTTTCTCTGGGAGCCCAAGGTTACAGCAGCTCTTCTCTAGGGCGTTGAACTTCTCCACATATTCGTACATGGTCTCGTTGGGTCCTTGCCTGAGCTCTTGTAACTGCCTTCGGACCTGCATTGCTCTGCCTGCTGGGTAGTACTTGTTGAGGAAGTTTCTCTGCATCTGGTCCCATGTGTAAATACTACCCGAAGGTAAGGACAGGAACCAATCGTTAGCCGAGTCTACAAGTGAGAAATAGAAAGCTTTTAACTTGAAGTCCTCGACTTCGACTCCGTATGGCTTGAGGTTCTGGCATATCCCGTGATAGCGCTGCAGATGAGTTGTGGCTGATTCTCCCTTGGCTCCTGAGAACTTCGGCAGATGATGGACGACTGAAGTGTTGATGGTTATGGCTGCGAGGTCTGGCCCTTCGTAGATGCACCAAGATTGGTCTTTGAAGTTGGGGGCCGAGAGTTCTCCCATGGTTGGCTCCTGATTGTCGTACTCCTCGTCATACTCGTCGTTGAAGACCGGCTGCCGTGGTCGTCTGATCGGCTGTCGTAGAGCGGCCGGTGCTTGTCGCCTCGGTTGGACCGGTGGAACCTGATGTTACTGCTGAAGGTACTGCTGTGGTGGAAGCATCGGGTATTGTTGGAGAGGTGGTGGTGGTTGCTGGAACTGTTGGACCGGTTGGTGTTGAAGTTGTCTCGGGGCAGCCCCCCTGATCTCTCCGTTCTGGCCCATCGGGTTCTGCTCTTCGTGTTGTGGAAGTGGCCCTTCCATGTCTCGAACGACCTGTTCGACTTCTTCGTTGTGGATGTTGTCGCCAACTCGGCTACCTGCCAAATTCAAGTTGCCCGAACAAATCATCTGATCTGACGAATCCGCCTCGAGCAAAATGATCAAAATGGCAAATGAGGTGGACAATGTCGGAAAACCAAGGAGAACGCCCGAGCAGATTGGCTGTTGGCCTAATTCCAAAGCAAAGGCCCCGCGCACATCGGCACCGAAACCAAGTCGCTCGACCAAACCATGAAATCTCGCAAATCTGGCACGACCAAAGTGTTTTAAATGCCCAATAACTCGGACAATCTCACTTCCTAGACAAAACGCCCGAGTGGAACCAGCTCAAGCCCGATCAAGGCGAAACTAGGGCAATTCCGGCCGTTTTGGGATTCCGACCAGGTTCCGGGCAGATTCCGGCAAAAGACTTCGACCATTAGTCTTAGAATTGCCTCAGCATTCCAAATCCAAAAGCAAAAGGCCAAAAACCGACCAAGCTCCGGCCAGCAATTAATGGATGTTGACTTTCTTCTACTCTATCCCTTGTAGGAGGAGCCCATACCGGCTGCTTTGGGAGGACAGCTGGCCGGCTGCTTTTGGAGCTACCTAACTGGCGGCTTTTGGGAGGACACCTCAACCAAGGGGGAAGTGCCACCTATGGCCGGCGGCTTGACTTTGAGTGCCCATGCCTTGTTGATTTGCCTCTCTCCTTTGCCTATAAATAGAGAGCTCCCTCTCCTTTGTTCAATGTCCCAAATTGTAGTCTCAAGTCTCATAATCCTTGTAGAGAATCTCTCTAGATTTTAGGCACAATCCTTGTAAACACTCAACTTTGATATTGAAAGCTCCAAGCTTGTTCTTGAGTACTCTTGTTGGTTCTTGAAGTGCTCAAGCTTTTCCCTGTCTTTTACTTTCAAAAACTTTACTTTTTGTCTTTCAAAAACCTTTACTTTTCAAGCACTTAGCTATGATGTCCTCTTCCATGGATATTCGTAGCTAAACCCTTCATTCGGTTGAAGGGGTGTGTTTGTATCAAAACATGTTTTAGACCCTTTTCTTAGTGCTTCTATTGTGTTCAGACTTGTTCTATGTGCCACATATTAGGTTAGAACATTCATGTATGAGTGGAGGCTCGAAAGAGCAAAGCTTTTACATGAGGTTCGTGAACATACTCGGGTAAGTGGAGGCTCAAAAGAGCAAAGCTTATTCGAGGAGTTCAACCTTTCTTAAACACCACTTGGTTGATCGGAAATGATTGAATAGGTGGATGCACATAAGCTAAGATACTTCGAAAGGAGGAATTAGCATAAGTAGAACAAGTGTTCTATGTCTTGAAAAGGACTAGACGATGTGGCAAGTCGAGTGCTAGAAATAGCCTTGATACATCTTTGAACACATAGTATGATCATTAGCGGTCAATGATGAACAGATTTATGATACAAGGCCCCTAAAACCGAATCCTTTCCTTTAATTAAAACATCACCTGTCACTTTACTTTCAGTCTCACTATCAACTGCTTATTTTCAGTCATTTACTTTCAGTACTTTAATTTCCGCACATTTACTTTCAGTATTTTACTTTCTGTCGCTTATTACAGACCCTTTCAATATCAGTCCATACCAAAAGTATGTTGATTAGTCGATATTGAACTCGACTGTTCCAGCACTTTACTTTTCAGTATTTACTTTCAGTCCTGTATTTACTTTCTTTACTTTCAGTCATTTACTTTTCAGTACTAAAATCACAACCAACCCCCAACTGTCTTATTTAATTTTCCATTCTCGAAAGAACAACTATCCACTAATTCCCTTGGGTTCGACCCCTACTTACCGCTTTACTACCCAATAGTGAAGTCACGAGTAGCGGACTTATAAATTAATTTTGTACACATTGCCTCGCGACAAGGCAGTGCTGTCAAATTGGCGCTGTTGCCGGGGAGTTAGTAATCGGATGGTTGTTCTTTTCTTTCCCTTTTGCATAATCCACTATGTCTTCATGGATGATTCGGTATCTTCCCCAGTTTGGAGGAACCATCGGAGAAGACCCTGTGGAACATGTACAACTATTTCACTCCATCTATATGGGTGGAGTTAGATGCTCTTAAGGATGCTAAGTGCATCAGTGTTTGTAATTGTCCTCGTTGCAAGCAAGCTGATGAAGAGTGGAAAGGAGACAGAGTGATCAAATTTCTTGATTGGATTCAATGATGAATATGCTTCAGTAAGAACACATGTGTTTGCTTTGAGTGAGGTTCCAAAGTTTAGTAAATTATGGATTAGCTTTATCAGAAGAAGCCTCAAGAAAAGCAAGGCAGATTGGGAAAGTAGAGGCATCTGCTTTGGCTGTTCATACTGATCAAGCTAATAGTAGTCAGCTTAATGTGAATTAAAATGGACAAATGAGACAGTATAATTCCTAATACAACAATTAGATGAGAGGTAGAGATGCAGAGGAGGACTAGGTATAGGCAGGTCTTGACCTTTTTGCACACATTGTCAAATGCCAGGGCACCTGAAAGAAAATTGTTATAAACTAATTGGCTATCCTGAGACTAACAGGTTGAATAGAAATCCAAATGCAAATTCTAAAGCCAATACTGGAGGCATGCATTCTGCTAATGCAACAACTGCTTGTAGTTCTGATGGGAATTCTAGAGATAGCTGATGAGCATAAATTTGTACTGTATTTATGCTCCACATTTAGTCTATTTTCGATCATCTTCCATATTTATATGAGCTCTCACTCTATGTTTTAATGCTTTTTCGGTGAAAAACGAATTCAAGGCAAAATAAGTGTTTTGTGTGAATTTGGGTGAAAACAGTGCAAAAATCGGTGGATTGACCTCCCTAATTGTCGCGCACGCCTAGAGCTCATACGGTGTCAAAATTCATTGATCTTTGGCTTGATGGAAAGATGCAAATCAAGGGCTACATTTTTTGTAGTTGGCACCTAGAGCAGAGTCAGCCGTTAAGAATGTCCAAATTTGAGCTCAAAAGACCATCTCACTCTGCGGATGTGTCACCAAATAGTTGACACAATTGATATGGCAGATTCCAGAGAGCATGCAAAAAGTGCTCTGTGTCACCAAAGTGTCCGAATAAGCAACACAGGCGACACAAGCTGAATGGGCCAAAAACGGAATTTGGGCTAGGTTTTTGGAAAAATGCAAAATTAAACAAAAAGGAGAGGCAGCCGCCACCCAAGACTGGACACTTCCATTCTCAATTATCCACATTCCATTCACGCCTAGAGACTTGGAGAGAATGGAAAAGAGAGAAGGGGACTCGAAAATACAAGGATTTTGATCGGATCGAAGATTTGAAGGAATTATCAACATCAATTCAAAGGGTGTAGTAATCAATCTAACAATGCAAGAAAGTAAGATACGGTTTCAACAAACTTCGAGAAGTATTTCGGGGAACTACTTTACTTACCCAACATTAGAATCGAGTTTATTAAATAGCATGCACGGATTTGCCTACATTGATTGGAAAATAGCCGCACAATCCAAGTAAGAACCTCACCCTTTCGGCGCTATTGGTTTATATTTGAAATGTACCTTAAACTACAAACCTCGCCCTTTCGGCGCTATTGGTTCGAATCAAGAAACTCACTGATGTTTACGCGACGAGAGTTGGTAAACATCAGCGAGTTTCTTGATTCGAACCAATAGCGCCGAAAGGGTGAGGTTCTTACTTGGATTGTGTGGCTATTTTCCAATCAATGTAGGCAAATCCGTGCATGCTAGCTAATAAACTCGATTCTAATGATCGGTAAGTGAAGTAGTTTCCCGAAATACTTCTCGAAGTTCGTTGAAACCTTATCTTACTTTCTTGCATTGTTAGATTGATTAGCTTTTAAAACCGAAACAAAAACTCTTTTTGGACTAGGATAAATAGAAACACAACCTTACATAGTGCATAAGTTTAAACTTGCTCCCTTGGACGATCCGGTTCTTACCGGCATTATAAATTATTTTTGACGCTCAAAATACTACACGTCAATAGCCCTAACAAGCAGTTCACAGGTGAATAGCTGGAACAAATGTTGAACATGTTCAAGCAGAATGGATTGATTGACAAGAGTAATGCTCAAGTTCATATGGCAAGTATAGCTAATTCTTAGCATGAGTTTGTGATCAATGATGACTGGTTAATTAATAGTAGTGCAACTAGTCATTTCACATATGATGAAAAGTTATTGAGGAATGTTCATGAGTTAAAGGAAAGGCATAGAGTTACTTTGCCTAATGGAGATGTTTTTGAAATAAAAAATAAAGGAGATTGTTATTTGCAAAATGGAATAGTGCTCTATGATGTATTATTGGTGCCAGAGTTCCAAGTGAATCTAATTTCAGTATATAGTATGGTTGCAGACTTGAAGTGTAAGGTGCTCTTTACTGATAATAATTGTATGGTACAGGAACATCAAGCCAGGACAATCGTAGAGACTGGTAAACCTATGGGAGCCCTATACATCACCAACCAAACTAGTCAGGATTGCAGCACTGAGGCTGTGAACATCCTTGAAATTCAGAAACCATATAAAGAAGTGGAACTACGGCACAATAGACAGGGTCTTGCCCCTATAGATATTGTACACCAATTGCTAAGAAATAAATCACCCAGTGTGAATTGTAAGATTTTTAAGTATTAGTGTACTATATGCCCCTTGGCCAAGCAGACTAAACTTCCGTTCCCTTTGAGTAATCATAACACAAGTACTTCTTTTGAATTGGTACACAATGATGGGACCATTTCATGTTCCAACCACAATAGGAACTCAATATTTTCTAACCATAGTTGATGATTATACCAGGGCTGTTTGGAATTTTCTAATGAAACAAAGGTATGAGGTAACAAACATTATTATCAATTTGTTTCAGATGATACATACTCAATTTGGGAAGGTTGTGAAAATTTTCATGTCTGATAATGGAGGAGAATTCTTTAATAATAGACTTACTTCATTTTTTTCTCTCCAAAGGTTGCATACAGCAGAGCAGTTGCTCTTACACACCTCCACAGAATGGTTTGGCAGAGAGAAAGCACATGCACATTCTTGAGGTTGCTAGGGCACTCATGTTTGAGGCAGGATTACCCAAACATTTTTGGGGAGACAGTGTCTTAACTGCTACACATATTATTAACATACTTCCTGCACCTGTTTTGAAAGGAAAAAGTCCATGGGAAATATTATTTGGTGAAAACCATTACTTGATCATTTGAAAGTTTTTGGATGTGACTGCTATGCAAGCACAAATGCTCATGCAAGAGAGAAACTTGATCCTACGGCACTTGAATGTGTTTTCTTGGGTTATCCAATTGGAAAAAAGGGCTTCAAGTTGTTTTGCCTAGCTACTTAACAGACTTTGATAAGCAGATATGTGTTGTTTAGGGAGAATGTTTTTCCTTTTAAGAGAAAATTACCTCAAGTTACTACCAAGTCAGTTTCACCTGGTCATATACCAGTTCCTGATGACTGGTATTTTACTGATGAAGGATTAGTTGCTGAAAATAATCCAGCTGATACCTCAACATTTTTTTATGCTGATAATCCTGATGATCCAATGTTTTATGAAGTTGAAAATCCAGAAATACAGTGAAATTACTATAGATTTACCTGTTGAAGATAATATTGCTGAATCCATTCCTAGATCATATGTTCCTTTGAGAAGATCCACTAGACAGCATAAACCTCCAGTGTGGTCCAAAGATTATGTTTGCAATACTGTGATCAAAAAGAGAACTTATCCACACATGATGGAACTGTTTGTCTCTTATTCCAAATGTGCTCCTCACCAAAGCACATTTGCCTTGAAAATTTCCAGTGTTAAAGAACCATCTTCTTTTATTCAAGCTAGTAAGGATGAAAAATGGCTAAAGGCCACAGATAAAGAAATCAAGGCACTTTAATCATATAATACTTGGGTATTAGTAGACTTACCAAAGGACAAAACATTGGTGGATTGCAAATGGATTTACAAGATTAAATATTTGTCTGATGGAAGTGTTCAAAGATTTAAAGCCTGACTTGTGGCAAGAGGTTTCACTCAGGTAGAAGGACTGGACTACTATGATACTTTTGCCCCAGTAGCTAAGATGACAACAGTGACATGCATGTTGGCAATATCAGCTGCAAGGCAAAGGCCTTTACATCAATTGGATGTTGTAAGCTTTCCTTCATGGTACTCTTGATGAAGAAGTATATTTGAAACTCCCCCCAGGCTTTTATAAGAAAGAGTAGGCAGCAGGAAAAGTATGTAAACTGGTGAAAAGTATATATAGACTCAAGCAAGCTAGCAGACAATGGTTTATCAAATTCAGTGCTTCCTTAGTTGAGTTTGGATTCAAACCTAGCTTGAATGACTATTCTTTATTCACTCTGACTCAAGGCTCAGATTTTCTAATATTGTTGGTGTATGTGGATGATGTCATAATTACTGGAACTTCAGAGCAGTTGATCAAAGCAGTCAAGCATTTTATACATGAGAAATTCATAATCAAAGATGTTGGATGTTTAAAATACTTTCTTGGCTTGGAGGTAGCAAGATCAACAAATGGTATATTTTTAACCAAAGAAAATGCATTGGAATTATTGGAAGAACACAAGTTAACTGCCTGTAAACCAGCAAAGACACCTATGAAAGACAAGCATAGTCTAAGTCTATCTACTGCTCCCTGTTGACTGATTCCCTGCATTGTAGAAGGCTTGTTGGCAAGTTAATATATCTCACCATTACAAGACCTGATTTGGCCTACCCTGTGCATATCCTCAGTCAGTTTATGCAGCATCCAACTGTAGACACTTAAGTGTGATGAGTCGAGTTTTCGACTCATTAATGCCCGTTTTCACTATAGCTTTAGTTCATTTCCGACGATTATTTGATGTCATTTGATCCCTTCTCATGCGTTTCAGGTGCGAATCAAGATGACTCAGTGCCAAGAGCCCATAGAAGGAAACTCGGAGAAAATCGGAGTCAAGGGCAAAAATTGGCAGAATTTGGCCTCCAGTCGATCGACTGGGAAGCTCCCCTGCTCCAGTCGATCGACTTAATGGACTATCAGGAGGGCATGCAAATCGAGTTACCGCAGTCGATCGATTGGCCCCTCCAGTCGATCGACTGGCGAGTTTTCCAGCTGAGCGTGCAAGTCATGTGCCTCCAGTCGATCGACTGGGAAGCTCCCCTGCTCCAGTCGATCGACTTAATGGACTATCAGGAGGACCTGTTTTCTGCATTACCGCAGTCGATCGACTGGGAGACTGCCCCTGCTCAGTCGATCGACTGAGAATCTGTTTCACGTGCGACTTATCTCCCTCCAGTCGATCGACTGGGCCATCAGCCCAACGCCAGTCGATCGACTGGACCTGCTACAGTACCGAAAATTTTCCGAGACCATAAATAGAAAGAGGCAAGTTTGACCTAGCATCTTGGAGGTTTTTGGGGAGAAGAAGATTAAGAAAAGAGGTCAACCAAGGTCATCAATCATCATCCAACCAAGGAGAAGTGAAGATCAAGGGAGTTCAAGGATTAATCATCCTATTTCTATCCCTCTTCTATTCTACTTGTTGTGTAAAAACCCTACTCACACCATGTTGTCTTACATGATGTGTGAGTAGTGGATCTTGTGTTTTGAGGGTCTTATGATCCTCCTTGGTACTCAATGATCATTGTATACACATTTGAATGGATTTATTGAAGTTGATTTCATTTTACTATGCTCTTCATGTTAGACATGTCTCTAAGTGTTTGATAAAATGCCTAAGTGACATGTTTGTGTTAGAACTTTGATCTAAGTATTGAAAGAGCTTAGTGATGGTTTGGATGTAGTAAAATTGAACTTAACCAACGTTTATGAGAGTAAATGCATGGTGAGAGGTAAACTAGAACTTTATGCATGTAGCATTTATGGGAGTAAATGCTATATAGTGGATCAATACTCTTTAATTAGTGAGATCCTAGCTAAGATGGCTTGACTAGGATTAAACATGCATGGTTTGTTCAATTCTAGTCTAAGCTAGGTTTTAAACCTATCAACCTCTTAAATGATTAAACTCTTGTATACATGATCATTGGAATTTGCCAAGGAGGGGAGTAACCCCTCGAAACACCTCCTACTTATCTTTTATCCCTAATTACTCGCCACATAGGATTTAGATATATACACCCTTTTACACATTTTTTGGTTTAGAATAGCCGAATGGAAACACAATCTTAAATAGTGCGTGTGCTTGGCTTGCTCCTTTGGGTTCGACCCGGTACCCTACCGGTCATTATAAATGTTTTGACTTACTACCGACCCTCTCTTCATTGATACTATTTAGAGGTGAAAAAGAATAGTTCGTCAAATGGCGCCGTTGCCGGGGAGCAACTAGTTAGCACATCCCTAGATTAGATTGTGTGGAAGTTCCGACTATTCTTGTGAATATTTTTCTTTTTTCTTATACTTGTATATTTTTCTTTTTCTACTCATATTCCTTACTAACTTCGTTTATCTTGTTTTGCGAGGATGGATCACTACAACCAACAAGTCATGAACAATGGAGATTATTATGAAGAGGAACAACCAAATGCCCATTGTGAAGACTATTGGATGTACAACCACAACCAACAAGTCTTTTCTAATGAGAGATACCACCAAGAGGAGGAGCACATAAATTCTTATTATCAAGAGCATGACTATCCGACAAGTTACTACACTCCGAATTGGGATGATAGCCAATGCTATGAAGTTGAAGACTCCTACCCTCCATACCCTCAACCTCCTCTACCCACATGTGAGCCCTCCAATATAGAAGTCATGCTTGCTAAACTCCTTGCTAGCCAAAATGAGATGGGACAAGAATTGAAGGAAGTGAAGCAAACCCAACAAGATATGCATGGTCACATGGATATGCTTCAAGCCAAGTTGGCACAACAAGCCGTTGAATTTGAGAACTTAGAAGAGGAAGAGGAGGTATCCAAAGAAGAAGTCCTTGAATCTAATGCCTCAAGGGAAGAACGGGATCAAGAATTGGAGGATAAATTTTGGAGAGCCGCCACCGAAGCTTATTACAAGACAAGGGATGGTGAACCTTGTAATGAAGACGAGATGGAATGCAAAAGTGAAGCATCCTTCACTACTAGCACATCTCATGATCATTTGGATGAGAACGCACAAGAGTTCACCATTCCATTAACGCTATCCGACGAGGAATTCTTCAATGATGATGCCTCTTGCATAGAGGAAACAACTTTTATTGGTGAAGAAGAACTCCTCCCTCCCGGCACAAGCAAGTTTGAATGTGAGCCCGAACTTCTTGATGAGGATAAGATAGAGGAAGAGCCTATTGAGAGAAAAGGATCTCGGGGGTATGAAGACTTTGTTGAGGTCTATATGGATCAAGCTAAAGAGTCTTCTCGCATACAAGAAAACACAAGCTTAGAAAGGGATATTGAGGAATGGGCACCCATGGACATCATTGAAAGATTAAAGGAAGGTGTGCCCATCAAGCTCGAGACAAGTTATGAAGACCCTTTCTTCACCATTTCATCTCGAGACAAGTTTTGGAGCTTTGTGCCTTATTTTGCAAGATTTTTGGGAAAAAGCTCCCATGACCCCTTATTTCTTAAGGGATGTTCATATTTGAAGGGGTCAAAATCCCAAAGGAAAGTCCATTGTAGACTTGATGGGAGGAAATTCAAATGGGACTTAAAGGTGGATTGACACGCCAAATCCAAGGCCCCGTGAGAAGGGATCCTAGCAAAGGACTTCTCAACGAGTGATTCTATGGGGCGCTTTGCTACGTCTTTGCCAAGACGGGAAAAACTAGGCCCTCGCGGGAGGTAACCCGGTTTGTAAGTTGTTTATTCTCGCTTTTCTTTATCTTTAAATGTTTGGCATGATTGTGAGTGTCTTAGGCTCTAAATATGGAATGTGAAATGTGTGATTAGTGGCTAAAATTTTAAGTGTGGAGTGAGGTCTACTCACTCCAATTCCACTTCATATTGCCAAGCCCTCCACTTTTCCCTTGATCTTTCTATGCTTAATGATGTTGCCCCTAGTGCTCATGTGCTTTATTGTTGTTTACTAGAGTGGAACTAAATTGTCATACCATGCTATGACTCTAGTTTGACGTTTTCTTGGCACTTAAGATACCTTGTGCACATTATGGAGGATGTAGATCACTTTCCTTGCTTGTATTCTATGAAAGTTATGTCATGATGTTATCGTGTGACTTGTGATTCTCTCTTGCTCATACTTGCGTTGCATAACCTTGTATGTCACTTGTTACTTTTAACCTCTCATGTGTTCTTGTGATCAAGGAAGTTATTTGCATCATGTTCGATCACGATTAACACAATGGCGTCTTTTCTATTGGTGGGGCACATCTACAAACGAGGGGAGTTCCTATGCGCCTTTATCTCATTCTTCATTGTTTGCGCTTAGGGACTAAGCTATGCTTTAAGTGTGGAGTGGGTAGTCGCATAGTTCACTCATATTATGCCATGCTTATCATTTTAGAATGGACACTTACATTCATGTATTCTATCCCTAACATGAGAGTGTTTTTGACCACTTAGGCTTGTGACTATCAACTCTAAATCCCTATAAATCACATCTAGCCTACTTTTCATTCTTATTGGATCTTGAATTTAGAACCGACCTAGTCCCTTGAATGTGCATTCTTGTGAATCAATATAATTGCTATCCCTTGTCTATCCAATTCTCTAAGTATTTTCGTTGAAATACCTTGGATTGAGTTTTATCAAGCACTTTTAAAATTTTCACGAAAAACTTAGACCTTTTGTTTGCTCCTTGGTGACTTGAGTTTTCTAATTTAGTGCCATGCTTATGATTGCTTCCCGCACATTCCATACACTTTTTGAACATATTGTCAAGTTTTAAGTGTGGAGTCAAAAGAGGGCGAAAAATAGGCCCCAACAAAAAAAGTTTTTGTGGTCAAAGAGGGCAAAGCCCCGACTAAAAACTCTCTCAAAGTGCTAGAGAAGTTTCGCTTTAAAAATGATACAAATGCCGGGGGTTAGGAAGAAAAGTTCCCCCTCGAAAGCATTTGTAGGCCAAAGGCCATTTCAAAAAGAAAATAAGAAGCACTTAAAACTTGACTCTATGTTTTCCTCCATTCTTCATTTGTGCGGGATTCATCATTTGCATTGTGTGCTTGTTAGAATGACTTTTGGACGACCCATGTGCTTGCACGGGAGTTATCATTTGGTCTATGCTTGTTTATTAAGAACTCTAGTGTCGAACTCCTCTTCCCTTATGTATTATGGCTTAAGCGCCTAAAACTTGGGAATGAGTTCCATGTCGTGAGCCAATGGACTAGCCCTAGCTAGCATAGGTGAGCGGTTGACACTCTTTTGTGCAAAACTATTAACTTTGCTTCTATTGTATTGCCTTGAAAATGAGTAGACCTTTGGATGAGACATTTGATAGCTCTAGTATTGATGATCTTGAATGCACAACCTCATGGGTACTCAAATGGTTCAAAAGTTCTTTTGATTATATTGTGATGGTAGTCCTAGTTTGGGGTGAGGGATTGGTTTTGAGAAATCCTCGCCTTGGTTGAGCACTCTTGCATTCATTCTCATGGGATAGGTGCATATGGGATTTGTGAGTATTCCCTTTTCTGAAAACTCTCACGAGACTATAACTCGTCCACTAGGGTAGCCTAGGGGTTTAAAGGCTTAATGCATACGCTAAATGCATTCGTAACGCCTACGAAAAGGAGCTAGGTAGATTGTACATACTTGCCTTCTACTTTTCAAATAACATGTTTAGGAATAAAGATCGAGACCTTGTGAAATCTAGTGAGGCAAATGCACGAAAAACATAGCACCACTAGCATATCGACATTTGCGCTTCCTTGGCATATTTGCATACTTTGTTCGGGACGAGCAAAGCTTAAGTGTGGAGTGTTGATGAGTCGAGTTTTCGACTCATTAATGCCCGTTTTCACTATAGCTTTAGTTCGTTTCCGACGATTATTTGATGTCATTTGATCCCTTCTCATGCGTTTCAGGTGCGAATCAAGATGACTCAGTGCCAAGAGCCCATAGAAGGAAACTCGGAGAAAATCGGAGTCAAGGGCAAAAATTGGCAGAATTTGGCCTCCAGTCGATCGACTGGGAAGCTCCCCTGCTCCAGTCGATCGACTTAATGGACTATCAGGAGGGCATGCAAATCGAGTTACCGCAGTCGATCGATTGGCCCCTCCAGTCGATCGACTGGCGAGTTTTCCAGCTGAGCGTGCAAGTCATGTGCCTCCAGTCGATCGACTGGGAAGCTCCCCTGCTCCAGTCGATCGACTTAATGGACTATCAGGAGGACCTGTTTTCTGCATTACCGCAGTCGATCGACTGGGAGACTGCCCCTGCTCAGTCGATCGACTGAGAATCTGTTTCACGTGCGACTTATCTCCCTCCAGTCGATCGACTGGGCCATCAGCCCAACGCCAGTCGATCGACTGGACCTGCTACAGTATCGAAAATTTTCCGAGACCATAAATAGAAAGAGGCAAGTTTGACCTAGCATCTTGGAGGTTTTTGGGGAGAAGAAGATTAAGAAAAGAGGTCAACCAAGGTCATCAATCATCATCCAACCAAGGAGAAGTGAAGATCAAGGGAGTTCAAGGATTAATCATCCTATTTCTATCCCTCTTCTATTCTACTTGTTGTGTAAAAACCCTACTCACACCATGTTGTCTTACATGATGTGTGAGTAGTGGATCTTGTGTTTTGAGGGTCTTATGATCCTCCTTGGTACTCAATGATCATTGTATACACATTTGAATGGATTTATTGAAGTTGATTTCATTTTACTATGCTCTTCATGTTAGACATGTCTCTAAGTGTTTGATAAAATGCCTAAGTGACATGTTTGTGTTAGAACTTTGATCTAAGTATTGAAAGAGCTTAGTGATGGTTTGGATGTAGTAAAATTGAACTTAACCAACGTTTATGAGAGTAAATGCATGGTGAGAGGTAAACTAGAACTTTATGCATGTAGCATTTATGGGAGTAAATGCTATATAGTGGATCAATACTCTTTAATTAGTGAGATCCTAGCTAAGATGGCTTGACTAGGATTAAACATGCATGGTTTGTTCAATTCTAGTCTAAGCTAGGTTTTAAACCTATCAACCTCTTAAATGATTAAACTCTTGTATACATGATCATTGGAATTTGCCAAGGAGGGGAGTAACCCCTCGAAACACCTCCTACTTATCTTTTATCCCTAATTACTCGCCACATAGGATTTAGATATATACACCCTTTTACACATTTTTTGGTTTAGAATAGCCGAATGGAAACACAATCTTAAATAGTGCGTGTGCTTGGCTTGCTCCTTTGGGTTCGACCCGGTACCCTACCGGTCATTATAAATGTTTTGACTTACTACCGACCCTCTCTTCATTGATACTATTTAGAGGTGAAAAAGAATAGTTCGTCAAAGTGCAGCTCTTAGACTCCTCAGATATATCAAGGATGCCCCTGCTCAAGGCATCCTATTTCAAGCAAGTCTTATCTTCAATTTCAAGCATTTTCTGATGCAGATTGGGCATCATGTCCTTTAACTAGGAGATCTATCACTGGCCATTGTGTGATGTTGGGACCTAGCATTATATCCTAGAAGGCTAAGAAACAACCAGTTGTTTCCAGATCTTTAGCAGAATCAGAATACATCTCCATGGCTATAGTGTGCTGTGAATTAACTTGGTTGGCCAGATTAATTGCTAAAATGGGAGTGACTGTCAGACCTGCTATTGCTCACAATCTTGTGTTTCACGAGAGTACCAAACATGTGGAATTGGACTGCCACCTAGTCAGGTCCCCATGTGCTCTCCAAGTTTGTTTTGCCTCTTCACATCAACACCAATGAGCAACATGTGGATATTTTCACCAAATATTTACAGCAAGAGCAACTTCAGTATTTGTGTTCCAAGCTTGGAGTGTCAATTTTTTTACACTCTACAGCTTGAGGGGGATATTGAGGAATAAATTGGGGGTTTTAGTGCAAGGGTTCATTTGTGTAGTTGTTGTACTTAGGCAGGAAGGTCTGTTATTCATTTGAGTTTCATTACTTGTCCAAGCGACGTCGTGTGGTCGATGAGCGTGTAGGTTTGCGTTTCGTGAGACACGTCGTCGTCTTGCTCTATGTATTTAACTCAACTGACTTCCCTCCTTTGTATTTTGAATTGTTGACTATCAGTGAAACCCTAAGCTTTCCCCAAATGCGATTTCTATTTCTCTGCATCTCCGATCGTTCAATCGAAGCTCAACAAGCTCAATCGCAGTTCCGGCGAGCTAGTTTCTCACCAATCCGCAGCTTTTGCCGAATTTAACTCCATTTCACCCTATCGATCACTTAATCAATGCCGTCGTGAATTCCAAAGTGTACCGAGGTTCGTTCAATTTCCAAAGTTATTGATTTTGAGTGAATTTGTGGAATTCAGGGTTTAGTTGGTGCTTTCATCAGAGGATGTTTCCTTAGACCTTATTCTGTATACTTATGTAACACTACTAATTTTTGGGATTTTACCGCCTCTATTTTTCGTCACTAAAACGTTACCTAGCGCGGTGATGGAAAGTAATCCGTTATATTTTCGGCACAATTCTGGCATACAAAAAATATTCGTTATATTTCCGTCAAATTTTCGTTAACAGATATTCCGTCTGCAGAATTGAGGTGGAAAGTTGCCGGAATTCAGTAGACGGAATGTTGAGGTAAAATAAAGGGAAATATTGGGAGTGTTAATTTCGTGCCATTTCCAGCTATATTCCGTTATTTTATTACCATTAGTTGACCCACTATATTCCGTCATCAAAAAATTTCAGCCAATATTCCCGCTTTATTCCGTCACAAATTTGTAATACCTCGGTTGAATAATCTGAAACGAAAAAGAAGACAGCGCTTATTTGGAAAGGGCTGTCTCATTGTATTTTTAACTGCGTTTTATTGTAAAGCGCTGTGGAAAAAGACAAATATGACAGCGCTTAAATGAGGTAGCGCAGTCTTATGTCCAATCTTTTTTACAATTTGTTTCCTCTCAGTTACGTCATTTAGCCGTTGCATTTATATTACCGTTATTTGTGGACCGTTGAATATTTATAAAAAAAAATCAAAGTTTTCCCCTATATATATGACACACCTTTTACAACAATTAACCAACAAAAATCTGATCAGAACGTAGTACGTTGCAATTTAGTATTTTGCATATACATGTCTCCTTCGTTTGCTCATGTCAGTTTCAGTGAACATTATGTCGACCGTAGACAGCATGTTATACCTGTTGCAGGAAACAGGTGAGAGCTTACTGTAACATTCAGTTTGTTGGTTTTGATAAATTTACTGTTTTTGTGATCCAAAATTTGTATCAGTTTCTTCCCGTTCGATGTTCATCAAAGGGTTGCTCGAGAATGCATATCAAAATGCTGGGATTCAACATGGAGATCATGGAGCACGATCCCACAAAATGCTAAGGAAAATTGGTACGAGGAGTTTCAGGTACAAAGCGTTAATTACCTCAAATAGTGTAAACAATGAAATATTGTTTACAATGCTAAAATCGGGTTGAAAAATGTTTTTGATTGAAGAATATAGCTACCAGGGATGCTGATGAAGAAAGACGCGTTCGACGTAATTTTATGAGGAGATGTCATATGATCGTCAATGACGCATTGTTTACGCTTAGGAGAAGAAGGATTTCACGTTCCCCACAGTCAACTCGCCCCTAAATTATTTGACGTGCTGTTTTAAGTCAAAAGTAACATCTTTGTATTTCGTGCTGTTAACGTAACTTATTGAGGCACAACGGCTGACAATGTTTAAGTATTTTTCCCATTGCACTTATGTATCCACCTCGCAATTTTAGTGAAAGTTTTATGAAAAACCAACTGCACTGGTTTAATACAATTTATTTATATACCACTTATGTTTTGAAAGCGCATTTGTAATGCAAATTGACTTCCACCGTCTTGCCCTATTTCGACTGTTTTATGTTTGTAAGGTATGGTCCATAAACGAAATTGAAATTTGACAACATTGGTCAGTAATACATAGAGATCAAACAAGAATTGATACGAAATAAGGGATATTTATAAAATATGATACACTTGCCGCAGGTACGCAATCAAACCATTTGCAAACGTATCCCTAATACCGTCAAGCACAGTGTTATGATATGATTGTACTCCTCCGGGGAAACACTGTAAAACAAATTAAGTGTTGCAATGTATAAGGACAAGAGTGACTTCATTAATAATAAATTTTATCTTTGTATATACTTACTTGTCCGATGTCGTTCTCGAGCGATCTGTTTGTATCTTGAACAAATTTGATTAATTCGTGCATAAATTGCACGACATAGTAACCACATAAATCGGACGGTATGGGCTGGCTCGGGCACTTCAAAAAATACTTCTTTCAATGAAAAAATGCATATCATTTCATTAGTGGCTCAAATTGGAAGTGTTTTATATTTGTTATGTGAATACCGTGATAGTCTTCCACTCTATGTCATCTGCTGACGGGATGTTTAAGCACAAGCACATGCTACTGCAATACAAACGTTAGTACTATCAGCAGGTTGTAGCTAATGTTGTAAGGAGAACAGAAAAGTGGAGTAAAATAATTCATTACGTGTTAACGAAGTTAACCGCATCAGTCAAGGGCTTCTTCGCAATAGGATCAAGCCAAAGGACCAGTCGTTTTTTAGGAATGATCACAATCAGCATCCAATGAAACCTAACAAAAGTTTTACACAATGTATAAAATAATAATACGCATTTAATGAAAAATACAGAATGTAAATTATAAAATCCACTTACGCTTTGACATTGATGTAGGGAAGGAAGTAGCATAATTTACGATCGTAGTCGCGCATTTTCAATCTCCTCTGGAAGAACTCGACCCTCTTATCGAAGTCCACTGATGGAGTCACGTAGCTCGGTCTGAAGAATCCAAAACGAACGCCCGGTCGCAGCTTATCGTGGAGAAACCTGTAGCCATATGATGAAGTTAGTGAAATTTGTTTTAATACTGTAACAATCCCTACGAATTACCTTATGTACACTTCGACTGACACTGCACCGACAGCTTGGAATGTGGTGAACTCCTTAATGCAATCATTGTTCAATTCCACAAAGCAATCCTCACCAAACACTTCGCTACTGATGTACACCGAGTACAGAGTTGACTTGTCCATCCCGCAAGCGTGCTCGTAAAGAAAGCGGCAGTCCATACTCATTCTACTCATATCTTCGTTGTCGAAACTGGAGCATTGGAGTTTAAAGAAGCGGGTCTCGTCATATCGCTGACCAAACAAAATGTATAGCACATGAATAAAAAACCCCATGTTACTGTATCGTGATAAAAACAAATTGTGTGAGGTACCTCTTCATCAACGTCTACTAGACATTTCGGCCATCCCACAAAGACATGCAATGCATCCTCTACTCTCTCCATGTATCCGAGATTCTGTGGCAACTCAGCGGAACGAACTGTCGTGTGGAATTCGAGAAATTTCTATAGAGATCGAATGGACTTCGACAGTCCAGTCCCATTCCGCTAAGGACACGAAGTTTTTGAAAGAGTTCATAACTTAAAATATATATGGGAGCAAGGTACGAATGAGGTGTTGGAAGGCTTCGGGGTTTGGCACAATTGAACGAACAAATCAATTTTCTGGGAACTTCCATACTGAGTGGACATCAAGCTTAGGCATAACCTTGACGTTATGCACAATGAGAAAAATGTTTTCGAAAATTTATTCAACACTATCATGGATGTCAAGGGGAAAACAAAGGATGACGGTGTAAAGTGCAGAAAAGATATCGGGTTATATTGTCGGAGACCAGAACTGGAACTGAAAACTATTCGAGATCGTCTGGTGGCTAGCAAGGGTAAGTATCAGCTTACACGAGAACAACAAAAACTTGTACTTGTTTGGGTCAAGTCTTTGAAGTTCCCTGATGGTTTTGCTTCTAACTTGGGGAATAAGGTTGATTTGAGTTCCCTAAAGCTGGTGGGGTACAAGTCACACGACGCACATGTATTTGTCGAGCGTCTAATGCCTATTGCATTCAAGGGTTTTTTTACCAAAACAGATATGCGAAGATATATCAGAGTTGTGCACATTTTTTCGAGACATTTGTGCATCCTCACTTGACATCGAGCTAATGCAACATTGGCAGAGGAACATTGCTGCGACACTGTGTAAGCTAGAGATAATATTCCCCCCTTCCTTTTTTGACTCAATGGAACACCTCCCAATTCATCTGGCTGATGAGGTGCTGCTTGGCGGTCCAGTCCATTATCGTTGGATGTATCCATTTGAGCGTTTCATTTACCGTCTTAAACAGTTGGGGCAAAAAGGTAATAAAGCTGAGGTGAAAGCAAGTATCGTTAACGCTTATATGCAGCTGGAGACTTCATATTTGGGATTGGATTACCTAGATGTTGAGTTATCAACGAACTTTACCCGCTTAAAAAGAAATGAAGTTGCGACAGAAGATTGCGATGACCCTCAGATTTCTATTCTTAATTACCCAGGAGTCGCTGGGAGCATCTTAATTCATAGGGTTCTGGATAGCAATGAATTTGCTAAAGCGACTCATTACATCTTCAGCAACACACCTGAGATTGAACAATATTTGGCATTATTTGAGTGCCGCTTAAGACAATCACATCCCCGGCTCAATGACCGCCAAGTATACGACAAAATATTAAAGGAATTCCCTGAGTGGCTTCATTCGCATGTTAGTGTTACTGAGTTTCTGCACATATATTTCCTTATATCCACTGACACTATATATGCATTAACTCGTCCATATTTTGTCCAGGTTTGGGAGATTGGAGAAACCGTATCACACCACAATGGGTTCACCACTTGTCCTCTGGATTTCACTCTGACGTGACATGTTCGGCAACATACAAAGTTAATAACTACAAATTTCACATCGAGAGCCACGGCGAAGGGAGGAATATGGTGAACAGTCATGTTTACGTGAAAGGGACAGAGGGAATACACTACTACGGGGTGATCGAAGAAATATTTCACATACGATGTAGGACCCATCATAGGCTAAGGGTTGTCTTGTTCAAGTGTCGTTGGTACGATCCTCAATTTGTTAAGTCATACCCGGCTAATGGCATTGTCATCGTCAACACTCATAGACCGTACATGCATTACAACCCATACATTCTCGCTCAGCAAGCGGTTCAAGTATACTATGTTACGTTTCCGGGATTAGCAGGACAGAATGATCAGGGCTGGGTTGCAGTTTGTCCAGTAAAGCCAACAAACGCAATAGACATGGAAGTTGCAACTGTTCCATTCCAGGATGATGGTCAATTACGAGCTGAGCTGCCTGTAATTAGCGACGTTGGTTCATATGGGAACCTCGCTGATGGTTAAGTTTACGAGTACACCGAAGAAGACATAAACGAAGATAACGTAACTGATGATATTGCAGATATCCAATATGATTCTGACGAATCCTCGTGAACTCATAAATTTCTATTTTTTTCTGAAGGCGTTGTAATGTAATTACACTATCCTTTTGTTATGTAATCAAGATGTCATTTTCAAAATAAAAGTGTCCTATACATGGAAAATATATGGACATCATTAATAATATTTGACACTGAAGTAAGGTAATAAGATAAAATAAATGTAGGTTCAGTTTGAAAATATAATAATATGTGACACTGAAGTAAGGTAATAAGATAAAATAAATGTTGATTCAGTTTGAAATTAAATATTTGAAGTGTAAATAAAAAGTAAGGAAAAGGCGCCTATAAGCGAAAATGAAATAGAAGGCCGCTACTCACAAATTTTGGATGATGCTACTAACAAACAAAACAGCGCTTCCCACTAAAGGGCTCCTGTATATATGTAATTAAGAGCGCTTCCAACTAAAGCGTTGTTGTATATATGTATTTAAGAGCGCTTCCCACTAAAGCGCTGTCTATGTAAAACCTTATAACTTAACACAAATCAGAATCTCAGATCTACAACTTGACAACATCGTCTTTCTTCGTAACTCAGCTCTCGGCGAATAAGGTCGACCGTAATCTCCCGTGCCATTCTTTTACCTCGTATCTCAGAACACGCCATTTTCTTAACCCAGGTAAGGTCAATCCGAAATCGTCTTTTTTATTGTGATTTGTCGGTAACATAATGTCTTATGTTCTGTACACCAAAATATATGTTTTTTGATTCCCCGACCGTTTGATTCCGGTAGAGTGTCAATATTATCCAGTGAACATGGCTGTGGGTTGTTCGTCATGGTTGATTTCATTTACAGTTATTCGTCATATAGTGGATGTAATGTGTGAACATGGTTGTGGGTTGTTGTACATGTTACATATATATGGCACCACTAAAGCGTACTGGAGGTGGCAAAAGGAATATCGGCACTGGTAGAGGTCCGCCTGGTTTATCACAAACCAGGCTAACTGACATGTGCCAACCGAGAACAATGAGCCAGAAAAGACAACATCAAACACCATCAACTGGCGACGGTCGTCAATGCCCGGAAGTGTACAGACCTACTATGCCTGTACCGGCGGATCCAATACCTGTTTAAATGGACGAGGAGAGAGCATCCCCACATAATAATGAATTCGAGTTGGACGAACTTATGCATTTCAATGAAGAAGCATTTCAAGCGGATGGACAGGGCAACGACTAGTGTCATGAGGGAGCCCAGGATAGTTCGGGGAACGATGACGATGGAGATGGCACACCGCGGACGTTATTTAATATAGGAGTGACATCGGGCAGTGAAGGACTAGAGGAGATGACACGGATAGGTTTGATGTCCCAGGATGGTCGACCGTGGATTGTTCCAGCGGGTGATGACAAGTAAGGAAATTTTTTTGCATATACAAATTGACATTGCATTACTAATAATATTGTACATTACCCACGTGAAAGTTTTTCAGCTTTGACCCACCATCAGCTGTTAAAAAAATCGGGTTGCAATGTATCGCCCCTGGTTTTAAGGTTGGTTGGACGACAATTGGCACGTGTGATCCCGATGCGCCGTTGAAATGGTTTCGACATTTTAAGGTAAATGGTATTAAATTTGTATAACAATATCTGTTTTTATTCCGATATTCAGTCATTTCGTAGTTGGATACATATTAAGATAATATTACAAATTTCGTAACGCACATATGCAGAGCTTGTACCGGTGGGATCCAATGCACAACGATCAAATTGAGGCCAACTTCAGAAAGAAGGCGGGGAAGATACTCCAAGATGCTTGGAAAGGCATGCGAAAGGGGACGACTAAAGGACCGAAGTGGTTGACAAATGATCACCGGCTTGCAGCAAAAGAGCGCTTCGACACGGACCCAGTATTCAAGGCCCAGAGTGAACGGAAAAAGCAAATCTATTTGGCCAGGCATGCTAGAAACGGGCAGTTGTTGCATGCCTTTGGGTCGAGACCAGCACATTTTCACCATGCGAATCTGGTAATACAAATATTGAAAACACTTTAATTTACATTATCAAATACACTATCAACATTTGTTATATGTTCAGGGAAAGAGTATACAACGACAAGTGTTGCCCACTGATATGTTTGATCGGAAATTCAAGCGGAAGGATGGGACATGTTTGATCCCCGACGCGGAAACGAAAAGGGTATGTGATGACCTAATTTTATGTCTCCGCATCACTACTTTGACTATGAATATAATGTCAATCAAAATGTAATGTGTGAATTCATGTTTCTGTTTGGGATTGAATATCTTAAATATTTGATTTATTTCGTAACAAATAATTTTTATGTTTCTTGGAAAATGTACAGAAAGAGCTCGAGGATGCTGAAGTTGTGGTCTTAGGGAAACATGACAAAGGGAAAAGGGTACCAGAGGAGGAGCTAGTGGAGGCCGCTGCAACTGTCGTGGGTGTTAACCCCAGGTCTGGGATACCGTATTTGTATGGGCCATCGGCGACATTAATAACAGAAAAGTTCTCCTCAACCGGCAGCCAGTCAAGCGCGAGCTCACACGTATCAAGGTGCCAACAATCGGAAGAGGGGATATCTCAGGAGATGAGGCCGCGATTAGAGCGCATGGACGAGCTTTATAACTCTCAGTCCCGACAGGAGGATGAGATCAGAGATATGAAGGGAAACATAGAGCGATTGATGCAAATGGTGCAAATGCAATCTGACATGCTTAGGATGTTAACTTCTACATATCCTCCGCCTCCAAGTCAAAGTCCGCATGTAAACAACCGCAGTCAGCCTACTCAGAGATCAAATGAAGAGAATCGGGGACGTCGTTAGGGCTAGAGGGGAAATTTAGCACTGGACTTGCTAAATTACTAATCAATTTCGAAAAATATTGTGTTTGTTTTTCGAATAATAATTTTTAAAATGCAATTTAATTGTTTTTCAAAATGCAATTAATGTAATGTTCAATTAAATTCAAAATGTTAAAAAAATCGAAAATTGTATCTGGTGACGGAATTGTGTAGGAATTACACCGGAATATTGATGGGCAATATTGACAGTGCTCATCTTAAAAACACCATCTTATTACTGGCGGAATTTTGCCGGCATACTGATGGAAATTAGTCTGACGTATTTTTGCCTGATAATTGATGGAAATTTTATATGACGGAATTGTGCGGGAAGAGTGATGGAATTAATTTGTGACTAAATGTTATTGAAATAACGACGCATATTTATCCATGACGGAATTTTACCGAATGAATGATGGAAATTATCGGTCACGAAATTCTGCTGGAATAATGATGGAATTAAATGGTGACTGAATGTTATAGGAAAAATGACGCATTTTATTTATGACGGAAATGTGCGGGAAAAATGTTGGAAATATTTCGTGGCGGAATTTTGCATGAACAAAGACGGAAATTATTTATGACGGAAATTTACCGTAATAATGATGGAGATAGCTATGGCGGACATTTATGGGAATAATGAGGGAAAATAATTGGTGACGGGATACAGAGGGAATTATGATGGAAATAATGCATGTCAGACTTTTGTGGGTAAATACACGAAAATTTACATCGGAAAATTGACGAACGTGTGACGGAGTTTTGAGTGACGGAATGTATACGGAAATTTGACGGAAAATGATGACAGAATTTTGCTGGAATCAAGTTTCCGCCGGGAAAAATGCCGTTAGCGTGGTTGTTGACGGAATTATGCGGGAATTTCTGTGTTTTCCGGCAAAATTCTGTCACGTTTCCGTCGCTTTTAAAATGACTGAATTTTTCCAAAATTTTGTAGTGTAAGCATGCACATTTACACCACGGACGGACAAATTAAGTGTGTCTTATCCCAAATTAAGTGCCTTCATTCAGGTCCTTATATATTTTCTTAAAGTTTTCCCAATATTTATTTTATTAACTAATCATATTTTGTTGTAATTTATTTTCAGTTCAATACTCATTAATTGTGGATATGCTTGTTGGAGATTTTGGATTTGACTATTGATCAAAGAAACGAACGTGCATGATGTCTTGAACTTCACCATAACTACAATCAAATATATTTTGAAATCAGTTAGTTCAGTTTACATGTCTACAGTTACTTTTTGTGAGTAATCTATACCGAAGAATGATTAAACTCATATCTTACCGTTACTTTTTGTGAGCAATGTCATTACCGATGAAGATGCTAAATAATCCTTGTTTAAAATTTTGAATTTCTCTATCTTTACATATGGCTCAGTGGAAACTCTCCTCAGAGAGCTTTTTCTCGGTCTTCTAAAAAAATTTGAATTTTTCTCTTGGCAAGTTTTGTTTATTGGAGAAACAGACAAGGGATAGTAGGAATATGAGAGGAGAAATTGTATTGTTGTATTGTCCATTCTTCACATTAGCATTTATATATAGTATTACATGGGAGATATAAAAGGCTAGCAAATATAGAGGTGTGCACATATGGCAAGTCTAAAATATTGACTAAAGCTGAATATGGGAGTCATCCAATCATTTTCCATATTTATAACACTCCACCTTTGGGTGACTCGTAGTGCTCTTTGGATGGATGTACACACCATGTGAACTGCCTCGTTAAAACCTTGAGCTGGAAGAATCCAAAAAGGATAAAAACCAAGGAAAAAAAAGTACAGTTTCAATGCTCCTACTCATGTTGGTATGTCTTTCAAACTGCACATCCCGATGTCATTACGAGTTTTGTCAAAACTCTTATCGGCAAGGATTTGGTGAACAAGTCTGCCAAATTCTTACTGGATTGTATTTGGTAAACATTAATCTTCCATTTAACTTGAACCTCGTGAGTAGAGAAGAATTTTGAAGATATATGCTTTTTCGATCACATATTATATATCCCTCTTTGATTTGGGCGATACAAGCAACATTATCCTCATATATTACTGTTGGGGTTCGCTTGCCTGATATTAATCCACAAAAGGTCTTGACATGATGGATACATGAACTAAGCCGAACGCATTCTCGTCCAGCTTTGTACAATGCAATCAATTCAACATGATTTGATGATAAGTGGCTACCAAGATCTGTTTTGTCGAACACCATGAAATGGCAGTTCCTCCATACATGAATAATACCCGTTTGTGAAATAGTCATGTGTGTCTCAGACAGATAACCCGCATCGGCATAACCAACCAATTCACTACTTTGTACTCAATTTGTTCTTTTGAAGAACAAACCCAGATCACTTTTTCCACGTAAATAATGTAAGATGTGCTTAACACCGCTCCAGTGTCTTTTAGTGGGCGATGAACTATATCTTGCGAGTAAATTAACTGCAAACGATATATCTGGTCGGATATTTTTGGCAAGGTACATTAAAGCCCCATTTGCACTAAGATAAGGTACTTCAGGACCTAAAATTTCTTCAATGTCTGACCGGGGATGAAAAGGGTCTTTTTCGATGTTAAAAATCTTACTACTGTCGGTGTGCTTAATAGATGTGTTGTATCCATATTAAAACGCTTAAGAATCTTCTCATTGTCATTTGATTGATGGATAAAGATTCCATTCTTTGTATGTTCGAACTGCAGGCCAAGACAATACTTGGTAGTTCCTAGTTCTTTCATCTTGAATGCCCTTTTCAAATAATTTGTTGCCAATTGGATCACTTCTAGAGTTCCAATTAAATTTAAATCATCAACGTACACAGCTATGATGACAACCCGATTTTGTACATTTATAAAAATACATGGGCAAATTTGGTTATTAATAAACTCTTGCGCTAGTAAATATTCGCTGAGGCGGTTGTACTACATCCGACCAGATTGTTTCAGCCCATATAATAATCTTTTCAATTAATAGAGTACATATGACGAGGCTTCACTTGTAATGCCTCGGGCATTTTTAATCCTTATGGGATTTTCATGAATATATCTTTATCTAATGACCCATATAGGTATGCAGTTACCACATACAATAGTTGCATTTCAAGTCGTTCGAGAATGGCCAAAGCAACCAGAAACCTAAGAGGTGTTGCATCCAGTACAAGTTAATTGTTTACATATAATCCACTCCACGTTTTTGTGTAAAACCTTCTGCAGCCAGTCTAGCATTGTATGATGCAACTTCGCTATGCTCGTTATGTTTTTGTACGAACACCCACTTATAGCCAACTGGTTTCACACCTTCGAGTGTTGGAGCTACAGGTCCGAAAACACCACATTTATTCAGAGAGTTCAGCTCTGCTAGAATTACTTCTTTCCAACTCCCTCAATCATTTCGATGTCGACATTCATCTATTGTTTGGGTGTCATTGTCATCTTCTCCAATGGCTTGTAAGGCAACTGAATAGGCAAAGATATCATTGAGATCTACATCATCTCAATTCCAAGCCACACCACTGTCGGCATAACTAATTGACATTTCAAAATTATCATCAATATCTTTGTCTTCATTTTTAAATTCCTTAGGTAAGGGCTCAGCCTCACCTTCATTTACGTTTGTATTTGATATCTCGACATCCTTTTTACATCGTGCGTGTTCCTTCCTCTTCCGGGGAACTGTATCCTTGGACCCTAATGGTCTCACACGCTTCCGATGTATTTGAGAATAATTTGCAATGTTTTTGTTTGGAGTTGCTGTAGGAATCTCCAAACGAGCTAGTGCATTTTTAGCAGGTATATGTGACTTCGTCACTTTCTTGGCATTAGTTAATGCATCTGGTAGCATGTTTGCTCCATTTTGCAAGTGTAATATGCGTTGACCTTGAAGTTCACTTTTATTTGTTCTCGGATCTAAGAATGACATAGAAGGTGTGTTCCACATAACCTCCTTATTTATCTCCTTTTCTTCTCCCTCTAAAGTAGGGAATTTTGATTCATCAAAATGACAATCAAAATATCGAGCTCTAAATAAATCACCATTAAATAACTTTAGATATTTCATAATTGATGGGGACTCAAACCCCACATATATTCCCAACCTTCTTTGTGTCTCCATTTTGGTTCGTTGTGGGGTAGAAATAAGGACGTAAACCACACAACCAAATAATTTGAAATATGAGATATCAGGCTCTCTTCCAGAGATAAGTTGTAGTAGAGAATACTTATTATGAGCGGTTGGTCGACGCTTATTAAAGGCTCCGCATGCAAAATTGCATGTCCCCAAGCAGAGGAGGGATATTTTGACTTCATTAGCAATGATCTTGCTATTAACTGCAACAATTTTACCAACGACTCTACTAGGCCGTTTTGTATTTGATCATGAACTACTGGATGTTCAACCACTATACCAACTTGAAATATAGCAACCTGTTCAAGCCACTGTTCAAGGGACTGGTTGAGACAGACCTTGAACACCTCTGAGACTGTGCAGTAAGTAGAAAGCAGTAGTAGCACACACAGAATGATACCCAGTTCGGCTACGCCTACTCTGGGGAGTTTCCCACACCCTAAAAGGGACACAAATCTTTATTACGTACTTAGAACAATAAGCGGACTTATGCTTACAAAACGCCGTGTTCGTAACTGCCTTGCTTCTAAGCCACCGTCTCTCAGATTTGCAATCAAGGATCCCCTCGGTTCACCATGATCCCCTTCGTCCAAACCTTCCGTCAGAACGAGCTCGACCTTCTCTTGAAGTCGGAAGCTTTCCCTTGAAAGCCGGTTGTGTGTTCTCGTCGTGTGCAGCGGTAAGCTCCTATCTCGGACTGTCTGAACAGCACACTAGAACAGACAGATTCAGTGCCGATGAATTTCTAGTGGGGAAAATCAGTCGGCCGTCGCTTTCTCCAATCTCAGATCAGTATGATACACTCGTGTATTTTTCTCTCTGAAAGCGATAGAAATATGGACGCCCTAGGTGAGTATTTATATGCAGGGTCCGAGCGTCCAAATCTTGTGTAGATAATCCCATCAAATATTTAGGAAATATTCCTAGATATTTGATGTATATCTTTCTTAAATCGGCGAGAGGAATATTGACAGATGCTTGTCGTCAGAGCAAATGTGCAAATAAATTTATAGTCCGCTACTCGCGACTTCACTACTGGGTAGCTAGTGGTAAGTAGGGGTCGAACCCAAGGGAATTAGGGGGATAGTCGTCCTTTGAGGGGATCGTACAGCGAGGGAGCGTGTTTTAGGTTGATTGGGATTTTAGCGCGGTTAACTAAGCTACTGTTTTTTGGTTTTGTTGGTTTTTTGTGCGGAAAAGTAAATACTGAAAATTAAATACTGAAAATACAAAGAAGACTTACAACGGGTGATGCGTGATTGGCAAGTCCTCCGGAAGGTGAGCAATTAATAGAGCAGTTTACACTAAGAAAGTAAATACGGGTGGTGTTTTTAATTTAAGGAAAGCATTCGGTTTTGGGACTCTTCTTGTGACACATCTATCATTGACTCCAAATGATTTCTTGTACACTTCTAAGTGTGGTTGTCCCGACAAAGGTGACAACCCAAATACCCCGACAAAGGTGGTACTCCACACCCTTAACCTGTCAAGTTGTTATGTGGTTGTCCCGACAAAGGTGACTTCCCTAGTACCCCGACAAAGGTGGTACTCCACAACAGGCTTGACAAAGCTTTAGGCTTCTAGTCTTTCGCTAGTTTGAACAACCCGACAAAGGCGTTACTCAAACTAGATCTCAAAGACTAGAGAAGTGTAAACTGACATAAGGTGCAAGAGTCTCAAGATGTGGGCACAGGGGTGAGAACCCTTAACCGAATATGGGTTTAGCTACGATTATCCATGGAAGAGGACATCATAGCTAAGTACTCGGGGGTTTTTGAAAACAGTAAGAGGGAAAGGGGTGGAATACTCAAGAACCAACAGGAGTATTCCCAATTTCCTACTGAATACTCAAGAACCAACAGGAGTATTCTCCAAAGTATAATACTCAAGAACCAACGGGAGTATTATTTCAAAACCAAACCAAACTTACAAAGTAACCAAATGTAGAGAGATAAGTGAATTACAATTTTTTGGATGTTTGAAATGAGGAGGAGGAGGGTTGTATTTATAGCCAAAAGGGGAGGAGATGGGTGGTGGAGATGGTGGCAAGTGTCCTTTGATCCAAGGGTTGAGGAGGAGGAGCAAGGAGGAGCTGCCACATGGGGGGTGGAGGAGCAGCCGGTCACATGGAGGAGCAGCCGCCGGTAGCAGGTGGTGGAATGGGGAGGAGCTCCTCCCTTGGCCACCTTCAAGGGTGGTTGCCGGTCATCTTGTCCAAACATGCATTTTGATAGTTGATTTGGAATGTCCAAGTGATTCTAAGACTAATGGTCGAGCCAGATTTTCCAAATTCCATGGTTTGGTCGAGAAATTTGGTCTTGATGCCTATGCGCGAGGCTTTTACTTGGAATTGGGCCAATCTGCTAATCTGCTCGAGCGTTTTGTCCGGGAAGCGAGATTGTCCGACTTGTTGGGTATTCCAAACATCTTGGTCGAGCCAGAATCTCCAGATGCATCCGTTGGATCGAGCGACTTGGTTTGGGTGCCAATGCGCGCCGGTCCTTTGCCTTTGCATTGAGCTAACTGCCAATCTGCTCGAGAATTTGCCTTGGAGTCTCGACAACTTCCACCTTATTTTCCATTTGGAACATTTTAGTCGAGGTGGAATTGTCAGATGAGGTGGTTTGCTCGAGCGACTTGAATTGAGTGCTTGGTTAGCTCGGTGGAGAGCCTGGAACTGCCTCAACCGGTCGGGTGGTTTCTGCGGCATTTTCTCACCCGGTCGGTTGAGTCTTCAATGCAAATTCCTCTTTGACTTGATTTGTTTGGAGTGATTCCATGTCAGGATCCTTGAGATTTCTTCAGTCAGTGTCTTATCTTGACCTTGGAATGACTCGTAACATCTTTTCAGCGTAAAATGCTCTCCTTAGCGTGTTTTCTCTCTAAGCGCCAAAATACCCTGTAGAAATATATCGGGACTAACAAGCAAAAGTTAAATAGACCAACAGTCTAATTAAGGGGGTTTTACGGTGTTTATGATTCGTATAATTTGGGTCCATCATATCACCCCACACTTTTTGTTGTTCGTCCCGAACAATGCTATTAAAGGGCGGCATTCTAAGTTGGCTTTGGAGTATGAAAATTAGACTGTGGGACTCGATTTATCCTAGTTCATGCATTACTTACATATTACCAAATTGAACTGTGTAAATAAATAGAAGAAACTTAATACTTGTACCTCCGTGCTGAGATGCAATTCATATTGGATGTTTCGGGAGATAGCCCTTTTTTGGTTCCTGGACTGCAACTTCGGGATCGGCTCGCACTATATGGTTTCCTTGTAGCTTTCTCTAGCACGTGATTTGGTTCGGGTTTCACTGGTTTGAGTACTTTGATTTTTCTTTTGGCGAGGGACTGCTTTTGTAGTGAATCGGCCTTTGGCCTTTGATTTGACTTTTTTGAGTACTTCACTTTTTTTGTTCGGTTAAAACCTTCACAATTTTGGGCCTTTGGCCTCTTGATTTGCTTCTTCGAGCTTTTCGCCTTTTTGTGGCTTTTGCAAGTCCATTTTCTCAAGCCTTTTTTTGGGAGGTCCAATCATCGCCCGCAAGCCTATGGAAATACCTCCCCGCTCCTCTCATCGTTGTTGTTTTGCGCGGGTCAAGATGAGGGTCGCTCATCTATTTTCTCGGCTACTTTAACTAGAGAGAGGACGGTCTGATTCCCGTCCTCGCCTTTTCTTTTCTTTTTGCATAAACACTGCATGGCGGAGATGACTTCAATCTTCACTGAAACCCGAAGTGCAGCCTCTACTGACTTCGAAAACCATATAGTTTGATAAGATCCTTCGATTGCCTGCCAAGCCTTTCTAGGGCGATTTATGTCAACTCCACATCTCTAGTTAATCTCAGCACAAAGGACAAATGAAAAGTTACGTCCTAAGTTTTTAGACAGTTGAATTTTCACAAGGTAAATGCATGAATTTCGGTCTATCTTTTTCACATTCTTAAGTTCATATTTTCAAAAAGATACTATTACTATAAAAAACAGCAAGCATGTTATTTATATACAACTGTGGTTCTCACCCCACACTTTTGAACGAAGGCGTGCCTTAGTTCAAAAGTCATGCAAGCTAATATATATATGTGAGAATTACTAAGACAGAAAATTAAATGACAGAATTTAAATGACAGAAAGTAAGATAGTGTCGGGTTACCTCCCGACCAGTGCACTTGTTTAACGTCGTTGACTCGACGATACCTCGTTGTGGATTACTGGTTTGGGTCCCATGGGTGGCTCAGGTCATATTTTGCCACTGTTCCTGTGTTGCTTCTTGCATACATAGTGTGTAGCGTGATGAAGAAACGAGAAGGGAAAGGAAAGAACAACTAATCCGACGGCTAATTCCCCGGCAACGGCGCCAATTTGACGGATGCTTGTCGTCAGAGCAAATGTGCAAATAAATTTATAGTCCGCTACTCGCGACTTCACTACTGGGTAGCTAGTGGTAAGTAGGGGTCGAACCCAAGGGAATTAGGGGGATAGTCGTTCTTTGAGGGGATCGTACAGCGAGGGAGAGTGTTTTAGGTTGATTGGGATTTTAGCGCGGTTAACTAAGCTACTGTTTTTTGGTTTTGTTGGTTTTTTGTGCGGAAAAGTAAATACAGAAAATTAAATACTGAAAATACAAAGAAGACTTACAGCGGGTGATGCGTGATTGGCAAGTCCTCCGGAAGGTGAGCAGTTAATAGAGCAGTTTACACTAAGAAAGTAAATACGGGTGGTGTTTTTAATTTAAGGAAAGCATTCGGTTTTGGGACTCTTCTTGTGACACATCTATCATTGACTCCAAATGATTTCTTTTACACTTCTAAGTGTGGTTGTCCCGACAAAGGTGACAACCCAAATACCCCGACAAAGGTGGTACTCCACACCCTTAACCTGTCAAGTTGTTATGTGGTTGTCCCGACAAAGGTGACTTCCCTAGTACCCCGACAAAGGTGGTACTCCACAACAGGCTTGACAAAGCTTTAGGCTTCTAGTCTTTCGCTAGTTTGAACAACCCGACAAAGGTGTTACTCAAACTAGATCTCAAAGACTAGAGAAGTGTAAACTGACATAAGGTGCAAGAGTCTCAAGATGTGGGCACAAGGGTGAGGACCCTTAACCGAATATGGGTTTAGCTACGATTATCCATGGAAGAGGACATCATAGCTAAGTACTCGGGGGTTTTTGAAAACAGTAAGAGGGAAAGGGGTGGAATACTCAAGAACCAACAGGAGTATTCCCAATTTCCTACTGAATACTCAAGAACCAACAGGAGTATTCTCCAAAGTATAATACTCAAGAACCAACAGGAGTATTATTTCAAAACCAAACCAAACTTACAAAGTAACCAAATGTAGAGAGATAAGTGAATTACAATTTTTTGGATGTTTGAAATGAGGAGGAGGAGGGTTGTATTTATAGCCAAAAGGGGAGGAGATGGGTGGTGGAGATGGTGGCAAGTGTCCTTTGATCCAAGGGTTGAGGAGGAGGAGCAAGGAGGAGCTGCCACATGGGGGGTGGAGGAGAAGCCGGTCACATGGAGGAGCAGCCGCCGGTAGCAGGTGGTGGAATGGGGAGGAGCTCCTCCCTTGGCCACCTTCAAGGGTGGTTGCCGGTCATCTTGTCCAAACATGCATTTCGATAGTTGATTTGGAATTTCCAAGTGATTCTAAGACTAATGGTCGAGCCAGATTTTCCAAATTCTATGGTTTGGTCGAGCAATTTGGTCTTGATGCCTATGCGCGAGGCTTTTACTTGGAATTGGGCCAATCTGCTAATCTGCTCGAGCGTTTTGTCCGGGAAGCGAGATTGTCCGACTTGTTGGGTATTCCAAACATCTTGGTCGAGCCAGAATCTCCAGATGCATCCGTTGGGTCGAGCGACTTGGTTTGGGTGCCAATGCGCGCCGGTCCTTTGCCTTTGCATTGAGCTAACTGCCAATCTGCTCGAGAATTTGCCTTGGAGTCTCGACAACTTCCACCTTATTTTCCATTTGGAACATTTTAGTCGAGGTGGAATTGTCAGATGAGGTGGTTTGCTCGAGCGACTTGAATTGAGTGCTTGGTTAGCTCGGTGGAGAGCCTGGAACTGCCTCAACCGGTCGGGTGGTTTCTGCGGCATTTTCTCACCCGGTCGGTAGAGTCTTCAATGCAAATTCCTCTTTGACTTGATTTGTTTGGAGTGATTCCATGTCAGGATCCTTGAGATTTCTTCAGTCAGCGTCTTATCTTGACCTTGGAATGACTCGTAACATCTTTTCAGCGTAAAATCCTCTCCTTAGCGTGTTTTCTCTCTAAGCGCCAAAATACCCTGTAGAAATATATCGGGACTAACAAGCAAAAGTTAAATAGACCAACAGTCTAATTAAGGGGGTTTTACGGTGTTTATGATTCGTATAATTTGGGTCCATCAAATATACTAATACTTCCTCGCCAAGTCAGCCTTGCCGCCTCATGTAGATATTCATTCGAATATCTGATGTTTGAATTCTTCGCTGACCATCAACAGATCGAACTGACATTCGATCTTTCGAACATTCCGGAAATCATCTTGGCGTCTGCTCCACGCTGAACTGTAGTCCTCGAATGTGTTCGAACTCCCCCTGAACTCTTGCTTGAACTGTCTAACAATGTTTTTCCAAATACATGCCACTCAAGGGAACATCACAACTGATTTACAATAGTCATTGACATGTTCTAATCTAAATTCTCATGCATCATCTAGCCCGAGTCTTTTTATTGGTTGATTAGGATAATGAGCCCTTAACTTGATTATTTGGGCTAAAAGCCTTGTGAATGCAACATTTTCGCATTGAGAGTAGGCTTACATGTGACCATCGTGTTGAAGCATCTATCAACGCCATAAAATATTTAAATGGTCTACATGGCGCTGTTATTAGTCCACATATGTCACCTTGAATTTTTTCAAGGAACATAGGAGATTCCGCATTTACTTTTGTTATAGACTGTCGTGTTAAAAGTTTGCCAAGTGAACAAGCCGTGCAATTGAAGTCACCCTTTGGTACGATCTTCAGGTCCTGTGTCCGTTTGAACTTCGAATGATTCTCCGGATCATTGTTCACCTGGATGACCGATGATTAGTCGTATCTATACGACTTGTCGAGCTAACTAATCATTGTTAACCTGGATGACCGAAGAATTTCTACTTTTAATCATTCATGAATAATTGTGTTTTTATGTCCATGGATATGATTAGCTAGATTTCTATTTCTGTTTAGGGTTTTGATCATGTGACATTATGTTTTGAGACACTTTTTCTTAATGCTTAATTCTTGTTTCCTAGTTCTCGCTCTTCGTCGCATGAATTGAATAGTTACATTAAGTAGAAACTTTGCCATAAAGCTTAGTTTAACAACCAATTCGTACCATTAATATCCACAAAGAACTTTGTCGTAAAAGTGGATCGTAACAACTAAGTTTATTATTACCTTTGTTGGAATATTATGCTTAGGAGAACTAGAAGCCTATTACCTTTGCCGGAATAGGAAAGATTTGATGAGGAGAAGTTTAACCTGACACATTCATGGGGTCCCAACATGTGATCCCTAATGAGGTTTCGTCTAGCCAACCACGTAAAACAAAGTCGATGTGTGGGAGGCTACCCGATGTTTTTTCGTTTTATTTTATTTTTGAGTCTTGTTTTGTCTTGTGTTGTTTGCTCGAGTCTATTTTTACTCAGTTTTTTTGGGAAAGGAGAACATTTTTTATGCAAGAAACATGTTGGACTCAGTAAGTATTGCGCCCTGTGCCCATTTTATAGCTGCGCACACAAGCCATTTTAAATGGCTAAAGTCTGCTTAGGGCGCGGGCTTTATCTCTTCTTTGGGTGTGGTGACTTGCGTTGACCATTGATAGGGTTGACCACTGTTGACTTACTCGTTTGAACAGAATTTTCACCATCACGCAATGAGACGAGGGGAGTGCCTGTTCACTTTAGTTTCTAATTTCTTTTTCCCTGTGCATGTGTGTCTTGCATTATCTGTGTCTTTGAACTAAAGTTGTGCTGTGAGGACACGGCTTGGTTCAAAAGTGTGGGGTGGGTTTGTCAGTTGTGTCAGCACGTTTATTTTCTTGCATGATGTACTGTGTCAGCATGTTTCTTTTTGAAAAAAATGAATGAAAAGTTGTGAAATTCTCTCTATTTCTTAAATATGCAATATTGGATTTTGATGATGTGAAATAGACGATGTTATTTACATTGTGTTTCTCTTGTGAAATCTAAATTATGTGACTACATGTGAATTTAACCCACTACGTGTCTTCTTGAGTTATAATAAAAGGCATGTGGAGTTGATAGAAACGTCCTAGAGAGACTTGACAAGCATTCAAAAGACCGAATTTCTAATTATATGGTTATATGGATTTAGTGGAGGCTGGCATTTCTAGTACTATGGATTAGATTTTGCTCCGCCACTGCAGCGTTTATGTGATTAGGCGGGATAAGAAAACGGATCGTCCTATCTCTAGTCCGAAGTAACCGGGAAAAGGTGGCGACCCCCACTTGACTCGCGTCAAAAAGGGTGATGATGAAGAAATAGCGGGGATTTATTTCCATATGCTTGCGGGTGATGATTGTACCTCTCTCAGAAGAAAAAGAAAAAAGAACAAGCAATTCACAATCAAGGAGCAGAGCTTAAAAAAATCAGCCAAAGTTCTGAAGTATCAAAGAAAAAATGATGTATCGAGTGGAGACAAATCCTCCGGATTGGCCAAAGCAAGAAAGTCATTACAAAAGCTGTCCAACAAAAGAAGTAAAAAAAACGGAAAGCCTTATAGCTCGAATGAATCACGTGCCAGTAAAAGCAATAAGGTATAACCATATAGCTAGAGTTCGGGACAGTGAATGCAGATCATGGGTCTAAAAAGGACTATCTCACATTCATCCGAAGTCATTTGAATTCAGCTCAGAGGTAACATGTATCAAGTTAATTCTGTGATGAGCATGATGACTTGAGTAACGATTGATTTATGCATAGAAAGGCTAATGTAGACTAGCAACTCATATTCATGTAGCATGTGTTCAGGATGTCGTAGAGCAGATTGTGGTGTTGTTTTTGTTTTTCTTCTATGACTTGTTCTTGTTCGGGACGAACAAGTATAAGTGTGGGGTGGTTTGATGAGTCGTATTTATACCACTTATTTCGACACTTTATTATGCGAACATTTACTTTTTAGTATCGTTTTGCATTTCTGGTGCTTCGGAAGCTCTAGGAGGAATACGTGCTTAAAGACGGCCTTTCGGTGCCAAATACATCACAAGAAGCTCGTGGAAGATCAGATGAAGAGCCAGAGTCGAAATCACAGTAGATGAAAAACTCGAAGTCAGAGAGTATCGCGCCCAAGGCACACTTTAAGTGTGCTCGGTGATGAGTCGTAGTTGTACGACTATTTTATGTGTTAAAACCCCGTCTTTTAGTGTTTGCCTGTATGTTATTTCACTACCTGTGTGTAGTTTTCATTCTCAGGTACATTCGGAGACCATAGAAGGAATATCGGCTAAAGAGAGCCTGTAGAAGAGGTTTTGCATCGAAGAAATGAAGTCCAAATGTTTGAAGACTGACTCAGTCTTGGGGGCGGACGCCTGAACAATTACAGGCGCGGACGTCTTCTGAATTTCGGTAATTATTGAGACGTCCGCGGAGACTAAATGAAGAAGACGTCCGCGGATGACACCTGGCAGTCAAATTCATTACTTCTCATTTGCAATCTCGAAGGGACACAGAGAGAACACGAGGGGACAAGAACCAGGCGGCTGGATCTGGAGAAAAGGGAGAAAATCAGATCCCTCTAGGGTTAGCTTTTGGAGAGTGAGAGCTCTTACGTTGGAAGATTGAGGAGGAGACATTGGAGAAGAAAGCTTGGAAGAGTTCGAAGTTGGATTTGGAGTAGAGCTGCAGCGTAGTGGAAGATTCGTCATCAGTACTTTCTATTTCATTCCATTCTTATTGAAATACTTGATGATGTATTCCATTTCCATGAGTAGCTAAACTCATTTGTGTAAGCTAGAACTCCAAATTGTGATGTATTGACTTGAGACTTCTATTGATTTCTATGTTTTGCGTCATATTACTGTACAATGTTCATGAAATTGATGTGCTAGCATGAGTGGAACCCTAGCGGGGGAGCTTGTGTTTGTTTGTTGATTTCGATTGTTGAGTTTACTAGCAAGCTAGCGGGGATAGCAAACTAGGACACGAGTAATATACCACTAGGATTGACACCCTAGGACAACTTGTTTATATGTTCGTGCAACTCTAGCGAGGTTAAGTATTAGAACAAAAAAAACGGGGAGTATAACCTAGCGGGGAGCTCTAAGTTGTAGAACATTAGAAATCAAAACGGTTAGTCAATGATTTAGTCTTGCATCACAGTCGAAGGTTCTAGCTTGCACTTCTCTTGGATATTGTATACGTGAATCTTTGCGACGATTTCTCTATTGATAATTGATCATTATTACTCACTTGCGTTTTTATTCAACTTGTTCGGAATTAACATCACCATTGTTACTCTTGTACTTAGTAAACAGATTCTTCTACCGATCTCTGTGGATACGACCCGACTTACCACTTGCTAGTCGGATTACAAATTATTATTTTTGACGGGTACAACGATAGCCCGCCAAAATGGCGCCGTTGCCGGGGATTGGTAACTGAGAATCTCACTAAGTATTTCTTTCTTTTAGTTTTATTTTACTTTCTTTTACCTTGTCACTTGATTGTTTTCTGTTGAAGTAACAATGTCACAGAGAAGTATTGAACGTGATCAAGAAGAACGAAGTAGTGTGATAGGGGATAACATGCAAGAACAGAGGCAAGGACTGCCTCCAGTTAATCAAAGACTACCACCCCCCAAAAATCATCGAGGCAATGAGTTTGCTAGACATCGTGCAGCTAGACACGAGGATTACGAGGATGAATTGGATCGACAATACCTCGGTGGAGGAAACCAGTATGGACAGCTAGCTAGGCGTCGGGATTTGGGACGTACTATGAGAGGAGTTTTTGCGCCATATATTGATGAGGCACCTTGGTGCATAAGGTTGGATGAAGACGCAGAAGACATCGAGATAAAGAGTGGGGTGATACACCACTTACCCAAGTTTGGAGGAATGCCCGATGAGAACCCTCTAAGGCACTTGAAGGAATTTCATGGAGTTTGCATGTCCATGAAATCAGCATCGGTTCCGGAAGAAATCTTTAAATTAAAGACATTTCCTTTTTCTTTAGTAAGTCAAGCTAAATCTTGGTTGATGTCTTTGCCTTCAGGTTCCATTATTTCTTGGGAACAAATGCAAAGGAAATTCATGGACAAGTATTACTCCCATTCGAAGGCGGCTCAAACAAGAAAGGAGCTCTCTATGCTCAGACAAGGACGTGGAGAGACGTTGTTCGAGTATTTGGAGAGATTTAGGCTATTAGAAGAGAATTGTCCGAATCATGGAGTCCCACAAAGGATGTTGCTAGAGTACTTCATGGATGGTATGATTCTGATGGAAAGAAGAATGCTAGATGCCTCCGCTCAAGGGTCTATCCTTGACAAGTACCCCGAGGAGATATGGGACTTGATTGAGAAAGTTGCCGAGAGCACAAGGTATTTAGAAGAGACATATAAACCTGCACTTGTTGCTAATATAAATGTACATTCTGAATTGCAGGAACTGAGGGATATGATGGCTCAATTAGTGACGCAGAAACCACATGGCAATCAACAAGTGGAGCGTAAGGTAAACAAGTCCACTTATAATTCAACGAATAATGATAACGCTGTCTTTCAGGAAAGAGCAGAAGACGTGAATGTAGTGGGCTACATCAACAAGGGAGATTTGCCACCAAGGAGGTATGATGGATACCAAGGCAACAACAAATGGCAACCAAGGCAAAATGATGGTGGTTGGCAAAGGAACAACAATTACGATGTGGGGCAATCTTCGTACCCACAAAAGCAGCCGTACAAACCACCACACAACAAACAAGGAGATGAGGACCCGATCAAGGAATTGAGAGAGGAAATGAGAGGCTTATTCAAGGAACTAACTCAGAAGGTGGGCCAACAAGCTGGAGACGTTAACGAGCTAAAGAAGCAAGTGTCTCAAATTGCTAGCGACGTTTTCGAAAAGCGAGAAGACAAAGGGAAGCTTCCATCGCAAACGATCCCCAATCCAAGGCAAAATGTGAGTGTGATTGTGGTAAGGGATGAAGAGGAGATGAAGACTGAAGAAAAGGAAAAGGAGCTGAATGAAGATTCTACCTCAGTGGCTCAGGCGGACGTCTCAACAATTATGTCGCGGACGCCTGATGCATTAATGCAAATTACGGAGACGTACGCGGAGGAAATGCAAGAGACGTACGCGGGCTCTTCAGACTCAGGTAAGGAAATGTCAAATTCTAACCCTTTTGCGCCATCGTCATTTCCCATGCAGGTTATTGAGCGTCACGAAGCTATACACAATGAGATTCAACAGGAGGGGTATGAAGACACGAGAACCAACGCACAAATACAAGAATTGGAGCGAGAGCAACAAGGAGCGTTGCAAAATCGAACTAGAGACCTAGGTGCCTTCACGGTGACCTGTGGTATTGGTAACACGCTTATTCCCCACTGTTTGATTGATTTGGGAGCGTCAATTAATGTTATGCCTCATGACCTATATTGTTCATTAAACCTTGGACCGGTGAAACCGGCCAAGTTATCTATTGAGTTAGGCAACAAGTCATGTGTTCATCCCTATGGTTTGCTTGAGAATTTAACCTTGAATGTTGGAGAAGTTGTTGTGCCTGCAGATTTTTATGTCTTGCAGATGGAGGACACCTAGACTAAGGAGTCGCCAACACTCATTCTAGGACGACCTACCTTGTTTGCGACGAAGGCGAAGATTGATGTTGCTGAGGGTATTATAATGCTCGAATATGGTGGCAAGATGGCTGAGTTTCGTGTCTTTGAGGATGACCACCAGCCTTGTGCGGGGAAACCACCTGAGATAGCTGGTAAGACTTGTTTTAATAATATAACTGCTGAATCATTGCGTTTGATTCAGGGTGTCAGTAAGCAGCTGAAGGTAAGAAGGAAAACACGCCCACCAGATAAGAAGCGAGTAAAGAAACAAAAGTGTGGGGTGGGTGCGCAAAAGTTGTGGACACCTACAGAAAACAACTGGAGATCGAAGCCACCTGATGGCGGGCGGAGCATTGAGAAGCGATTAACTTGTGGAAGTGCTGAGGAGAGGAGCGCGCTGAGCGGTAAGTTTGACTTGGAGCAGCCTTGGGATCCTAACTTGTGATCCCGTAGAGGTAATGTCCAGCCAAGGACGTAAAACAAAGGCGCTTACCGGGAGGCAACCCGGTGTGTTTTTACTTTACACATGTTTTAGTAGGTTAATTAGTGGAATTGGTACATTGATAATGCGCCCCGAGTGCATCTTTGTTTCTGGTGGTTTCAGGTGAATGAATGAAGAAAGAAACTCAACTCAGTCGCTCAGGCGCACGTCTAAGCAATTAAATGCGCGGACGCCTCATCAATTAGGATAAATAAGAAGACGTCCGCGGGACGTAAATGTACAAGGCGTCCGCGACATTGCAAAACTTAAGGCACACTCGCATTTCAGATCTGGAGTTCGGGCGAGAAAAAAAGAAAACAGATCTGGTGGTGAACTGGGGCGATTTTCGCTTTTTGACGGGCGACTCGGTGCTAGAGGAGTGCTCCATTGAAGATTTGGCGAGGATTGAGGTGTGGAATTGCGGCGTTTGAAGAAGGTTGAGTCGGGTAAGCAATCTGAGTCGACTGTGTTTCAGATCTGGGCATTTGTTTTTTTTCCGCGGACGTCTCAGCAATTAACGGGCGCGGACGTGTGAAGATTTACAGTAATTGGCAAGACCTCCGCGGAGAGGAAATTCAGAAGGGGTGCGCGGAATTTTAAGGCAGTTTCAGATTTTTGCGTTTCAACTCAAGATGTCGCGTTCATCGAATCGTGCTAGTTCCTCCCGCTCTCGAAGAGCCCAGTCTCCGCCTGTTGATGATGAAGCACTAGTTCCGGATGTTGTCGATGACAGGCAGGAAACGTTTTCATGGCGTGTGTACATAAGCAACCCATGTGGGTCGAGCAGTTCTTTCTGGAGCATTGCGGACTCTTAGAGCGATTCAGAGAGCTGATGGACAGATGTGGATGGCCTGGGTTGCTTACGCTCCGCAGCGATACTGATATGGATGATACTTGTGAGTTCCTCACCGGTTACCATTACGTTGGACCCAGGGAATTTGAGGGATTCAGATACACCTTCAGAGGGGCAGAGCACTATTGCACGATGACGCGGTTGCGTCAAGTCTTTGGGTGGCCAGAGGTGGAAGATGGGACGTTTTGCGATTACGGCAATACGATGGGTATTAGCGACACCTACATGAGCCTTACGGGGACGAGACGCTACAGGCCGAGAGACGCTACAGCCTCAGCATTCACAGATCCTTTCTGGTACATGGTACATTTTATTTTGACGAGGACTTTGACTGCGAGGGCGAACGGCAATGATAAGCCGTCTCTCCGAGATCTGACGCTTCTGGGCTCTTTGGTGAGAGGGGTAGTCCCACACTGGGGACATTTTTTCTGTGAGCACTTGAAGCAGATTCGGCCTCGAGGACCGCTTTGTGTGGGTGGCATGGTGACTTATCTACTGCGCAGTATTCATCCGGACGTGGATGAACTTCCAGGCCACAGTATTCTGGCTTATGGACTGGCTGACAGTGAAAGAGTTGGTTCTGGGAGGACATTCAGGCTCAGCAGTGAGGGAGCAGTGCGTTGGACATATTTTGCTGATCCAGCTCTTAGGCCACCACCTAGCCCACCGCGACAGAGAGGGCGACCGCCAGGGCGTGGAGGACCCGCAGGTGGTAGGAGACGTCAGAGGGACGGGGTAGAGGTCCCGCTGAATGTAGTACCACCAGAGGAGCAGGCGCAGAGACAGCCCGGACAGTATTCACAGGCACAAATTGATCATTTATTTAATGTGAACAGGGCTATGATGATGGCGATGGGTAGCGGCTTCTATCCAGTTTCAGCTCCCCCAGGATGGCGCCTAGGAGATGCCATTCCACCCGAGTACACACAGCCACCACCAGACTACTAGGGGAGTACCAGTTCCCTCTTTTATTTTTATTTTTATTTGAGTCTGTTGAGTCTATTTTGTGCGAGTCTGTTTTGTTATACATCTCATCTCTTGAATTGTATCGTGAGGACACGGGTCCATCTAAGTGTGGGGTGGGATGTTGTTGAGTCAGTTGTGTGTCGTGTCTGTTTTTCAATTTTTATGTCGCATGTCATGTGTCTTGATGAACTGATGATGTACTGCTATGCTTTCCTTTTATGTCAAAATCTCATTTCCAGTTTTGTATGACTATTGTGCTCATTTGACTAAAAATGCGAAATTTCAAGAAATTTCGATGCTTTGTTCTTTCGAGTTGTGATATGCAGGGATGTGGAGTTGACAGAAATGTCCTAGAAAGGTACGGCAAATTGCAGGAAGTTCTGAGTTTTTGGTTCTGATGATTGAGAAAAGCGGTGGAGGTTGACGCTTCACTAGCCTAATCCTGAGAGTCTGCTCCGCCACTGCAGTGCTTATGCGGTTAGGTGGGACGGGAGAACATCACACCGTCCAATCTCTAGCCCGAGTAGCCGGGAAAACAGACGAGCGACCCTCGGCTTGACTCGCGTGAAAAGGACGAGGATGAGAAAGAGCAGAAGGCGCAAATGATTATGTGGACAAGAAACAAATTCAAAAGCCGATGGCAATCCATCAAGTGAGAAGAAAATCAGAAATCTGATTGATTCAAGCAAGATGTGTCGTTTATCAAAGTCCATACAAGTTAAGGAATTCAAGACTCAATGGTATGAAAGCAGTGAATTAATCGCATGTCAGAGAAAGCCGCCGACTCAATCTAAAGACCAAAACTCAGAAAAGAATGCAATGTCCGTGGTACCTATAGGGGACTATCTCCCAAACATCCAAGGTCGTTTGAATTGCAACTCGCGAGGTAACAAGTATCGAAAAGTCTATCTTTACTCGCATTGTTAGAATCTTGAGCATGATAAGAATAGTTGCTGGATTTGGGATCGAGATGTAAGGATTAGCATGACTAGTGCATTGTAGTTCTTTCTATGGCTTTGTTCTTGTTCGAGACGAACAAGTTCAAGTGTGGGGTAGTTTGATGAGTCGTAGTTGTACGACTATTTTATGTGTTAAAACCCCGTCTTTTAGTGTTTGCATGTATGATATTTCACTACCTGTGTGTAGTTTTCATTCTCAGGTACATTCGGAGACCATAGAAGGAATATCGGCTAAAGAGAGCCTGTAGAAGAGGTTTTGCATCGAAGAAATGAAGTCCAAATGTTTGAAGACTGACTCAGTCTTGGGGGCGGACGCCTGAACAATTACAGGCACGGACGTCTTCTGAATTTCGGTAATTATTGAGACGTCCGCGGAGACTAAATGAAGAAGACGTCCGCGGATGACACCTGGCAGTCAAATTCATTACTTCTCATTTGCAATCTCGAAGGGACACAGAGAGAACACGAGGGGACAAGAACCAGGCGGCTGGATCTGGAGAAAAGGGAGAAAATCAGATCCATCTAGGGTTAGCTTTTGGAGAGTGAGAGCTCTTACGTTGGAAGATTGAGGAGGAGACATTGGAGAAGAAAGCTTGGAAGAGTTCGAAGTTGGATTTGGAGTAGAGCTGCAGCGTAGTGGAAGATTCGTCATCAGTACTTTCTATTTCATTCCATTCTTATTGAAATACTTGATGATGTATTCCATTTCCATGAGTAGCTAAACTCATTTGTGTAAGCTAGAACTCCAAATTGTGATTTATTGACTTGAGACTTCTATTGATTTCTATGTTTTGCGTCATATTACTGTACAATGTTCATGAAATTGATGTGCTAGCATGAGTGGAACCCTAGCGGGGGAGCTTGTGTTTGTTTGTTGATTTCGATTGTCGAGTTTACTAGCAACCTAGCGGGGATAGCAAACTAGAACACGAGTAATATACCACTAGGATTGACACCCTAGGACAACTTGTTTATATGTTCGTGCAACTCTAGCGAGGTTAAGTATTAGAACAAAAAAAACGGGGAGTATAACCTAGCGGGGAGCTCTAAGTTGTAGAACATTAGAAATCAAAACGGTTAGTCAATGATTTAGTCTTGCATCACAGTCGAAGGTTCTAGCTTGCACTTCTCTTGGATATTGTATACGTGAATCTTTGCGACGATTTCTCTATTGATAATTGATCATTATTACTCACTTGCGTTTTTATTCAAGTTGTTCGGAATTTACATCACCATTGTTACTCTTGTACTTAGTAAACAGATTCTTCTACCGATCTCTGTGGATACGACCCGACTTACCACTTGCTAGTCGGATTACAAATTATTATTTTTGACGGGTACAACGATAGCCCGCCACTCGGTGCGCCTGTTAAAGTCTTCATTGGGTGCGATACATAATCTCCTCCTTGGGCGCGATAGGTCCGACGCCAGTAGCGTAATTTCTGACGTCAGCAAGTCCGAAATTGGAATTATGGGCCCCAAAACCGAATTAGAAACCCAGCCAACTTATAAATTAGGGTTTGGATTCTACATTCATTCCTACTTTGAAGAATCTGAAGACGGCTCTGGAGAAGACGCGAAGCTTTCGACAAGAGAAGAGATTTCTACTTTTCATCATTCATGAATAATTGTGATTTTATTTCCATGGATATGAGTAGTTAGATTTCTATTTCAATTTAGGGTTTTGATCTTGTTACAATATATTTTGAGACTCTTTTTCTTAATGCTTAATTCTTGGTTTCCTAGTTCTTGTTCTTTTTCGCATGAATTAAATTGTTAGATTAAGTAGAAACTTTGCCGTAAAGCTTAGTTTAACAACCAACTCTTATCGTTAATATCTACTGGAAACTTTGTCGTAAATGTAGATCGTAACACCTAGGTTTAATATTATCTTTGTCGGAATATTGTGCTCGGGAGAAGTAGAATCCTATTACCTTTGCTGGAATAGGTTGTGGTGTATCACCTTTGCCGGGATAATTTGGGTTATTACCTTTGCCGGAATAGCCACGCTAATAAACAAGTATTATGATTATTAGTTGTCGATGATAAACAAGTCACAAGTAAAAACCCTTAGGCTGAATTCTCTCTCTGATTGGAAAAAACTTTCTTTCGTATTTTTTCTTGTGCACTCTCAAAATTACTCACAACCCCTTTTTTAATTGTCCCCAGATACAACTTCAACAACCAGCTCTCTTGGATTCGACCCTGCTTGGCGCTACACTAGCAGTCAGTAGAAAAATAATAAATTTAAGTGACGCGTCGTACGATGCACATCAACTGAGTGTATCATGGCACAACGATAAAAATTAGTTGTCAACAAACTTTAGATTAGTGACGATACATGTATATGAGTCCACTACGGCAGAATAAAGTAACGATACATCGATTCATATATCATGAAGAAAATAAAATTTACACAACGTATAACAGGTTACATAAAGAAGAAAGATTAAGTTTTTTGAGTTCTATGCTATTTTGAGATTCTCTTCAAACAGAACTCAAGGGTTCCATCATCAGCACATTGTCAAGAAGAATAGGGAGGATGAGTAGAGAGGGAGATGACCATTGCCTTGAGAAATTCGTGCTGATAATTTGTTATAATATGAGGAAGAAATGGACCGAAAATGTTAGGAATATGAGAGGAGAAATTGTATTGTTGTATTATTCATTCTTCACAATAACCTCTATATATAGTATACATGGGAGATATAAAAGTCTAGCAAATATAGAGGTGTACACATATGGCAAGTCTAGAATATTGACTAGAGCTGAATATGGGATCAATCAGTTTCCATATTTATAACATGTTTGTCTTTTTTTTTTTTGAGGAAGATGGCAGTAAAGTAGCATAACGTTAAGTTTGGTTGCCTTAACAGCAGTAACAGGTAGGAGTGCAAACGAGACAATACGTTCGCGAGCTACTCGTGAACGAGCTCGGTCAAAACTCGACTCGTTATTAAACGAGTCGAGCTCGAACACAAATTTGAAGCTCGTTAAATAAACAAGTCAAGTATGAGCAAGAGGGTGCTCGACTCGTTTATGTTCGCGAACAGCTCGTTTATGTGCTAGCTAACATACTCGATTAAAATCTATTATATTGTTTGAAACTCGTTAATGAGCTCGATTAAAGTTTTGCACACTTTAAAATACTTTTTTAGTAAAAAAACTCGACTAAAGCTCGTTAAAATTTGTGAAAAGCTCGACTAAAGCTCGTTACAACTCGTGAAAAGCTCGACTAGAGCTCGTTAATAGTAAATAATCACATCAATTTAAATTAGTTTAATTACTCGTATAAAGCTTGAGCTCGGCTCGAAACTCGTGAAAATTAAATGAGCCGAGCTCGAACACATGTTTTCAAAACTCGATAATACTCGACTCGAACTAGTCAAATTTTAAACGAACCAAGCTTGAGCAACCTAATACTCGACTCGTTTGCATCCCTAGCAATAGGTGTGAATAATTATGCCAAGCTTGGTCTTGTTGGGGGCGTACGGCAACCATCTCTCCATTGAAAAAGCAGACTCATAACAGTATTTGGCCACTTCCATTTTTGATTTTTTGGCCTCTTTTAGAAATGCTTTTATTTTTTAGGGAAAAGTACATAAAGGGTACCTGAACTATCGCCTAATTCCAATGTGTGGGCCTAACTATAAAAAGTTCCAAAGAGGGGGCGAACTTTGGTTAGTCTTTCCAAAGAAGGGACACAGTCAAACCTGAACTATCGCCTAATTCCAATATGTGGGCCGAACTATAAAAAGTTCCAAAGAGGGGGCGAACTTTGGTTAGTCTTTCCAAAGAGGGGGCGAACTATAAAAACCTGAACTATCATTTTTTTTAAAATCAAAACATTAATTTAAATTTATTTATATAAATTAATAAATAAGAATAACGGAATTTTATAAATCTGAATTTTATATTCCGTAATCCCTACTACAAAATTGAATTTTATATTCCCTAATCCCTACTACAAAATTGAATTTTATAAAATTCAGATTTATAAATTCAGATTTTGTACAAAATTCAGATTTATAAATTTCCGTTATTTTGTAGTAGGGATTAGAGAATATAAAATTCAATTTTGTAACGGAATTAATAAACAAGAATAACGGAATTTTATAAATCTGAATTTTGTACAAAATCTGAATTTATAAATCTGAATTTTATAAAATTCAATTTTGTAGTAGGGATTAGGGAATATAAAATTCAGGTTTATAAAATTCCGTTATTCTTGTTTATTAATTTATATAAATAAATTTAAATTAATGTTTTGATTTTAAAAAAATGATAGTAGGAAAATTTAATTCCTCTTACACATTTGTATTAATTTATAGGGAATATAAAATTCCTCTTACACATTTTAGTAGGAAATGCTGAAAATATAAAATTCAGATTTATTTATATAAATTAATGTGTAAGAGGAATTAAATCTGAATTTTATATTCCCTACTACAAAATTGAATTTTATATTCCCTATAAATTGATACAAATGTGTAAGAGGAATTAAATTTTCCTACTATCATTTTTTTAAATCAAAACATAAATTTACATTTATTTATATAAATTAATAAACAAGAATAACGGAGTTAACGACGCGTTTGACGGAGTCAACGGCGCGTTGGACGGAATTGGACGGAGTTAACGGCGTGTTTGAACGTGCCCCCTCTTTGGAAAGACTAACCAAAGTTCGCCCCCTCTTTGGAACTTTTTATAGTTCGGCCCACATATTGGAATTAGGCGATAGTTCAAGTTTGACTGTGCCCCTTCTTTGGAAAGACTAACCAAAGTTCGCCCCCTCTTTGGAACTTTTTATAGTTAGGCCCACACATTGGAATTAGGCGATAGTTCAGGTACCCTTTATGTACTTTTCCCTATTTTTTAATATAACCACCTTCCTCTGGTTTACATGAGCTCAACTGAAACCTGCTTGTTTCAAATATTTGGCAGTCTGGTGTTTGGGCAGAGAAACCTTCAGCTAGTATTTGAACCTACAGCCTGACAAGCCTAAGACTTTAAGAGGCCATCAATATCAATTGTTTTCACAAAAACTGACAAGCATTCTGAAATGATCTCATCATGACTTGCCATGTTCAAGCCTTCCTCGAGCAAGCTTCTGTGACCCAAGTAAGAAAAATGTGATGCTCCAGCCCTTTGGAAATGTTTCAATGTGAACCTGTCCGTAGCCTGAAAACATTTCCTTGTTCACTGACTGTGCCCCGAGAAACTCTCCGTATCCGACGCCAGAACTTCCTCCCTCTTCCAGTTGACATGGGGCCAGAATTTGAATGTCTTCTGAACGAACCAGATAAACGACTCAGGAAATTAGGTGATATGGGCAAGGGCTCTGACACCGAAAGTCCCCTCTCATCTGTGTCGGACTCAGAATGGTAGTTATGGATCGGGTGATGTGATTGCAGCGGGATTGAAAACTGGCTAGAACTGGCACCAATTCCAATATTGACATCAAGGGTCAAGTCCACCTGACTACATGTGCCAGATCTTGCAGCCTCCTTTGCATCCTCACATTCGTCACATACTAGCTTTAAGGCCTGTACCACTTCACCCATGTAAGGTCGTAGTGATACTTCTGGCTGGACACACAGTGAAGCTATGGCGGCCACTTTGGCCACCGAGTCAGATGAGATATCTTCTCCTAGTGATTTATCCAACAATAATTCTAAACCTTCCCCACTTGTCAGTAGTGGCCGAGCCCAGGAAACAAGATTCTCTTCACCTGGTGGCTGGGACATGTCCACAGGTTTTCTTCCGGTCAGAAGCTCTAGTAGAACTACTCCATAGCTATAGACATCACTCTTCACAAGTAGATGCCCTGTCATAGCATACTCCGGGGCCACATACCTGTTGCAAGTAGAATTATTAGAATTTTGAGGTGTGAAAAAAAAAAAGACAGCCGTATCCTCATGTTCAAAAGAAGTGAAGATGTTGCAGCATATCGAAGCGAAGCGCTACAAAGAACAATTGATTCCAACACTAAACAAGAAACCAAATTGATAAAGTTTCCTCAAATCAGTGTGCCGCTCGACAATGAGTATGCGTGACCTAATTTAATGTAAGAAGAGCAAAGAGCAAGTTCATACCCAAAAGTACCCATGACTCGTGTGGAAACATGTCGATTTTCCTCTTCCATGCCAGTTCGTGCCAATCCAAAGTCAGAAACTTTGGGTGTGAAGTCATGTTCCAGCAATATGTTACTAGACTTAAAGTCTCGATGAATAACTCTGGGGCTCGAATCCTCATGCAAGTAAGCCAGACCTCGAGCTGCACCGAGAGCTATCTTCAGCCTTGCAACCCAGTCAAGAGGGGATCTTTCTTTATCTTGTCCTATTAACGGAAGCAAAGAAGTGAATGATTTTAACAGAGGGAAGTAAAATAAAATGTAACCATATGCATATCGGTTCAAGGAGAATAGCAATACCATGTAAATGTGATTCTACACTGCCATTTGGAACAAGTTCATAAATTAAACACCGGTTGCGTGCTTCGATGCATATGCCAATCAACTTGACCAAATTTCTGTGATGAAGGCGGCTAAGCATTTCAACTTCAGCCATGAACTCTCGATCACCATGATGATCATCTCGCTTCAGAACCTTGACTGCAACCTGTGTTCCATCTTCAAGAACACCACTGTAAACACACCCAAAGCCTCCTTCACCAACTATTTTATTAACATCAAAATCATTGGTCGCATTCTGTAACTCAGCAAAGCTGAAAGTCTTGGCAGATCCCAAATGCGATGCGATACTGGATGCAAAAGATGCTGATCCTGAACCAGGCTTACTCCCATCTATGTAATTAGTAATACCTGTACCATGAAACTTTGAAAAATCACATCTCAATGTCTTCAACAACGTAAACAGGTATTTTTTGTGTTATCCATGATAAAAATAAAAAAAACTTCAGCCCGCAAATTTTGAGACAAGAATTTTAGAACAAGGTGACTGAAGTTACCAAAACAATATAAGGAAGCAGCGTGGCTTTATAACCTGATTTCCTGACATGAAAAGGTAGTAAAGGTTGCAGAGGCAGAACTGATTGCACGTTATAGTGTTTACACCGAAACATCAAAAGCCAGGCAGTTGCGGTGCTTAGAATCACAGCTAAAGAGGCTGACAGAACTATAATGGCAATGGCACTGCTGCTGAGACGACGACCATGTGAACTTTTATGCACATCGACTCCAAAGGGCTTATTTATTATTCCATTATTATTGTTGCCTGGATGAAATCCATTACTATCAGCCATGTCTGAAGGTGCTGCAGGTGGAGAAGGTGGCAAACCTGCAAATACAGTACTGTCCTGTTATGGTTCACTTGGAGATGAGAATTTTTTAGTGGGAAGAGGAGAACAAACATTTACCTGGATAATTAACATATAAAACATCATAATCGGCAAATTCCTTTCCCAACGAAACTTTTTTGTGCCAGATTCTGTTGTATATTAGATGTGCCGTTACTATATCAAACTTTTCTCCCAGCGGTACTAGGTCGATAAGAACAACAGTCCTTTCAGGTTGCTGGGTCGCAGCATTAGCACCCATTATGCGGACTTGACTTTGTTTCACAAACACACCATCAGCAATTTTTTTAGCCAACTTTGAGACTAGGGGAAAGAAAGTATAAAGAGCAACATCAAGACGCAAACCAACTTTCATAGGCCAGACACAGCCACATGGTGATCCAGGCAGAGTGTTTGTAAACGGCTCTGTGCATGCATATGCAGTACAATCTACATACAGGATTAAACTTTCACTCACTAACTCAAGGAAGATGAAAAAATGTGAACTTAAGTTCCACAATTTTCATCATTAAATATGGAGTTCACATTCAATACCTTTGTTGGGAGGCGGAGGGGGGAACAAAAGAACCGGTGGAGCAGTTGATCTCCCTGGCCTCTTGGGTGTTTTTTTTGGAGGAGATATATATGGGGCAGCAGGGACTACTGCTTGACAAACAATATGTTAATAAACAGTTGAGTACATAAAATTTAAACTACTTGTGATGTAAATTTCGTACTGTTTCCATCATTATTCGGGACATGTATCGGAGCTGGTGAAGGAGAAAGTGCAGAGTTGTTATCTAGTAAGACAGAAAAAATAGTGGCGGAGACAGCACTTAGAGCTTTTCCAGTCAAAGAATTTTATGAAAATTGAAAAGTCTAGACACCCAGATCCGAGAAGGTGAAATAGACTTACTTTGACTAGATGGCGGAATGTCGATGGGCCTAGAATTTCTTTTTGGATGAATCTTCGGGTGCGGAGAGGGTGGAGGAACAGTACCTTCATAAAAATAGTGAGAAAAGAAATTTAAGTACCCAAATGAAAAAGAAGAAAGAAAACAAGTAGAGTTGAACCTGGCTTCGAAGTACGGGGATGCAGTGTATATGAAGGTGCGGGAGCTTCGGAGTAAATCATGCTTCTAGGGTCCTGGTGCTTACGAACTGAAGGCTCTGGAGAAAATGAGGGAGAATAGCTCCATTTCATAGGAGGAGCTGGTTTGGGAATCGACTGAGCAGGAGAAGGGGCTACTTCTCGGGAGTGCTTTTCATGTGATAAGGGTGCTATAAGAAGAAAAAAAAGACAACTAAGCATACCATTATGATTCCTGCCCAGAAAATGATCATCGAGGAACTGCTTTTAGGAGAGTTGTGGCATAACTCGTATTCCAAAAATTAAGAGTGTAGCGGTCCCCTTACTGAGATTCTGAAACTTATCAGAAAGAGAAAATCATTATATGATCTTAATTGGTTTCTCTTAGACCTATGTCAATTGGTTGAACTCCTCATACCTGATCATATGCATACAAAGTTCATTTCCTAGTAACAAAGTTTCAATGTATAGTTCAAATTCCTCAAAATCATATCTACAAATGTGCAGTACTTCTCAACACCTAAATCTGTCAACGTCAATTTAAACTTAGAACTAGTCATTGGAAGACAAACCTATGTACCTGAAGAAGGAACTGAGACAGGAGGCCCTTTATTTTTACTAGGATTTGGGTCTGGGGACCTTGGCAGAATTGGATCGTGATTTAAGGGTGATTGTAATGGCGACCCTTTTAATGGTGGCAAAGCTGACAATGAAATAGAAAAATGAAGAGTCATGCAATAAATGGGACTAAAATGAAAGATATGACAGAACTAGGAAAAGTACTTCAAAAGTTATGTAACATACTTGGAGTAGGAGCTGGTCTGGCAGGATAATTTATACTTTTCTTCTTCTTTGGAGGAGAAACTGTTCGCAAGGACACAGTATTTTTGAGATGGTCAAATTGGGATATTTGGATTAAATTTGCAAACTATTACTTTCAAAGTGCAACATTACTGACATACTTGGTGTGCCTGTTGATCTGGTAGGAGCATATTTAGGCTTCCTTTCCTTTGGAGGAGAAACCGGTACTATAGGTGGAGACGCCATTGGAGAAATTAATGGTGATGGAGCGGCAATATCTGGTACTGGCGGTGACTGAACAGGTCCACTACCACCAGGTTCAGAGAATGGTGCAAGTCTTGGAACTGTGATTGCCACTGGAGCGGACGCAGTTGTTTTACGTGACGATGTGAGTGGCGGTTTTGATGACGGTTCTGAATTACCCAACAAGATTCATTAGATATTTTTTCGAGACAAAAATTACTAACATAAATATATCATTACCAATTGGTTGAAACGCTGGGGATGCACCATTGGTTCCCGTTAATATCTTATAATGATATAGACCTGGCATTTGTCCTTGAAGTAAAGGGTAGACATCAAGAGTTCCCGAAGAGGATGCTGCAAAGGACTCTGAGAAATACAAAATTGATACTCTTTAATAAACATACGCCAGCATCATGAATAACTTGCTAAACTAGCACGTCGACATTAAGTCAGTATTCAGTATTCACAGCTAATGAGACGCTTTCCAGATTTGCAGTAGCATAGGTGCCATAGATAACTGAACTGTTATAAAGTAGTAATGGAATTGAAATCCCAATTAAAGAGTTGGTAACAATCTCATGCTATTTATCCATTTATAATTGGCATAAAACCCTCTTAGATGCACATGCTCTTACAAGACCATGTAGATCTGACATTAGGCGATAACTGAATTTAAGGTGACATTCACGAGTTTCATCATATTGTAATCCAGTGATCACTATATGAAGCACCATGCTACTACCAGTGATCATCAAATTAAAATTACAAAAAGAAGTGACATGCAGGCCAATGGACTGAAAATGTCAATGGAAAAATGATGACTGGAGCCAAAAAAAAAACCCTTACCTGCAGATCCATGAACAACAGCCACAGCAATGGCAATGACAATCAGCTGCATGAGGAATCCCATCCCATAAAACAAAAGCTCACAAAATACTCGATCCCCAGTCAGAAAAATACTTTCATCAACCAAACAAATATCGAAGTAGAAAGAAGCACCACCCAGATAGATTCTCAGTGAAACCCAATCAACATATTGCTCCCATACAAAGGCTGAATATCTTTAAAGCAATCACAATAAGCGGATGTTAGAGTGAAGAAGACCCGCAAATAGTGAGATGCAAGCAATGACAAAGCAACAAAATCCCCAAATTTAGTTTGGTGTGCAGATTCCAAGCAATCATTTTCCTTTGCTGTAATCACTGATGATTTACCCACCACCTCAACAATTCCATGCAATTCGAGGTTGATGTGGCTCTTCGAGAAAATCAGATACTAAGATCACCATAAGATCTTCATAAGCTCTTCGGTTACAAATCCGAGAAGTGAAACTAACCGAAATGGGAGTAGTAGAGTGAAATCTAAGTTGAGAGAGAAATTAATTGGGATTCACCCGATTAATTACTTTCAAATTCTTTACTGGGTTTGCGCTAAATCTTGCTTGACGAGGATCTCTCTGCTTAAAGTTTCAATCTTTTTCGTTTTCGGTTTGCAGAAAAAGAGTGCAGAGTTCAGTAGCAGCGAGTAGAATTGGCCTTAATAGCCTTCAATTTATTATAATTATTAAAATTCCATAAATCGATATTTTTTTATCGCAATAATAAATATTTCACTTTTTTTTGTGTGATAAGCATAATAAATATTTCACTTTAAATGTGGTAGAAGCATTGAATAAATATGTAACTGATTTATTAATATCAAAAATTTATTGGTTATAACAAAAGTGTTTTTGACTTCAAAATTCAATTCGGTTAATTAAATTTTTATGAAACCTTGGTCAACTTATCTTACCTTCTGACTAATTTATTTACCTTTATGGTCAGAATTATCAACTATTCAAGCCATCAAGGTCAAATAGCGTGGTCTGGTGGAGGCACTCTCACCTGTTGCCGTCAGCCGCGCAGGTTCAAATCCCTGTGCTAACATACTAACCCACTAACAAATGTAATCCCCATCAAAAAAAAAACTATTCAAGCCATCAATGTTTGAATTCTAATTTTGAAACAAAACGTAAAAATAAATAAAACTTATTTGCATGGATAAAAAATGCTAATTTTGTAAGATTGTTATTTTATGGAACGACTTCCTGTCTAATATATCTTTCTTAGCCATCAGGGTGGTTGTCTGATGATTGACTTGTTAATTGGTCGACAATGTCTCAGGTCCCAAGTTCGATTTCCAGTGAGTGTACACATTTCTTTTGTCGGCCCATATGACTTTTGTTGTGTCAGCGCAAGTGTCCGCCTCAAAGTTTGATGTTGATGGTGGATTTCTCGAGCATGCATGTCTAAATTTAGACCTCTGAATGGGAAATAGTTCGACATGAGAGACATGCACACTTTAATTAATTAAAAGTATACCGGATAATGTTTGTATATATCAATCTTATACAAATTTATAACTCATTCATCGAAAATATGAGAAATCTTCCTTATTAGAAAAGTAAAAGTGTGCCAATATGCCCTCTTAAAGGCTCTATTTTACTAATGTCTAATACTAAAGTAAAAGAAAGGCGGCTTCTTTTTCATACTTTTTATTATTATTATGGCAATGTAATTGTTACTTGTTGGGTTGAGATCCCATGAGAAGTAATAAATTTGGTGAGAAATGAAAAGTAATCACAATCATTCAATTTTTGATCCAACAACCCTTGTTTTTCGGATTTTTTTAATCTTAATATCTATATTATATGTTCGTAAGGGCATTATTATAACTTTGTATCCATGTAATTACTGTTGTTATGAATTTTTTTCTTTAAGTCTACGAATTTTGATTTTTTAAGTTTTACTAATTTACATTACGAATTTTGTTATTTAATTCTACGAATTATGATTCTTTAAGTTTTATTTACATTACGAATTTTGTTCTTTAAGCTACGAATTTTGATTACTTCTCATTTCTCACCAAATTTGTTACTTCTCATATGATCTTTTTCCTTGTTACTTATAGTGGTAAAAGCCATGTCTTTTTTGTTTTTGATAAAAAAAAGCCATGTCTTCTTGGGGGTGTGCTTTATAAGGCAAATTAAATTTGATAAATTAAATTTGTATTTAATAGTAGCTATGATCCATCACTGTATTGTAATAATAAAATGGTAAATTTGATAATAATTAAAAAAAAGCCATCACTGTATTGTAATAAAATGGTAAATTAAATTTGTATTTAATAGTAGCTATGATCCATATGGTTCTTGTCTTCTTGGGGGTTTGCTTTATAAGGCACGTGCGTACGTAGCAGTTTTAGAGTGCCGTGCATGATACCTTGCACTTTGCTTGAGCATATATTGTGAATCATTGAAAGAAGCCAATGGAATCTATACACAACTTGTTGTCAATGAAAGATGAATAAAACATATATGAAGGAAGAGGAGCGTTCAAACAGTAAAGTGAGGCACGTGAGGCACGATCTCAACCACATATTTAACCTCCCGTGTATTTGTGGGGCGCCACGTGTCCAAATAGTAAAAGCAGTGTGAACACAAAATTACTATTCTGACGGCTGTGACACGTGGCTTCGCCACGTGCCTCGGATCAACTCCATCAACGACTCGGATCGTGCCTCACTGCCTCATTCTACCAACCCTGCCTCAACCGAGTGCTCCCCTATGAAGGAATATATGTTTTAATGGATAGATCTGGATCCCTTAATTTCTTGGTGATTCATTGGCATGTGTTGCAACTAGTTAAAATTCCAACACAACACCCATTCCATTCCGTAGTAAAAGTTATGTTAGTGGTATTATTGTATTGGACGTGTATCGACCAATTGCACAAAATAATATGAACATCATATTTCTATAAAACAGTAGAAGAAAAATATAGTGACACGATTAAATTGGAATGGGCAAAAACTGAGGTTTGATCTGATATTTATTTTTAAGCGTTATTAGTCTCCACTACGCCAGTTTTCTATTTAAGCGCCAACAAAAAAATCGTCGCTTAATGTTGAATTTTGTCCCTTAAGACCAATGTGACAAACATATCATGTCGCTTAAGTAACGTCGCGTAATTGTTGTGACATGAGATTTTAAGCAACGGGTTTTACGTATATCACGTTAAACTATCACTGTTAAAGAGACATTATAAATGTGTGCCGCTTATGTCTTATGAGACATCCGTCACTTAAGTCGTTTGACGACGCATAAAAGGGTTTAGGCAACACGAATATAATTTTCCGTATGATTAGATGTCGTCGCATTAGATCTATGCCACAAGCGCCAGCTAAAGTCCGTAGCATCGCGTAAAATGATTTATAGGCTTCTGTTATCGCATTAAACGACATTTTGAGTAGCTTAAAGGGATAAATTTGTGCTATATAACAAATATATGTTGCATAAAGGGTGATTTTTGTCGCTTAAAAGCTATAGAGTTGTGTTGTACAAGAAAGTCATATCGCATAAGGGTAGCCTGTATGTCGCTTAAAATGCCTGAGGTGGGAAGATTTGCGAACTTTCATTGACCGAGCTTTCACCATGGTAGCTTAAAGAAATAGGTTCTATGTCGTTAGCAGAGAAGATGGAATGAAAAGTCCAACTGGGCCAATTGCGTAATTATGACCCGAGGTTAATAAATTATTGGGTTAATTGCAAAAACATAGTCTGGACTACCGACTGATTTCAAATTGGGTACCGGACTTTTTTAATTTTCAATTTAGTGATTTTTGCATCAACTTGCATACATTTTGTTTACGAATTCGATGTGTTTTTGAGGAATTAAGGTCGAAAACTAATGAATTTGGTATTATGGTTAACAAATTTGGTCAACTTTATTTTTATCATGGTTGGAGATATGATCAATAGGATTGAATCATGTGCGAATTGATACAAAAATTACTAAATTGAAAATTAAAAATGTCCAGTACCTAATTTGAAATCAAGTGTAGTTCAGACAATGTTTTTGTAATTTACCCTAAATTCTTTATAATGTAATAAGTAAGTATTAAATATAAAATGAATAGATAGAGTCAACCATGTCGCATAAATGGGGATTGGTTGTCACTTAAATGCAATAGATTTGTGCTGTATAAGAAAATCATGTTGCATAAATTGACATATATTGTACTTTTGACAGAATGTTGTCAAATTACACTACACAAAATTTTAAAAGCCTGCCATTCATTACCATCAAAAATGGTACAAGTCAATGTTTAACCCTTGCAAAATCTAAAATACTTGGCACTAAAAGGACACATAAAACAAGTAGCAGATAGTTCCAAAAAAGTAAACAAGTCATAAAAGTTCAAAGTCGGACTTCCGCAAGCATTCCCCAAATTAGTTCCCAACAAGCACCCATTGAGACTAATCGACAGGTGCCTGGTTGCTCCATCAGATGCATTGCTAACCATGACTCATGCTCCCCCTTTGATCATTTCCTCGAAGTGTTATTAAACTCGAACCGCACCGACCGATTTTAAAAGCCTGCCATTCATTACCATAAAAAATGGTACAAGTCAATGTTTAACCCTTGCAAAATCTAAAATACTTGGCACTAAAAGGACACATAAAACAAGTAGCAGATAGTTCCCAAAAAAGTAAACAAGTCATAAAAGTTCAAAGTCGAACTTCCGCAACCATTCCCCAAATTAGTTCCCAACAAGCACCCATTGCGACTAATCGACAGGTGCATGGTTGCTCCATCAGATGCATTGCTAACCATGACTCATGCTCCCCCTTTGATCATTTCCTCGAAGTGTTATTAAACTCGAACCGCACCAACCGGTTCGATTAGTTGGATCGAGAACCGGTGACCCGGTCAAAACTCGATTGAACCGTTCAGTTTTTAAGTAACCGGTGACTACGGTTCAAGCGGTTCAATTTGGTCTGAAAAAATATTTACTTTTTTTGACTTGGACAAGACTCGAACCTAGTATTCCTCTATAATTATCCTCTTTCCTTCCACCAAGCTAAACATGATTTTTGTTTTAAACTTTGTTTATATAATCTATATTCATTTATCAAATTTATAATTTTTTTACTTATTATCTATTTAACTAGAAAATCAATTAGTCTAATAATCTATCAAGATTGTATACTATAACTTAATTTGAAATCTTACATTTTCCAATATTGATGGATATCATAGTGTTTTTTCTATATGCCATTGTTAAAGGAGATTTCAAGGCTTCACCCCTTGTTGTTGTGACTTGCGAATTAAGACTAAATTTTTTATTGTTATTTTATTATTGATTTGTACTTTATCAAATTCATAATTAAGTCATAAATATGTTAACTTATAATGTCATATATATATGTATTTTTATTTTTTAAGGTGTGCGGGTTAGTCTGGATTAATCCAGGTTAACCCGATTGAACCACTGACCCATTAACCCAGTGACTTGACAGGGTCGATTTTAATAACACTGCTTCCTCGAGCATGTGGATCTGGTCCATAAACTTCTTTACATGGTCTGTCATGTGATCCTCAAATTGCTTTGCCATGTCCTCTTGTGTCTTCCTAAGAATAATCTGAATTAATAAGGGAACTAACTAGCCAAACAATACCAGCAGACCACCATTACAACTAAACAATGGAAACACTGAATGAAGGATACACAAATGATCAGTCGAGTTTTCGACAGATTTATGGCCATTCTTCACTATAGTTTTGGGTCGTTTCCGACATTATTTTGATGTCATTTGACCTCTATCTCTACATTTCAGGTAGAAAACAAGTTTCCCCATGGTCAAGGCCTATATATGAAGATTGGTTGAAAAACAGAAGTTTCGGCGCAAAACAAGGAGTTTCGGGGCAAAACTGAGCATATTGACCTTTGCAACTTGTTTTGGACGTCCAGGGCGCATACTGTGTCCGAAATGGTTGATTCAAATCCTGTTGGCAAGCTAACGCAAAGGGCTACAACTCTCTAGTTGACGCCAAGACCAAAGTCGGACGGGAAGACCACCAAAAAAGCCCCAGTCGGTCGACTGAGAAGTCCAGTCGACCGACTGTGTAAAAACTCAGAAGCTCAGCAAATTATTTTTCCTCGTGACCTTTGCGACTTGTTTTAGACGCCCCGGGCGCATACAGTGGTCGAATTGGTTGATTCAAGGCTTGTTGGAAAGCTAACTCAAAGGGCTACAACTCTCTAGTTGACGCCAAGACCAAATTCGGACGGGAAGACCACCAAAAAGGCCCCAGTCGGTCGACTGAGAAGTCCAGTCGACCGACTCGATTAAACTTCAGGAGCTCATCAAATTTCACCCATCCAGTCGACTGATTGGGAGTCAAGCTTAGCCCAGTCGACCGACTGGATGAAAAACTCAGATTTGAGGTCCAGATTTCAGCCGAATCTATAAATAGAAAGCAAGGGTTTTGGACCATGTGTGGAGGTTTTTGGGGACAAGAAGATCAAGAAAAGAGGTCAACCAAGGTCATCAATCATCATCTAACCAAGGAGAAGATCAAAGGGAGACATTAGGATTAACCATCCTATTTCTATTCCTCTTCCATTCTCATTGTTGTTGCTATAAACCCTACTCACACCATGTTGTCTTACATGATGTGTGAGTAGTGGATCTTGTGTTTTGAGGGTCTTATGACTCTCCTTGGTACTCTTTGATCACATATATACATTGATATTCATATGGATCATTGTTGATTTCATTTTCTCTTCTGTTATGAATATTATGCACTCTAGGTGTTTGATAAAATGCCTAAGTGACAACTTGGACTAAAACTTGAACTTAGGACTTGGGAACCCTTGGGGATAGTTCTAGGATGGAGAAAATGATCTATATCTTAAATCATGTAAGTGAACCTTAGGATATGGATGCTTGACTAAGGATTGAATGTTTGATTTATTGGAGTTGGTCATTGTAATATCCGCTTATTTTATTTAGAATAATAATGAAAAATATAACAATGAAAAAAAAAATTCAGATGAGTTGACTAAGTTATCTCAAAAAGAAAAAAATGGGAACGTGTGAGTAGATAATGATGGGCTTGTGTGAGTTATGAACGGATGATGAGATATGGATTAGTGGGCGATTAAAAATTGGTAATATTTGTTTGGGCTTCCTAAATTTAAACTCAAATCTATACGTATATATATATATATAGACACAAGTCTGGTTAGGGTTTAGAAAAGAAGAGTAAGCGTAAAGAAGCGCAGTACGAGAAATACAAGAGAGAGCGAGAGGTAAAATCCACATTAGTTTTCTTTTCGTAGGCTAACGTCACATTTTGATTGATATGTTGCTGTGAAAAAGAAATTGATGTGCTATAGCCTAATTAGATGTCGGTTAAAGATGATACACACACTGCAATTCAAATAGATATATGCTAGTGTATTTAGCAGGCAGCATCAGTACATATACCTCAATTTATGTGGTTATAATATGCACTAGGAGTGATGAATTGTTGGAGTTGTTGTATAGGAGTACTAATTATCATAACCATGAATTTAAAGTGTGGATTTTTTTATAAAAACAAATGAGCCAGGCATTAATCGAAGTCACTATATTGTGAAGTTGATATATCTTTAGTTGTAATAATCATCAGTAATCAGTTCATGTAAATGTTGGTTGATATTTTATATGCCGTCATAGGTGGCGTAAGTGGCACAAGAGATCGCATTTGAGTACAGTAATCAGTTCTGGAGGTTGGATTGAGTTGAGAACTGTGAGTGGTTAATATGCTTAATTATGATACGTTATTTATACGACATGTGATATTGAATTGTTTGGGTGATTACGAAAGTGATGAAAACGAAACCCCTCGTCTTGCGAAGACGTTAAATACAAGTGGTGTGTATTGACATGCGGTTGAATGGTATGATTACGTGATTTATGTGGAGTACTTTGATATGCATATGTGCAGCATTATATAGTTGTATACACGATATGCATTACCATGGCCTTGTTAGTGCGTCATACGACCCGCTAGGTTACGACCCGCCAGGTCGCGACCTGGTGGAAAAATGGGTTTGGGCCTGGTGGCAAAATGGGTTCGATGACGGTGCCATACGACCCGCCTGGTAAATAGCCAGGTGGTCAAATGGGTTGATGGCGGGTAGTATGATCGATCGGGTATTCACACGTTATTGCATATGTTATTGTGATGTGAAACTTGGAGTATGTGATTGTGGACATGTGCTTATGAATGTGGTTGTTGTAATTAAGTGTATTAATTATTCACTGAGTCTCCCCAGACTCACCCCCTCTTCCCCCATCTGTTTCAGATAAGTGAGTTGTCAAGTTAGGAGTTGTCGATTCTCTTTGGAAGGGAGCTTCTCGTTTCGCGTATGGTGCCACACAACCAGTCATCCAGTTGAAGTTGTTTTATTTATCTAGTTATTCTAATTTCTGATAGACATGTCGCTCCGTTGTACTTTGGGTAGGATGTTAGTAGTGAGACTTGTTGCAATATACTTTCAGGTATTTATTTCATTTTGGTTATTTTATTTAAATGCACGTATTCAAGAGTAAGTTTTTGGTTTTGAAGTAAGTGAAAGGCTTGCTTGGCAATGGGTCAAGTGCCGGTCTCGGCCTAGTTTTGGGTCGTGACACTCATTAAGCAAATCATCAATTAATCCCATCTAATGGTGTCAAATTCATGTTCTCTATGCACTTCATTTATGACATGCTACTAAGTGTTTGAGGAAATGCCTAAGTAACATGTTGAACCTTAAAACTAGACCTAAGAATCGAGAGACCTTAGGGATAGTTTGGATGTAGTGAATATGATCATTTCTACGGGATTGAAGTGAACTAGGTTCAATACTACTTGACTACCATGAAATGTTTGAATATCATGTATATGATCATTGAGAAATTGCCAAGGAGGGGAGTAACCCCTCGAAACACCTCCTATCTATCTTTTATCTCTAATTACTCACCACTTAGGATTTAGATACACCACTTTATACATTTTTGGTTCAGAATAGCCGAATGGAAACACAATCTTGAATAGTGCATGTGCTTGGCTTGCTCCTCTTGGTTCGACCCGGTACTTTACCGGTATTATAAATGTTTTGACACTACATTCGATCCTCTCTTCATTGATACTATTCTAGAGGCTAAAAAGAAATAGTTCGTCAAATGGCGCCGTTGCCGGGGAGCAACTAGTTAGCACGTCCCTAGATTAGATTGTGTGGAAGTTCCGACTATTCTTGTGAATATTTTTCCTTTTTCTTATACTTGTATATTCTTCTTATTCTCTTATATCCCTTACTAACTTAAGTTAATCTTGTTTTGCGAGGATGGATCACTACAACCAACAAGTCATTCACAATGGAGATTATTATGAAGAGGATCAACAAAATGCCCATTGTGAAGACTATTGGATGTACAACCACAACCAACAAGTGTCTTCTAATGGAGAATACTATCAAGAGGAGGAGCAACCATATTGGAATTACCAAGAGCATGGCTATCAAACTAGTTATTATAATTTGAATGGGGATGACCAAGAAGAGGAGCTACCAAACGCCTATTAGGAAAACTCTTGGCATCCATCACATACCTACACTCAAAATTGGAATGATAGTCAATGTTTTGAAATTGAAGACTCCTACCCTCCATACCCTCAACCTCCTCAACCTTCAAGTGAGCCCTCTAATATAGAAGCCATGCTTGCCACATTCCTTGAAAACCTAGATGAGATACATAGAGACATGAGAGCTCAATTAATAGAGATGGAACAATTTAACCTACATATGGATGCTCGCATGGATAAGCTTCAAGATAAGATGGCATAACAAGCAATTGATATTAAGAACTTGGCTGAGGAAGAGGAGGTCTTTGAAGAAGAAGTCCTTGAATCTAATGCCTCAAGAGAAGAACGGGATCAAGAATCGGAGGAGGAATTTTGGAGAGCCGCCACCGAAGCTTATTGCAAGACAAGGGATGGTGAACCTTGTAATGAAGACGAGATGGAATGCAAAAGTGAAGCATCCTTCACTACTAGCACATCTCATGATCATTTGGATGAGAACGCACAATAGTTCACCATTCCATTAACGCTCTCCGATGAGGAATTCTTCAATGATGATGCCTTTTGCATAGAGGAAACAACTTTTATTGGTGAAGAAGAACTCCTCCCTCCCGGCACAAGCAAGCTTGAATGTGAGCCCGAACTTCTTGATGAGGATAAGATAGAGGAAGAGCCTATTGAGAGAAAATGATCTCAGGGGTACAAAGACTTTGTTGAGGTTTTCATGGAAGAAACTAGAGGACAAACTCGCATTCAAGAAGACAAAAGTTTAGAAAGGGAGATTGAGGAATGGGCACCCAAGGGAATAAATGAAAACCTCAAGGAGGAGGTGCCCATCAAGCTTGAGGCGAGTTATGAAGACCCTTTCTTCACTACTTCGTCTCGAGACAAGTTTTGGAGCTTCTTGCCCTATTTTGAAAGATTATTCGGAAAAAGCTCCCATGACCCCTTTGTTCTAAAGGGATATTCATTATTGAAGAGGTCAACTTCCCAAAGGAAAGTCCATTGTAGACTTGATGGGAAGAAATTCAAATGGGACTTGAAGGTGGATTGACACGACCAAATCCAAGGCCCCGTGAGAAGGGATCCTAGCAAAGGACTTCTCAACGAGTGTTTCTATGGGGCGCTTTGCTACGTCTTTGCCGAGACGGGAAAAACTAGGCGGTTTGTAAGTTGTTTCATTCTCGTTCTTCTTGTTTAAGTGTTTGGCATGACTTTGAGTAGCTTAGACTCTAAATATGGAATGTGATACGTGTGATTAGTGGGTCAAATTTTATATGTGGAGTTAGTTCTACTCACTCCAATCCCACTTCACAATTCCAAGACCTCCACCTTCCGCTTTGATTTATCTATGAATAATGATGTTGCCCCTAATGCTCATGTGCATATTATGAGGGATGTAGAATACTTTCCTTGTTTGAGGTTTATTAATCTTATGCCATGATGTTATTATGTGACTTGTGATGCTCTCTTGCTCATACTTGTGTTTTGCATGACCTTGTATGTCACTTGTTGCTTTTAACCTCTCATGTGTTCTTGTTATCAAGGAAGTTATTCGCATCATATATTATCAAGCTTAGCATAATGACGACTTTTATATCGGTGGGGCACATCTACAAACGAGGGGAGTTCCTATGCGCCTTATTCTCATTTTCTTTATTGTGTGCGCTTAGGGACTAAGCTATGCTTTAAGTGTGGAGTGGGTAGTCGCATAGTTCAGTCATTTCATGCCATGCCTACCATGTTTGAATGAACACTTGCATTCATGTATTCTATCCCTAACATGAGAGTGTTTTTAACCACATAAGCTTGTGGCTATCAAATCTAAATCCCTATAAATCACATCTAGCCTAATTGTCACATTTATTGGATCTTGAACTTAGAACCGACCTAGTCCCTTGAATGTGCATCCTTGTGAATCAATATCATTGTTATCTCTTGTCTATCTAATTTTCTAAGTATTTTCGTTGAAACGCCTTGGATTAAGTTTCAGCAAGCACTTTTAAAACTTTCACGAAAAACTTAGACCTCTTGTATGCTCCTTGGTGACTTGAGTTTTCTAATTTAGTGCCATGCTCATGACTGTTTCCCGCGCATTCCATACATTCCTTGAACATATTGTCAAGTTTTAAGTGTGGAGTCAAAAACAAAAGAGGGCGAAAAATAGGCCCCAACAGAAAAAAATGCTTCATTTTCATGGTCAAAAGAGGGCAAAGCCCCGACTAAAAACTTTCTCAAGTGCACGAGAAGTTTTGCTCCAAAATATACAAATGTCGGGGGTTAGGAAGAAAAGTTCCCCCTCGTAAGCATTTGTAGGCCAAAGACCATTTCAAAAAGAAAATAAGAAGCACTTAAAACTTGACTTTATGTTCTTCCATCATTCTACTTTTGCGCGGGTGCATCATGTGTATTGTGTGCTAGTTAGATTAACTCTTGGACGACCCTTGTGCTTGCACGAGAACTATCATTTGGTCTTTTCTTGTTTTATAAGAACTCTAGTGTCGAACTCCTCTTCCCTTATGGATTATAGCTTAAGCGCCTAAAACTTGGGAATGAGTTCCATGTCGCGAACCAATGGACTAGCCCTTGCTAGCATAGGTGAGCGGTTGACACTCTTTTGTGCAAACTATACTATCACTCCATTGTATTGCCTTGAAAATGAGTGGAACTTTGGATGAGGCGATTGATAACTCTAGTATTGATGATCTTGAATGCACAACCTCATGGGTACTCAAATGGTTCAAAAGTTCTTTTGATGATAATATGATGGTAGTCCTAGTTTGGGGTGAGGGATTTGCTTTGAGAAATCCTCGCCTTGGTTGAGCACTCTTACATTCATTCGCATGGGATAGGTGCATTTGGGATTTGTGAGTATTCCCTTTTCTGAAAACTCTCACGAGACTATAACTCGTCCACTAGGGTAGCCTAGGGGTTTAAAGGCTTAATGCATACGCTAAATGCATTCGTAACGCCTACGAAAAGGAGCTAGTTAGATTGTACATACTTGTCATTTTTCTTTCAATAACATGTTTAGAAATAATGATCGAGACCTTGTGAAATCTAGTGAGGCAAATATACGAAAAACATAGCACCGCTAGCATTTCGACATTTGCATGACCTTGACATATTCTCATACTTTGTTCGCGACGAACAAAACTTAAGTGTGGAGTGTTGATCAGTCGAGTTTTCGACTGATTTATGGCCATTCTTCACTATAGTTTTGGGTCGTTTCCGACATTATTTTGATGTCATTTGACCTCTATCTCTACATTTCAGGTAGAAAACAAGTTTCCCCTATGGTCAAGGCATATATATGAAGATTGGTTGAAAAACAGAAGTTTCGGCGCAAAACAAGGAGTTTTGGGGCAAAACCGAGCATATTGACCTTTGCAACTTGTTTTGGACGTCCAGGGCGCATACGGTGTGTGAATTGGTTGATTCAAAGCTTGTTGGAAAGCTAACTCAAAGGGCTACAACTCTCTAGTTGACGCCAAGACCAAATGCGGACGGGAAGACCACCAAAAAAGCCCCAGTCGGCCGACTGAGAAGTCCAGTCGACCGACTGTGTAAAAACTCAGAAGCTCAGCAAATTGTTTTTCCTCGTGACCTTTGCGACTTGTTTTAGACGCCCATGACGCATACGATGTCCGAATTGGTTGATTCAAAGCCTGTTGGAAAGCTAACTCAAAGGGCTACAACTCTCTAGTTGACGCCAAGATCAAATTCGGACGGAAAGACCACCAAAAAAGCCCCAGTCGGCCGACTGAGAAGTCCAGTCGACCGACTGTGTAAAAACTCAGAAGCTCAGCAAATTGTTTTTCCTCGTGACCTTTGCGACGTGTTTTAGACGCCCATGACGCATACGATGTCCGAATTGGTTGATTCAGAGCCTGTTGGAAAGCTAACTCAAAGGGCTACAACTCTCTAGTTGACGCCAAGATCAAATTCGGACGGAAAGACCACCAAAAAGGCCCCAGTCGGTCGACTGAGAAGTCCAGTCGACCGACTCGATTAAACTTCAGGAGCTCATCAAATTTCACCCATCCATTCGACCGACTGGGAGTCAAGCTTAGCCCAGTCGACCGACTGGATGAAAAACTGAGATTTGAGGTCCAGATTTCAGCCGAATCTATAAATAGAAAGCAAGGGTTTTTGACCATGTGTGGAGGTTTTTGGGGACAAGACGATCAAGAAAAGAGGTCAACCAAGGTCATCAATCATGATCGAATCAAGGAGAAGATCAAAGGGAGACATTAGGATTAACCATCCTATTTCTATTCCTCTTCCATTCTCATTGTTGTTGCTATAAACCCTACTCACACCATGTTGTCTTACATGATGTGTGAGTAGTGGATCTTGTGTTTTGAGGGTCTTATGACTCTCCTTGGTACTCTTTGATCACATATATACATTGATATTCATATGGATCATTGTTGATTTCATTTTCTCTTCTGTTATGAATGTTATGCACTCTAGGTGTTTGATAAAATGCCTAAGTGACAACTTGGACTAAAACTTGAACTTAGGACATGGAAACCCTTGGGGATAGTTCTAGGATGGAGAAAATGATATATATCTTAAATCATGTAAGTGAACCTTAGGATATGGATGCTTGACTAAGGATTGAATGTTTGATTTATTGGAGTTGGTCATTAAGCGAATCATCAATTGATCCCATCTAATGGTGTCAAATTCATGTTCTCTATGCACTTCATTTATGACATGCTACTAAGTGTTTGAGGAAATGCCTAAGTAACATGTTGAACCTTAAAACTAGACCTAAGAATCGAGAGACCTCAGGGATAGTTTGGATGTAGTGAATATGATCATTTCTACGGGATTGAAGTGAACTAGGTTCAATACTACTTGACTACCGTGAAATGTTTGAATATCATGTATGTGATCATTGGGAAATTGCCAAGCAGGGGAGTAACCCCTCGAAACACCTCCTATCTATCTGTTATCTATAATTACTCACAACTTAGGATTTAGATACACCACTTTATACATTTTTGGTTTAGAATAGCCGAATGGAAACACAATCTTAAATAGTGCATGTGCTTGGCTTGCTCCTCTTGGTTCGACCCGGTACTTTACCGGTATTATAAATGTTTTGACACTACATTCGATCCTCTCTTCATTGATACTATTCTAGAGGCTAAAAAGAAATAATTCGTCAACAAACAGTAAACAGTTTAACACACTAATCAGAGGCAGGACACAACATGGATGAGGATGACCATTTTCAAACATTAATTTGTTCCAGCTCATAGCATGAACATAGAAACTATTTCTTCACAAGCTGATCATTATTGTGGATGCAAATTGTAAACAATAACAAAATAAATACCAACATTAATACTCGCATGCCAGTACAATAAAAATAAGCAACTTAAATCTCATAATACAACAACTCAAGCAATTGATATATATCCCACAATTAAATGCAAATAGTGATAGCTACACATTAAAGTAGCATACACAAAATTCACTTATTAGTAAATGAAGAGCTAAACAATTGTAACGTACGTTGACTTTACCAAAACATATAAATGATTACAGAATTGGGGACTTTACTGCTAGTTTAGCACCCGTGGCATCAGCACCGTACACCTCACTGTATGCAGTAATATAAGGGGCTTTGTCGTTTGAGAGAGCGTGCTTTTCAACTCTATGGCTAAAAGGGACTTTCCCCGAGTGGTGGTTTGTTTTGCCTGGTGCATTTCACACTTCCTTCGTTTTCTGACGTCTAGCCTACAAAAAAAGGAAATAAATCAAACAGATCCATAATACTATAACTAGAATGCAACTTAATCAATAATTAGACTCAGACCTGAACTTTTGGTTCCCTGAAATGACCAACCAGCCAACACCATTGTTCTCGGTCAACAAACTCCAAAGGCAGCTCTTTACCATATTTCATAATGTACTTTGCAATCTGACTTCCAGTCACGGTATCTTTCTGTAGCTATCCAGGTAATGAACCTCCAAATCAAAGTATCAAAGTCGAGCACAAAGTTGGGCTACAAAAAATAGAATAGAGTTATGGGAAACAAATAACAATTACTAATATTTGTAATATAAAAAAAAGAATATGTCCAATGCTTACAGTCAAATGGTCGAAGACGATGGCCCAATGCTCTGGTTCGAGCTCACCATAACTTTGTGCAAGAATTAGAACTTTGTCTTGCACACATGACCCTATCTCATGTGTTAGCATACTTTTCAACAGACGGCTCCTAGGGCCCCCCCTGTTCGGGGCCATGATCGACTTTTATCTTTGATCCCAATGATCTCACATAATTAGCCACCTTGTGGCCATTGACGACGCCTCTGGTCTTTCTAATAGGTTCTCTCCAATTAATTAGTAATCACAAAGAAATTATGTTAATCAGATAAATGTATATTGAATTAAAGATCAACTATATAGTTTAATCACAAAAAAATGATCCAAGATGATAAAATGAAAGGAATTGAACAAGAAATTAATGTGTTTGCTTTGGGTTTGCACCTAATGCTCCGTGGATTTTTTGGAACTGAAATATCCCCTTTTGGGCACTAACATTTAGGACAGTAGGTGCTTCGTGCTCTAATTCTGGCGGTTCTGGAACTGGAATTTTTTGCAGTTCAGGTGGTGAAGGAGGCTGACTGTTTGTAGCATGATTAATATGTGGTACTTGCGATCCGCTGTTTGTACTCTGCGTAGGTTGAACTGAAGAACTGACGGATGGTATTAACTATGATGGAATATCACTTAAACTTGGCGTGTAAGACCTAGCAGGTAGAACGGGTTTTGTGCGTGTTGGAAGTGACTCGGGTATAGATAGCAGTTGGGGAGCAACAACTGTAGAAGCCACAAAATTGACAGGTCACCTAGGGCTGCTTCAGATCTAACGAGTATGAGGGTCAACTTGCTTCTTCGGGGTTGATTTTGGTAGTTCAACGCGTTGCTTTTTTAGGGCTAGGGTTTCTATTCACCACCTTCATCCTTCCTTCCCTTATGCCGTGGATAATGGCTTTCAATCTCTTAGTCGGCCTTGCCTCTGGTGGGATAATGGGTTGAGAGTTTAGTGCATGCGGTGGGGACGGTGGGGGTGTCCGAGGACGAGATCCAGCAGTTGACTTAGGGTTCGTTTGATTCCCTCACTAAATTCGCTATCGGTTCGGGGTTGTATCCTTCAAGTTGTTTGACCAAGGAAGGCGACCGGAGTTTCATCCGTTGGCGAGTGTTCTCCTGCATCGCTTCGAGGTTGCGCTTCATCGAGGGTGCCATGGAGTTCGAGTGCGGTTGTGAGTAGATTGAGCGAGTGACAGATGAGTGCGGCGCGACCTGCGTTGTTTTAATGGGCCAAACATGCCTATAATGTTTACTGGGCTGAATCCTACTTAATGTGTGTCACTTAAACTAAAAATTACAATGGTAAAAACTTAGTCGTTTTTACTGTATAACACTTAGTTAAATTTCAATCAATGTGATCTACCAACGGGAATGCTGTATGACGGATTAGGCGACACACTAACATGATGTTTGTCACTTAAACGTCTAGTAAGGCATTTGACAACATGAAACATGAATTTCACCCACCTGTGCAAACATTCAAATGCAAAAACAAAAAAAAACATCCCCTGTCCAAAATTGTTCACTCAGGTAGAACCATGAAAACTTGTGTACTTGATCACATAGACATTTAAAGTGCTAAACAATCATTCAAGTTAATATAGAGTTATTGAATTTCGTCACTTGTGTCATCTTCACCTCCACTTGTTCCCAAGTCATCTTCATTTTCATCTTCACTTGTGTCGTATTCATCTTCGCCTTCACTTGATACATACATTCCTTCATCCTCTGAATCACTGAACTCATCATCTTCGAGCATTCCATCAGCCATCAAGTGCTCACATCAATGATCAAGTGGAAGAGATCCAAAATCAATATTAATGCCGATAATAGGTATATGGCCTGAGTTGATATTAGCAGGCACATCGTCTAGATATGGTTCAGCCACATAGGCAGGGACAGAGGCAGAAATAAAAATTATATTGGGCAAAAAAAAATTCTAAAAATTACTTGGGCATTTATAATATTTGTCCAACTTTTTAAAAAAATTACCCTTCAAATTATAAAAAAAAAATTTCACCCAAAACAAGTTGGGCATTGGCCCAATATGCCTTAGGCATAGATCCGTCCCTGCACATGGGACAACAATAACCCGCTTTTGTCCGTAGCAAGTGAACTTTCACTATATATACCGCTGTGTGTGATAACGTTAACAACCTTCTAAGGCTCGCCTGCCTTCAGATCATCCAAATAAAATACTTGTCTTGTCGTAGATGCTAAAAAATATGGCGCATCTTTATACCAACTCTCGTGGACGTATCAACTGATAAAAGGCCATAGTCCTTCTTAGTGCTTCCTTGTTCCTTTGGATCAGTGTTGAACCATATGCATTGAAATAAAACTGCATGAAGTCCATCAGCATACTTTAATTCAATCACATTCTCCAGAATACCGTAGTAATTCAATCACTTCAGAAATTTGAGTTTTCAGCTTCCGATCACGTCCCACACCACGAACTTAATACCGTTGACATAACATTGCGAGTAGCGTGAATGGGTTTGTGGTAAACATGTTAAAATATGCAGAACCGGCGAAAATGCTTGGATTGTTGTTTTTGTAGCCCCAAAATCTGCATAAGTAATTCAATAAAGATGTTAGTACAATTCCAAGTATATTGCGGAAATGAACAAAGATGGAATAATATAAATGTGTAGCATACCCATTTCAAAAAGTAGGAATGAAAGTGCTTTATGCGCTCTTCATTAGCGTCGTCTAGAAATTTTTGCAAGCTTATCAATGTAATACTTGGATTCTTTGCAATGTTCCATGACACACCAATGAGCAATTTCAAGTTGCTGCTTATCCAACTTGAAATTGCGCAAATAAGCATTAGGTTTGACAAGATCAGAAACAACCGAGCATTTGAATTGAGACTCGTAAGATGTACCCTTATTTATTGATGATATATTAGTAGATCCATTCATGTATAATTTGCAATATATCACGCATTCAGTCACAACGTACTACTCAGTTATACATCCCTCGGGGTATCGAGCGTTCCTTACACTTTTTTGTATTGACCTAATTGCATGCAACAAGAATATATGATTAGTACAAGCATAAATATATCAACTGAATAAGACTACTTTTACTAGTACATACCTCTCAATGGGAAACATCCAATTGTAGTGCATGGGACCCTTAAGTAACACTTGGTCGGGAAGGTGAATCAATAGGTGAACCACGACAGTGAAGAAGGCCGGAGTAAAAATCATTTCTAACTTACATAAAATCAACATGATGTCATACTTCATCTGATAAACATCATTCTTCTGCAGCTCTCGACAACATAGCTTCTGAAACCATCTTGACAATGCTATTAGAGGTTCAACTATATGATAATAAAAATAAGGACGGAAAAAACATGAAGTAAATGTTGCATCATCACGTGGCAATCATGTGTTTTTAAGACGTTGAATTTTTTGTCCGTGACCGTGACACTTATCTTGTTCTTTAAGCTCCCCGCATAACCATCCGGATACTTGGCTTCTCGAATCCACTCAAAATCTCCTTTCTACAATCTGGTAACACCGTGTACGGAGCTTCAAAAACACCTTGGCTTTCTTCGACGAGGGACCAGGTTCTTTCTCCCATAAGTTTTCACGCACTCCTTCGTCTTTCCATCAATTCCAAGCATTGTGCCGATGATGTTGTCGAATACATTCTTCTCTATATACATGAGATCTAGAGAATACGGCTGTCTCAAATATTTCCAATATGGCAGCTCAAAAAAAATGCTCTGATGAGTCCAACATAATTTTTGTGACCCACTTCTACTAGACTTGAACATTGGATGTAAACTAAGCACTGAGAACTCATCACTAAAAATACCTCAATCATAATTTCATGGCCAGAAAGGGAAAGTGGTATGACCACAAGTGCCTCTATGTCCTTTGGTTTCTTGACCCATCGTATCATATTCAGGGGAGGTGGGGCCACCTCTAGGCAGGTAGTGCCTTTGGTTAACTCTAGTCAACTTTGTCTTATTTTGCTTGTTTTTGTGTTTTCTCTCTCTACTGATCCACGCCAGGAAAAATGCTTAAAAGGTACATTGGAATAACATATATCACTCCAAAAATCCATAAATTTATAAGTTTAGAAAGTGACACAAAACATCCTACTTCCTCATTCAGAAGTCCGTTCAGAAATGCGCTCTTGACGTCCATTTGGAACAACTTGAACTTCAAGTGACAAGACTGTGCGAGTAGCAGTCTGATGGCCTCCAATCGTGCAAAAGTCTCATCAAAGTCGATGCCTTCTATCTACGTATACCCTTGTGCAACAAGTCTAGCTTTGTTTCTGGTGATGTTACCCTTTTCATCAGACTTGTTCTTGAAGATCCACTTTGTTCCGATAACATTGAATGCTTCAGGGCGTGGAAAAAGATCCCACACGTCATTTCTTGTGAATTCATTAAGCTCTTCCTACATGGCCATCACCCAGTACTCATCAATGATAGCTTCTTAGATATTTTTTGATTCTAACCCAATTTTTTGAAATTAGCCAAAAACAAGATTTGGAACCCAACCAAAAATATATATTAGGGTTTGGAAAAAGAATTCAATTATCAGAGATTTTTCAAGAATTAATCACGGCTCTCGAGAAGGTGAAGAATGAAGCTTACGGCGAGACAGAGAATTCCAATTTCTTTTTTACTACGAATATTTGCGCTTTATTTCAATGACGATGAGTAGCTAAATTCTTGTTTTAGTTTAGGATTGAATCTTGTGACAATATGTTTTGAGACTTTTTACTTAATTCTATTTCTCGTTTTACGAGTTTTTGATCTTCATTCTACGGATTGAATTGTTAGGCTAAATGGAAACTTTGACGTAAAGCTTAGCTTAACAACCAATTCCTATTGTTAATACTTGTTGAATATTTTACCGCAAAGACAAGTAGTAACACCTAAGTTTGATAGTACCTTTGTTGGAATATCGTGCTTAGGAGAACTAGAAGTCTATTACCTTTGTCGGAATAGATTGTGGTGTATCACCTTTGCCAGGATACTTACGGTTATTCCTTTGCCGGAATAACCTCACTCATAGACTTGAAATATAATTATTAGCTGTCAATAATGAACATGTCACAAGTGAAAACCCAAGGCTGAATATTCTCTCTGATAGAAAACCTTTCTTCGCATTCGTTTGTGCTTTCGCAATCACAAATCACTCACAAAAACCCCCCTTTTAATTGTTTACAGATACAGCTTCAACAACTAGTTTCCCTTAATTTAACCCATGGAAATGTTTCCTTGACTTGTGGATAGGTTGGACACTTCAAGAAGGATTGTCGTGTTACAAAGGGGAAGAGTGACAAGACTCAAAACCATGTTTTTTGGGGCGATGGCCCATGGGCACAAATCTCATCAAGGTCATAAACATGTAGTTTGTAGTGAGCAAACTAAGCTTGAAACATTTCCAAGTCTGGAATATGTTTCTAATATTTCTAAAGCTTTCTCTGTGCACGATTATGAGGTTTCATGGTGAGTTGACTTGGGTAGTACCGCACATGTGGGATACAATGTTCAAGTCTTTTGCCGCCTTGAAGGATGGACGTGTGCTTCACATGAAAAAAGAGTCAACTGCCCGTATGCGGGGACAAGTGTCCCATGTGCATCAGCAAGTAATTGTGGTGGTGACACGTGTCCCATGTGCATCTTCCAAGATGCATTTAATGCAAAGTAAAAAACCACATTTTTGACTTTGCATTTTGAACATGTGTCACATGCAGATTCAAATATGCATCATGATCTAATGGTGGGATTTGGGGTCTCAAGTTCTCGAATTTTTAAGGGTTCTCAACCGAGCGCTCCCCTATATATATATATATATGGAACAACCTGAGGGGTGTATTGTGCCAGGACAAGAGAGAAAAATGTAAACTTATAAAGTCTCTCTATGGTCTGAAACAAGCGCCAAATCAATGGCATGGGAAATTTGACAAAGTAATGTTGTCAAAAGGATTCAAGATCAACGAGTGCGACAAATGTATATACATTAAAACCACTGAACACGGATATGTGATTTTGTGTTTGTATGTCGATGATATACTCATTGTACGAAGCATCGAAAAATGGGTCAAATCCACTAAGGCCATATTAAAATCAAGGTTTGATATGAAAGATATGGGACAAGCTGATGTAATTTTAGGGATTAAGATTACAAGAACGATATATGGATTTGTATTGAGCCAATCACACTACGTTGATAAAATTTTAGACAAATATGGAAAAGACAGTTCACGATTATCTAGCACTCACATGGAGATAAATCAACACTAGTCTAAAAACAAAGGAGAAAGTATCTCCCAAGTAGAGTACTCAAGAGTGATTGGCAGTTTAATGTACTTAATGAATTGTACTCGACCTGATATTGCCTATACTGTGAGCAGGCTTGCTAGATATACGAGTACTCCATGATCAGGACACTGGAATGCCATTGTGAGAATACTAAATTATCTACGATTTACTCGTAGTTACGGTCTACACTATACCAGATATCCCGAAGTCATTGAAGGATACACTGACGCGAGTTGGATATCTGATATACAAGACTCAAAGGCCCCCAGTGGATATGTGTTCACCCATGGAGGAGCAGCCGTATCGTGGAAATCCTTATAGAGGACATTGATAACCCGATCCACGATGGAAGCTGAGTTCGTGGCACTAGATAAATGTGGCGAAGAACCAGAGTGGTTAAGAAATTTTGTAGAGGACATTCCTGAATGGAAAACACTTGTGCCACCAATATGTGTATATTGTGATAACCAATCAACAATAAGTAGACGTCGAAGACACAATACCATTAGACAACTTCCCTCATCTGGAGTCATAAGCATTGACTATGTGAGGTCCAAAGAAAATATAGTGGATACGTTAACCAAAGGGTTAAATAGGGACCAAGTAGAGAAGACGACAAAGGGAATGAGACTGAAGCCTTTTGATTGCTAATATCAAAACACATGCTTAAGCCCTTGGGAAATAAATTCGAGGCAACGGAAAACCCTACCATGATGACTGGAGATCCCAAGAACTTGGTTTAAAGGGACAACCTAACTGCTAAGACTATGAGGTCACTGTGGAGGTAACCCCAGTCCTATTCCCTTATAAAAAAGTGACTCCTGCACGAGGCTAAGCTTGAAGCTCTTAATGATTCTAGAAATTTGAATGGTAAGATTCAAATGGATAATGTGGGATTATCTCAAGAAAGAATCACCTATGTGAGAGAGAAGTGTGGCCGCTTTAAAGGAGAATTCAAAGGGCTTAATTCTTTAGAAACTCTTGCAGAACTAGGAAAGGGGTCACGACCGAAATGAGCCCACTAGTAAGAAATGAATTATTGTCGGGAAGATATTTGTGGGGAACATGGCTTTCGTTTACATTATAAGACAGACAGTTCAAAGACATTTGAATGGTAAGATTCAAATGGATAATGTGGGATTATCTTACGAAAGAATCACCTATGTGAGAGGGAAGTGTGGCCGCTTTAAAGGAGAATTTAAAGGGCTTAATTCTTTAGAAACTCTTGCAGAACTAGGAAAGGGGTCAAGGCCGAAATGAGCCCACCAGTAAGAACTGCATTATTGTCGGGAAGATATCTGTGGGGAACATGACTTTCGTTTATATTATAAGACGAACAGTTCAAAGACAATCACGTCTACTGAATAGTTAGTAAAGAGAACATGTTTTCCCAATGGAAGATTCAAGGGCATTGCCTACCTATCCTATGTAAAGATCAACCGTGTCACCACATTGAGTCGAGTCTTGATTATCGAGTTTAATTGTTTTATCGTTTTCACCACTCGATTTTCTTCATGTGGGGGATTGTTGGAATTTGTATGAAATAAATGTGAAGAAAATGGTGGTGCACCCCATTTTGAGACCTAATTTTGAGCGTGAAGGACACCTCAAAATAAGTTGATAAAATACCTTGCAACAAGGGGTATGAAATCGAATGTAGAAATGCCAAAATCGAATTGATATCGAATGAGAAATCGATGCCCGAAGTTGGACCAAAACTAATGGAAACATGACTTCGGATTTGGCTTCCAATGTGTGCGCCCGCGTTTAATTTCTATTTTGAACTTTAAACCAAGTCAAAATGACTTTGGTTTCTTTTGCAACACGAAAAACTCATCGACTACTGGTCTTGGTCTCTGAACCGTTTGCATTCATTGAGTAATGAGGATCATTGAACGGCTTAGCTGCTTCATGGAATAATGAGCGAAGACTGATCAGTTCAATTCCATGGAGTAATGCCAAAGATGAAACAGTTTAACTTCGAGAAGACCTCCCCTATGAATTGTGGTTCGATCTTCACTTCAAACATACACCGAAACAACCATCTCTCCTCCTCAGTATTTTCCCTTTCGTTTGAGTCTGTCGATGATAGCCGAAGACACAGAAATAGTTCGATCGGTAAAGCTTTGTGCAGTGTGTTGCCGAGGATCGTTTTATCCCGGGAGGCATATTGTCAGCGAGTCACAGCACCTACAGGCGGCAATCTTGCTTTAAGGACAGCGTCTGACGTGACTCGATCCACAACCTAGGTTTGTAATTGTTTCGGTAACTTTATTATAATTCACCTACTGCTCAGCAATATTTCCAACAGTTATGCTATACCCAATATCATAATCTTGCTCCAACTGAATCTGAAGATCTTCAGCTTGAAAAGTCAGGAAATATAATCAGATTAAAATATCATAATACCTCACAGACAAATTATATGCAATGGAAATGTTGCTTGCTGCTTCTTCATCAAGATCTTTAACATTATCAGGAATTTGAGGAGGTTTGAAAAAGTAGAAGAAACTCACAATCTTTCAACTTGGTAACAGGCTTTTCATCCTTTGCTCCTTTTTTAGGTTTCCTCTGAATGAGCTTCTTGGTAAGGTCTTTTTCCGGGTACCATTCAATCTCGGTCCTGCAATATTCAAAATGTTTTAGTGTACACACCAAAATGGATGATGCAACACCAGAGGAAAGCCAAAGGTAATAGAGGCTGTTCTTACCCTATTGCCTTTTCAATTTCATCCTCGTCAACCAAATGGTAAGTTTTGGTTAGGACAACATTCTTTTTTTTTGAATAAAATTAAGATGCTTTCATTCAAAGGGTAAAATTGGCAAACAGCCAAGTGTACAAACAGCCAATTTGGCACCTGAAACACACAAACAAGACCCTGAGGATTTGTGTCAAAGAAGAACTCAAGCTGGAAATTAAATTAAGCTGTGAATAGAATTAAAAGTTCGAATCTAGCAACTGAAATTAAATACACTTAGAATTCTAGTTCAAAAGAAGGTCATACAGTGTCACTCCATTCTTCAAGTAACAGTTTCCACTATACTTGACTCTAACACATTACCCATTAGGCAACACAACTCTATGATCATTATTTATTTCATGAATCTCCTTCAAAAACTTATCACCATAAGTAAAATGATTAGTGGTACCACTTTCAATTAATCAGTCACAGTGATAATGAAATCAGGTTGAGAATAAGCAATACCTGCCATGTGAACTTGGTTCTCATCTTTCTCAACAAGTCCACCTCCCCCGATCATAGACTTAATTTGTTCCAATTGATCATTTGTAAACTGCTTTTCTCCAGCATCATTTGCATTCAAACCAACATTGATTGTACTAACTGCATTATATTAGCAGAATACCTTCCACCGGAATTGACCTTGTTATCCATATTCGGCTTGGATTCTGAGAATAACCAACAAGTTTGTAGCAATTCTCCTTTAGATGACCTGTCATTTGACGCGTGCAAAATAATCCAGTTCTATTTTTTTATAAAACTTCCTCTACTATTTTCTCTTCCCCTTATCTGATTATTCTGAGTAAATAGAGTTGAAGCCTTCACACTACCAACTTTACTGATTTTTCTCGATGCCTCTTCTTGCAAAGCTAGGCCGTAAACAACAATAAATTTGGTCACCTCAGTTATTACAAACACGTGTCCTAACATCAATCAAGTCCCATGAGAAACTTAACCACTCTAACTTCTTGTCTATCATCCTCAGCCTGTTTACAACATGGATAGAGCACTCACAGACAAATCCTTCTGAACAAGATTACCTGATTCCCTTTGTAAATCAGATTTCCTCGCAAGATTCGTACCAGCATAACTTGCTTCTAGAGTCTCCCAAACAGTCATGACATCCTTTGCATGTAAAATCTCTGAAAACTAACTTTTTCGAAATCGAGCAAGTAAGCCATGACATCAGGACGTCGGTGCATCTTTGCCAACGTGCAGACATAACTGTATCATTTGGATTGGGATATTTTCCTTTAATAAATGCCCACTTAGATCTCCCGGACAAGGCTATCTCCATAGATCTCTTCCTTGTTTCATAGTTCTCTTAACCAACCAACTCTTTACTAACAATCAACTTTCCAGTAATTTCATTGTAGTTGACAAAATAAGGATCGTGTTAAGTCCTCAAACCAGATACACTAGAGAAGGAGCTAGATCCATAGTCACAATCTACACAAAAATGACACAAAACTGGATTAAACGAAAGAGCAACTCATCAGGATCACTGCGAGCTCTATTACCATGAAAAACAAGTTCATCAGAACTCCAATCGAGCTTCTCCGGTTGCAATTCAACTATCAAACAACGACAATCGAGCGATCAAACATAGGGGAAAGCTAAGTTTTCATTGCCCTCCTAATCCTAATGTGCAATCCTATTCTACTAGCGCATAATATTAAAGTTCTAAAGAGTTTCTAGTCATCGGCCCTTGGATCTTCATCAGCTAACCTTTCCAATGTTGAGTGCCCTCCTGCAAAAATCAAATTTATTAAATGGCACTATCTTAGTCCCAAAATCTGCAGGGTTCTTTTCACCCAAAATCTTTTCAAACACAAATTCCTTTGATTCTACCATGTCCCTAATAAAATGATATCTAACATCAATGTGTTTAGATCTCTCATGGTAAACAGGGTCCTTACACAAGCACAAAGCACTTTGACTATCCATAAATATGGTAGGCACAAACATAACACCTTGTATTTCATTTAACACACCCTTGAGCCAAATTGCCTCCTTGGCTGCCTCAACAGCAGCTATGTACTCAGCCTCAGTTGAGGACAGTGCAACTATGGCTTGCTGTTGTGACTTCCAAGTAATACAGTTTCCAGCCCAAGTGAAAGAAAAAGATGTAGTAGATTTTCTAGTGTCTTTGTTACTTGCATAATCAGAATCAACATATCCAGTCAAGTTGGTTTTACTAGCATGTTCCCCATATATTAAGCCCAGATTTTTAGTACCAGCAATATATCTTAACAAGTACTTCATAGCTTGCCAATGTTTAGGTCCTGGATTAGCCATATACCTACTCAAAACACTTATAGCAAAGCCTAAATCAGGTCTAGTACATAACATGGCATACATGATAGAACCAACAGCAACATCATAAGGAATTTTGTTCATTTTCTGTTTTTCAAGGTCAGTTTTGGGGCAATCATCCTTAGAAATATCTAGGTGCCCTCCTAAGGGTATAACAGTGGGATTACAATCTTTCATAGAGAATTTAGTTAGGACTTTATCAATGTAGTCCACTTGTGACAACAAAATCTGTTTGTTCTTCCTATCTCTTATGATTTTTACCCCTAAGATTTTCTGTGCTTTACCTAAGTCTTTCATGTCAAAAACCTTATTAAGACTTTCTTTCAGTTTCATGATGACAGGTAGAGAAGGACAAATCAGCAAGAGATCATCCACATACAGCACAACATAAAGAGGAGTAGCAGACTTGACATTTTTCAGATAGAGACATGAATCATACTGACTTCTTATGAAACCTAAAGACAACATACAAGAGTCAAATTTCCTATTCCATTGTCTAGGTGACTGTTTTAAACCATATATGGATTTCTGTAAAAAGCAGGCATGCTCAGGTTTTTGTTTATCAATATAGCCAATAGGTTGTTTCATGTAAAGTCTCTCATCTAAGTCTCCATGCAAAAATGCAGTTTTAACATCCATTTGCTCAAGTTCCCAATTAAATACAGAAGTCATAGCAATTAACAGTCTCATTGTTTTGTATTTAACTACAGGAGCAAAAATGTCATTAAAGTCAATTCCCTCTTTTTGTAGGAAACCTTTGGCTACAAGTCTAGCCTTAAACCTAGGGGGTTCCCCACTGTCATTCCCTTCCTTAATTCTGAATATCCATTTACAGTCAATAGCCTTTACATTGTCAGGTTTAGGAACCAATTTCCAGGTTTGATTATCATGCATAGACTGAATTTCATCATTCATGGCTTTAATCCATTGTTTTGACTCTTTACCACTCACAGCATCATTATAAGAATCAGGAATATCATATTTTACAATTTCAGCAGCCAGCAAAGCAAAATCATCAATATTCAGCATTTCAGTCAAGTTTGCGGAATATTTCTTATTTGGTAATCTCCTTCTAGGGGACCTATCTCTAGTTAGCCTATAGTTAGACAAATCAGGAGCATTTGCAATAGGCACATTATCATTCACAACAGCAGCATTTTCAACAGCAATATCATCAATATCATCATTTTCCACTGTTGCTTCAATATTTGCGGAATTGTAAGAGATAGGTTCAGGGTTACCTCCCCCACTGCTAGAGTGAGGGTGATGACTGCTTTCCATTCCATCAGATGCATGAGTGATAGGATGATCATCAGAAGACTCATCCTCTTGAGCAGAAGACCCCAATTCTTGAACCAGTCCATGGTCAAATTCTTCTTCATTTGGGTCATTTTCCTGCTCCTCTGCTGCTTGAGCATACTGCTGAGGTATGAAGTTAACTTGAGTAGCTTCTTGGGCACCTGCTTGCTCAGGAGAAGATGTTAGCCTGTTCTTAAAGTGGAAGTCAGTTTCATTAAAGGTCACTGAAATAGCAGTGATAACCCTATAACCTCCAGGTTGAACTTCTAACAGTTTATATCCCTTTGTTCCTTCAGGGTATCCTAGCATGACACATTTAAGAGCTCTAGGCTTTAGTTTTCCCTGAGTTATGTGAGCATAAGCAGTGCATCCAAATGGTTTTAGATAGTTCAGATTTGGATTTTTACCAGTCCACATCTCATAAGGTGTTTTAAAATTAATGACAGATGATGGACTTCTATTAATCAAATAAGCTGAGGTTATAACTGCCTCTCCCCACATATGACTCTTCATACCAGAACTAAACAACAAACACCTAGCCTTTTCTAGCAAGGTTCTATTCATTCTTTCAGCATTTCCATTTTGTTGTGGAGTTCTAGGGACAGTTAAGTTTCTTTTAATGCCATGGTTAGTGCAGAATTGGTTAAACTCTTTGTTACAAAACTCTAACCCATTATCAGTTCTTAGACACTTAACCTTGTGGCCAGATTGACCCTCAACTAAAGATTTCCAATCCTTAAAACTATCAAAAGCATCACTCTTATTTTTCAGTAAGTAAATCCATACCTTCCTTGTGAAATGATCAATTATAGAAATGAAATAAGACCTGCCACCAAGAGTAGAAACTTGGGCAGGGCCCCAAAGATCAGAATGCACATATTCAAGAGGCTTAGAAACAGTAAAGGAAGATTTAGGGAATGAATGAGCAGTTTTCTTGCTTAAAATACAAGTTTCACAGAAATTCAGTTTTACTGGTTCATTTGGAATGATGCCAGCCTTATATAAACAGCTCAACCCTTGATTTCCTATATGTCCTAGCCTATCATGGCATATCTTAGTTTCTGCAAGCTTCTTATCAGTTTTAGGTGTAGCAGTGACATTTATTTCATTAGAGGAGATTACATGGTACAAGCCACCTTTCTTAATAGCCTTAATTAGCACAGTGCCATTTCTAATAACCTGTCTCATGCCGTTAAAGGTGTTGATTTCACAGCCAATATCATCAAACATAGATTCAGACATTAAGCTTCTTCTTAAATCAGGAACCCATCTAACATTGGTAATTGTCCTAGTGATACCATCATGCATTTTCATAGAGACATTACCTATTCCCTTAATGAGCAGAATGGTTTGATCTCCTAGTCTTACCTCACCTCCATTGCAGAGTTTTAAGCTGCTAAAGAGGTGCTTACCTGGGGTAGCATGCATGGTGCAGCCTGAGTCCAATATCCACTAATCAGACTCCTCTTCTGAAGCCTCAGCAGCCATCATGATCTCATTTTTATACTGCTTACCAGACTCAACAACATTAGTGGAACCAGATTCATTTTTATTACCATTCTTGTACTTTTCATCCCTCTTTTTCTTAAAACAGTCCTTAGTCCAATGACCAAGTTTATGACAATATTCACATTTCACAGCAGATTTATCAGCATTTTTCTCAGCAGGTTTTTCTTGGGCATTAGGCCTCACAGATTTGTTCTTGTTGAATTTTTTCTTAGGTTTTCCCTTAAACATCATCACCTCATTCTTAGATTCATGCTTAGATTCAGTTTTAGAACCAGTTCTTGTCTTAAACACCTTTAGTGATAAGTTTTTCTGAACAACAGCATCAATAAGCATATCATAGGGTATTTCATCTCTACCATATTGCATGACATCAATCAGATTATCAAATTGAGATGGTAAGGCATTTAGAATAATGACAACTTGGTAAGTTTCAGCAATTTTCTCTTTACATCTAGCCAAGTCTTGAGTTAGTTTAAGAAAGTTGTCTAGGTTCTCTTCTAGAGTCCTAGACACATCCATCTTAAAGTTAAAAAGTCTGCATAGCAAAGACATTTTACTAGGCAGAGACTTGTTGATAAAGATTTTATCCAAAGCGGCAATAAGATCCTTTGGGTTAGTGAATGTTACCACTTGTCTGATTATTTCATCACTCAACCTCATGACAATTTCTGAGTGAGCTTGCCCCTGCATCTCAGCTTGTTTCTCAGCAGAAAGTCCAGTAGCCCATTCTTCAGTGACAGCTTGAATACACTTCTCCTTTGTGAGGAGTGCTGTCATCTTGAACTTCCAGATGGAATAATCTTGGGAGCCATCAAACATCTGATTCTTTGGGTCATTCATGACTCAGTAAGGTGTCACCTGAATAGCAGATGACACTGGAATCAGTTAACAGGTTTTATATGAGAAGAAATCACAATATGACAATGAGATTTCAATGTAATTTCAGGAGGATCAAGAAACTTCAGCTCTAGATACCACAATGTGAAAATAAGTTCTACTTACTCACTTTAAACAATCACAAACACCAATACTCAACACTTGTTCTAGTTCAATTATGTAGTTTAGTAGGTTTAGGAAGAATTTGCGGACAAATTAAAACTAACGACACAAGATTGAAACGGGGTTCGGCAAAGCCTACTTCCCCAAACTGAGCCTCGAAGAGACCCTTAGAACAATATTATTATGCGCAGGTAGTGTTTGGATTACACAATCCTATCCTATATGCAAGACTCGGCTAAACTATCCCAATCCCACCAATGTTGACACTGTTAGCCAAGAAATCAATCAGACAAAGATCAGTGGACTCCCCTGAATAGCAGAGACGAGCCAGCACATCTGTCGGAGCACAAAGAAGCCAGTCGCCGCTTGTGCAGTTGATCTTGGAACTCCGCCGGTGAGACGCAGCCAACGTCGGTCCTCTTGACTATCAATCGGATGGAGACTCGGTCGATGGTGATTGCAGATGAAACGAAAAGCTTCGGTCGAGAGCGGATGCTTGAGAATCGAAGGCGAGAGAAAAGCCCCAAATTCAAAATCGGATTGTTGAGATGAACCCTAGAATTTCCCAGAACTCACCTTTTGTACTGAAACGAGATACGCGTCAAAACGACGCAGTTCCGAACGAACTCAAAAAACTCCTCGCGCTCGCGCAAAACGACATCGCCTAACTAGAGAGCGAAGTCGTTGTCCAAACGACGACGTCTCGTCCATGTTCAAATCTTCGCGCTTCCAGCATACGACGACGTCCAACTTACAGGTCTTCGCGCCTTGGAGAAAACGACAGCGTTCCAGTCCGAAGCCAAACTTGATTTTTTCCCTCCAGAGCAAAACGGCTGCGTTTTGCCCTGCACCTTAAAGCTTTTCCTCAGCATCTCCCAGATTGCTCCCAGCTGCTCCATGCTTGCTCCCAGCTGCTTCCAACAGCTCACAGCACTAACCTAGACCAAGCCTTGCACTAATGAACCTTAGGATTACTAGCTAATCTCACAATGGTAAAATCGTTACTAAATGAAAACAGGTGGAGGGAAATATAAGGCGAGCTGAACGACATCGCTTTCACCACACAATAAACCAACACGCTGATGCTAAACAACGTCATGGCAAGCTGGAACAGAAAAACAAAATAATAATTGTTTTTCCCTCCAGCTGAATACAACAACAAATGATCACCTTTGCACTAAAACCCCTATTATATTCCTCCAATAAAGTGAACTTTTCTTTTAATTGGAGAGCCCTCGAGTAAACTTAAGGGGCCATAATCGGAAAATTTTCCAAATTGCATAAAAATCAACATTCAGTTTCAAATTTACACAATCTTTAGATTGGTTTTCCAATTTACACTAGTTTTCTAAAACGTCGTTTTCAACGGCGTCTTAACATTAAAACGCTCTAGCCAACAGCGGCTTAAGCCTCGTGACGTTTTTGCACTAAAATAAACAATCATGTGGCATAATATTGCCAAACAAGCCTAAACCGCTGTTGGAGACAGCGTCCTAACTTAAAACGATGTTGGTAACAGCGTTTTAACTTAAAATGGGTAAGTCTCCTATTCTGCTTTCTCTACCTCAGACCCCGCCGCATCTTCCTTCGGTGTCCTCAGCTCGCTCCCGAAGTAAGGGTGGATGAGAATTAGCCCCCTTGGGAGAGTAACCGAGCGGATGATGATGCTTTTGGTTGATTGTTTTTAAAGCGACGTTGTCTCCGGTCGGGGGGCTTGTGCTCTAGGGCATGGCGGTAGTCAATGGAGAGGACAATGGACGTGGAGGCAGCTGAGAATTGACCGAGGAAGACATGGTAGCCGAGCCATGTGGTGGAGCCGATGCCGAAGCCGCCGCCATGAAAGTAGACCAAGAAAGGAAGCTTTGCGTGATGATCAAGAAGATTATGTGGGATGAAGATGCGGCCAGTGATTTGCTTGGATACATCTAAGACCACATCCTTGGACTTGAAATCAGCAGATGGATCGTGGTCGGAGGGTGGATCTATTTTAATATAAATTTCTACGAGGCGTTAAAAGTTAAAACGCTGCTACCAACAGCGGTTTACGCTTGTTTGGCAATATTATGTCACATGACTGTTTATTTTGGCGCAAAAACGCCACGAGGCTTAAGCCGCTGTTGGCTAGAGCGTTTTAATGTTAAGACGCCGTTGACAACGGCATCTTAAAAAACTAGTGTAGATTGGGAAACCAATCTAAAGATTGTGTAAAATTGAAACTGAATGTAGATTTTTATGCAATTTGGAAAATTATCCGCCATAATCTCGGCTCTTACAATTAAATTAAACCTAGCGACTTCACTTATCATTTTAAAAACAATAAATAAAACAATAAAAGATTAAAAAAAATAACAACATTATTATTGCTTAACTGAAACTTCAACGACCAACAAAAATAAGCATAACTGCTTGTGCAAAAAATGTTTTCTCAAAAACATTACAACCAAAGCAAAACTGACACCAAACATCAATCAAACAAACAAAAAAAATAAAATATATGAAGTTCGCCGCAATATAGTCCTTTTTCAAGTGCATTTTCAGCCCGCATAAATCCTTTCTGCATCTATGACTTAATTCTTAGCAGCTTCGTCTTTTTCATCATCCTGCTCATCATCTTCATCACTGTCCTCTTCTTGGCTATCATGAACTAGGAAAGCATCGTCATCGTCATTAGTGGCCTCACCAGTAAACCAGGAAACAGCATGGGGGATGATATCATCTCGAATGGTCAACCTATTAAATGATAAAAAAATGCTCAGTATAAGAAAAACACAGAATTTGGTGGTCAGCGTACGTAATGTGTAAAATGCATATCAAACAAAGTTATGCTATACCCAATATCATAATCTTGCTCCAACTGAATCTGAAGATCTTCAGTCTGAAAGTCAGGCAAAAAAATTCAGATTAAAATATCATAATACCTCGCAGACAAATTATATGCAATGGAAATGTTGCTTACTGCTTCTTCATCAAGATCTTCAACATTGTCAGGAACTTGAGGAGGTTTGAAAAAGTTGAAGAAACTGTCACAATCTTTCAACTTGGTAACAGGCTTGTCATCCTTTGCTCCTTTTTTAGGTTTCCTCTGAACAAGCTTTTTGGTCAGGTCTTTTCCAGAGTACCATTCAATCTCGGTCCTGCAATATTACATATCTTTTAGCGTAAAGACCTAAATGGGTGATGCAACACCAGAGGAAAACCAAAGGCAATAGAGGCTGTTCTTACCCTATTGCCTTTTCAATTTCATCCTCGTCGACCAAATGGTAAGTTTTAGTCAGGACAGCATTCTTGAAGTAAGGATTGGTGTCAAAGAAGAACTCGAGCTTGAAACCCTTTGGTTCTTCAATTTGGGACCACTTAATATCTTTGAGATACTTGAGTGCCCCTTCATCGCGGTTGGAAATCTGAAATTGAATAGATTCATAACATTGAGATATGGATATTACAGTGAAGCAAATCAGTGTTTTTTTTTTTGTTGAGATTTACCTCCTGAGCTAGCACAACATTTGCCTTGAAGACAGTAAGCCAGAAATCCGGCACTCCTTTTTCTGAATAAGAAAAAAATCTTGTTGATCAGGAATCAAAGAAATTGAGCTGTGAATAAAATTAAAAGTTTGTTGTATCTGTTGCATTACCCTCTGGTTTATCTGCGACACCTTCAACTTCGACACCACCAGTCACAATGTCAGAACGCTGCAGTTAAAGCACAAAATTATGTAAGAAAGTTTCTCGTAAGCCAACAGATTATACGACCCGCATGTGAGAAGCATGGCACAAAAATTGTTGGGGCGTGATGAAGCAGACATACGCAAATGCAAATGAAACAGTATAAATCAGACACAATTCAGTTCGCCTTTGCCTTAACCAACTAAAATATCTGAATTGTGAATACTTGCAGGTTTCAAATACAAACCTTCCCTTTTAATTGATATGAAAGTACAAGCAAAGTTGCCAAGAAATCAGATTGCAGTTAAGGATTATCATAGACATGAAATAGTACCTCTGAGTACAATGGCTGGTAAAGCTTCTCATATTTAGCTTCAAGTGCTTCTGTCTCCTCGATAAACTTCTCCTCCAAGTCATCATGTTTTTTCTATAAGAAAAATAATGTCAGTCTAACAGCATGCGATAATAGAAGCACCTCACAAAAATAGCCACGGAGCCGCCACAACATTCTATGTTCAAACACAACAAAGTTATACCTTATTATCAAAAAAAATAAGGTGAATACCTGGATTTCTTGAAGCTTTTCGATACGTTTCCTAACATCAGGCGTCAAACTCTCGAGCACCTTTTGAGGGTCTCGTTCAAGAGTCACTATCTTATCCTGAAACACAACAAAGACAGAAAAATACATCAATCTCAAAATTGAGAATTCAACAATCTCTTTCCAAAAATCCAACAACCATATTTATACAAAAACCCAACTCAAGCCACATCATATCTACAAGAAACAAATATATATACCTTGAGAGCCTGAACAAGAGCAGCCTGTTGCTCCTCACTCAAAACTGCACAAAACCCAGCAATCATAAGAACAATTATATACACAGAAAATGAAACTACGCACAGAGTAACTGAAATTGAAGTGCATACCGGCAACCTCGTCGTTCTGGCTCATAGTGATTATGTTGCAAGTGAGTATTACTATGACAAGAAAAAAACCCTACAGGAAATTGAGCGGCGAATTCTGAATTGGGTATGATATGAGCTTTTTTTTATAGGTGAGTTTGGGAATGTGAAGAGGCGGAGAGGGATGAGCTGTATCTGCCTGTAAAGTAATAAAGACGCACGCACACCTCTGTTTCTCAGAATAACTGATTTTTTACTCAAACAAAACGTGGATTTTACTGTCAAGAAAAAGAAAAGAAAACGTGGATTTTTCATAACATTTATGACACACTTTCTCGTGTGCCAAATAATATATTTAATTTGCATAATCTGTTCCTCTTGTTTACTTCTTTATAGTTAAATCTTCACTATCTTCAAGTAAAAAAAAATCTTTACAAAACCAGTAAAAAATCTTCACTAAAAAAACCTTTGTTTTACTTAAGAGCATCCGCACCCGTTGAGATTTTGAGAACTTCCTCACTGATAACTTCCTACTCGATTCTCGTAAATAAGCATAAAAAGTTTGTATTATGTTGTAGGATGTTGTATGAGAAATACTAGAATATACACCGATTTCATCTTTGAGAACTTCCTCATTGAGAACTTCCTCTCTCGATTCTCGCACCTACTCACAAAAAGTTTGAGGAAGTTCTACCAGAAATCCTCAAGGAGCATTTCTGGTAGAACTTCCTCTCTCGATTCTCGCATCCACTCAAACTTTTTGTGAGTGGGTGCGAGAATCGAGAGAGGAAGTTCTCAATGAGGAAGTCGGTGTATATGCTAGCATTTCTCATACAACATCCTACAACATAATACAAACTTTTTGTGCTTATTTATGAGAATCGAGGAGGAAGTTCTCAATGAGGAAGTTCTCAAAATCTCAACGGGCGCGGATGCTCTAAAGTCCTAGACAGTACGTCATTTCTCCTACCGTACTCATCTTGAACGTGCTTTACATTTGTGCAACAAATTGTTCCATCAACATCTGAGCACATGATCCAAACACAATACCATCAACATATATATGTACAATAATAAAATTTGACCTAGAGTTTTACAAAAAGAGTATTGTCTATTCCCCCTCGAGCATAGTTTTGATCGATTAGAAACACCGTGAGCCTTTGATAAGTCGTAGTTGTACGACTATTTTATGTGTTAAAGCCCCGTCTCTTAGTGGTTGCCTGTACCTGTGTGTAGTTTTCATTCTCAGGTGCATTCGGAGACCACGGAAGGAATATCGGCTAAAGGGAGTCTGTTAGAAGATGTTTTGCGTCGAAGAAATGAAGTATGAAGTGCTTGAAGTTTGAGTCAGTGCAGAGCACTTACGTCTGAAGAATAAAAGCGCCCACGTCTGAAGAGTTTCGATAATTGTTCAGACCTCCGCGGCAGTTAAATCAAGAGACGTCCGCGGGTCCAGCTGGCAGTCGAATTTACTAATTTCAGATTTGTAATCTCGGGAAGAAAAAAACAGCAGAATTAAAAGAGACATTTTCTCGGGGAAGAAGAAGGAGAATTCGAGGAGGCTAGCTCTCAATTGGGAGAAGATAAAAGGTAGAAAATAGAAGAGAAGTGAATTAATCTTTGGCCGTGGAAGAAAAGTGGGGTTGGCTGAGCCAACTTCGGCAGTAGAAGAGACGAAAGAGTGTGGTACGTTTTTGGTGTGGATTTGAGACATATTTAGAGAAGAAAAAGTGAGAAGAAAGCTGGGAGGAGGATTCCGAAATTGAAGAAGCTTGGAGAAGGATACGTGCTGGATTCAAGTGTTGGAGTTGAGCTGCAGCTTGGTGGAGAAATCATCATTAGTAATTTCGTTTCATTCTATTCAAAAACTTGATGATGTATTCCCTTACGATGAGTAGCTAAACTCATATGTGTAGGCTAGAACTCGACATTGTGATGTTTTGACTTGAGACCTATATTGATTTATGTGTTTTGTGTCATATTACTATGCATTGTTTATGGAGTTGATTTTGCTAACATGAGTGGAACCCTAGCGGGGGAGCTTCTTTTTGTTTGTTGATTCCGATTGTCAAGTTTACTAGCAACCTAGCGGGGATAGCGAACTAGGACACGAGTAATATACCACTAGGATTAAACACCCTAGGACAACTTGTTTAAATCTTCATGCAACTCTAGCGAGTTAGGGCCTTGATTATCGCTAGCGCGAGATTAAGTACTAGAACAAGAACGGGGAGCATAACCTTAGCGGGGGAGCTCTAAATTGTAGAACTTTAGAAATCATAACGGATTTGTCAATGATTTGGTCTTGCATCATAGTCGAAGGTTCTAGCTTGCACTACTCTTTGATACTATATATTTGAATTTGTGTGACGATTGCTCTCTTGATAAGTGATCATTGTTGCTTCCTTTTATTTTCTAATTACTTATTTGACTTTTCCATTGTCACTTTCATACTTAGTGAACAGATTCTCATATCGATCTCTGTGGATACGACCCGACTTACCACTTGCTATTCGGAATTATAAAATATTATTTTTGACGGGTACAACGACACCTGTCAAATTTTGGCGCCGATGCCGGGGATTGGTAACGAAGAATCTCACTACGTATTTCTTTCTTCTAGTTTTATTTTACTGTCTTTTACTTTGTCACTTGATTATTTTCTGTTTAAGTAACAATGTCACAGAGAAGTGTTGAACATGATCAAGAAGAGCGAAGTAGTGTACTAGGAGATAACATGCAAGATCAGAGGCAAAGACTGCCCCCTGTTAATCAAAGAGTACCACCCCCCAGAAATCAGCAATTTGTGAATGAGTATGCTAGACGTCGTGCAGCTAGACACGAGGATTATGAGGATGAGTTGGATCGAGAATACCTCGGTGGAGGAAACCAATATGGACAGTTAGCGAGGCGTCGGGATTTAGGACGCACTATGAGAGGCGTTTGTGCGCCGTATATTGATGAGGCACCTTGGTGCATTAGGTTGGATGAGGACGCAGAAGATATCGAGATAAAGGGTGGGGTGATACACCACTTGCCCAAGTTTGGAGGAATGCTCGATGAGAACCCCCTAAGGCACTTGAAGGAATTTCATGGAGTTTGCATGTCCATGAAATCGGCATCGGTTCCAGAAAATATTTTTAAATTAAAGGCATTCCCTTTTTCTTTAGTAAGTCAAGCTAAATCTTGGTTGATGTCTTTGCCTTCAGGTTCGATTATTTCATGGGATCAAATGCAAAGGAAGTTCATGGACAAGTAATACTCCCATTCGAAGGCGGCTCAAACAAGAAAGGAGCTCTCTATGCTTAGACAAGGACGTGGAGAAACGTTGTTCGATTATTTGGAGAGGTTTAGGCAATTGGAAGAGAGTTGTCCGAATCATGGAATCCCACAAAGGATGTTGCTTGAATACTTCATGGATGGGATGATTCTAATGGAAAGAAGAATGCTAGATGCCTCCGCTCAAGGGTCTATCCTTGACATGTACCCCGAGGAGATGTGGGAGTTGATTGAGAGAGTTGCCGAGAGCACAAGGTATTTAGAAGAAACACATAAACCTGCACCAGTTGCTAACGTGAATGTAGATTCTGAATTGCAGGAACTGAAGAATATGATGGCTCAAATAGTGACGCAACAACCACAAAGCAATCAACAAGTGGAGTGTAAGGTAAACAAGTCCACTTTTAATTCAATGAATAATGATAACGCTGTTTTTCAGGAAAGAACAGAAGACGTGAACATAGTGGGCTACATGAACAAGGGAGATTTGCCACCAAGGAGGTATGATGGATACCAAGGCAACAACAAATGGCAGTGTAGGCAAAATGATGGTGGTTGGCAAAGGAACAACAATTACGATGTGGGGCAATCCTCGTACCCACAAAAGCCGCTGTACAAACCACCACACACCAAACAAGGAGACGAGGACCCGATCAAGGAATTGAGGGAGGAAATGAGAGGCATGTTCAAAGAACTCACTCAAAAGATGGGCCAACAAGCTGGAGACGTAAACGAGCTAAAGAAGCAAATGTCTCAAATTGCCAGCGCCGTGTACGAAAAGCGAGAAGACAAAGGGAAGCTGCCGTCGCAAACGATCCCCAACCCAAGGCAAAATGTGAGTGTGATTGTGATAAAGGACGTAGAGGAGATGAAGGCTGAAGGAAAGAAAAAAGAGCAAAATTTGGATTCAACATCAGTTAATTGGGCGGACGTCTCACCAATTAAATCGCGGACGCCTCAGCAATTACAAAATGAAGAGACCTTCGCGGATAATAATCAAGAGACGTGCGCGGAATTCCCAATAAGCAATTTCCAGATTTTGAATTCTAACCCTCTTGCGCCATCGCCATTTCCCATGCAGGTTATTGAGCGTCACGAAGCTATAAACAATGAGATTCAACGGAAGGGGTATGAGGACACGAGAACCAACGCACAAATGCAAGGATTGGAGCGAGAGCAACAAGGAGCGTTGCCCAATCGAACTAGAGACCCAGGTGCCTTCACGGTAACCTGTGGCATTGGTAACACGCTTATTCCCCACTGTTTGATTGATTTGGGAGCGTCAATTAATGTGATGCCTTATGACCTATACTGTTCATTGAAACTTGGACCGGTGAAATCGGCCAAGTTAACTATTGAGTTAGGCAACAAGTCATGTGTTCATCCCTATGGTTTGCTTGAGAATTTAACCTTGAATGTTGGAGAAGTTGTTGTGCCTGCAAAGTTTTATGTCTTGCAGATGGAGGACACCCAGACTAAGCAGTCGCTGACGGAGCCCACTGCACTGTCGTTAGGGTGCGATGTTCTCTGTGCAAAATAAATTTATATCTCCGCTACTCGTACTCTAATAGTGGGTAGTAAAGGGTAAGTAGGGGTCGAACCCAAGGGAATTGGTGGATTAGTTGTTCTTTAATGAAGCTTATGCATAAATTTAATGCGATTGGGGTTGAGTTTGAGTGTGCTTTGAGAACTGAAAGTAAATTACAACAGTTGATAATGGACTGTAAGGAAAGGATTCGGTTTAGGGGTTTCATATCATATCATCGTTCATCATTGACCTCTAATGATCATACTAAGTGTTCAAAAGTGTATCAAGGCCATTTCAAGCACTCGACTTGCCACACTGTCTAGCCCATTTCAAGGTCATAGAGCACTTGTTCTATTTAGACTAGCACCCCATTTCAAGGTATACTAGCCTATGTGCATCCATTTGATTGATCATTTCCGATCAATCCAAATGGTGTTTTAAAGAGGTCGAACTCCTCAGATAAGCTTTGCCATTTCAAGCATCCACTTATCCGAGTATGTTCACGAACCCCACGGAAGAGTTTTGCCATTTCAAGCATCCACTCAACCTTGGAAGTTCTAACCTAATATGTGGCACATAGAACAAGTTTTGAAACACTAAGTAGCATTAAGCATAGAGTCTAGAACGGTTTATGATATAAATACTCCCTCTACCGAATACAAGCTTTTAGCTACTTGTATTCATGTCAAGTAATACAAGCAAACCATGGCTTTGAACAAGGATACCGAAAAGGAGAATAACTTTAAAGTAAGAACAATATATACGGAAAGTAAAGGACAAGCCGTGGCTTTTGTACCTACAATAAGTGGAGGAGAGGAGCTCCTAAGCAAGATCCAAGCAAGGAAAAGTAGCTCCAAAATGAAGAACAAAATGTGTATTGAAAGTGAAGAGAAGAGGGTTAAGCCCTCTATCTCTCTAAAGACTTGTGGATTGTGGATGGGATGATTTACAAAGGCAGGGAGGGCTCTATTTATAGCCAAGGAGGAGCAATGGATGTGGAGGAGAAGCCACCACTTGTCACAAAATAGGAGGAGGCTTCAAAAGCCATCGGGGTGAGTCACCTCTCCCTTAGCCGCCGGCCACATGGAGGAGAAGGAGTGGCTTGTGGCTTTAGCCGCCGGCAACATGGAGGAAGGAGAGTGAGTTTGAGTTTTGTGAGTCTCATCCCAAAAAGCCATCGGTCCTTTCAGCTCCGGACTGACTCTGGTTGCTCTTCGGTTGGACTTGTTTTGAGTGATTCCACGTCAGGTTCTCGAAAGTCAGAATTTGGTCGTGACCTGGAATGACTCGTAATTCATTTTCAGCTTTAAAACTCCTCCTTAGCCTGTATTCTCTCTAGACTTTAAAATACCCTGTAGATAAATATCGAAACTAACAAGCAAAAGTTAAATAGACAAAGAGTCTAATTTGGTGGGTTTAACTGTGTTTATGATTCATACAATTATGGTCCATCAGATCACCCCACACTTTTAGTTGTTCGTCCCGAACAATGCTTTTTAAGGGCGGAACACAATCTAAGTAAAAACTTTTAAATATGAAAGTGAGACTATGGGACTGGATTTATCCTGATTCATGCATTACTTACTTATTACCAAACTAAACCGTGTAAATACTTAGAAGAAACTTGATACTTGTACCTTCGTGCCGAGATGCAAATTAATTCGGATGTTTCGGGAGATAGCCCTTTTCAGGCTCCTGGACTGCATTCTCGGGATCGACTCGCACTATATGGTTTCCGTGTAGCTTTCTCTAGCACGTGATTCGGTTCGGGTTTCACTGAGTTGAGCACTTTGATTTCTTTTTGGCGAGGGACAACTTCTGTAGTGAATCGGCCTTTGGCCTTTGATATTGAGTTGGAGTTTCTGCACTTTTGTTTGGTTAAAACCTTCACAATTTTGGCCTTTGGCCTTTGATTAGCTTCTTTGAGCTTTTACTTGTTTGTGACTTGCTAGTCCATTTTCTCAGCCTTTTTGGGAGGTCCAATCATCGCCCGCAAGCATATGGAAATACCTCCCCGCTCTTTCTCATCCTCGCCGTTTCGCGCGGGTCAAAATGAGGGTTGCTCATTTATTTTCCCGGCTATTCTGACTAGAGATAGGACGGTTTGATTCCCGTCCCGCCTCTTGCATAAACACTGCATGGCGGAGATGACTTCAATCTTTACTGAAACCCGAAGTGCAGCCTCCACTGACTTCGTAAACCATATAGTTAGATTCGATCCTTCGAGTGCTTGCCAAGCCTCTCTAGGGCAGTTTATGTCAACTCCACATCCCCTGTATATCTCAGCACAAAGGGAATCAGAAGTTAAATTCCAAGTTTTTAAACAGTTGAATTTTCACAAGGTATATGCATGAATTTAGATCTATCTTTTTCACATTCTCAAGTTCATATTGTCAAAAAGATAATATTAAGGGAAAAGGAAGAAAAAGCATGTTAACTATGTACACAAGCGGTTCTCACCCCACACTTTTGAAAGAAGGCGTGCCTTTCAGCACGTCTTAGTTCAAAAGTCATGCAAGCAAATATATACAGGAAAGGTGAGAATGAAAAAAAACTAAATGACAGAAATTAAATGACTGAAAGTAAGATAGGTGTCGGGTTACCTCCCGACCAGTGCATTTGTTTAACGTCGTTAGCTCGACAGTACCTCATTCCCGGATCATAAGGTTGGGTCCCATGGGCGTGTGAGGTCGAATTTCTTCTCGGCTGCCCTTTTTCTCCGAGAGGGTGAGGCTTCATTGACCATAGCTGCTGGTCTGATGAGTCGTGCTCGCTTGTTACTCCTTCCGGGTTTCCATTCTTTCGGCCCATGTCTTTGCCGCTTCTTCATGTTTGAATAGTTGGCACCTTTGCGAGTTTGGAAGTTTGGTTTTGTGCCATTAAATGTAGGCGACATTAAGCATGCGCCTCTGCCAATCCTCTTCATTGTGGCAGTGATGGATGGTTGTCTTGGAACGAGTGAGTTTTCAGGCGGTTTTCCTTGGCTTGTGATGAGTGAGAGTTCCTTTGTCGGCTTTTTTGGCTCATGCTCGTCCTCTAACTCCCCTTGCACCTCATCATTATTGATAATATGATCTTCGGTGGCTATGATCGGCCATACGGTCCGGGCGTTTCTCGACCAGCCCGTCCGTGAGGACCGGGGCTTCAGTTGGCTCGGTAGTTAGGACTGTGATTTCCTCGGATGGATTGGTGATAAGGACCGGGCCTGATTTGGGCAGTTCTTCTTCTAACTCCCAGGGATAATCTGAATGGAGCTCGGCAACCATGGGTTCTCATCCTCGTCATTCATATGGTCTCCGGGGGCAATCATACTGAGGTCCGGGTCTGTTTTGGGCAGTTCGGCACTGAGGTCTGGGTATGTCTCGGGCAACTCTTCAGTTAGGACCGAAATTGATTTGGGCAGTTTGGCAATGCGGTCCCAGATCAGTTGTGTAGCCGCCCAGAATTCCTCATTTTCGACCTCGTCTTGGTGTATCGGGGCACTCATTTGCTGGACGCTAGCTGCCAATTCTTCCTCCTTGTCCTTGAGTGGCTCGGCAATGTGGATCTGGGCTTCCTCGGGCATTTCGGAAATGTGTACCGGTACTGATTTGGGCAGCTTGTTAATGAGGTCCCAGAGCTGGTTTGATGCTTCTTTTTGAGCCACCCATGATTCGTCGCTTTCGACCTGGATTTGGTGTACCATGTTGGCCAATTGCTGGTTGCTAGATGCCAGCTCCGTTGTAACGTCCTCGAGTGGCTCGGCCTGATCTTCTCTTGGTCTTGACCTCGCGGCCAAATCGTTTATCAATTTCCAAAGCTCATTGATGGACCATAATTGTATGAATCATAAACACAGTTAAACCCACCAAATTAGACTGTTTGTCTATTTAACTTTTGCTTGTTAGTTCCGATATTTATCTACAGGGTATTTTGGAGTCTAGAGAGAATACAGGCTAAGGAGGAGTTTTTAAGCTGAAAAGATATTACGAGTCATTCCAAGGTCACAACCAGATTCCGACTGAAGAAATATCATGAACCTGACATGGAATCACTCAAAACAAGTCCAACCGAAGAGCAACCAGAGTCAGTCCGGAGCTGAAATGGACCGATGGCTTTGTGAAAAGATCACAAAAATCACAAAACCTCCTCCACCTTGCCTTGTGACCGGCGGCTTTGGGCAAAGTGATGAGTCATGGGGGGCGGCTACTCCCCCTCATGACCTCCAACCGGCGGCTAGATGAGATGATGACATCACCCGATGGCTTTTGAGCTCTTCCTCCCATTGTGTGACAAGTGTTGCCTCCTTATGGTCTCCCTTAGCCTATAAATACCAAGCCATTTCACTTGTAATCCATATCCTCATCCCACAATCCATACAACACTTATCTCTCTAGATTTTGGCACTTTTGTAAGCTTTGTTTGAAATCTATAATACTCCTGTTGGTTCTTGAGTATTCTAGTAGTCTTTGAGAATACTCCTGTTGGTTCTTGAGTATTCTCCTTTACTTACTGTCTTTCAAAAACCCTCGAGTACTTAGCTATGGTATCCACCTCTATGGATATTCGTAGCTAAACTCTTCATTCGGTTGAAGGGGTGTACTTGTATCATAAAATGTTTTAGGCTATACTCTTAGTGCCTCTTCTTTGTGTTCAAAACTTGTTCTATGTGTCATATATTAGGTCAGAACTTCCAAGGTTGAGTGGATGCTTGAAATGGCAAAACTCTTCCGTGGGGGTTCGTGAACATACTCGGGTAAGTGGATGCTTGAAATGGCAAAGTTTATCTGAGGAGTTCGACCTCTCTAAAACACCATTTGGTTTGATCGGAAATGATTGATCAAATGGATGCACATAGGCTAGTATACCTTGAAATGGGGTGCTAGTCTAAATAGAACAAGTGCTCTACGACCTTGAAATGGGCTAGACAGTGTGGCAAATCGAGCGCTTGAAATGGCCTTGATACACGTTTGATTACTTAGCAGGATCTCTAAAGGTCAATGATAAACATGCTATGATACAAGGCCCCCGAAACCGAATGCTTTCCTTAGATTAAAACACTACCTGCACTTACTTCCTTAGTATAAACTGCCCTTCCAACTGCTGACGTTCCGCAAGACTTGCCGATCACGCAACAACCGCTGTAAGTCTTCTTTTTACTTTCAGTATTTACTTTTATGTCATTTACTTTTCCGCACTAAAAACCAAAACCAACCAACCAATCACTTAGCTGTTAGTAGTAAAACCTCAATCAACCAAAAAACACGCTCCCCCGCTGTACGATCCCTCAAAGAACAACTTATCCCCCTAATTCCCTTGGGTTCGACCCCTACTTACCACTTGCTACCCAGTAGTGAAGTCGCGAGTAGCGGACTTATAAATTTATTTGTACATTTGCTCTGACGACAAGCAACTGTCAAATTGGCGCCGTTGCCGGGGAATTAGCCGTCGGATTAGTTGTTCTTTCCTTTCCCTTCTCGTTTCTTCATCACGCTACACACTATGTATGCATGGACAACACGATATCTTCCTCTGTTCGGAGGTACGGATGGAGAAGACCCAGTACAACATTGCCAAAACTTTCACCACATTTGCCGCCACATAAAACCTGAAAATGAAATGTTAGAGGAATTTAAGCTTAAATGCTTCAAATTCTCTTTAACTGATTTTGCGACGATTTGGTATTACACATCAACCGCTAGTCGTGCAGAATATTTTGTGGACCTTTGCGTCCCATTCCTGAAGGAATTCCCCCCCCATCCTTACGCCAAAAAACCCGTGAGAAGATCATGTGCCTGCAAAAATCCCGGGATGAGACTTTGGACGAATACTACACGAACTATGACACCATCGTCTCAAGCTGCCCGCACCATGGATTCACGAAGAAAGTTCTTCTTCAAAAATTTCTTCGTGGGATGAGGGCCGATGAGCTGACAAAGATTAACGAAGCAATGAGAAGATCAGCCGGGAACTTATCCATGGCAGACATGTGGAACCTCATAAATGACCTGGCCGCAGCCACAAAACGAATACCCCAAGCTGACAGAGGAATGCAGATAGAAGAGGCTGGTCCAGAGACTGATGAAGAAGATACTCCCGAGCCATCTGAAGAATCAGACATGGAAAGCATCGGAAGCAACGAGGAAAAATCCTCATGGGATCTCAAAGAGGTGCCAACAAGGGAAGAAGTCCAAAACACCACTGAAAACTATGTGATCCATGAAGAGGCTAATAGGAGGATGGGAAAAGGGCCTGAGCAGAACGACTCCTCGATGGAGCATGTTTTCGCCATAACTGGACAAGGCAGCCCTAAACACCAGAAAACCCAATTCAAGAAGCTAGTAGTAAAAGGTCCCTCACCTTCTCAGAGACGTTGGAAGGAGAAACTGGCAGAACCATGGGAACTGGACACAAGCCCATCATCCCCCAAAAACACAGGAAGAGTCAAAGCAAGAATCAAGGTTGGCGCAATAAAGAAGTACGACCTGAGCCACCCATGGGATCCAAACCAGTGATCCAGGAATGAGGTACTGTCGAGCCAACGACGTTAAACAAAGGCACTGGTCGGGAGGTAACCCGACACCTATCTTACTTTCAGTACTTTTATTTTCTGTCATTTAGTTTTTTCTCCAATAAATCGCTCTCACCCACTTGGTGCATAGAATGAAATGACTATTCAGGAATCGGTTATGGGTGCAACATCAAGCCAGTCAGGCCTATGCCAAGAGTTCAAAGCCCCTGCCGAACTCCCTCGATTATCCAGCCTCGAGCCATATCGTTCACTCGACACCTTAAAGGGAGTTCTGTTCTTCCCTTTTCCTTAATATCATTTCCTTCTCGTATAATACCTGCTTGCATGGCTTTTGAACTAAGTCATTTCGTAAAGAATGCCTTCGTTCAAAAGTGTGGGGTGAGAACCACCTGTGTACATTAGTTAAATAACATGTTTTTCTTTTTTAATATTATCTTTTTGAAAATATGAACTTGAGAATGTGAAAAAGATAGATCATAATTCATGCATTTACCTTGTGAAAATTCAACTGTTTAAAAACTTAGAATGTAACTTCTCATTTGTCCCTTTGTGCTGAGATAAACTAGGGATGTGGAGTTGATAGAAACTGCCCTAGAGGGGCTTGGCAAGCACTCAAAGGACTGAATTTCGCTATATGGTTTTCGAAGTCAGTGGAGGCTGCACTTCGGGTTTCAGAGAAGATTGAAGTCATCTCCGCCATGCAGTGTTTATGCAAGAGGCGGGACGGGAATCAAACCGTCCTATCTCTAGTCCTAATAGCCGGGAAAATAAATGAGCGACCCTCATTTTGACTCGCGCAAAACGGCAAGGATGAGAGAGAGCGGGGAGGTATTTCCATATGCTTGCGGGCGATGATTGGACCTCCCAAAAAGGCTTGAGAAAATGGACTAGCAAGCCACAAAAAGGCAAAAGCTCAAAGAAGCAAAAGCTCAAAGAAGCAAAAGCTCAAAGAGCTAATCAAAGGCCAAAGGCCAAAATTGTGAAGGTTTTAACCGAACAAAAGTGAAGAACTCAAAGAGTCAAATCAAAGGCCAAAGGCCGATTCACTACAAAAAAAAGGCTGTCCCTCGCCAAAAAGAAATCAAAAGGCTCAACTCAGTGAAACCTGAACCGAATCACGTGCTAGAGAAAACTACAAGGAAACCATATAGTGCAAGACGGTCCCGAGAATGCAGTCCAGGATCCTGAAAAGGGCTATCTCCCGAAACATCCGAATTAATTTGCATCTCGGCACGAAGGTACAAGTATCAAGTTTCTTCTATTTATTTACACGGTTTAATTTGGTGATAAGTAAGTAATGCATGAATTAGGATAAATCTAGTCCCACAGTCTAACCTTCATATTTTAAAAGCTTACTTAGATAGTGTGTGCCGCCCTTTAATAGCATTGTTCGGGACGAACAACTAAAAGTGTGGGGTGATCTGATGGACCATAATTGTATGAATCATAAACACAGTTAAACCCACCAAATTAGACTGTTTGTCTATTTAACTTTTGCTTGTTAGTACCGATATTTGTCTACAGGGTATTTTGGAGTCTAGAGAGAATACATGCTAAGGAGGAGTTTTTAAGCTGAAAAGATATTACGAGTCATTCCAAGGTCACAACCAGATTTCGACTGAAGAAATATCATGAACCTGACATGGAATCACTCAAAACAAGTCCAACCGAAGAGCAACCAGAGTCAGTCCGGAGCTGAAATGGACCGATGGCTTTGTGAAAAGATCACAAAAATCACAAAACCTCCTCCACCTTGCCTTGTGACCGGCGGCTTTGGGCAAAGTGATGTGTCATGGGGGGCGGCTCCTCCCCCTCATGACCTCCAACCGGCGGCTAGATGAGATGATGACATCACCCGATGGCTTTTGAGCTCTTCCTCCCATTGTGTGACAAGTGTTGCCTCCTTATGGTCTCCCTTAGCCTATAAATACCAAGCCATTTCACTTGTAATCCATATCCTCATCCCACAATCCATACAACACTTATCTCTCTAGATTTTGGCACTTTTGTAAGCTTTGTTTGAAATCTATAATACTCCTGTTGGTTCTTGAGTATTCTAGTAGTCTTTGAGAATACTCCTGTTGGTTCTTGAGTATTCTCCTTTACTTACTGTCTTTCAAAAACCCTCGAGTACTTAGCTATGGTATCCACCTCTATGGATATTCATAGCTAAACTCTTCATTCGGTTGAAGGGGTGTACTTGTATCATAAAATGTTTTAGGCTATACTCTTAGTGCCTCTTCTTTGTGTTCCAAACTTGTTCTATGTGCCATATATTAGGTCAGAACTTCCAAGGTTGAGTGGATGCTTGAAATGGCAAAACTCTTCCGTGGGGGTTCGTGAACATACTCGGGTAAGTGGATGCTTGATATGGCAAAGCTTATCTGAGGAGTTCGACCTCTCTAAAACACCATTTGGTTTGATCGGAAATGATTGATCAAATGGATGCACATAGGCTAGTATACCTTGAAATGGGGTGCTAGTCTAAATAGAACAAGTGCTCTACGACCTTGAAATGGGCTAGACAGTGTGGCAAATCGAGCGCTTGAAATGGCCTTGATACACGTTTGAATACTTAGCAGGATCACAAAAGGTCAATGATAAACATGCTATGATACAAGGCCCCCGAAACCGAATGCTTTCCTTAGATTAAAACACTACCTGCACTTACTTCCTTAGTATAAACTGCCCTTTCAACTGCTGACGTTCCGCAAGACTTGCCGATCACGCAACAACCGCTGTAAGTCTTCTTTTTACTTTCAGTATTTACTTTTATGTCATTTACTTTTCCGCACTAAAAACCAAAACCAACCAACCAATCACTTAGCTGTTAGTAGTAAAACCTCAATCAACCAAAAAACACGCTCCCCCGCTGTACGATCCCTCAAAGAACAACTTATCCCCCTAATTCCCTTGGGTTCGACCCCTACTTACCACTTGCTACCCAGTAGTGAAGTCCCGAGTAGCGGACTTATAAATTTATTTGTACATTTGCTCTGACGACAAGCATCTGTCACTCATCCATGTTTAAGTTATTTACCGAGCCTCCTGCCGCGTCATTAAGCCAATTCCACTCATATGGCATCATCCCATCGAGAAACCTTTGAAGAAGATCTGAGTTGCTGAATCCATGGTGCGGGCAGCTCGTTATAATGGAATCGAAGTACCATAAGTAGTCGTCCAAAGTTTCGTCCCGGGATTGCTTTAGGTTGTTGATCTTCTCGCGGATTTCAAGTTCGAAGGATGGTGGGAAAAACTTCTCATTGTTCCAAGGCTCGCATCCGTAGTAGAAAGACTTTGTGAACTGCATGACAGAACTAAAGCAAAAGAAAAACAAATAGAACAACTATTCTGATTTCTAATTCCAATTCCCCGGCAACGGCGCCAATTTTGTCGGAGCCCACTGCACTGTCGTTAGGGTGCGATGTTCTCTGTGCAAAATAAATTTATATCTCCGCTACTCGTACTCTACTAGTGGGTAGTAAAGGGTAAGTAGGGGTCGAACCCAAGGGAATTGGTGGATTAGTTGTTCTTTAATGAAGCTTATGCATAAATTTAATGCGATTGGGGTTGGGTTTGAGTGTGCTTTGAGAACTGAAAGTAAATTACAAAAGTTGATAATGGACTGTAAGGAAAGGATTCGGTTTAGGGGTTTCATATCATATCATCGTTCATCATTGACCTCTAATGATCATACTAAGTGTTCAAAAGTGTATCAAGGCCATTTCAAGCACTCGACTTGCCACACTGTCTAGCCCATTTCAAGGTCATAGAGCACTTGTTCTATTTAGACTAGCACCCCATTTCAAGGTATACTAGCCTATGTGCATCCATTTGATTGATCATTTCCGATCAATCCAAATGGTGTTTTAAAGAGGTCGAACTCCTCAGATAAGCTTTGCCATTTCAAGCATCCACTTACCCGAGTATGTTCACGAACCCCACGGAAGAGTTTTGCCATTTCAAGCATCCACTCAACCTTGGAAGTTCTAACCTAATATGTGGCACATAGAACAAGTTTTGAAACACTAAGTAGCATTAAGCATAGAGTCTAGAACGGTTTATGATATAAATACTCCCTCTACCGAATACAAGCTTTTAGCTACTTGTATTCATGTCAAGGAATACAAGCAAACCATGGCTTTGAACAAGGATACCGGAAAGGAGAATAACTTTAAAGTAAGAACAATATATACGGAAAGTAAAGGACAAGCCGTGGCTTTTGTACCTACAATAAGTGGAGGAGAGGAGCTCCTAAGCAAGATCCAAGCAAGGAAAAGTAGCTCCAAAATGAAGAACAAAATGTGTATTGAAAGTGAAGAGAAGAGGGTTAAGCCCTCTATCTCTCTAAAGACTTGTGGATTGTGGATGGGATGATTTACAAAGGCAAGGGAGGGCTCGATTTATAGCCAAGGAGGAGCAATGGATGTGGAGGAGAAGCCACCACTTGTCACAAAATGGGAGGAGGCTTCAAAAGCCATCGGGGTGAGTCACCTCTCCCTTAGCCGCCGGCCACATGGAGGAGAAGGAGTGGCTTGTGGCTTTAGCCGCCGGCCACATGGAGGAAGGAGAGTGAGTTTGAGTTTTGTGAGTCTCATCCCAAAAAGACATCGGTCCTTTCAGCTCCGGACTGACTCTGGTTGCTCTTCGGTTGGACTTGTTTTGACTGATTCCACGTCAGGTTCTCGAAAGTCAGAATTTGGTCGTGACCTGGAATGACTCGTAATTCATTTTCAGCTTTAAAACTCCTCCTTAGCCTGTATTCTCTCTAGACTTTAAAATACCCTGTAGATAAATATCGGAACTAACAAGCAAAAGTTAAATAGACAAGGAGTCTAATTTGGTGGGTTTAACTGTGTTTATGATTCATACAATTATGGTCCATCAGTCGCCAACACTCATTCTAGGACGACCTACCTTGTTTGCGACGAAGGCGAAGATTGATGTCACTGAGGGTATTATAATGCTCAAATATGGTGGCAAGATGGCTGAGTTTCGTGTCTTTGAGGATGACCACCAGCCTTGTGCGGGGAAACCACCTGAGATATCTGGTAAAACTTATTTTAATAATATAACTGCTGAATCGTTACGTTTGATTCAGGGTGTCAGTGAGCAGCTGAAGGTATCAGGGAAAACACGCCCACCAGATGAAAAGCGAGTAAAGAAACAAAAGTGTGGGGTGGGTGCGCAAAAGTGAAGGACACCTACAGAAAAGAACTTGAGATCGAAGCCACCTGATGGCGGGAAGAGCATTGAGAAACGATTAACTTGTGGAAGTGCTGAGGAGAGGAGCACGATGAGCGGTAAGTTTGACTTGGAGCAGCCTTGGGATCCTAACTTGTGATCCCGTAGAGGTAACGTCCAGTCGAGGACATAAAACAAAGGCGCTTACCGGGAGGCAACCCGGTGTGTTTTTACTTTACACATGTTAGGAGTAGATTAATTAGTGGAATTGGTACCTTGATAATGCGCCCCGAGTGCATTTTTGTTTCTGGTGGTTTCAGGTGATTGAATGAAGAAAGGAATTCAGCATCAGTGGATTGGGCACACGTCTGAACAATTAAATCGCGGACGCCTATATAATTATGTTAAATCATCAGACCTCCGCGGAATTAAATGATGAAGACGTCCGCGGTACATCGCAGAGTTTAAATCGGGCTCGTTTTCCAGATCTGGGTGTTTCGGCAGACTATTAGGGGAGTACCAGTTCCCCCATTGTTCTTTTATTTTTATTTGAGTCTGTTTTGTTTGTCCATCTTATCTCTTGAGTTGTACCATGAGGACACGGGTCAATTTAAGTGTGGGGTGGGATGTTATGTGCCTTGATGAACTCGTGACGAACTGATGATGTACTGCTATGCTTTTCTCCTATGTCGAAATCTTATTTCCAGCTTTGTATGACTATTGTGCTCATTTGACTAAGAATGCGAAATTTCAAAAAAAATTCGATGCTTTGTTCTTGTGAGTTGTGATATGCAGGGATGTGGAGTTGACCGAAATGTCCTAGAATGGTACGGCAAGTTGCAGGAAGTTCTGAGTTTTGGTTCTGATGATTGGGAAAAGCGGTGGAGGTTGACGCTTCACTAGCCTAGTCCTGAGAGTAGCTCCGTCACCGAGTTATACAAGTTTATTCATGCGTTCTGACAGAGCACACTACACTGTCGTTAAGGTGCAATGTTCTCTGTACAAATAAATTTATATTTTCCGCTACTCGCGACTACACTACTGGGTAGTATGTGGTAAGTAGGGGTCGAACCCAAGGGAGTCAGTGTGGATTAGTTGTTCTTTAATGAAGCTTATGCAGAAATTAAATGCGATTGGGGTTGAGTTTGAGTGTGATTTGAGAACTGGAAGTTAATTACAATAATAGACTGTAAGGAAAGGATTCGGTTTTAGGGGCCTTGTATCATATTTGTTTATCATTGACCGCTAATGATCATACCAAGTGTTCGAAGATGAATCGAGGCTATTCCTAGCACAAGACTTGCAACATCGCGTAGAAGACTTGAAATGATCATGCTAAATGTTCAAAGATGAATCGAGGCTATTCCTAGCACAAGACTTGCAACATCGTTTAAAACCCTTGTTCTATTTAGACTAATTCCTCCTTTCGAAGTATCTTAGCCTTATGTGCATCCATTTGAATTCTTTGGTCCAGTTTCCAAATGGTTTTTAAGATAAGCCGAACTCCTCGGACAAGCTTGCCCATTTGGTCTCCTTGGTCCGGTTACAAATGGTCCACTTACCCGAGTATGATCACGAACCCCCACGGAAGAGCTTTGCCCGTTAAAGCGTCCACTCAACCTTGGAGATTCTGACTTGATATATGGCACATAGAACAAGTTTTGAACATAAAGGTGTACTAAGAGTAAGATCTAAAACATTTATAATACAAGTACACCCCTGCGACCGAGTACAAGCTTTTAGCTACTAGTATTCATGTTAAGGAATACAAGCAAACTAATGCCTTGCACAAGGGTACCGAATAATAAAATAACTTTACAGTAAAAACAAATAATACTGAAAGTAATTTTATACCTTACAATAAGCGGAGGAGAGGAGCTCCTAGGTAAGATCCAAGCACCAAAAGTAGCTCCAAAATGAAGAACAATATTTATTGAAAGTAAAGAGAAGAGGGTTAAGCCCTCTATCTCTCTAAAACATTTGTGAAGTGTGTATGGATGATACAAATGAGAGGGGATGGGTATGTATTTATAGGCTAAGGGAGGAGAAATGGGTGGTGGAGATGAGGGGCAAGTGTCTTTGATCCAATGGAGGAGGAGGAGGAGCAAGGAGGAGCCGCCGGTTGCCGGTTGCCATGGAGGGAGGAGCTCCTCCCTTGGCTACCTCCAAGCATGGTGGCCGGTCACCTTGGTCCATGCTTTCATTTGATAGTTGATTTCGAATGGCCAAGTGATTCTAAGACAAATGGTCGAGCCAGTTTTTCCAAATTCCATGTTTTGGTCGAGCAACTTGGTTTTGGTGCCTATGCGCGCGGGGCCTTTACTATGGAATTGGGCCAATCTGCCAATCTGCTCGAGCGTTTTGTCTGGGAAGCGAGATTGTCCGACTTGTTGGGCATTCCAAACATCTTGGTCGAGCCAGATTTTCCAGATGCATCGGTCGGGTCGAGCGACTTGGTTTGGGTGCCTAAGCGCGCCGGGCCTTTGCCTTGGAATTGAGCTAACTGCCAATCTGCTCGAGCATTCTCCTTGGTTTTCCGACATTGTCCACTTTATTTTTCATTTGGAATATTTTGGTCGAGGCGGAATTGTCAGATGAGATGGTTTGCTCGGGCAACTTGAATTGAGTGTTTGGTCAGCTCGGCGGAGGGCCTGGAACTGCTTCAACCGGTCGGGTGGTTTCTGCGGCATTTTCCCACCCGGTCGGTTGAGTCTTCAATGCAAATTCCTCTTCGGTTTGATTTGTTTGGAGTGATTCCATGTCAGGATCCTTGAGATTTCTTCAGACAGCGTCTGATCTTGACCTTGGAACAACTCTCAATATCTTTTCAGCGTAAAATCCTCTCCTTAGCGTGTTTTCTCTCTAAGCGCCAAATTACCCTGTAGAAATATATCGGGACTAACAAGTAGAAGTTAAATAAACAACAGTCTAATTAAGGGGGTTTTACGGTGTTTATGATTCGTATAATTTGGGTCCATCACGTTCGCAGTGGTGGTGAGACAGAGAAAACAAACTGTCCATCTCTAGTCGGAGTAGCTGGGAATGGGTGGGTAACCCCTACCTTGCCTCATGCAGAAAGGACGAGGATGAGAAAAGAGCGGGATGCACTCCTATGCTGTTATCCGGAGGCTATGATTGGAGTGGTTCAAGGGCGCAAACGATTATGTGGACAAGAAACAAATTCAAAAGCCAAAGGCAAAGGCAAACCATCAAGTAAGAAGAAAATCAAAATCTGATTGATTCAAGCAAGATGTGTCGTTTATCAAAGTCCATACAACTAAAGGAATTCAAGACTCAACGGTATGAAAGCGGTGAATTAATCATGTGTCAGAGAAAGCCGCCAACTCAATCAAAAGACCAGAACTCAGAAAAGAAAGCAGTGTCCGTGGTACATATAGGGGACTATCTCCCAATCATCCAAGGTCATTTGGATTTCAACTCACGAGGTAACAAGTATCGAAAAATCTATCTATACTCGCATTGTTAGAATCTTAAGCATGATAAGATAATTGGCTGGATTTGGGATTGAGATGTAAGGATGGGCATGACTAGTATGTTGTAAATTCTTTCTATGGTTTTGCTCTTGTTCGGGACGAACAAGTTCAAGTGTGGGGTAGTTTGATAAGTCGTAATTGTACGACTATTTTATGTGTTAAAGCCCCGTCTCTTAGTGGTTGCCTGTATATTATTTCACTACATGTGTGTAGTTTTCATTCTCAGGTGCATTCGGAGACCACGGAAGGAATATCGGCTAAAGGGAGTCTGTTAGAAGATGTTTTGCGTCGAAGAAATGAAGTATGAAGTGCTTGAAGTTTGAGTCAGTGCAGAGCACTTACGTCTGAAGAATAAAAGCGCCCACGTCTGAAGAGTTTCGATAATTGTTCAGACCTCTGCGGCAGTTAAATCAAGAGACGTCCGCGGGTCCAGCTGGCAGTCGAATTTACTAATTTTGGATTTGTAATCTCCGGAAGAAAAAAACAGCAGAATTAAAAGACACATTTTCTCGGGGAAGAAGAAGGAGAATTCGAGGAGGCTAGCTCTCAATTGGGAGAAGATAAAAGGTAGAAAATAGAAGAGAAGTGAATTAATCTTTGGCCGTGGAAGAAAAGTGGGGTTGGCTGAGCCAACTTCGGCAGTAGAAGAGACGAAAGAGTGTGTTACGTTTTTGGTGTGGATTTGAGACATATTTAGAGAAGAAAAAGTGAGAAGAAAGCTGGGAGGAGGATTCCGAAATTGAAGAAGCTTGGAGAAGGATACGTGCTGGATTCAAGTGTTGGAGTTGAGCTGCAGCTTGGTGGAGAAATCATCATTAGTAATTTCATTTCATTCTATTCAAAAACTTGATGATGTATTCCCTTACGATGAGTAGCTAAACTCATATGTGTAGGCTAGAACTCGACATTGTGATGTTTTGACTTGAGACCTATATTGATTTCTGTGTTTTGTGTCATATTACTATGCATTGTTTATGGAGTTGATTTTGCTAACATGAGTGGAACCCTAGCGGGGGAGCTTCTGTTTGTTTGTTGATTCCGATTGTCAAGTTTACTAGCAACCTAGCGGGGATAGCGAACTAGGACACGGGTAATATACCACTAGGATTAAACACCCTAGGACAACTTGTTTAAATCTTCATGCAACTCTAGCGAGTTAGGGCCTTGATTATCGCTAGCGCGAGATTAAATACTAGAACAAGAACGGGGAGCATAACCTTAGCGGGGGAGCTCTAAGTTGTAGAACTTTAGAAATGAAAACGGATTTGTCAATGATTTGGTCTTGCATCACAGTCGAAGGTTCTAGCTTGCACTACTCTTTGATATTATATACTTGAATTTGTGTGACGATTGCTCTCTTGATAAGTGATCATTGTTGCTTGCTTTTATTTTCTATTTACTTATTTGACTTTTCCATTGTCACTTTCATACTTAGTGAACAGATTCTCATATCGATCTCTGTGGATACGACCCGACTTATCACTTGCTAGTCGGAATTATAAAATATTATTTTTGACGGGTACATCGACACCCGTCAACCTTTCGTACCACACTCTAGACGTCTGTTTTAATCCATACAAGACCTTCTTGAGTCGATACACATGGTCAGGATGATGAGGGTCTTCAAATCCTTTGGGTTGAGCCTTTTTCAGTGGGTAACCAATTCGTAAAAGCACTCTTGACATTTATCTGATAGAGCTTAAACTTGAGATGACAAGCAAGGGTAAGTAGTATCTGAATAAGCTCCAATCGAGCCAATGGAGCAAAGGTCACATCAAAGTCAACCCCTTCGATCTGTGTAAATCCTTGAGCAACTAGTCTTGCCTTATTCCTGGTAATATTACCTTGTTCATAGAACTTGTTCTTGAATATCCATTTTGTTCCTATATCATTGGCTCCATCTGGACGTAGAAAGACCACATACATCATTCCTCCGGAATTCTCCAAGTTCTTCTTGCATCGACTTCACCCAAAACTCATCATTTATGGCTTCGTTGACATTCTTTTGTTCCACACAAGATAAGAAGCAAGAGCTAGCCACTGATCATATCACAATAATTTACAATAGAGTTACATTGAATTTTTTTTCCTTCAGTATTCTCGTAATTAATAGAAGAGATAGGATGATTCTTCTGGATCCTTCGAGAAGGTTGCAGAGCAGAAGCAGGAGTGCTTGGTGGATCTTGAGTAGTGACATCTTTTTTTAAGGAAGTCACAAATTCATCATCAAATGAGTCGGACACTATATCTTGCACATCTTCCTGCACTTCCTGTGTGCGAGAGTTTTTTCAGGTTGGATCACTGCCACATCTTCATCATCACCTTGTACTGAGCGTTTATCTTATACATCCTTGACAGTGACATTTATAGATTTCATAACAGCTCCAGTGCGCTTGTTGAAGATACGGTATGCACGACTGTTTGTTGAGTACACCGAAAGCTTCCCTCATCGCTATTGGGATCAAGCTTTTGCCTGTATTCTCGATCATTGAGGATGTAGCACACACTTCCAAAAGGTGTGAAAATACTTTACCGTAGGCTTCTTCCCTTTGCACAATTTATAGCAAGTCTTCTTAGTCCCTGAGCGGATGGTAACTCTGCTGATGATGTAGCATGTTGTATTCATGACTTCAGAGGAAGTTCCTTGGCATAAATCATCACTCGTGCCATTTGTTGGATGGTCCTGTTCTTGCGCTCAACAACTCCATTCTGCTGAGGTGTAATAGGAGATGAGAACTGATAAGCATTGCCATGGTTGTCACAAAAAGTAGCAAAAGCACTGTTCTCAAACTCTCTTCCGTGATCACTTTATACTGCTAATAGATGTTCTCCTTTGTCTCTTTCTCTTTGAAGTCGTGTGCATAGTTGAACAAAGGCTTGTACATCATCTGCTTTCTCTCGTAAAAATTAACTTAAGAGAATCGTGAGTAATCATCAACGCATACGAGCACATACCTCTTTCCACCAATGCTTTCCACTTGCATAGGCCCTTATCAGATCCATGTAGAGAAGCTCAAGAGTTCTTTTAGTGTTGATCTGGCTTAGCCCTTCTATAAAGGCTTTCTTCAAAGTATTCAAATTTAGATGTCCCATACGCTTGTGACATGGATTCATCTCATCAGTCATGCTAAGCGCGCATGTTTTGCAAGATATTGTTCTACCAATCTCCAGTAGGTAGCAGTTGTTTGACGATCTGTTGCCTTCCATCACACATTCTCCATTCCAATTGAGGACTTGATAGGAATCATGAGTGAACTTCACATGATGATCTCCATCACACATGTGACTGATACTGATAAGGTTTATCTTCACCCCTTTAACAAGTAGCACATTCTCAAGTTGTGGTAAACCTTGGACCATCAATATGTCTTTACTAATCACCTTGTCCTTCTCTCTATCACCAACTGTCACTAACTAATTCTTGCAAGCTTTAATATCAACGAGGCAGCCTGGATCTTTTGCCATGTGACCGGAACAACCACTATCAAAGTACCATCCCCCATTCTTCATGTGACTCTTCGAGCTATAGGCAACAAGGTACACTTCCTGCTTCATTTTCACTCTCAATTCCTTCAACATACGCGAGGCGAGTTTCTCTTTCATCTTGCTGAGATTAGCAAGGAACGCAAACTAACGTCGCTTGATGTGTCTCTTTTTGTTGCGGTAGTAGCATATTCGCTCCTTCTTTCTCCACTCTCCTTTTGTCTCACCTTGGCGCTTGTTGATGATCGATGAGATCATTGTAAACTTGTCTTTCCGCCTTGACAAAGTTAGTCTTTCCTGGAGAACTTTCACTTGTGAATCCAAGTCCCTGACGGCTCTACCCACCCTCTGAGACGTGAGAATAGAGTCAAGATTGGTTGAGCCTGAATTTAGCATCTTCAACAACTTCTTGAAATTGCTCAGTTCTTTAGCGACTCCATCATGTTTAGGTTTATTACTTTCACCCACTTCTTGTGAAGAATCGTATAATTTTTTATAAGGTATTCATCTGTGATATCTTCATCATCACTGTTGTTGTAGTAGTCAGCAGGCTGTTTCGATAACGTCCTTGCACATGTTATGTCAGCTCTTCACTCCTTTGACCCGACATACTAGTGAGTTGTTTCAAACTAAGCTTCATTTTCGGTTCTGAAAATTGAATAAGGATTGTTGACCTTGATCAGGACCTCTCCATGTGACCTTTTTCATCAACTTTCTAAAGTTCTTAGCCAACATAACAAGTTGTTCGGCCATATCCTCCTCGTTCTCCTGATCATCAGCGACCTCGGTTTTTAGGCCAACACTTCTGACCTTCTTTTTTCGTAACTCATCTTCTTGAACATATTCTTGAAAAGTTCATTTGAACTACGCCTCAGCAAATGGCCCTTCTAAAGCCCTGCAGCTCGACCCGACCCAAGCTTTGGGCCAAAATAAGCCCAGCCTGATATATTTAAGTAAGGGCTAGGGTCCAGCAATTGAAACCCGAACTGAGGCCCGACCTAACTAAACCCTCCTGATGTGGTATATAAACATCATATTCTACGAAAACTAAAACCTACACTAATCTCACCACACAACACCTATGTGTCTTAAACTCTCACTATCCACGCTTACGGCTCACATCCACACCGACTGCAATCCATGATCTAAATCTCACTTCTTCCGTCTCTACCATTGTCATATGGTTAGTAATCCTCTCGTATCTGACTATCAGTTCCTTTTTGTCTTATCGTTCCACGTTTGTTGTTGAATGAGTTTTTTTCGTTTCTCTTTTTCTTGTATCCGTTTTTTAAGTCCACTGCACAATTAGATGAACGGATATGTACAGATCCGTCAATATGTGTGCAGATCTGTTCATATTTATTTTGGATCTATTCAGATCTGCACCAAATTATATATTTTTCCAACTATTTCGGTCACTGGTCGCTTACTTGTTCAGATCTGTTTTGATATGTGCAACGCCGCATAGATCTGTTATATTTGTTTCAATAGGTTCACATCTCTATTTTAATTTGTTTGCTATTTTTCTTATACCTATTTTGAATCCGGCACTTAGATCTTCTTATATAGATACATTGTAGAAACAATACTATCGAATTTATGTTTAATGTTTGATTTCTGAGCAGGTATCGTGAAGTACTCCAACTGCATAACTATTTTATTTTATTTAGTATGTCTTTAGAAAGTGTGAGATGACTCCAATCTAGTGAATCAGATATTTCATATTTGTGATAAGCATTCTCTATCCAAATAGTAAACCCACTACCAACAGTAAAAAGCAAACAGTAAATCCCACTATCACACCTTTAAATCTCAACCATTAGATCAATATCATCAATGACCAAGATCATGCCTTACTGCCTCATTCTTATAACCCTGCCTCAACCGAGTGATCCCATATATATATATTTATACCTGCAACGTAAAGTGTTTGAGTTTTAGATTTTTCTATCATATGAGTATTAATAGCTAGAAAATTTATAATCTTTTCATTTCATTTCAGATTACACAAGAAATATGAAGGCTGTTTGCTGAGTATTTGAAGTATATCAAACTCCTTGATAGCCTCGCCTCGACCCTTGCCTCTGCACTGCCTCAACACCTTGCTGCCTTCTTTGATGCATTGTGAACAATGCTGCGAAGTTAACTGTATTACTAATTCTGTAGTAGTTGCAATCTTTGTATATATAGTCTGTAGTTTTTGTTAGTCTAAATCACCATAGATTGATATTTCATGCTTGAAGCACATAATAACAACGAATTTTATTGATTTTTTTATGGTGATGGGCCTCGAATAGATAAGACCCAAATTTGTTAGGTCCCTTTTCAGCCTTAGGGCTATGATTATTTAGCTGTATCCGGCCAGACCCAGCCCGATAAACAGTAATGGGCCATCTCATTTGTAGTCCTAACCGGCCCGAACCCGAATATTATAGGATCGGATTAGCCCGACCAGGCGCATTGCTGAGGCCTAATTTGAACTAGCAAACTCAGATGTTGTTAAATTCTTAAACACATTGAGAAAGAGAGAAATATGTCAATATGTGGTACTTGGGTCAATAGAAAAAAGCCATTTACACCAGAAACATATACTTGGAAAAATAATACTTCACAAATTTCAATCTGTACGATTTCTTGTTACCAGTCCCAGCCATTGCCAGAGCCATAGAGAATAAGACCATCACACCAGCCAAAAATAGATTTGCACAAAAAACCATTCACAAAATTCAATCTTTACGACTTTGTTTTCACAATCCCACACCTTTCCAGTAGACTGGAACCAACACACGAACGGTCATTATGCATCACTTTTTTTATTATTATCAATCTTTCTTTAGGTCCCTAGGATGGCAAAGTGTTTGGAGCAACTTTGCAATGAAGAGCCGGAATCCACCTTCTGTTTCTGGGGATGGTTCTTTCTTGAGATGAACTGTTTGGACAAGGGCCTCAAATTCTTCTTTTGCTCGCTGAAGAACGTTTGGAGCTTTGACTGCATCAATAGGAGTATCTGCATCAATGTCATTGCTTGTTCCATGTGTTTCTTTCTTGATAGGTTCTGATGTTTTCTCCTCAGCATTTGAATCAGCTGCAATAACAAAGTCATGTTGTCAATATCAATGAATTAGAGTTGCAAAAAAAAAACTACTTAATGATTTATCATTTTCATTAACGCTCTTACAATATCCAACAGAACTTATGATTTGCTGATAATCCAACACTGACTGATGAAATATAAAGGCTGAAACACTTCTAAGACGCACAATCAAAGAGCCATCCCGAAAAGTATAGGTACATAGGGAGCAGACCCAATGGAAATGGTGGGCCCAACTCAAAACACCCAGCACATGCTTAATTATATTTAGATTTTAGTGTATCGGGGGGCGTTCAATTGAGGACGGGTCTTATGGTGAGGGTGTAGGGACTAATCTGGGCCATTGGATGAGGTTCATCCAATGATCCACAAGCTGCCACGTGTCACATGTGGTAGTGGATTTTACTGTTTGCTTTTTGGTAGTGGGATTTTACTATTTGCTTTATTGGATTTTGGGTACTTGGACACGTAGTGCACCCACAAAGCACGGGGGGTTAGATGGATGATGATCTAATGGATGAGATTTGTCCCTACGTCCTTACCAAATTTGGGTGTCCTCATTTGAACACTCCTCTTAGTGTATCAGTTAAAACTTCAAGAAGTCATAGCCATTTCAACACCTCTATTGACTCACCGCCATGATACAAGCTATATATCAGATAACTAGATCACATTTGAAAATATTTGTTTGCGATCAGATAATTAGATCACAATTCAATTAATTGTGATCTAATGTGAATTGTATCAGGCGGATTATGATATAATTATCTAATTATTTGATAATAAGATCATAATCCGCCTGAGACTCTTTCAATTGAATAGTCGCAGTCTCATGCTTTGAACTCAATTGACAACATAACTAGATCTTCCATAAAAAGAAACGGTAAGAGAAAGGATCATATGATGTCAAAATGGGAAATTAACTCATATTATTCATTAATCCTTTATCATAGCTTTCAACTAATTAACAACCCAAATACATCATTGCGCATAACAGTAATTACCTAGTATGTGACCACTGCACTAGGCTAGGTGCTTGCAGCACTATAGTTCATAGAACATGTTATTTAGATACTCATAGATAATAATTGCACAAAATGAATAAACTAGTCATTGAGAATTCAGAGAGTTTTTTGAAGTTCAAAACAAAAATGATTTATATTATGTAAGTAATTTGACTATTAGAGTGGGTGCAACGTATCAAAAGGACTTGTCGGAACAAACATGCAGATATAAAGCAACTAAAGTCATATTAATGGCAAGTACCAATGTGACCACTGCACTAGGCTAGGTGCTTGCAGGACTATAGTTCATAGAACATGTTATTTAGATACTCATAGATAATAATTGCACAAAATGAATAAACTAGTCATTGAGAATTCAAAGAGTTTTTTGAAGTTCAAATCAAAAATGATTTATATTATGTAAGTAATTTGACTATTAGAGTGGGTGCAACGTATCAAAAGGACTTGTCGGAACAAACATGCAGATATAAAGCAACTAAAGTCATATTAATGGCAAGTACCAATGTGCAAAACCAAAATTTTCCAGCATGTCCAATAAGGTTATATCAACAAAGCATGTCCAATTTTCCAGTGCATAAAGTTGAAAGAGTGGAAGAGCTTCGGCCTATAAGTCTTTGCAATGTCATCATGAAGATCATTACCAAAGTCTTGGCAAACAGAATGAAGACCATTCTTCCTAATATTATTTCGCCAAGTCAGAGTGCTTTTATTCAGGGGAGGCTCATCACAGACAACATTATAGTTGCCCATGAAGTTGCTCATTTTATTAAAGGGAGAAATTCTCAGAAGACTGGCTTCTTGTCGCTAAAGCTGGACTTAAGTAAAGCCTACGACAGAGTTGATTGGCGCTTCTTAAAGGAAATAATGTTGAAGATGGGCTTTGCAGAGGCATGGGTTAACAAGATTATGCTGTGTATATCCACAGTTTCCTATAAGATCAGAATTAATGACAGCATATCGGAGGCTATCTTCCCGAAGCGGGGCCTAAGGCAAGGAGACCCGATCTCTCCTTACTTGTTTGTTATCTGCACAGAGTGGCTAACTCATGCAATCAATAACCAGCAAAGGCAAGGCATCATAGAAGGAGTCAGAATTTGTAAGGATGCGCCAACAATTACTCATCTAATGTTTGCGGACGACTGCTTGATTTTCCTAAAGGCCACCAGAGAAGCATTTATGGGAATCAAGAATTTATTGGCAACTTATGAATTAGTCGCTGGGCAGAAAGTGAATTATTCTAAGTCGGAGATCGTGTTTAGTAAAAATGTGGCAAGAGGTTTGAAGGAGGAGCTGTCTAATAATCTTCAAGTGAACACAGTGCATTGCCACTCAAAGTATCTAGGTCTTCCCATGATTTTTAGTCATCGGAAGAGGGAGGTCTTCAAAGCTATAGAGGAGAGGATATCTAAGAGGGTAGAAGACTGGACATCTAAAATCTTGTCTGGTGCAGGGAGGGAAGTCCTGATCAAGGCAGTTCTTCAGTCCAATCCTTTATACGCGATGTCTTGCTTCAAAATCCCTACCTTAGTCTGCAAGAGATTGACCTCCTTTATTCTGGGCTTCTGGTGGAGATCAGATAGTCGCAACAAAGGTATCCATTGGGTTAAAGTTGAAATCTTATTTAATGAGAAGGAGCATGGAGGATTGGGGTTCAGAAAGATAAGCTTAATGAATATTGCAATGCTGGCTAAGCAGGGCTGGAGAATCCTTTCAGAGCCTTCCCTATTGGTGAGTAAGCTTCTGAAGTCTAAGTATTTTCCAAACACTGATCTGTTCAGTGCAGAAGTTGGTGGCCGGCCATCATATGGTTGGAGAGGGATTAAAGAAGCTCTGGAAATTGTCAAAGAAGGAGCCTGGTGGAGTGAAGAAGATAACCGTTATTTCTGGCGGGGGGAAAGCTCGGGAGTTTTTTCAGTCAAGAGTGCCTATAGATTGGCTGTCAAGTTGGAAAAGTTGAAGCAGCCTTCTGATGGGGAGCAGTCTGACTCCAAGGAGATTCAGTGTTTCTGGAAAGGCTTGTGGAGACTAAATCTCCCTCCAAGAGTAAAGCTCTTTGGGTGGAGGCTTTATTATGACAGTCTGCCCACTAAGAGTAATCTTTTAAGGAGGGGCTGTGAGGTCCAAGACAGGTGCTGTTTCTGTGATCGCCAAGGTGAGGATGCCATTCATCTTTTTAAAAATTGCTGGTGGATGAGAAGCTTGATGAATGGTTTTAATGTGCCTGACGTGGTGTGGAGCAACCAGTGCGACTCACCTGGTTACTGGTTGTGGTTATGTGCGAAAATCAGTTGTGAAGATCAGTTTAGAACGTTGCTTTGCGGTCTCTGGTTTGGGTGGAGAGTTAGAAATGATTTGGTCCATGGGAAGGAAAGCTACGACGTTCAGTCGCTCCAAGTGAAGCTAAAATTTCTTCTTAAGGAATTCAAGACAGTGCTAAAAATCAGCCTCTGATCTTGGAGGGAGCGGTTGAGAACCTTCCAGACAAAGTGATTTTATGTGATGGTGCGTATGACCCAGAGAGCAGAAGAGCGGGTTTTGGAGTCGTAGTTTTACAGCACAGGAGGATAGTGGCTGTTAGAGCAGGCTGGGCTTCTAATATCTCGTCGTCCTTCGAAGCAGAGTGCAAGGCTCTTCGTGTCGGAATGGAGGTGGCGCTAGACCAGAAGCTGGAGAAGGTCTTATTCTGCTCTGATTCGCGGGAGGTCATCTGGGCGTTATTACTAGGCACTTGGAAGAGTGGTCTGGACGTCGGGCTGCTTAAAGATTGTTTGGTTTTGCTCGATGATCACCAAAGCTGGCAGATTAGAGGCATTCCTAGGGAGCAGAATGTAGCAGCGGATTGGCTTGCAAAGAAGGCTCGCGGCGAGCTATGGGCGTGGAAGGATTCGCAGGGTGTCCCAGTTAATATGCCGTTTGGATGATGGTTGTGTTAGCTTTCTAGTCTGTGCTGCTGTGTGTTTGGTTGTTTTGTGTTCGTGCGGTGGTTTTGTGGTGTTTGTTTGTTGTGTTTGTTTGTTTTGTCAATCTATTGCTAGTTGATAAAAAAACAAAAACAAAGCATGTCACTTGTATATTGCAGATATAATCATCTGCGTATCAAATATGAATCATATGACAGCAAAAAAAAGGAAAAGCCTGGCATCATACAAGGGTCTCATGCTGCTGCAATTTGTAAACTATTCAATCAAAAGAGATGTGGCAGAGAAGGTAGAGGAGCGTTCGGTTGAGAACTTTTAAAAATTCGAGAACTTAAGAACTCAAATCTCACCATTAGATCATGATGCATCTTTGAATCTGCATGTGACACATGTCCAAAAAGCAAAGTCAAAAAAGGTGGCTTTGACTTAGCATTAAATGCATCTTGGAAAATGCACATGGGACACGTGTCACCACCAAAATGCATCTTGTATTTTGGAAGGTGAAGATTGAGGTCTCAAGTTCTCGAAATTTAAAAGGGTTCTCATTTGAGCGCTCCTCAGAGAAGGTATTTGTAATCTTAGTAGTGTTACAATTAGAGGTGCATTAACAAACATACTAAACTACTCCTATCTATATTTAGAGACAGTATGGAAATTGCTATTAAATGTAAATAACTTTTGCGGGTGGTTTGGAAAAAAGTACTGATAAATTCAATTCAACTGAGCAATGATAAAGGGGTTCCTCTATATTTTGCCCCCTTTTCAAATTTAATTCTCCAAAATGCATCATTTGAAACCCGAATATCCAGATTACCCTGTTTCAGTTACTACCGGTTCCCCGAAAATCGTATTAAGTATTTTTTATATAATATCGGTTTCAGGGAAGCTGATATCTTAAAAAAATGCAGATATGACTCGATTTACCCTACGTGGACCAACTGAGAGGAGATAGAAGCCAAACACGTAGGATACCGGTTTGAGAGAAGCCGATATCACTATCATACATGTTCTAGGGGTATCGATATCATCTGCAATTAAAAATTGAGGATTTCTTTCTCCCTTCTCCCTCGACCGAACTCTCCACCCTCCGTCTCATCCGATCCTCCGCATCGTGTCACGAGAACCGTTGTCGCGGACTATTCCGGCGCTCCACGGATGAGACGAAGGGTGGAGAGTTCGGTTGAGGGAGAAGGGAGAAAGAAACCCTCAATTTTCAATTGCAGATGATGCCCGGTATCATGATACTGCTTCTCTCAAACCAGTATCCTACGTGTACGCCATATTAGCTTTAATCTTCTCCCAGTTGGTCCACATAGGCCCCAAACCGAGCCACATCTGCATTTTTTAAGATACCGGCCTCTCTGGAACCGGTATTATAAAAAATATTTAATATCGATTTCCGGGTAATCGGTATTAATTGAAACTGAGCAGATGGATATTCGAGTTTACAGCGGTGTATTTTGGAGAATTGAATTTGAAAAGGGGGCAAAATATAAAGAAACTGTTGTTCAAATTAAAAGGCCCGTGGACTAAGCACGGATTTTGGAACCTTGAAACAAAGCCGGCAGGCATGTACCCCAACCATTCTCAAGGCCCAAACAACACTTGGGAAATAATCCTTGTTGGTTGTTGGTGGGAGTCGAACACAAGACATTCCTCACCCTTTAAACATGATCTCTCAGGCACATGTTAACCATCTGAGCTGCAATCAAGTTTTAATCCTTTTTGTTTCAAGGTTCCAAAATCCATGCTTAGTCCACGGGCCTTGAATTTAATTTCAACAGAAACTCATGATAAAGAGACAAGATCACAAACCTGCACTCAAGTTGAACTTGGTCTCCAGTTGACCAGTAATTTCATCCCTACAAGTACGAACCAACACATAAAATTCAAAATGACTCCTCCAAGATGATAGCCAACTTGAATTTTTTTAATAAAAGATAGCATTTGAATACACAACCTGTGGGCATAAACGGTTTCAACAATTGCCTCCTTGACCCGCTCAAAAACATTGGGCGCCTTCACATCATCCAAAGCCATATGCTTATCAATATCGCTCCTTATTCCTGGAGAGTTAAACACTGATTCGATTTCGTCCTTGACCTTCTCGATCAGGTTCGGCGCGTTGGTCTCGTCCTTCACTACAACCAGCACACACACAAAAATTTCAATTTCAATTCGAGATAAAATAAAAGGGTGGTAGTGAGAAGAAGATGTGTGTTACCGGCGGCGTCTGCCATGGGGATGGATTTGATATTCGAAAAGAAGCGATTCGATTTTGATAGCGATAAAAATAGAGAGAAAGGTTCTTTTTATGTGCCATGAGTTTTGTAGCACAAGCAGCTGTCACATGAACTCTTCTGCTGTCTGCCCAGCTGCACGTTCCACACCATTAAGCAAATTTGTGTACAACAAACGTGAACTCCATCCACTACCAAAGATTTCGAATCGTTATTCTTTTTTGAAATACGAATGGAGATGGTCCCACAAGTGAGCTGGCCTAAATGATACCCCGCGCATAATGACAGCCCAGCCCAGCCAGGTCAAACCGAATAACCAACACCTATCGAAAAACGATCGGTGCCCTAATACTCCTGCTGCTGCTGCGAATTTAATGTTAGAGCATATACACCACTCCATCAAAAGGAGCAGCTGCTGGGGATGCACTACACCAGATTGCATCTTAGGTGACATACGAAAAATAGTCGTATAAGAACGATTTGTGTCGCAAAAAACCTATTGCGACACATGGCAGTCACATAAGATCCAGTCACATAAGTCGTGTCGCATAAGCATCTATGTGACAGTACTAAAAACACACAGTCAGGTAAGATCTTTTGTGACAGTTCCATAAATGTGTCACATAAGTCGTTACCTGTGTCGCATAAGTATCTTTTTACAAGGTATAAATCATCATTTTGCTACTCAAAGTGTGTCGTATAAGTTGTCACAGCCCAGTCACATAAGTATGATTTTAAACAATGTTAGTCATATAAGTGATTGAAGCAATGTCAGTCATATACGTGTTTGAAGCAATGTCAGTCATATAAGTGATTATAAGTGTGTCGTATAAAGGTATTTTGTTTTTTATTTACAGTCGCATAAGATAATGCAAAACATCCCTGTTATAATTGTAGATATTGTAATAGACTAATAGTAACACAAATGTGCTACTATAACCAAAAGAACTGATTCATAAGTACACAAAACAGTTCACAAAGTACATAGCTGGACATATCCAGCATTCAGTTTACATGATAAACTTGTCCACATCATAAAACCACAAGTTCAGAAAATCATCATAAGTATTCAGAGAGTTGGGAGAGCGTAACTCGCACCATCAGAAGCATTACCCCCATGTCCAGAAGGAGCCCCTCGCATCATTTCTTCAAGAGCCCTCAGCCTATCCTCAAACTCGGCTTCTTTTTTTGCAGCCTCTTCCTTAGCCCTTGCAAGCTCGTCCTTTAACGCTTTGGTAGCTGCCCCGCCTCTCGGGGGAGGAGGCTTCTTAAAATTCCCACCCACTCTAGAAGCTTGAGTCCCTTTTTTTTGTGCGACTGCTCTTGACATTATATCCAGCTGGGTACTCATCGGGAGAGGGTCGGCAATGATGCTTGGATCATCTGAATGCTGCTCATCAATCAGCTGCTGCACCTCAGCATTCATTATGTCTTATGCAGAAGAAGATTAAAATAAATGCATCAATGAGAACATTGATCTAGTAACATTTACACAAAGAACACAACAATGAAAAGAAAAATTGATCATAATGTATTCACAAAACAAATTCACAATATCAGTGGAACATAATCCACACTATCATTCACAAGTTCCAAAACACAACTTATTTATCAACACATATATAAATGAGAACAAAGATTAACAATGAATACCACTATGTCAGCACTTTCAGGTTCCAGGGAATATGCATCTCCAAATGTTGCGACATGTTGGGCTTTGTGGCCTTTCACTTGGTGCTCGATCGCCTTCATGGCGAAAGGGGTCTTTCCACAGTGATGGTTCATCTTTGCATCTCGGGCATCTTTCATTCTATCCGATTTTGCCTTCATAGATAAAAAATCTTATAATAATTTTAGTTACCAAATAAAAAGTAATCTACAAAAAATAGTACCAGCTGTGCAGGCTCCTTGAAGTGATTAACCAGCCAAGTCCACTGCTCCTCACGGTGGACAAACTCCTTAGGCACCTTCTCCCCATACCTCAGATAGTGGTGGAAGCAATCAGACTTCCAGTTCTTGTAGCGGTTATTTGCAGTTCTTGTTATATAGTCCCACAGCAGAGTGTCATCCTTTGGCAAAATAAAATGAGGCTGCAAAACAATTAAAATGGTACAAGTGACCAACTGTTTAAGTACACAATCAAACAACCAAAATGCTTGTAAATATTGGGGTACATCTTACGCTTGGGGTACAACCAAACTGTTTAAGGTCACGACTATTTCCCACTGATCGTCATGTAGCTGGCTGTATGAGGGTGCTAGCATTAGAGTCTTCTGTCTCACACAAGCCCCAATTTGGTGGCACAGCATACTCCGGACCTCCTTCACCACTGGTCCATTTGCTTCCACAGAACATTCCACATTTATCCGCATCCCAAGTTTGTGAACCAAATTAGCAATCTTCGAGCCACAAACCACGCCCCGACGCTTCCTCTTCTTGGACGGTTCAGCTTCAGAATCAGGGGGTGCGTCCTCAAGCCCGTCTTGCATAATCAACATTGAAATAAGATTAGATTAGCACACAAGTAATTAAAAACTACCAAGATAATTAATAAATTGACAATGTTATTACCTTCTTCAGACACAGAAGGCGACCTCTTCTTGCAGCGGATGCTAAGTGGTTCTTCATCAACCTCCTCGTTTTGGGTAACTGGCTGACTGTTTTCAGCAGACCGTTCCACACCCTCTTCAGAGGGTTCCACACTTGGTAAATTAGGGCCATTTGACAGATCAGCAGCTGGCGTTGGTACTGGGGTCTCTTCTGGTTCAACACTTGGGTTCAATTATAGGGGGTTGATCAGAGACAGTATGTGTAGGTGTAAGAGAGGGATAGTTGTTGAGATATGCTAAGTGGGAGGAAGACACATTACGACTAGGGTATTTTGAGGGGGGAGGTAGGGGAACTAACTGGGGGCATTCGTTAGTGTTTTCAGAAACTGGTGAATCTAGGGTTTGGGATGCATGTTTGTTAGGTTTTTCTATTCTAAGCTTGCTAGAACATCTAGGTGAACGACGAAGGGTTGTTTGTACTGACTTACTAGGTACTTTCTTTGGGGTTGTCATACCTCCAGTAGCAGCTGGGACGACATCATTAGTAGGGGTTGTTATACTCGCTCGGACTGGCTTCTTAGGAGTTGCAACCTTCGCCGGTCTCTTCTTCGGAGTTGCAGGCTTTGTCGCCGATTTATTAGCCATAAGAGGCTTCTTAGTCGCCGGTTCCGGTGTGTGAACCTTCGTTGCCTTCCTAGAGCTCGGACTCCTTAGCTTCATAGTCCCTTTTGCCTTCGTAGCCTCCGTCACCTCTTGTAGTGTTATCTTCTTTGGTGGCATGTTTGGTATGTCGACGACAGGGATTGATGGCGGTGAGATGACAAGGGATTGATGGCGGTGAGAACGGTGGATGTGTGTCGAGATAAGAGATGAGGGAGAAAGAGAGTACACACGGCCGGCTTGGTTGTGTTTGAGAACCCTAGGACACAAAAGTTTGATTTTGGGCTAAGACACGCGTATGATTTTTGGGTTAAGACACGTGTATGCTTCGGATTTAATTTCACATACATGACAACCTAAATTGAAATTTTCAGTGTATTTCATTTTCCCGCCTAACTTTTGGGACACGCCGCCTAAAGTTTCATGAAGCTTATGTGACTGACACACATATACTTTGTCACATAAGGTAGATAAGACTTTGCGAAAATGACTTTCAGAATACCAAGCAGTCCTAAAGTGAAAGGAAAAAACATCATCAAAAACTTACAAAGCAGTCTTGAAATTCGGTTGTCTGTTCAAGACCAGTTCCAGGTTGTGTTCTACCAGAGACTGGAACACCTTAGCGGACAGTACCATAGACAGAACAAATAGGAGCACACGCGATATGATACCCAGTTCGGCTACGCCTACTCTGGGGGGTTTCCCACACCCTAAACAGGGACACAAATCTTATTACGAGTTTAGGGTTACAAGAGGTCTTACTCTTACACAACACCTTGTTTGTAATGGCCTCACCACTAACACTCCGTCTCTCGGATTTGCAATCTCGGTTCACCGCAGCTCACCTTAATCCCCTATGGGTAGGATGAGACTTCCCTCTCGACCTAGTCTTGGACCTCCCAGAAGCCCAGTTGCGTTCTCTCGAAGACGAGTCTAGATCACTGTGTGTGAACGCTTGGTAGTTCTTCAAGAACAGTCTGAACAGCACCCTGAACAGACTGCTTCTTCGCCGTTGATATTCTGGTGTGGAATACTCAGCCGGCCGTCGCTCCTCCTCTAATCTCACGAGTGCTCTCGTATTTATTTCTCTCAGGAAGCGATAGTGATCTGGTCGCCCTAGCATTGTATTATATGCATATGCGAATGTCCAAATCTGTTGCAGATAACATCATCAATATTTTAGGAAATATTCCTAAAATATTTGATGTGTATCTTTGATCCAATCTTAGGGAACATTCGGATTTCTTCCACGCCAAGTCAGCCAATCCAATCTTCAATATAATTAGGAGATATTCGTTTGAATATCTATATTAACGAATTCCTCGCTGGCCGACTATAGTTCGAAAAGATCCTCGATCTTTAGAACCTTCCGGAACAAATCCTTGCGTCTGCTCCACGCTGTACTTGAGTGTCAGAATGTGTTCGAACTCCCCCGGAACTCCTGCTAGAACTGGCTAAAGACATTTTGCCAAATACATGCCATTAAAGGGAACATCAAGTCTTAAAGTGAAACCAAAAAACATCATCAACTCCCAGTATCCTCAATCATCGTCTTCATCAAATTCTTCATCTTCTTCAATACCATTGTCATCATCATCCTCACTTATATCACGATCACTTTCATATTGCAGTCCAGCATCTTCTTCATCCTCATCTTCATCTTCTTCTTCATCTTCAAAATCTGATTCATCTTCTTCGATTAGTGTATCAAAGTAATCATATAAATGGGGAATAACTCGTGGAGTTTCTAACACTTCGTCATCATCTTCGTCATTATCTTCATCAACCACATTGGACGTGTAAGGGGGAACATTTGTTGTGGCATCTTCTTGATATGCTACCTCCACAACATTTGAATTCTCATTAGTAGAAAGACATGAGTCACTATAAATGCCTCTTTGAGTGACCACATTGACAACTTTCCAATTATCCCCAAATTTTGGATCTTCTAAGTTGAACACTTGTTGTGCGTGTTTTGCAATGCAATATGGAGCATCATCGTACCATGTGTTCGATGTATCAATCGACAAAATTCCATGGTCCAGCTTTATGTTTCCACCTTCATTTGGATCGGTATTAAACCACTTGCATTTGAAGACAACAACCGACATTCCCTCTGCATACTTGAGCTCGATAACATTAAGTAAAACACCATAATAGTTAATATCCCCTGAAAAATAAATAACGACCCAACACAAGTAAATATTTTTTGTATTGCTCACAAATGGTTATTTGTAAATATTATAGAACATATATACTCACCTGCTTTAACAAGTACACCACTGTTTTGTGTCTTCAAATGTTGGTCCTTCTCCCATACAACGAACTGTAAGCCATTTACCACACAATGTGTGTAACACGACCAGAATTGTGGCTTATATGACAATATGAGAAGTTCTACAGAATAATCATCTGATCCTTAATTTCTTAATGTAGTCATCTGCACATAATCAAATAAAACAATATATTCAAGTTACACTTTTGAAAATAAGGACATCATTCTAACAATGTAATTAAATGTTTACCTTGTGAACAAAATGAGAATGGAAATGATCAATTCGAGAGTCATTATCCGCATGAGGATTTTCCTGGTAGAAATCCTCCAAATGTTGTTTAACAAACTCTTTTGCCTCCTCACAATTTTCAATGACACACCAATGAATCACATCGATGTGATTATTATTGAGCCGAATCCTTCGATTGTGGCTCATAGGCTTGATAAGTTGCGAAACAACTGAGATGTTCCAATACTCCTCCTCCTCTTTATTGTCAGAATCTTCAATCTCCCCCATGTACAACTTACAGTACATGACACACTCTTGTGCAATGTATTGCTCTGCAATACATCCTTCTGGATACCGTGTGTTCCTCACAAAATTCTTGTACTGTCCAAGTTGCCTGCATATAATTCAAGACATAATTAAGCGATGCATGACACATATGTATATGTTCATATGAGGTAATAAAAGAATTTCTCAATACCTTTCCATGGGGTACATCAAACTATAGTGTACTGGCCCCTTCAAAATAATTTGATTAGGCAAATGAACCATAAGGTGTACCATAATCGTAAAAAATGCCGGTGGAAAAATCCTCTCTAATTGACATAAAATCTTCACTATATCCAACTTCAATTGATGGACCTCCTCTTTTTTAAACTCTCTACAGCAAAGCCGCAGAAACCAGTGGGATAATGCTATAAGTGGGTCGACCACATTACATGGCAAGTAAGGTTGAATATTCACCGGCAACAGGCGTTGGAACAACACGTGACAATCATGTGTCTTCAACCCAATGAATTTTTTGTCATCAACATTAACTTGCTCCTCAGGCTTCCTGCATATTCTGATGGATACTTAGCATCTTTCATATATTCAAGTATCTCAACCTTGTTACTCGGAGTGACTGTGTAAGGTGCCTGCGTAACCTTTTCTTTACCTCTCCTCGAAGTTGAACCGGTTGGTTTGAACCATAATTTTCGTCGGACCCCTTGCTCTTCCAACCCTTTACGAGCCTTAAGATCATCCTTAGTCTTACCCTCCAGACAAAGTATCGTGCCGATTATGTTGTCAAAAACATTCTTCTCAATATGCATCACATCAAGTGAGTAAGGTCGAGAAAATGTTTGCCAGTAAGGCAACTCGTAAAATGTAGAAATATGTGTCCAACAAAGCCTCTCTGTGCTTCCTCTGGGTTTAAACTTTGGATGCAAGCTAAGAGTGGTATAATCATGACCCATAATTTGGTAGAATATATCAGGACCAGAAAATGATGTAGGTGGATCCCTAGTCTCAATTCTCCCATTAAATCTACTGGCTGCATACCTCCAGTCATGACCACTAGGGAGCCATCTACGATGTCCTTGGTATGACATTCTGCCTGTTAGATGCACAACATCAATTTCATCTAGACATAAGGGACAAGCTTTGTATCCTTTTGTCTTAAGGCCTCCCAACATGCCTAGACCCGGAAAGTCACTAATAGTCCACATCACCGCTGCTTTCATAATGAACGAAGAACCATCACTTCGATCAAAAGTATACACTCCATTGATGGACCATAATTATACGAATCAAAAACACAGTTAAACCCACCAAATTAGACTGTTTGTCTAGTTAACTTTTGCTTGTTAGTTCCGATATTTATCTACAGGGCATTTTGGAGCTTAGAGAGAATACATGCTAAGGAGGAGTTTTTACGCAGAAAAGATATTACGAGTCATTCCAAGGTCACGATCAGATGCTGACTGAAGAAATCTCAAGATCCTGACGTGGAATCACTCAAAACAAATCCAACCAAAGAACAATGAAAGTCAGTCCGGGGACAAAATGCACCGATAGTTTTGTGAAAACATCACAAAACTCCTCTTCTCCCCCTAGATGACCGGCCACTTGAAGGGGAAGGATGACTCATGGGTGGCTTGCCCCATCCCCTCCCCTCCACAACCGGCGGCTTCCTCCTTGCAACCGGCCACCGGCGGCTTTTGGCAAGCCATGGATGGCTTGCCATGTGCTCCCATCCTAGCCCTCCATTCCTCTTCACTTTGGCTATAAAAGGAGAGCTCCTCCTCCTCATTTCATAAGCCCACAATCCATACAACACTTATCTCTCTAGATTTTGGCACTTTTTGTAAGCTTGGTTTGAAATATATAATACTCCTGTTGGTTCTTGAGTATTATAGTAGTTTAGGGAATACTCCTGTTGGTTCTTGAGTATTCCAGTAGTTTTTGAGAATACTCCTGTTGGTTCTTGAGTATTCTCCTTTACTTACTGTCTTTCAAAAACCCTCGAGTACTTAGCTATGGTATCCACTTCTATGGATATTCGTAGCTAAACTCTTCATTCGGTTGAAGGGGTATACTTGTATCATAAAATGTTTTAGGCTATACTCTTAGTGCCTCTTCTTTGTATTCAAAACTTGTTCTATGTGCCATATATTAGGTTAGAACTTCCAAGGTTGAGTGGATGCTTGGAATGGCAAAACTTTTCCGCGGGGTTCGTAAACATACTCGGATAAGTGGATGCTTGGAATGGCAAAGCTTATCTGAGGAGTTTGACCTCTCTAAAAAACCATTTGGTTGCTAGGGAATGACTGACCAAATGGATGCACACATGCTAATATACCTTGGAATGGGGTATTAGTCTAAGTAGAACAAGTGCTCTATGACCTTGGAATGGGCTAGACAGTGTGGCAAATCGAGTGCTTGGAATGGCCTTGATACACGTTTGAATACTTAGTAAGATCACTAAGGGTCAATGATAAACAGGCTATGATACAAAGCCCCCAAAACCGAATGCTTTCCTTAAATTAAAAACACCACCTGCACTTACTTTTAATTTTAGTCTAAACTGCTCTATCAACTGCTCACCTTCCGGAGGACTTGCCAATCACGCATCTCCCGCTGTAAGTCTTCTATTTTTATTTTTCAGTATTTATTTTTCAGTCATTTACTTTTCGCACAAAAAACCAAAACCAACCAAAAAGTCACGCAGTTACTAGCTCTAAAACCTCAACCAACCTAAAACACGCTCCCTCGCTGTACAATCACCTCAAAGAGCAACTATCCCCCTAATTCCTTTGGGTTCGACCCCTACTTACCACTTGCTACCCAGTAGTGAAGTCGCGAGTAGCGGACTTATAAATATTATTTGTACACATTGCCTCGCGACAAGGCAGTGCCTGTCATCCATCTTCCCATAACATCTTCAACTCATCAATAAGAGGCCTCATGAAGACGTTCAAGCATTTTCCAGGAGATTCGGTCCTGATATCAACATACAAAGTATGTTCAACTCTTTCTTCATAATACATGTGGTGGCACATTGTAAGGAATAAGAACAATAGGCCATGTGCTGTGGGATAGGCCCGATGCACCGAATGTATTGAAACCATCAGTTGCTAACCCAAGTCGGACATTCCTCTTCTCATTTGCAAAGTTTGGAAATTCCTTGTCAAATGTTTGCCATGATTCCCCATCTGCGGGGTGCCTAATGTAATCCGTATCATCAACGTTTCTTTCGGCGTGCCACCTCATATGCCTCGATAGATCCGGTGACATATATAGGCGCTGCAGTCTTGGAGTCAATGGGAAGTACTTGATCGTCTTCTTTGGAACCTTTCTTTCATTTCCAAATGTAGTGTACCGTTCCTCTCCACACAAGGGGCAACTAAGTAGATCCTTATTCTCCTTGTAGTACAATATGCAACCATACTCGCAAGCATGTATTGTTTCATAACCGAGCCCCATATTCTTCAAAACTTTTTTCACATCTTTATAAGAACTTGGGTACTTGTTATCGCGAGGTAGAATTGCTTTAGTGATCTGTAGATATTTATTGAAGCTATTGTCTGACATTCGACTCTCAACTTTCAGTTGCATTGCCCTCAAAATAGTTTCTAGAACGGTTTTATCACAACCACTATATAATGGAGTCTGAGCTTCATCTATAAGATTGGTGTACCTTTCGTGAGCCATCTTACTCCCTAAATCACCATCATCTGTATCAATATCAATCTGATCCTCACGATCCATATGTTGAAAGGGAAATGCATCTCGAATAATATCCATAGTCGAGTTCCCTTGCGGATGCCCTCTGCCACTGCCACTGCTACTACTCTCCGCAAGCCATTGTTGCCTCAACATGTACGCTGAAGGTTCACTACTCTCTTCACCATGTGCTGTCCATGTATTGTAACCATTCATCATCCCATAGTTAATCAAATGGACAAACATGTCCTTCGATGTAATTCTGTCTCTAATCATCAAACACCTTCTACATGGACAAACATGTGTATCTTCTCCACTTTGCTTTGCAAACTCAACAAATTCAATAACCCCTTGAATGTAATGAGCTGTACCCCTTTCCGATCCCATCCAACTCTTATCCATTGGCTATAATTGAAATGCACCTTCAAAATGATGATCATACAAAACAAAAATAAGGAATAACAAAGTTAATATATATATACAAAGTACATAACCCAAAACATGATGACATTTTATGATGGAAAATGAACGTTTTGTGAACCCTACACATACATATATACGTGGAAAACAACTTATTGAACATATGGGGGACCTGCTGCAACTCGTCTAGAAGGGTCATCTCCCCACACATATATACATATAACACTCCTTTTTTGGAAAAAAATCAAAGTATTGTGCAAGGGACTACCATTTGCAACTCAAAATACAATTGAAATGTAATTACCTTACTGTTCTGGGCGGAGGAGTTACTGAGAAGACGAGTTCGGCCGTGGAGGAGAAAATGGAGATGATGGGGAGAAGATAGAAGTTAGGTGTTGCGTTTATGTTTTTACAATTAATGATGGGTCCTTATGCGACTGACGTTGAATATTTGTGTCGCTTAAGAAATAATTGGTGTAACTACCGACATCAATGCATCAAAAACTTGTTTGACCATAAAATAGTCAACGAATTTGAAATATCTACCGCTGACGTGGCTTTGAAGCTAGACAAAAAGCTTTAAAATTTTATTTAGAGATTAGAGGGAATCTTTTGGAAATTTACCGAGTACATGCAAATTGAAATGTTGTTGCCTGTTCAAGGTTAGCACCGAGGTCGCGTTTAACCAGATACACGAACACTTCTCGGACAGTAACTGGGACAAAATACGACGAGGACACGTAGTGTAATTCCCAGTTCGGAAGCAGCCTACTCTGGGGGGCTTCCCACGCCCTAAAGGGATGCAAATCTTTATTGAAGATATAGAGCTACTAAGGGTCTTACTCTTACAATCTCCCGAAAGTAAACGCCTAGCCTCTATGACTTCTTTGCTTAGATTTGCGATCTTGGCTCCCCCTCGATCCCCTGAGTTCGAGACTCCCTCCCGAACTATCAAATTACTCCCCCCTTTTGCCACAAAACTGGCAAGGGGTCCAAACATAGTTCAAACAGAAAAAATTGTACCAGAACGAGTAAAGAAACAAAATAGACAAAATGTGTCAATGTTTAGAGTTTGCAAATCATAGACCTTCATGTAGAAGAAGCGTCATCGGAGTCACCATCCTCTTCATCAGAAGCATCATTCTCATCGTCGCTGGGATATCTCAGTGCACGAACCAAGCTGTTGATGCGTTTCTTCTGTTCCAGTTCTACCGCAAGGGGTCGCTAGTTCCTTCAGTATCTTGTCCCTCTCAGCATGAGGAATCTTCACTCCTGCAGCAGCTCCGCTGATGGAAGATTCTGGGACGTCCTTACATTTTTGTCTGGGATCCTTAAGGTCATTGACATGAAACCCTTTAAAAAGCTTATGATCCACAGTTATTTTTTGTGGGGCTTTGGAGAGACTGTCCTGGGACGTCTTCAGATCTGGATTCTTATATATGATGAGCTCATAGATGAGGGATGGAAAACCAATCTGATGCAGGGATCGGCTTGAAGTGGCATGTTGATAAGTCGTAGTTGTACGACTATTTTCTGTGTTAAACCCCCGTCTCTTAGCGTTTGCATGTATGTTATTTCACTACCTATGTGTAGTTTTCGTTCTCAGGTGCATTCGGAGACCATGGAATGAATACCGGCTAAAGAGAGCCTGTTAGAAGATGTTTTGCGTCGAAGAAATGAAGTCCAAAGTGCTTGAAGTTTGAGTCAGTGCAGTTTGCTTAGGCCTGAAGGATTACAGTCGCTTAGGCCTGAAGAATTTCCATAATTGTTAAGACCTCCGCGGACGTTAAATCAAGAGACGTCCGCGGAGACAGCTGGCAGTCGAATTTCATTATTTCGAAGTTGGAGACAGCTGACGTCCGCGGAGATAAGGACAGACAGATTTCGAAGAGACAGAAGAGGGGCGGCTGGCTCTGGGCTTAAGGAGAAAAATCTGGAAGGTTAGGGTTCGTTCGAAGTTTGGAATTGAGAGTAGAGGATTGGAGAAGAGAGCTCTCGGAGTAGGATTCCAATTGAAGAAGATTGAACGTGGATTTGTTGCTGGATTCGAGTACTGGAGTGGAGTTGTAGCTTGGTGGAGAATTTGTCATCAGTATTTTCGTTTCATTCTATTCAAAACTTGATGATGTATTCCCTTACGATGAGTAGCTAAACTCATATGTGTAGGCTAGAACTCGACATTGTGATGTTTTGACTTGAGACCTATATTGATTTCTGTGTTTTGTGTCATATTACTATGTCATGCTTATGGAATTGATTTGCTAACATGAGTGGAACCCTAGCGGGGGAGCTTTGGTTTGTTAGTTGATTCCGATTGTCAAGTTTACTAGCAACCTAGCGGGGATAGCGAACTAGGACACGAGTAATTTACCACTAGGATTAAACACCCTAGGACAACTTGTTAAATCTTCATGCAACTCTAGCGAGTTAGGGTCTTGATTATCGCTAGCGCGAGATTAAGTACTAGAACTAGAACGGGGAGTATAACCTTAGCGGGGTAGCTCTAAGTTGTAGAACATTAGAAATCAAAACGGATTTGTCAATGATTTGGTCTTGCATCACAGTCGAAAGTTCTAGCTTGCACTTCTCTTTGATATTATATACTTGAATTTGTGTGACGATTGCTCTCTTGATAAGTGATCATTGTTGCTTGTGCTTTTGTTTTATTTATTTAACTGAATTTCCCATTGTCACTTTCATACTTAGTGAACAGATTCTCATATCAATCTCTGTGGATACGACCCAACTTACCACTTGCTAGTGGGAATAAGAAATATTATTTTTGACGGGTACAACGACACCTGTCAAATTTTGGCGCTGTTGCCGGGGATTGGTAACGAAGAATCTCACTACGTATTTCTTTCTCTTGGTTTTATTTTACTGTCTTTTACTTTGTCACTTGATTATTTTCTGTTTAAGTAACAATGTCACAGAGAAGTGTTGAACGTGATCAAGAAGAGCGAAGTAGTGTAATAGGAGATAACATGCAAGAACGGAGGCAAGGACTGCCCCCTGTTAATCAAAGAGTACCACCCCCCAGAAATCAGCGATTTGTGAATGAGTATGCTAGACCTCGTGGAGCTAGACACGAGGATTACGAGGACGAGTTGGATCGAGAATACCTCGGTGGAGGAAACCAATATGGACAGTTAGCTAGGCGTCGGGATTTGGGACGCACTATGAGAGGAGTTTGTGCGCCATATATTGATGAGGCACCTTGGTGCATTAGGTTAGATGAGGACGCAGAAGATATCGAGATAAAGGGTGGAGTGATACACCACTTGCCCAAGTTTGGAGGAATGCTCGATGAGAACCCCTTAAGGCACTTGAAGGAATTTCATGGAGTTTGCACGTCCATGAAATCGGCATCGGTTCCGGAAAATATTTTCAAATTAAAGGCATTCCCTTTTTCTTTAGTAAGTCAAGCTAAATCTTGGTTGATGTCTTTGCCTTCAGTTTCGATTATTTCATGGGAACCAATGCAAAGGAAGTTCATGGACAAGTACTACTCCCATTCGAAGGCGGCTCAAACAAGAAAGGAGCTCTCTATGCTTAGACAAGGACGTGGAGAAATGTTGTTCGATTATTTGGAGAGGTTTAGGCAATTGGAAGAGAGTTGTCCGAATCATGAAATCCCACAAAGGATGTTGCTTGAATACTTCATGGATGGGATGATTCTGAGGGAAAGAAGAATGCTAGATGCCTCTGCTCAAGGGTCTATCCTTGATATGTACCCCGAGGAGATATGGGACTTGATTGAGAGAGTTGCCGAGAGCACAAGGTATTTAGAAGAAACAAATAAACCTGCACCAGTTGCTAACGTGAATGTACATTCTGAATTGCAGGAACTGAAGAATATGATGGCTTAAATAGTGACGCAACAACCACAAGGCAATCAACGAGTGGAGTGTAAGGTAAACAAGTCCACTTTTAATTCAATGAATAATGATAACGCTGTTTTTCAGGAAAGAACAGAAGACGTGAATGTAGTGGGCTACGTGAACAAGGGAGATTTGCCACCAAGGAGGTATGATGGATACCAAGGCAACAACAAATGGCAACCTAGGCAAAATGATGGTGGTTGGCAAAGGAACAACAATTACGATGTGGGGCAATCCTCGTACCCACAAAAGCAGCCGTACAAACCCCCACACATCAAACAAGGAGACGAGGACCCGATCAAGGAATTGAGAGAGGAAATGAGAGGCATGTTCAAGGAACTAACTCAAAAGATGGGCCAACAAGCTGGAGACGTGACAGGCGTCGTCGGTACCTGCAAATTTGAATTTATAATTCCTTACTCTTGGCTATGGGTTAGTACAGCGGTAAGCAAGGTTCGAACCCTAGGGAGCTAGATGGTTACTTGTTGTTCTGAAAAAGGAGAGACAATTGGTTGTGAGCAATTTAGGAAACAGTGCAAAAATATGAAACAAGCGAGAGTTATCAATCTGAGAGAATATTCAGACTAGGGTTTCTAATTGTGACTTTGTTTATCCTTGATTTCTAAGTATCTATTCTGCGTTCTTAAGTGTGGTAACCTAATACTCCGTTTCAGGTTATATTAGGTTTAGTGCAACTACCTATTCTAACGGTTTAGTATCAAATAGGCAGTAAACATGGGGTATGAATTGCTCGGTTAAACTTTATCGTTTCAGGTCTCCACGCAACCTTGCAATTCAAACCGAGATTAATGTGCACAAGAACTAAAAGAATGCAAAGATAGTATTAAGCATGGAATCTCAAAACATTCGTTACAATAATTGAAACCCTAGCCCGAATAATGGGTTTAGCTACGCATAGCCATTAGAACAAAAAACAATAAAAATAAAGAAACGATGTCTTCTCTATTGCCGAATGAAGGAGGACCGGAGGAGAGGGCAGAGCTCGAATTCACGTTTTTGGATGATCGAAACCCTAGACCAAGAGGTCTTATTTATAGGAAAAGTACTAGGGTTTCGAAGCTTCTATTTGGGCCTGTTCCACTTCCGTTTTTGCTTGGTGAGCAAGTAAGCTTGAACCGCCTCACTTGAGCCCACTGACTTGGCCCAGCGCGCGGGGCCTTTTGCAGTTCCAACGTCGTTTTGCTCATCCCGGCCAATCCCGCTCGTGCGTTTTGCTTGGCTAGTGGTATCGTCCGAGTCATTTGGCATTTCGATTACTTTGGTCGAGCCAGATTTGCGAGATTCGTTCATTTGGTCGAGCAACTCGGATTCAGCGCTAGTCTGCTCGACAGGGCCTTCGGGCGCGGCCTGGAACTCTGCTCGGCTGCTTCTGGGCCATTCCACCCGTGCGTTCTCCTTGTCTTGGTGACATTGTCTGATTTGTTTTCCATTTTGAGCAACTTGGTCGAGTCAGATTTGTCATCGGAGTCCGTCTGGTCGAGCGACTTGATTTCGGTGCCTATCAGCGCGCGCAAGACCATTGGAATTGAGCCAACTGCCAATCTGCTCGGGCATTTTCCTTGGTTCTCCGACATTGTTCACCTTATTTGCTATTCTGATATCTTTGCTCGAAGTGGATTCATCAGATCAGCTCGTTTGCCAGAGCAACTTGAGTTTAGTGTTGGTCAGCTCGACTGGGGCCTGGATCTGCTCGAGACTCCTTAGGTCAAGTGTAGATAGGTCGGTCCTCAACTCTTTGCGATGTTTTTAGCTCAGAAAGCCATCTTTTAAGCGCGTTTCCTCCTAGAGCTTCCGAAGCACCTGAAATGCAAAATAATACTAAAAGTAACTTGTTCGCATGATAAAGTGTCGGAATTGGTGGGATTTGTTGACTCGATGAGTTGTATAAATACGGCTCATCAAACCACCCCACACTTAAACTTGTTCGTCCCGAACAAGAACTAGGTCATAAGAGGAAAATAAACTGAAACATCACAATTCCTTCGGCATCCTAAATATTGCTACATGAATATGACTTGCTAATCTAGACTTCACTTTTCCATGCATATCTCGTTACTAAAAGTCTTGCGCTCAAACATGGAAGTAATTGATACGTGTTACCCTTGAGCCGAGATGCGAACCAATTCGGATGAATGGGAGATAGTCCTCTTAGGCCCATGATCTACACTCGCGGTCCCGGATTCTTTGCTATATGGTTACACTTCATTGCTTTTTCTTGCACGTGATTTGCTCGAGCTTCAAGGTGTTGAGTTCTTTTGCTTGGACAGCTTTTGTAGTGAGTTGTCTTTTGATGGATCAGTGGTGCACTTCACTTTGTTGCGTGTAAAGCTTCACAAATAACTGATTTTCTTTTATTTTGCTGCTGATTGTGAACTGCTCGTCCGTGATTCCTCTTTTGATGGAGGTCCAATCATCGCCCGCAAGCATATGGAAATACCTCCCTGCTCTCCCTCATCCTCGTCCTTTTGATGCGAGTTAAGCCGAGGGTCGCTCGTCTGTTTTCCCGGCTACTTAGACTAGAGATTGGACGGTGTGTTGTTTTCCCGTCCCACCTGACCGTATAAGCACTGCAGTGGTGGAGCAGACTCTTAACCATGTTGCCTCGAAGTGCTAGCCTCAACGAAATCCATATAACCATATAGTTCGAAGCTCGGTCCTTTGAGTGCTTTGTCAAGTCTCTCTAGGACGTTTATCTCAACTTACAAAGGCACGTAAAGGGTTAAGTTCACATGTAATCGCTCAATTCTAATTTCACAAGAGACACGCATGTAATCGGTTCATCTATTTCGCATCATCAAGATTCAATATCGCAAGTCTAGGAAAATAGAGAGAAATCTGTACAAAATTTTTAAATTTTAAGGGAAACGTGCTGACTCTATGCAGGTGCAAAAAAAACGTGCTGACACAACATACTGACTCTCCCACCCCACACTTTTGAACCGACGTGTCCTCACGGCACACATAAGTTCAAGACACACACGCAAGCAAACAAACAATAGGGAAAATAAGAGAGAGTTAAGAGTGAATAGGCACTTCCCTCGTGCGGCTATGCAGTTGGCTCGCCCTTCCAAAGTTATTTGGCATTCTAAACACTTCTGTCGAGCCAGAATTTCCAGACAATGAGTTCGGCTCGAAGATTCTCGCAGCGTGCCCATTCTGCGCGCACCTCAATGAGTCCAAGAAGAGCACCATTGCGCCTGCCTTCTTTTGGTAGAGACTTGTATCGCAACGTGAGTTCGTCACAAAATGAAAGGACTATGTCGAAGAAATTAAGACAAATAAAGAATTCCCAGGAAATTGGTGGAGTCACAAACGGTGTCACTTAAGAACCAATTTCCTTAGACTCGTAAGTCTTGGTGACAGAATCTTTAAAAGCTTATTTTTCTTGACACTATGTATTCAAAGTGCGAAACTACTCTCGATGGATAGCAGTCTTACGCAAAGAAGGATATCGGGTTGATGCACTCTGCGCGCACAAGGCTTGCTCGGTCGGGACCTCTCGACGACTCCGCAATGAGGTGCATGTTTCCTGCAAAAAGAGCATCTCTTTCCCGCATACAATGTGATGAATATGACTCAAGAAAGACTCAAATAAACATAAACGACTCTACAACTGAGAAAAATGAAAGAATGCCGGGCTGCCTCCTGGCGAGCGCCTTTGTTTTACGTCGTTGGCTCGACGGGACCTCGCTCATGTGTCGTTGGGAGGCTCATCTAGGTCGAATTGCTGAACGGTCAGATTGACCTCCCCGTGATAGTGCTTGACCTGCTGGCCGTTGACCTTAAACCGGTCTCCTCCCGTCGGGCTTTCCAGCTCAAGTGCCCCGTGGTTGAAAACCTTTGTCACTGTATACGGGCCTGTCCATCTCGAACGCAACTTGCCGGGCATCAACCGTAGGCGTGATGAGAAGACCAAGACTTGCTGGCCAACCTCGAATGTACGTCGGAGGATGAACTTGTCGTGGTAGAGCTTGGTCCGTGCCTTGTAGTCTGATTGGCTCTCGTAAGCCTCCAGGCGCAGCTCCTCAAGCTTACATAATTGTAGTCTCCTGTCTAACCCGGCTACCTGCAAGTCCGGATTGCACTTCTTCAGTGCCCAATACGCCTTGTGCTCGAGTTCGACCGGCAGGTGGCATGCTTTCCCATAGACCAACCGAAAAGGCGAGGTGCCTATCGGTGTCTCGTAGGCCGTCCGGTACCCCGATAGAGCCTCGTCCAACCGTTGGCTCCAATCTTTCCGGGCCGGACTTACCATCTTCTCGAGAATCCCTTTGATTTTGCGGTTGGAGATCTCCGCTTGCCTATTCGTCTGGGGATGATAAGCTGTGGACGTCCGATGGTGAACGTGGTAGTGCTTCAAGGTAGAAGCCATCATCCGGTTGCAGAAGTGTGTCCCTTGATCGCTGATTATGGCCTTAGGCCCTCTGTACCTACAAAAGATGTTAGTGCGCAAGAAGTCTATGACAGTTTTAGCATCGTCACACCTAGTGGCCTTAGCCTCTACCCACTTAGACACATAGTCAACTGCAACCAGTATATAAGCATACCCACACGATACTGGAAAAGGACCCATGAAATGGATGCCCCATATATCAAAAACATCATTAACAAGTATGGGTACTTGGGGCATCTCATTCCTAGCCGAAATATTACCTACACGCTGACATTTATCACATCTCTTACAATGGTTGTAGGCATCTCTAAAAACATGCGGCCAAAAGAATCCACTATCTAATATCTTCCTAGCCGTTCTCCTAGGACCGAAATGGCCACCGCATGCATGTTCATGGAATGTCTCACTATGGAAGCATACCATGGCATCTTACCTGTGAGAGCATACAAGTGCTCGTCCGGGAATGTCTCAGTGATCTAGCCGGCCTCTTCTTCTCGGACAAGTCGGCTCAAGTGGTCGGCTACAGTGTTCTCTATGCCCTTCTTGTCCTTGATCTCCAAGTCGAACTCCTGTAGGAGCAGAATCCACCTAATGAGCCGCGGCTTCGCCTCCTTCTTCGTCATCAAGTACCTGATGGCTGCATGGTCAGAATAGACAACAACTTTAGTACCGAGCAAATAAGATATGAATTTCTCTAAGGCAAAGACGACGGCTAGCAGTTCTTTCTCTGTGGTCGAGTAGTTCTTTTGGGCCATGTCGAGAGTCCTCGAAGCGTAGTAGATCACTACGGGCTTTTTGTCTACCCTCTGGCCGAGGACCGCTCCTACTGCATAGTCGCTCGCATCACACATGACCTCGAATGGCTGGCTCCAGTCTGGTGCGCAGATAATGGGTGTGCTGGTGAGGGCCAGTTTTAGCTCGTCAAAAGCTGCCCTACATGGATCTGTAAACTCAAAAGGGACGTCTTTTTGCAAGAGGTTAGATAAGGGCAAGGCCCTTTTCGAGAAGTCCTTAATAAATCTATGATAGAAACCAGCATGCCCAAGGAAAGATTTAATGTCACGAACCGTGGAGGGATAGGGCAGAGTAACAATCAAGTCTATCTTAGCTTTATCAACCGCTATACCCTCATGTGAAACGACATGTCCTAGGACTACACCGTGAGTAACCATAAAGTGACACTTTTCATAATTGAGCACCAAATTCATAGAAACACAACGTGCTAATACCGTACTCAAATTGTCTATGCATGCATCGAAAGTGTCACCATACACCGTGAAATCATCCCTGAACACCTCAATAAACGTACCTATCATGTCTGAGAATATACTTGTAACGACCCGCTGAAAGGTGCCGGGCGCGTTACACAAACCAAACGACATTCGGCGAAAAGCAAAGGTACCGAATGGACATGTAAAGGTCGTCTTTTCCCGATCCTCGGGTCCTATGGGAATCTGATTATAACCTGAAAAACCGTCAAGAAAGTAGAAATAAGGCTTACCTGCTAACCGGTCGAGCATCTGGTCAATGAACGGAAGAGGAAAGTGATCCTTGCGCGTGACTGCATTCAGCTTCCTGTAGTCGATACACATGCGCCATCCGTTCTTGACTCTGGTCGTCACCATCTCACCCTCGGCATTCTTCTCGACCGTGATCCCGGTCTTCTTCGGGACTACATGGACTGGAGTCACCCACTGGTTATCTGAGATCGGGTAGATCACATCCGCATCCAGCAACATCTGTATTTCCTTTTGGACAACCTCCATCATGATCGGGTTCAATCTCCGTGGAGGTTCCCTCGAAGGCTTCGCTCCATCCTCCAGCAAAATCCGATGCATACAAACTGCAGGGCTGATTCCCTTGATGTCGGCCAGTGTCCATCCGATGGCCAGTTTGTGCTCGGTCAGCACCTTGATTAACCGTCGTTCCTGATCTGCTGCGAGCCCGCTCTTGATAATGACCGGAAGTGTGTCATTCTCTCCTAGGAATGTATACTTTAAATGCTCGGGTAGAGGCTTCAATTCTACTGTAGGTGCCTGCACAACAGAAGGCAAACACACATTAGATTTAAATAAACAAACTTCATTAACCTCATACCTCGGGGTGAGTGGCTGCGCAGCCTCCAGCTGGGCTAGTGCATCTATGATAGTCTCGGTGAGCTCATAGGAGTCCTCGGCCGAGTATACTGCTCTCTCTAGTGCGAACTCGAGCGGGTCGGCTACTCTCTCCGGTTGCACCTCCTGGACTAGGTCGTCCAGTGTGTCTAGGGCATGGACCGCTTCGTACTCCATCGGATGCCTCATGGCCCGGAAGATGTCAAAGCTGAACACCTCTCCTTCAACTTCCATGGAGAGAGTCCCACTGTCACAATCGATCTTCATCTTCGACGTCTTAAGGAATGGTCGGCCGAGTAGGATGGGGCATGGTCGGTCGGGCCGCAGTTCTCCATCTTGAGCACATAGAAATCAGCCGGGAATACAAGCTCTCCCACTTGCACGAGCACGTCTTCGATCTTGCCCTCGGGCTGCTTGCATGATCTGTCCGCCAATTGTATAGTGAGACCTGCAGGTTCTCGAGGATCAATACGCATGCAAGAATATATGGAATAAGGCAGGACATTAATAGATGCACCGAGATCAAGCATGCAATTTTTATTCTAATGTTACCGATCGTGCAAGGAATGGTGTAGGTGCCTGGATCACCTCATTTAGGAGGGACCTTGCACTGAATAACAGCCGAGACATTCCGGCTCATGAGCTCCTGGTCGGGCTGAGTACCTCGCCTTCGGTTGGTGCAAAGTTCTTTTAAAGAACTTTGAATACCTCGGTATCTGCTTGATGGCCTCGAGGAGTGGAATGTTGATTTCCACTTTGCTGAACAGCTCCCACACTTCCTTGTCCATGACGTATTTCTTCGGAGCCCGAACCTGCATAGGAAAAGGTAAAGGGGCTCGGACATTAGAATTTTCGGTCACAGGGACCGGGCCTGCCCGAGAATCGTCGGGTTCTGGAATCGGGCCTGGCTGAGAGAAGTCGGGCGCCTGTGTTGGGTTGAGCGCGTCCTGGCTACTAGGTCCGAGAATGTTCGGCCCTGCTGCTTCTTCCTCGGGCACTGGTGGGCTGCTGTCTTCGGCTGGCCCGGGCACTAATGGTAGTCCTCTCCTACTCCTGAGTGTCACCGCATTAACGTTCCCCCTTGGATTCTGGATGGTCTGCGAGGGGAGTCGTCCTGGGTCGTTCTTAAGCTCGGAGACTGTCGTGGCGATCTGACACATTTGATTGGACAGGTCGGCGATGGCCCTGTCAGTTTTGGCTTGGAACTGGTGTACTGAGGTGGCCAGGTCCTTCACTATATCCTCCAAGGATCTGCTCGAGCTGTGCTGGTTCGGGCCCGACTGATTGCGGTCCTGCCTCTGTTGATACTGGTCCGACCCGTTCTGTCCTTGTTGCTGCCGATATGGGGGCCTGTAGTACTGCTGGGTATGCTGAGGTGCGGACGGCTGTGCTGGCTCTCTCTGGGAGTGATTGTTCTGGTTGTCGTTCCGCCAGTGCTGCCCGTTCGCCCCTTGCCTGGTCGCGGCTTTGCCATACTGTCGGACTGGCTCGGTCTGATTGCCATAGTTCTGATAGTCGCCTACTGCATTCACCTCGCCCTGGTCGTCCTCCACTATAGTTGGGCACTCATCTGTTCTGTGATCTGTGGCTGCACAAAAATCGCATGGCTTGACCTGGACTGGCTGCCTCCTGATGACCTGCTGCATCATCTCCTTGAGTTGCTTGATCTCTTCGGCCATTGAGCTTGATGGAGCGTCGGCCTTGGAGACGTTCCTGGATTGGCTGAACTCTTCCTCCTTGCTTGATTCATCTTGGAACCTAGCATTCTCAGCCACCTCCATGATCTTCCTCCGTACTCCAGCTGGGGACAGGTTCATAATGGTGCCTCCAGCCGAGGCATCTAGTAGTTGTCGGTCGAGTCTCCTTAGTCCATCGAGCATGTACTCCACTATCAGCTTCTCAGGGAGTTCGAGGTTGCAGCAGCTCTGTTCTAAGGCGTTGAACTTCTCCACATACTCGTACATCGTCTCATTGGGCCCTTGTCGGAGTTCTTGCAGCTGCCTTCGGACTTGCATGGCTCGGCCTGCGGGATAGTACTTGTTGAGGAATTTCTTTTGCATCTGATCCCATGTATGTACGCTACCTGCAGGCAAGGATAGAAACCAGTCGTTAGCAGAGTCTATAAGTGAAAAATAGAAAGCTTTTAACTTGAAGTCCTCGACTTTGACTCCGTATGGCCTGAGGTTCTGGCATATCCCATGATAGCGCTGCAGATGAGCTGTGGCCGACTCTCCTTTGGTTCCTGAGAACTTGGGTAGGTAGTGCACGACCGCCGTGTTGATGGCTATTGCTTCTAGGTCTGGCCCTTCGTATATGCACCAAGACTGGTTGCGGGCTCCTGATCGTCGTACTCCTCGTAATACTCATTGTCGAAGACCGGCTGTCGTGGTTGTCTGACCTGCTGTCGTAGAGCGACCGGTGGTTGTCGTCTCGGTTGGACCGGTGGAACCTACTGTTGGATCGGGTGCTGGTGTGGTGGAAGCATTGGGTATTGTTGGAGCGGTGGTGGCTGCTGTTGGAATGGCTGGACCGGTTGGTATTGTCGAGGAAGTTGTCTTGGGGCAGCCCCCCTGATTTCTCCGTTCTGGCCCATCGGGTCCTGCTCTTCGTGTTGTGGAAGTGCCCCTTCCATGTCTCGAACGACCTGTTCGACTTCTTCGTTGTGGATATTGTCGCCAACTCGGCTACCAGTGTGAGACATGGTGAGAGAACAGAAAATTTCCAAAAAACAGACAATTTCTAAAAACACAAAAAATTCGAAATAAAATAGTAAACGACTCCGGATGGCCTAAAAACACCGTATATCACGAGCAAAGCTCGTGCTTTCTGATCTCCTCGTCGTTCCGCTCAGAGCAAGGTATTATGGGCAACAATCGGACACCTGGAACCCGAATCCTGCTGTTTCGCTGTAAAACCAAAAAAACTAAAAAAAACACAAAACTTGAAAACAGAAAAGAACAATTTCACCGTGCGTAGCTCCCCGGCAACGGCGCCAAAATTTGACAGGCGTCTTCGGTACCTGCAAATTTGAATTTATAATTCCGTACTCTTGGCTATGGGTTAGTACAGCGGTAAGCAAGGGTCGAACCCTAGGGAGCTAGATGGTTACTTGTTGTTCTGAAAAAGGAGCGACAATTGGTTGTGAGCAATTTAGGAAACAGTGCAAAAATATGAAACAAGCGAGAGTTATCAATCTGAGAGAATATTCAGACTAGGGTTTCTAATTGTGACTTTGTTTATCCTTGATTTCTAAGTATCTATTCTGTGTTCTTAAGTGTGGTAACCTAATACTCCGTTTCAGGTTATATTAGGTTTAGTGCAACTACCTATTCTAACGGTTTAGTATCAAATAGGCAGTAAGATGTGCCTCACCAATAGAAAAGACGACATTGTGCTAAGCTTGATTGTACATGATGCAAATAAGTTCCTTGATGACAAGAAGACATGAGAGGTTAAAAGTAACAAGTGACATACAAGGTAATACAAGTATGAGCAAGTAAGCTTCCCTAGTTACCTAATAACATCATGGCATAAGTTTCATAGAATTCAAACAAGGAAGGTAATCTACATTCTCCATCATGTGCACAAGGTGTCTTAAATGCTAATAAAATGTGAAACTAGAGTCATGGCATGGTATAGCAAGGTAGTTTCACTCTAGTAAACTCCAATAAAGCACATGAGTACTAAGGGCAACATCATTATTCATAGATAAGTTAAGGGTGAAGTGGGGGGGGGGGGGGGGGGCTTGGCAATGTGAAGTGGGATTGGAGTGAGTAGAGCTCACTCCACACTTAAAATTTAACCCACTAATCATAAATATCATACTCCACACTTAGAGTCTAACCCACTCAAAATCATGTCAAACACTTAAACAAGAAGAACGAGAATGAAACAACTTACAACCCGGGTTACCTCCCGCGAGGCCTAGTTTTTTCCGTCTTGGCAAAGACGTAGCAAAGCGCCCCATAGAATCACTCGTTGATAAGTCCTTTGCTAGAATCCCTTCTCACGGGGCCTTCGACTTGGTAGTGGCAACCCACCTTTAAGTCCCATTTGAATTTCCTCCCATCAAGCCTACAATGGACTTTCCTTTGGGAGCATGACCCCTTCAATGATGAAGATCCCTTAAGAACTAAGGGGTCATAGGAGCTTCCTTCAAAAGATCTTGCAAAATAAGGCACAAAGCTCCAAAACTTATCTCGAGACGAAGTAGTGAAGAAAGGGTCTTCATAACTTGTCTCGAGATTGATGGGCATCCCTTCCTTGGGTTTTTCAATTACGTCTATGGGTACCCAATCCTCAATATCCCTTTCTAGACCTTTGTCTTCTTGTGTGTGAGAAGGCTCTTTAGCTTGATCCATATAGACCTCAAAAAAGTCTTGATACCCTTGGAAGCCTCTTTGCTTAATATGCGCTTCCTAAATCTTATCCTCAACAAGAAGTTCAGGCTCACATTCAAGCTCGCTTATACCGGGAGGGAGGAATTCTTCTTCATCAACTAAAGGTATTTCCTCTATGTAAGAGGCATCATCATTAAAGAATTCCTCATCGGAGAGCCGAGGCGTTGATGGGATGGTGAGCTCTTGTGTGTTCTCATCCAAATGATCATGAGATGTGCTAGTAGTGAAGGATGCTTCACTTTTGCATTCCATCTCGTCTTCGTTACAAGATTCACCATCTCAATGGTTGTAATGAGCTTCGGTGGCGGCTCTCCAAAATTCATGCTCTGCTTCTTGATCCCATTCTTCCTTTGAGGCACTAGATTCAAGAACTTCTTCTTCCTCGGAGACCTCCTCTTCATCATCTAAGTTCCTAATTTCAATTGATTTTTATGCCATATTGCTTTCTAATTCATGGTTTTGAGCCTTCAATCTATCGATTTGAGCTTGCATCTTCTCTTGGTTTCGGCTCATCTTCTTTTGGTTAGCAAGGAGTGTAGCAAGCATTGCCTCAACACCAAGGGACTCATTTGAAGGTTGAGGAGGTTGAGGGTATGGAGGGTAGGAGTCTTCAACTTCAAAACATTGGCTATCATCCCAATTCGGAGTGTAGGTATGTGATGGATGCCAACAGTTTTCCCAATAGGCGTTTGGTTGCTCCTCTTCTTGGTCGTCCTCATTCGAATTATAATAACTAGTTTGATAGCCATGCTCTAGGAAATAGGAATATGGTTGCTCCTCCTCTTGGAAGTATTCTCCATTAGAAAAGACTTATTGGTTGTGGGGGTTTATTCTCGCAAAACAAGATAAAGTAAGTTAGTAAGGGATATGAGTAGAAAAAGAGAATATACAAGTATAAGAAAAAAAAATATTCACAAGAATAGTCGGAACTTCCACACAATCTAATCTTGGGATGTGCTAACTAGTTTCTCCCCGACAACGGCGCCTGACAGGCGTCGTCGTGCAAGTCAAATTTGAATTTATAATTTGTCCACTACTCTTGGCTAGTAAGGCGGCAAGTAGGGGTCGAACCCTAGAGAGCTGATGAGGTTACTTGTTGTTCTGTAAAATAAAGCAATTGGGGTTTTGTGAGTGATTTGGAAACAAGTGCAATAAAAGAAAATAAAGCGAAAGATATCAATCAGAGGGAATATTCAGTCTAAGGTTTCTCTTGTGACACGTTTATCACGGATATCTAATGATCAATTCTATATTTTGAAGTGTGGGTGTTCCGACAAAGGTAACAACCTAAGTATCCCGACAAAGGTGATACGCCACAACCTAACCCGACAAAGGTGTTAGAATTCTAACTCTTTCCTAAATCAAACAACCCGACAAAGGTGTTATTTAACCTAGGTGTTACTATCTACCTTTGCGACAAAGCATCCAGTAAATATTAACGATAAGAATTATTTGGTCAACTAAGCTTTGTGACAAAACATCCACTTAGTCTAGCAAGTTAATTCATAGGAATAAGCATAAGAACTAGCGAAATATAAAATAGCATTAAGAACAGATATCTCAAAACGCGTTCACAATTATGAAACCCTAAACCGAATGAGAGGTTTAGCTAGACATGTCCATGGAAACAAAATACAATAGTAATAAAAGAAAAGGAATTCTTCTCTATGCCGAAGAAGAAGACTGAAGAGAGAATGGCCGAAGTTGCTGCTCGATGGAGGGATGATGATCTGATGGATGATTATGCCCTACCCAAGAGGTCATATTTATAGGAGAAGCTCGGGTTTTGAAGTTTCCAATTCGAACCGACCTAAATCCGTTTTTGGCCAAGCCCAAAAACCTATTTAGGAAACATGTCCAAAACCGACTTTGCTTGGTTTGCAAGCTAACTTGGCTTGCAAGTAAACTTGGCAAACAAGTTAGCTTAACCTCCACGCCAAAGCACCGACTTGCCTTGGGACGAGCCGAGAATTGCTGGGCTGCGCCTGGGCGCAGGCTCGGGTGGCCTTGGACGGAACTAGGCATTTCTCGGGCATGGGCTGGTTCCACTCGGGCGTTTTGTCTGGGAAGTGAGATCGTCCGAGTTATTAGGCATTTCAAACAACTTGGTCGAGCCGGATTTTCCAGATTCACCCGTCTGGTCGACCGACTTGGTTTCGGTGCCTATCAGCGCGCGCGGGGCCTTTGGAATTGGGCCAACTGCCAATCTGCTCGGGCGTTCCCCTTGGTTTAGTGACATCGTCCGACTTATCTGCTAGTTTGATCAACTTGCTCGAGTCGGAATTGTCAGATCAGCTCGTTTGCCCGAGCGACTTGATTTTAGTGCTAGACCGCTCGGCTGGGGCCTCAGACGCTGCTCTGGCGCTGCTCGGCCAAAGATGCCTTGTGATGTTTTTGGCACAAAATGCCATCTGTAATGCGCGTTTCCTCCTATTGCTCCCAAAACACCTGAAATGCAAAACAACACTAACAAGTAACTTGTTCGCATAATAAAGTGTCGGAATTGGTGGGATTTGTTGACTCGATGAGTCGTATAAGTACGGCTCATCAAACCACCCCACACTTAAACTTGTTCGTTCCGAACAAGGACTATGTCATAAGAGGAACGAATTTGCAACATCACAATTCTTCGGCATCCTAGATATTGCTACATGAATATGTGTTGCTAGTCTAGACTTCGCCTTTCTATGCATATCTCAATCGTTACTAAAAGTATTGTGCTCAAACATGGAAGTAATTGATACGTGTTACCTTTGAGCCGAGATGCAAACCAATTCGGATGAATGGGAGATAGTCCTCTTTAGACCTGTGATCTGCACTCGCGGTTCCGAATTCTCGCTATATGGTTATACTTCGTTGTTTTTTCTTGCATGTGATTTGTTCGAGCTTCAAGGTTTTCTGAGTTTTTCTTTCTTCTTTTGTTGGAAGGCTTTTGTAGTGATTTCTTTGGCCTTTGGCTCTTGATGAAACATTGATGTACTTCACTTTTTGTTGCGTGTAGAACTTTCACAATTGACTTATTTTTCTTGAGCTTTGCTCCTTATTGTGAATTGCTTGTCCTTCTTTCCTTTTCTTTTAAGGAAGGTCCAATCATCGCCCGCAAGCATATGGAAATACCTCCCCGCTCTTTCTGATCCTCGTCCTTTAAGGGAAACGTGCTGACTCTATGCAGGTGCAAGAAATAAACGTGCTGACACAACAAACTGACTCTTTCACCCCACACTTTTGAACAAAGTCGTGTCCTCACGGTACGACTTAATTTCAAAGACACAACTATGCACGCAGACAAACGTAGGGAAACAAGAAGAGAGTAAAAAGTGAACAGGCACTCCCCTCGTGTGGTCGCATGAGGTTGATCACTCTTCCAAAGTTATTTGACATTCTAAGCACTTCTGTCGAGCCAAAATTTCCAGATAACGAACTTCGGTCGAGGATTTTGGCAGTGCGCCCATTCTGTGCGCACAGGGCCCCTGTCGGTTGGGCCTCCGGATGACTTTGCCAGGACACTATGGGATTCTTCACATGTCTCGATAAATTGGCAATTTTAAGACTAATGGCCGAGTCAGAATCTCCAATTGGCCAGTTTGGCTCGAGGATTTCCTCCATGCCCAGATTCTGCGCCCGCAGGGCCCTTAGTCAGGCCTGCTTCGCGCTGGCTCGTCTCGGTCGGCCGGTGTTGGGGCCTGGCGTGCTCCACACTGAGGTGCATATGTCCTGCATAAAAAGCATCTCCTTTCCCAAAAGACAATGTGACGAATATGGCTGAAGACTCACATAAACAGAAGATAAGTAAATAAAACTGAAAAAACTAAAAAAAATGATATAAGTGCCGGGCTGCCTCCCTGCGAGCGCCTTTGTTTTACGTCATTGGCTCGATGGTACTTCATTATGTCTCAGTGGTGGGCTCGGCTAGGTCAAATTCCTCAGTGGGTTCTTCGATTTCGCCTTGGTAATGCTTCACCCGTTGCCCATTGACCTTGAATCCGTTCCTATCCTTCGGGTTTTCCAGTTCGAGTGCTCCGTGGTTGAAAACTTGTGTGATCGTGTAAGGGCCTGTCCATCTGGAGCGCAACTTGCCGGGCATCAGCCGTAAGCGTGATGAAAAGAGGAGCACCTGCTGACCTATCTCGAATGTTCTTCGAATGAACTTGTCGTGATATAACTTGGTCCGTGCCTTGTAGTCTGATTGGCTCTCGTAAGCCTCTAGGCGCAGCTCCTCAAGCTCACATAGCTGCAACTTCCTGTCCAGCCCGGCTGCCTGCAAATCGGGATTGCACTTCTTGAGCGCCCAATAGGCCTTGTGCTCTAATTCGACCGGTAGGTGGCATGCCTTCCCGTACACAAACCGAAAAGGTGAGGTTCCTATCGGTGTCTTGTAGGCTGTCCTGTAGGCCCAAAGTGCCTCATCTAGCCGTTGGCTCCAGTCCTTTCTGGTCGGGTTCACCATCTTCTCTAGAATCCCCTTTATCTCGCGGTTGGAGATCTCCGCTTGCCCATTCGTCTGGGGTGATATGCTGTGGAAGTCCGATGGTGAACGTGGTAATGCTTCAAGGTTGCAGCAATCATTCGGTTGCAGAAGTGTGTCCCTTGATCGCTGATTATTGCCTTAGGTACTCCGTACCTGCAAAAAATGTTAGTGCGCAAAAAGTCCACGACAGTTTTAGCATCATCGCATCTAGTGGCCTTAGCCTCTACCCATTTAGACACATAATCAACTGCAACCAGAATGTAAGCATAGCCACACGACAGAGGAAAAGGACCCATGAAATCAATACCCCATATGTCAAACACATCATTAACTAGAATTGGTACTTGGGGCATCTCATTCCTAGCCGAAATATTGCCTACACGTTGACACTTATCACAACGTTTACAATGATTGTAGGCATCTCTAAATACATGCGGCCAAAAGAATCCACTATCTAAAATTTTCCTAGCAGTCCTTCTCGGACCAAAGTGACCACCACATGCATGCTCATGACAAAAACTAATAACCGAAGCAATCTCATCATCTGGAATGCACCTTCTAAGTATTTGGTCTACACCAATTTTCCACAAATAGGGGTCATCCCACACATAAAATTTCGAGCCATGCTTCAGTTTCATGCATTGAGCCTTCGAGTAGGAGGGCGGGAGCTTACCTCCGACCAGGTAGTTCACCGTGGAAGCATACCATGGTACCTTACCTGTGAGGGCATACAAGTGCTCGTCCGGAAAGGTCTCGGTGATCTGCCCGGCCTCCTCTTCTCGGACCAATCGGCTTAGGTGGTCGGCCACGGTGTTTTCTATCCCCTTCTTGCCTTTGATCTCCAAGTCGAACTCTTGTAGCAGCAAGATCCACCTAATGAGCCGCGGCTTAGCCTCCTTCTTTGTCATAAAGTACCTAATAGCTGCATGATCAGAAAAGACAACTACCTTAGTACCGAGCAAATATGATCTAAACTACTCTAAGGCAAACACCACGGCTAGAAGCTCTTTCTCGGTGGTTGAGTAGTTCCTTTGAGCTGCGTCCAAGGTCCTCGAGGCATAATAGATCACAACTGGTTTCTTGTCCACCTTTTGGCCGAGAACAGCTCCTACTGCATAGTCACTTGCGTCGCACATGATTTCGAACGGCTGGTCCCATTCTGGTGCTCGGATGATGGGCGTGCTGGTGAGGGCCTGTTTCAACTCATCAAAAGCTGCCCTACATGGATCTGTAAACTCAAAAGGAACATCTTTTCGCAAACGATTAGATAAAGGCAGCGCCTTCTTAGAAAAATCCCTAATGAACCTATGATAGAAACCAGCATGCCCAAGGAATGATTTAATGTCACGCACCGTAGAGGGATAAGGCAGAGTAACAATCAAGTCTATCTTAGCTTTGTCAACCTTAATACCCTCATATGAAACTACTTGACCTAGGACCACACCATGAGTAACCATAAAGTGACACTTTTCATAATTGAGTACCAAATTCATAGAAACACACCGTGCTAAAACCGTACTCAAGTTATCTAAACATGCATCAAAAGTGTCACCGTATACTGTGAAATCATCCATAAACACCTCAATAAACGTACCTATCATGTATGAGAATATACTAGTAACCACTCGCTGAAAGGTACCGGGTGCATTACACAAACCAAAGGACATTCGGCGAAAAGCAAACGTACCGAATGGACATGTAAAGGTTGTCTTTTCCTGATCCTCGGGTGCTATGGGAATGTGATTATAACCTGAAAATCCATCTAGAAAGCAAAAGTAGGGCTTACCTGCCAATCGGTCTAGCATCTGGTCAATGAACGGAAGAGGAAAGTGATCCTTGCGCGTGACTGCATTCAGCTTCCTGTAATCGATGCACATGCGCCATCCGTTCTTGACTCTGGTCGTTACCATCTCGCCCTCGCCATTCTTCTCGACCGTGATCCCGGTCTTCTTCGGAACCACATGAACCGGGCTTACCCATTGACTGTCCGAGATCGGGTAGATCACGCCCGCATCCAGCAACTTCTGAATTTCCTTCTGGACAACCTCCATCATGATTGGGTTCAATCTCCATTGAGGTTCCCTCGAAGGCTTCGCTCCATCCTCTAGCAAGATGTGATGCATGCACACGGCCGGGCTTATGCCCCTGATGTCTGCGAGTGTCCATCCAATGGTCAGCTTGTGACGACTCAATACCTCGACTAAGCGTCGCTTCTGGTCTGCCCCTAGGCCGTTCTTGATGATGACCGGTAGTGTGTCATTCTCTCCCAAGAATGCATACTTCAAGTGCTCGGGCAGATGCTTCAGTTCCACCTTAGGTGCCTGCACAATAGAGGGCAAACACACGTTAGATTTAAATAACCGAACTGTATTAAGCTCATACCTTGGTGTGAGTGGCCGTGCGATCTCCAATTGGGATAGTGCATCCAGAATAACCTCGGAGAACTCGTATGAGTCCTCATGTGAATATATGGCTCTCTCGAGTGTGAGTTCGAGTGGGTCTGCTCCCCGTTACGGTTGTACCTCCTGGACTAGGTCGTCCAGTGTATCAAGGGCATGCACTGCCTCAAACTCCAAGATGCTTCATGGCCCGGAAGATGTCAAAGCTGAACACTTCTCCTTCAACCTCCATGGAGAGAGTGCCACTGTCGCAGTCGATCTTCATCTTGGACGTCTTCAGGAACGGGCGGCCTAGTAGAATAGGCGCATGGTCTGTCAGGCCGCAGTTCTCCATCTTTCCCTCGGGCTGCTTGCATGATTTTTCCGCCAGTTGTATAGTGAGTCCTGCAGGTTCTAGAGGACCAATGCGAAGACAAGAATATATAGAGTATGGCAACACATTAATAGAGGCACCGAGATCAAGCATGCAATTTTATATCCGGATATTACCAATTGTGCAAGGGATAGTGTAGGTGCCTGGATCACGGCATTTGGGAGGTACCTTGTGCTGAATGACAGTGAAAACGTTCTTGCTATCAGCTCCTGGTCATCCCGAGTACATCGCCTTCGGTTAGTGCAAAGTTCCGTCAAGAACTTCGCATATCTGGGTATTTGCTTGATGGCCTCCAAGAAGGGGATGTTGATCTCCACTTTGCTAAATAGTTCCTACACGTCTTTGTCCATAACGTACTGCTTAGGAGCCCTGACCTGCATGGGGAACGGAAGAAGAACGCTAAGGTTAGAGTTCTCGGCCGCGGGTACCGGGCCTGGTCTGAGCGTCTCGACGAGTTCTTCTTCGGGCGCCAGCGGGCCGATGTCCTCTGTTGGCTCGGTGGGATCGGCTGTGGGCTTTCTTCCGCTCCTGAGTGTTACTGCATTGACGTTCCCTCTTGGGTTCGGAATGGTCTGTGATGGGAGCCGCCCTGGATCATTCTTAAGCTCGGAGACCGTGGTGGCAATCTGGGACATTTGCCTTGATAGATCAGCTATAGCTCCATCGGTCTTGACCTGGTTCTGGTGCACGGTCGTGGCCAACTACTGGGTGCTAGCTGCCAGCTCTTTCATGATGTCCTCTAAGGACTTGCTCGGACCTTGTTGGCTCGGGCCGGCCTGGTTGTGGTTTGGTCCTCTTTGTTGATATTGGCTCGGCCCGTTCTGTCCTCCTTGCTGTTGGCGGTATGGTGGACGGTAGTATTGCTGCTGGGTCGGTTGGGATGAGGCATGTTGCGCTTGTTCCCTCGGGGTGTGGTTGTGCTGGTTGTCATTCCTCTAATTCTGCCCGTTGGTCCCTCGTCCGGTTGTGGCCTGTCCATATTGCCGATTTGGTCCGGCCCGGTTGTTGTAGCCTTGGTACCCGTCCACTGCATTGACCTCGCCTTGGTCTTCTTCTACTATGGTCGGACAAGAATCCGTTTTGTGGTCTAATGAACCACAAAACTCGCATGGCTTTGCTCGGACCGGCTGCCTCCTCATCATCTGAATCATCATCTCCTTCATTTGTTTTAGCTCTTCGGCCATTGCGTTTGATGGAGGCTCGGCCCTTGAGACGTTTCTGGTTCGGCTGAATTCTTCTTCTTTGTTAGACTCGTCTCGGAACCTCGCATTCTCGGCCACTTCTGTGATCTTCCTTGACACATCAGCTGGGGATAGATTCATGATGGTTCCTCCAGTAAGCTCCTGTCGAGTTGCCTCAATCCGTCTAGCATGTACTCCACGATTAGCTTCTCGGGCAGCCCAAGATTGCAGCAACTCTGTTCTAGGGCATTGAACTTCTCCAGATAATCGTACATCGTCTCATTCGGCCCTTGTCTGAGATTGATCGATTGAAAATATAGCTAAGTATTCAAATAGAATCCAAACACTTGTGCTAAGTCACGGCAATCAAAACATTTGTATTAACTCGGGTGAACCGAGGTCGTACCCAAAGGATAGTTGATTAAACCAATAATGCTAACGATCTAATTAGGATGTCTATGGTTTGGGGGGGGGGGGTTTGTTCTCCTAAGAGAATGATAGTAGAGGGTACTATCCAAAAGTGGTTAACTATCAATTAAAAGATGACTAGGAATCAATTTCTCCACCTAGACAATTATTGCGACAATGAAATGAGACACCAATGATGAAATCACATGCACATGCTTAGAAAATGGCTTATGCAACATTAATACTAAGTTCAACTCGCGCTACAAATTAGTACAAAGAGGTTACATCTCGCATAGTACCTCACACTTGCGCTCTATTGGCACTATAGAATATGAATGTCAAGCCTCACACTTGCGCTTTATTGACTAGATAATCATGTTCTTGTTAAGTTCAAGCAATTCTCATTAGGTTAAAAGTGTTATCAAACTAACACAAAACCCTAATGCTTCTTCATTTAGTTCATTGAAGTCATGATGATCAACGTGAGCTACATCAAGCATGAGATCAAGCAGAATTCCTATTGAGAACGTTTCACAAACATCTTATAGGCAATTCGAGAAATTAAGTTCAAAGGAAGAAGATTCATGTGCAAACTCATTCACAATTAGCATCCAAGGTATTTACATCGTCACAAACATGTCTAGGGGATCCATTGATCCCCAATCAAGGTCACTACTCACTCATGGTGAGTTCACAAATGAAATCAATAATAAAAATGCAAACAACCATATGAAAAGTAAAGTTTAGGACTTTAAAATCGATATGGAGATTCAAGAACACTAGAGGATCCGATCTTCGATCTTTGTTGTTGAAATTCTTCCTAACTTAATCCGAGAGTACTCCTTCTCCGCATACGTCGTCCTTCTACACCTCACGTGTGTTCTTTTCCTCTTAGCCCCCTAAAAACTCGATCTCCCTCAAAAACCATCCAAATTCCCCTCAAAAGAAACTGATTTTTATTTTCTGCAAACGCATGCGTTCGCATGCTTTTGACCATGCCTTCGCATGGTCTTCTGCAGGCTGGGAAATATGATCGAGTGCGAGCACGCAGAGCCATGCATGCGAACGCACGAGATTTTCATGCGTCTGGTCTGGGTTGTGCGACCGCATGAAGTGAACTGTGCGAACGCACAAGGCTACGAAGGCTAGCAGGGCAACGAAGCACACGCATGCGAGCGCATGCTTTGAACCATGCGAATGCATGACCTTGAGAAATTTGCGCTTCGACTTCCAACTTGTGTTTTCTTGCTCCAAAATGCTCGGTTTTGCCCCAAAATCACTGCCTACTTGTATTCTCAGCTTAAACTCTGTAATTTAACTGAAAAGAACCACAAAGCATCAAATAGCAAGTGAAATCGTAATAAAATAATAAAAACAATAAGCATAGAGGTCGCCTAAAATGCATATATTTTAGCGCTATCAAATCACCTCACACTTAATGTTTGATCGTCCCGAGCAAACTAATCATATAGATCAACAACAATAATGCACTTCACTCACTCAGGATCGGTTCAAAAAAAACTCCATATGGTCACGAAAACTAACTAAAAGCACTAAGAAACAAATCCTACTTCTAACTATCCACTTTCGTAGGTAACACGAGTGCATTTAGCGAATGCACCAAGCCTTTAAACCCCTAGGCTACCCTAGTGGAGGAGTTTTAGTCTCCTGAGAGTTTTCAGACATGAGAATACTCACAAATCCCACAAAAAGAACAACCGTCCCAATAGGCGTTTTAAGTTCACAAATGTCAAAGCACTGGGCAAGGTGTTTTCCATAAAGTTCATAATGTATTCAAACTAGATATATGCATTTCAATCACTACACGAAACCTCTTCAAATCCTCATGGAAATTCATGAATAATGACATTCAAGCAAATCAAAGCAAAGACTAACAAACCTTTAATCAAGTATTCTTGTCATTTTCTCTATCAAAGATTTCAAGAAAACAATCTAATAGTCGCCAACAAATCTTGTCGGGTCACTCACCAATGCTAGCAAGGAAGCTAGTACATTGGCTTGTGACATTGAACTCATTCTCAAGCCTAGGACGCAAAGGTCACTTAGTCATAAGGGAAGAGGAGTTCCAACATTAAGGCTTTTATATCCATTTGCAAATCATATCATATCAGGCCTAAGTATAAAAGAATACGAGGTTCGTCCCTTAGTGAATTCTTGCTAGTAAGTTTCAATCGTCTCATTAGTTTTCATGCTAGAGAATGGTGGAATAGCCGATTATCAAGTCTAAGTGCAACTTTAAGGGGTAGCATGGCCTTTGGCCGTACTAAGCACTTTCGAGGGGGAACTTACCTTCCTAACCCTCGACGCTTAGCACATAATGCTTTAAACTCACTTCCTAATGGTGATCAACCATAAGGGAGAAACTCGGGGCTTATTACACATTTTGTTTTTCTTTCTTCTTTTTTTTCTTGCCCTCTTTTGACCCCACACTTAGAACTTTGACAAAGAGCTAAGTGTTAAAAATGGAGCATGACGAACCAACAAGACAAATCCACAAGACAAAAAAGGTCACTAAGGTCACCTGAAGGCAATCATGGCATGCAAGATTTTTTAAATAATTTTTTTAATAATTTTTTTCTCGAGTTCATGCTTTCAAAGATCAACTCTCTAGTCTGAACAAGAAAAAGCATAGAATAAAAGATAAAGAAGTGCTAGTAGATGCTTTGATCCTCAAGAATGAAAGTCAACAATCCAATCCATTAGTCATCTAAAGGATCAATCAAGTGAAATCGAGCACGACTAGTTGAATTTGGAATGAAATTTTTCGAAAGTGTAGCCTTGCCCAGACTTTTTGTTTTCGTTAAAAATTCGAGTTTTTGGATGAATGTCATAGTAGTGTAAGTGTTTTCCTCTAAACATGCAAATTGATTGAATTCTAAACATGAAAGCACGGCAAGCAAGCACAAACATCTCGTGTAGTCAAAACATAGGCACCCCACACTTAGCAATTGCTTAGTCCCTAAGCAATGAATAGCATGAAAAGCTAAGAGAAAGTTAAGAAAAACTTCTCTCGTTTGGAGGTAGCCATTTCAAAGTAAGAGATGTTGCTTCGCGCGCCTAGTTCTTGGGCGACTGAACTTGCACAAAAGAATCGATGAATGATTCCCCTTTTTCCTCTATAAGACAAGAAACTTAAATACGAGAGTGTTAAGCACACAAGGTAAAGAAATCATCATCGTAAACATGTCAACATCATTCAAATCAACTTATAACTCATCGAAAGAACACATCATCGAACACATGAAGGCATAACAGTGAGTTGAATGACTGTGCGAACGCACGAATGATATCTTGCGAACGCATGAAGGCTTGAAACGTTGGGAAAGATGAGCATGCGAACGCATGGATTTACTTGTGCGAACGCACGAAAGCAGGCAGTGGCACAGATTTCGTTTGCGAACGCATGTAGTCATGCGACCAAAGCACAAAGGAGAAATAAACAGGGCATGCGAACGCAGAGATAGCACTGTGCGAACGCACAGCACTGGGCAGTATAGAAATGAGACTCAAAAACCTGTTTACCCCTATGAATTAACACGCACGTAGATGATCATACAACCTTCAAAACATATCAAGAATGTAACACATATCATAAAAGTGATCAACAACGTTTACATCCCAGAAAGAAAACATCATCAAAAGTCTCATCATCATTCACAAGCCATCCTAAACAAAACAAAACAAAAGCACGACACATATAGAAATGTTAATCATATGCTATCATCTTCCAGATCCATGCTGCCCTCTTCTCCACTCTTATGAACATTTTCACCCATTTTCTCTTTACCCTTAGCAGTAGGAAACAAAGGCGGAGATGGAGGCGAAGGCGATCTAGGCAGAAATGGCGATCTAGGAGGCAAGTCAACACTAGAGGAGATATCCAAGTGAGTGGTAATGGCAAGTAAAGTCCTCTCCTCCCATTCATTGTGCTTCGAGACATAAGTGGCAAGGAGTTTTTGATTTCGCACCAATTTGTCTTGCACTCTAGCCATGGCATCCAAGCGTGATAAAATCAGACCAAGACTCGAGTCAGTAGAGGAAAGAGGAGGCATGGCATGCGAGGAAGAGGGCATATCACGGTCAGCGCCCCTGTCAATCTCATCTTCAATTTCATCATCTGCCTCATCTTCAACTTCTTCCTCATCATTTTTCCACTTCAGCCCCTTACCCAATATATGCCTAGACCTCATTTTCTTCAAAGTGAGCCTCAGCTTGTCACTCTCCATATCCCCAAATGTGAAATTCAGCTTCCTCGCAATCCATGTCACAAAGGAACCACCTCCCAATCCCCGATTCTTTGAAGAGGCAATCTGATTGTCCTTAATACCCTTAGTAATGCACCATAGCCAATCCACTTTCTGCCCCCTCTCAATCATGAGCATAAGCATCATTTCAAGCTTTGTGACAAGTCTACCATAGCTAGTACGAACAAACACTATATCCGCTAAGAATTTATGAATAATGCTCCATTTAGGTATACGAATGCTAGTAGACTTGTGCTGCTCCTCCTTGGTATACTCACACCCCGAAATTCTTTTCCAAAACTTAAAAACATCATCATCAACCACCTCAAGAAATAAACCATCCCTAGGCAATCTAAACCAATCACATAAAACCTCCGAATCCACCTCCCATTGATAATCACCCATAGCAAACTTCCAGCATTTAACGTTCTCCTCTTCTTCATCCATACTAAGTTTATGCACAGAACTAAACGAGTTAAGAAATTCCATAGTAACTTCATGATACGATCCAGGATCATCACGAAAAATAAAACTCAATCCACTGTTGCCAAGCAATGACTTAATGTCATCAAAAACTTCCAAAGTCTTCAAATCATCAATTTCAGGAAATAGGAGAGGGATTGGCCATTTACCTTTGTTTGAAAGAGCACTATGCAAGGCAGTGTCCTTCGCATAGTGGAATCTGATCGGGCCATCAAACTCGTACGGCTTCGGCATTGTGAATTTGTTGGAATCATCGGCTCGAGGCGATGTTGGAGGTGAATCCCTTTCTAAATCACCATCAGCTCTACTAACTGAGCTTAGCGCCATAATGTACCTCGTAGAATCCACCTAAGTACGGCCATAATGCCTACCCGCAGAATCGGATTTCACATACAATATCTCAATTTCTATGCTCTTCTTCTCCTTTCCTTTGAACCTCTTGGAAATTGGTGGCTTTGAAGTTCCTATGCTCTTCGAGTGACTCATGGAAGGCTTCTTAGAAGAGGGGGTCACTTTAACCTTGCCCATGGTGGAATTGGACGGCGAGCGAAGTGGCGGTTTGGGCGAGAAACAGACGGAGGAGGGACTTAGGGTTCAGTGGAATTGGGGGTTTTGTTGGAGAAACGGACGGCGAGCGACGTGAAGCGTCGGCTGGGGAGCAATCGACGGCAGCCGGAAGGTCAGAAGGTAGGAGAAACGGACGGCGAGCGAGCAGAGGCGGACGGTCGAACGAGTTAGGGTTGAATTTTGAAATTGAATTTTGACTTTTATATATATACTAATCGACTCATGCGAACGCACAAAGGACATTGTGCGAACGCATGAGCTTGCAGACAACTGAGAATGTGTAACTTTCAAGGGATATGCGAGCGCACAACGATTTCCAGGGGCACGGATTTTCAATGCGAGCCCAAAAAATCTATGCGTGCTTGGCAAAATGAGAATTAAGGCTTGGTATGCGAACGCACGAATGAAACTATGCGGACGCAATAGACAGTGGCATTGTTTTTATGTGCGAGCGCATGAAATATATGCAAGCACAACGAAATGAAGAAAAGGCAAACTATGCGAACGCATGGAGCTACGGACAAGAATTTTTAAGCCAAACTCAAATCGCACATCAACACTCATGCACAAAATTTCAAAACCCCACACTTGTATCCTATCAAGATATCAAATTCACCAAGCATATGTTAAGAAATCATCATTCTAAAAGCATTCCAATCGCACGTAGATCATCAAATATAGGCATTCACACATGCATAGTTCATATCTTCAAATTCGTGCACGAAGCAAATAGAAATCCAATCAAAATAGACATTTTGAAGATCAGGGAGAAACACTCACAAGCCTAGTTTAACGTCTTGGCTAAGACGGAGCCGTGGCTTTACATATCGAGAAGCACACTAAGAGAAGTCTCGAGCGGGATCCCTTCTCTAGCGGTATTGCAGATAGCATTCACGAGGCTGCTTCCAACGTGTTTTGATCTCCATCAGCAGCATGATAGACTTTAACTCTCTGCCCATTTGCTTTGAACATATTCCCTTGGTTGTCAACTAGCTCTAGGTGGCCATCATCGAAAACTTTATGAATTATATACGGTCCAAACCACCTAGACTTGAACTTCCCGGGAAACAACTTGAACTTGGAGTTGAATAGCAAGACTTTATCTCCTACCGAGAACTCTTTCTTCAGAATAAGCTTGTCGTGCCATCTCCGAGTTTTCTCCTTATAAATTTTTGAATTTTCGTATGAGTCCAACCTGATTTCGTCTAACTCATTCAGTTGAAGGAGTCTCTTCTCTCCAGAAGCTTTCATATCGAAATTCAGCTCCTTGATTGCCCACATGGCTTTGTACTCAAGCTCTACCGGAAGATGGTAAGATTTGCCATACACTAACCGGTACGGAGACATTCCGATTGGCATCTTGAAAGCGGTTCTATACGCCCATAAGGCATCATCAATCTTCAACGCCCAATCTTTCCCTGACTTCCCAACTACTTTTGTCAAAATATTCTTTATTTCGCGGTTTGATACTTCGACTTGTCCATTTGCTTGGGGATGATATTGGGTAGAACACCTATGGAATATCCCGTACTTCTTAAGCAGAGACTCGAATCTTCTCTCTTTGAAGTGAGAACCATTGTCACTTATCACCGCTCTTGGGACCCCAAATCTTTGGAAAATAATCTTCTTAAACATCTTGATTACCACTTTAGCATCACAAGATGGGGAAGCTATGGCCTCAACCCATTTAGAAACGTAGTCTACCGCTACTAGAATAAAGCTATTACCTTGCGAAGATGGTAGAGGTCCCATGAAATCTACGCCCCATACATCGAATACTTCGACCTCTAAGATGCCTTTCTGAGGCATTTCATCCCTTCTAGCAATATTGCCCGTTCTTTGACACTCGTTACAAGACTTACCGAATTCATACGTATCCTTGAACATACTGGGCCAGTAAAATCCCAATTGAAGAATCTTAGCTGTGGTCTTTGAAGCAGAACCATGACCACCATAAGAAGAAGAATGACAACAAGTTATATTCCTTTTATATCTTCTTCGGGCACACATGTTCTATAAATTCCATCTGGACATAGCTTGTACAAGAACGGGTCATCCCAAAAATACCTCGAAACGTCGTGCAAGAACTTCCTCTTTTGATTATGATCAAGGTCATTCGGAAGAACCTTGCAAGTCAAGTAGTTCACATAGTCCGCGTACCATGGGGCATCATCTTTGACACTCAGCAAATATTCTCCGATAAAAGAGTCCTCTATAGGTGTTGAGAACCTTTTTGAATCATAAAACTCAACTCTCGAGAGATGATCCGCTACTACATTTTCGACCCCTTTCTTGTCTTTGATGTCAATATTGAACTCTTGCAAAAGAAGAATCCAACGAATAAGTCTCAGCTTTGCATCTTTCTTTTCCATCAAATACTTAATAGCGGCGTGATTAGTGTAGACAATCGTCTTAGACCCAACAAGATATGGTCGGAATTTTTCAAAAGCATACACCACGGCTAGCAACTCTTTCTCGGTGGTAGTGTAATTCAATTGAGCATTATCAAGCACCTTGCTCACATAGTAGACTACATGGAGTCTCTTATCAACTCGTTGTCCCAAAACAGCTCCAATAGCAAAGTCGCTCGCATCGCACATAAGCTCGAATGGAAGATCCCAATTCGGTGGTTGCACTATGGGTGCCGATACAAGAGCTTTCTTGAGCTTTTCAAATGCCTCTAAACACTCTTCATCAAAATTGAATTGCACATCATTGCATAAGAGGCGAGTTAATGGCTTGGCAATCTTTGAGAAATCCCTAATAAATCTCCGGTAAAAGCCGGCATGGCCTAGAAAACTTCTAACTCCTTTTTGATTTTCCGGTGGTGGTAATTGCTCAATGACTTGAACCTTTGCTTTATCGACTTCGACCCCCCTTTTAGACACCAAATGTCCAAGCACGATTCCTTCTTGAACCATGAAATGGCACTTCTCCCAATTTAGCACCAAATCTGTTTCAATGCATCTAGCAAGAACATGAGAAAGATTAGTTAAACAATCATCAAATGAAGTTCCATGAATAGAGAAGTCATCCATGAAAACTTCCATGCATTTCTCAATGTAATCACTAAAGATAGACATCATGCATCTTTGAAATGTTCCCGGTGCATTGCATAGCCCAAAGGGCATGCGCCTAAATGCAAAAGTTCCATACGGACATGTAAATGTAGTTTTTTCTTGGTCATTCGGCAAAATGGGAATTTGATAGAATCCGCTATAACCATCTAGGAAACAAAAGTACTCATGTACGGCAAGTCTCTCAAGCATTTGATCAATAAAGGGAATGGGGAAATGATCTTTCTTAGTTGCCTTATTCAGTTTTCTATAATCGATACACATCCTCCATCCATTAACGGTTCTTGTAGGGACTAACTCCCCCTTATCGTTTTACACAACCGTAAGTCCTCCCTTTTTTGGGACGACATGGATGGGGCTTACCCATTCCGAATCCGGAACCGAGTAAATGATGCCCGCATCTCTTAGCTTAGTAATTTCCTTAAAGACAACGTCGCTAAGCTTAGGGTTCAATCTCCTTAGAAGCTCCCTAGAAGGTTTTGCATTTTCTTCAAGATTTATCCTATGCATGGATAATGAAGGGCTAATTCCCTTAAGATCATCAACAGAGTATCCTAGAGCTTTTCTATTAGTTTTCAAAACATGCAAAAGTTTGGACGTTTGATGGTTGCACAGTCGTTATGCGCAATCGTCAAGAATAAATTTATAAGTCCGCTACTCGCGACTTCACTACTGGGTAGTAAGTGGTAAGTAGGGGTCGAACCCAAAGGAATTAGTGGGATAGTTGTTCTTTGAGGGGATTATTCAGCGAGAGAGCGTATTTTAGGTTGGTTGGTTGGTTTTAAAGCTACCAGCTAAGTGATTGATTGGTTGGTTGGTTGGTTTTAGTACTGGAAAGTAACTGATAATTATTACAATTAAAAGAAAGCATTCGGTTTCAGGGGCCTTGTATTATATCCTGTTTATCATTGACCTTTAGTGAATCTTCTAAGTATTCAAACATGAATCGAGGCTATTCCTAGCTCAAGACTTGCAACATCGTCTAGCCTTTTTAAGGTCGTAGAGCACTTATTCTACTTCAACTAATTCCTCCTTCCGAAGTATCTTAGCCTTATGTGCATCCATTTGGTCCCTTTGGTCCAGTTTCCAAATGGTTTTTTAGATAGATCGAACTCCTCAGATAAGCTTTGCCCGTCAAAGCATCCACTTACCCGAGTATGTTCACGAATCCCAAGGAAGAGCTTTGCCCGTCAAAGCGTCCACTCAACCTTGGAAGTTCTAATCTTATATATGGCACATAGAATAAGTTTTGAATACAAAGACGAGACACTAAGTTAATAGTCTAAAACATTTTATAATACAAGTCCACCCCTTCTACCGAACGACTAGTTTAGCTACTATTCATCGCGCTAAACATTATAACTAAGGAATTGGAAATTAAAGACAGTAAATAAATATTAAAATACTTACAACCGTTGAAGCGCCAAGGGAGCAATCCTTTATTTCCAAAACCAAACTTACAAAACTTAGAGAGAGAAGTGTTTAGAACTTATGGATTTGATTTTGATTTTGTGATGATACAAATGAGGAGGAGATGAGCTCCATTTATAGGGAGGAGAAGGGGGGAATGGATGGAGGAGATGATGGCATGTGGTTTTTGATCCAAGGGAGGAGAAGGAGGAAGAAGGAGGAGGCGCCACATGGGGGGGAGCAAAAGCCGCCGGTTGCCGGTTGTGGGGAGGAGGAGCCGCCGGTCATGGAGGGGAGGAGCTCCTCCCTTGGTCACCTTCTCTTTAAGTGGTCGGTCACCAAGGCAAATGGATGAGTTTTGTGCAGTCTTTTCACAAAACTATCAGTGTGTTTCGTCCCGGGCTGACTTGATTCCTCTTCTGCTTAATTTGTTATGAGTGATTCAACGTCAGGATCCTTGATATTTCTTCAGTCGGCATATGATCTTGACCTCGGAATGACTCGTAACATCTTTTCTGCTTTAAAAGCTCCTCTTTAGCATGTATTCTCTCTAAGCTCTGAAATACCCTGTAGAAATATATCGGAACTAACAAGCAAAAGTTAAATAGACAAAGTGTCTAATTAAGGGGGTTTTACTGTGTTTATGATTCGTATAATTTTGGTCCATCAACGTTTCATGCTCATTCAAAGTTGCACCAACTATAACGGGGTAAGTAGAATTAGACCCAAGAAACTCATACCTGAGATTCGAAGGAAGAGGTTTCAACTCTCCTTCGAATTCCTTACCTCTCGGCACAGGGTCTTCTTTACCTTCTTGAGCATCCAATACTTGCTCTCCTTCGGCCAAAGTCAGGTCGCACATTTCCTCATCTTCCATATCCATCAATGAGGCAAAGAACATGCTAGAATAATCTAACTTCATGACTTCACTCTCAAAAGATGTTAGCTCAAGATTTTCACAAGATATATCAAGCAAATTGCATTCAAAAGATGAAATAGGAGCTCTCATGGCATTTTTCAGAAATTTTTTTAACTTCGCATTCCCTATTTTCAATTCAATAGACCCTTCGCCACATCTAATGACCACCTCAACGGTGTTAAGAAAAGGTCTACCAAGAATAACCGGCGTTTCTTGCTCATCATCCATTTCTAGCAGATATAAGTCTACGGGAATAAAGAATTTACCAACTTTAATAGGCACATCCCTAAGAACTCCCCTAGGAATTCTAGAGCTTCTATCGGCTAGTTTCAAAGAAATAGTAGTAGGATGGAGCTCACCCATATCAATTTTCTCAAATAATTAATAGGGAATTAAAGAAATGCTAGCTCCCAAGTCACACAGTGCTCTATCAATTTCGATTTTTCCTAAAGATATAGGAATGGAAAAAGACCCATGATCTTGCATCTTCTTAGGCATTCTACTTTGAACAATAGCACTACACTCAACATTCAAGGCTACCATGCTAGATTCTTCAATAACTCTGCGATTAGACACAATATCTTTTAAGAACTTTGCATAAGTAGGATTTTGAGTGATTACCTCATGGAATGGAAGAGTGACATACAACTTCTTCAACATCTCCACAAATCGTTGGAAGTGAGCATCTAGCTTGCTTTTGTTGAGTCTTTGAGGAAAAGGTATCTTTGGCACATATTTCCTTGTCAAAACCGGTTCTTCCTCCTTTTTCTCTTCTTCCGTAGGAGCTTGAAGTTCCACTTCAGAGTTCTCGTTGGCAACTTCCGCTTCTATCTCCTTGTCATTAGGACTCGGTTTTCCTTGAGGAGTAGGCATAACTCTTCCACTCTTCAATGTGATCGCATTGATATGCTCGGTGGAATTTACATCCGGTTGAGAAGGGAGCTTCCCAAATTGCTTCAAAGCTACGGCTTGTTGAGCCACTTGATTCTCAAGCATTTTCCTTGATTCTCTAACATTTGTGCCATTGACAGATGCTTGTCGTCAGAGCAAATGTACAAATAAATTTATAAGTCCGCTACTCGCGACTTCACTACTGGGTAGCAAGTGGTAAGTAGGGGTCGAACCCAAGGGAATTAGGGGGATAAGTTGTTCTTTGAGGGATCGTACAGCGGGGGAGCGTGTTTTTTGGTTGATTGAGGTTTTACTACTAACAGCTAAGTGATTGGTTGGTTGGTTTTGGTTTTTAGTGCGGAAAAGTAAATGACATAAAAGTAAATACTGAAAGTAAAAAGAAGACTTAGAGCGGTTGTTGCGTGATCGGCAAGTCTTGCGGAATGTCAGCAGTTGAAAGGGCAGTTTATACTAAGGAAGTAAGTGCAGGTAGTGTTTTAATCTAAGGAAAGCATTCGGTTTCGGGGGCCTTGTATCATAGCATGTTTATCATTGACCTTTAGTGATCCTGCTAAGTATTCAAACGTGTATCAAGGCCATTTCAAGCGCTCGATTTGCCACACTGTCTAGCCCATTTCAAGGTCGTAGAGCACTTGTTCTATTTAGACTAGCACCCCATTTCAAGGTATACTAGCCTATGTGCATCCATTTGATCAATCATTTCCGATCAAACCAAATGGTGTTTTAGAGAGGTCGAACTCCTCAGATAAGCTTTGCCATTTCAAGCATCCACTTACCCGAGTATGTTCACGAACCCCCACGGAAGAGTTTTGCCATTTCATGCATCCACTCAACCTTAGAAGTTCTGACCTAATATATGGCACATAGAACAAGTTTTGAACACAAAGAAGAGGCACTAAGAGTATAGCCTAAAACATTTTATGATACAAGTACACCCCTTCAACCGAATGAAGAGTTTAGCTACGAATATCCATAGAGGTGGATACCATAGCTAAGTACTCGAGGGTTTTTGAAAGACAGTAAGTAAAGGAGAATACTCAAGAACCAACAGGAGTATTCTCAAAGACTACTAGAATACTCAAGAACCAACAGGAGTATTATAGATTTCAAACAAAGCTTACAAAAGTGCCAAAATCTAGAGAGATAAGTAACTTGTGGATTGTGGGATGTTGGAATTGTGGATGGATTTGTGGATGATTTACAAGTGAAGAGAAGATGTCTATTTATAGGCTAAGGGAGGCAAGGAGAGCCATACACTTGTCAAGGGAGGAGAGGCTTGTGGCTTGAGATCTCAACACATGGCATAAGGAGAGCAAAAGCCATCGGGGTGAGTCACCACTCCAAAAGCCATCGGAAGATATTTGTTTCTCAAAAGCCATCGGTTTGACCGGAATTTGACCGGAGCTTCTCGGATTTTGGAGAGTGTATTCTGAATGAAAATGTCATTCTAAGATGATCTCAAGAAGGAACCTAAGCCAAATTCTGCTTGGAACATGGTCGAAATCCCAAAACGGTCGAAATTGCCCTAGTTTGGCTTTTACCGGGCTTGGTGCATTTGCATTGCGTTCTTGTCCAAACGCCGACTGTTCTAGCATATTTGAATGATTCCAAGTCGGTTCCATGAAAGTTGTACAGTCGGAATCTGATTGTGGCCTCGAGTGTCTTGTAATCCATTTTCAGCTTTAAAACTCCTCCTTAGCCTGTATTCTCTCTAGACTCCAAAATACCCTGTAGATAAATATCGGAACTAACAAGCAAAAGTTAAATAGACAAACAGTCTAATTTGGTGGGTTTAACTGTGTTTATGATTCATACAATTATGGTCCATCAGATCACCCCACACTTTTAGTTGTTCGTCCCGAACAATGCTATTAAAGGGCGGCACACACTATCTAAGTAAGCTTTTAAAATATGAAAGTTAGACTGTGGGACTAGATTTATCCTAATTCATGCATTACTTACTTATTACCAAATTAAACCGTGTAAATAAATAGAAGAAACTTGATACTTGTACCTTCGTGCCGAGATGCAAATCAATTCGGATGTTTCGGGAGATAGCCCTTTTCAAGATCCTGGACTGCATTCTCGGGACCGTCTTGCACTATATGGTTTCCTTGTAGCTTTCTCTAGCACGTGATTCGGTTCGGGTTTCACTGAGTTGAGCCTTTTGATCTCTTTTTGGCGAGGGACAGCTTTTTTTTGTAGTGAATCGGCCTTCTGCCTTTGATTTGACTTTTTGAGTTCTTCACTTTTGTTCGGTTAAAACCTTCACAATTTTGGCCTTTGGCCTTTGATTAGCTCTTTGAGCTTTTGCTTCTTTGAGCTTTTGCCTTTTTGTGGCCTGCCTTTTTGTGGCTTGCTAGTCCATTTTCTCAAGCCTTTTTGGGAGGTCCAATCATCGCCCGCAAGCATATGGAAATACCTCCCCGCTCTCTCTCATCCTTGCCGTTTTGCGCGAGTCAAAATGAGAGTCGCTCATTTATTTTCCCGGCTATTAGGACTAGAGATAGGACGGGTTGATTCCCGTCCCGCCTTTTTTTTTGCATAAACGCTGCATGGCGGAGATGACTTCAATCTTCTCTGAAACCCGAAGTGCAGCCTCCACTGACTTCGAAAACCATATAGCGAAATTCAGTCCTTTGAGTGCTTGCCAAGTCTCTATAGGGCAGTTTATATCAACTCCACATCCCTAGTTTATCTCAGCACAAAGGGACAAATGAGAAGTTACATTCTAAGTTTTTAAACAGTTGAATTTTCACAAGGTAAATGCATGAATTATGATCTATCTTTTTCACATTCTCAAGTTCATATTTTCAAAAAGATAATATTAAAAAAAAAAGAAAAACATGTTATTTAACTAATGTACACAGGTGGTTCTCACCCCACACTTTTGAACGAAGGCGTGCTTTTCAGCAAGGCTTAGTTCAAAAGTCATGTAAGCAAATATTTACAGGTAAGGTGAGAATGAAAAAACTAAATGACCGAAATTAAATGACTGAAAGTAAGATAGGTGTCGGGTTACCTCCCGACCAGTGCCTTTGTTTAACGTCGTTGGGTCGACAGTACCTCATTCCTGGATCACTGGTTTGGATCCCATGGGTGGCTCAGGTCGTAGTGTTGCGGAGTTAAGTTGCCCTCGCCGTGGTAATGTTTGACTCGCTGCCCATTCACCGTGAATCTGCTTCCATCATTTGGGCTTTTTAGCTCAATTGCCCCATGGTTAAATACCTTAGTTATTGTAAAAGGGCCGGTCCATCTAGATTTAAGCTTTCCGGGCATCAATTTCAGTCGCGAGGAGAAGACCAGTACTTGTTGTCCCTCCTCAAATGAGCGTCGGAGGATGAATTTTTCATGATATAATTTGGTCCTCGCCTTATAGTCCGTTTGCCCTTCATAGGCTTCAAGTCTCAATTCCTCAAGCTCACACAGATTAAGTTTCCTATCCAGTCCGGCGGCCCTTAAATCTGGATTGCAATACTTGAGCGCCCAATAGGCTTTATGTTCTAATTCCACCGGAAGGTGGCATGCCTTCCCATAAACAAGTCGAAAGGGGGAGGTTCCTATTGGTGTCTTGTATGCCGTCCGATAAGCCTAAAGAGCTTCGTCTAGCCTCTGACTCCAATCTTTCCTGCCCGGCTTTACCATTTTTTCCAAAATTCCTTTGATTTCGCGGTTGGAGATCTCTGCTTGACCATTGGATTGGGGGTGATATGCCGTGGACGTCCGGTGGTGGACATTGTAGCGTTTTAAGGTAGCAGTCATCATGCGGTTGCAGAAATGAGTTCCTTGGTCACTAATTATGGCCTTGGGTACCCCGTACCTACAAAACAGGTTAGTGCGCAAAAATTCTATGACAGTCTTTGCATCGTCGTGCCTTGTGGCCTTGGCTTCTACCCATTTTGACACATAATCTACAGCAACTAAAATGTAAGTATACCCGCATGAAACTGGGAATGGTCCCATAAAGTCAATACCCCAAATGTCGAAAACATCGTTGACTAATATGGGTACTTGAGGCATCTCATTTCTAGCTGACACATTTCCTACTCTTTGACACTTATCGCATTTTTTACACTTTTCATAGGCATCTCTAAATATACTTGGCCAAAAAAAGCCGCTATCTAGGATTTTTCTAGCGGTTCTCCTAGGTCCGAAGTGTCCTCCACATGCAAACTCATGGCAGAAGCTAACGACAGAAGCTATTTCATTATCGGGAATGCATCTCCTAAGTATTTGATCTGCTCCTATTTTCCATAAATAGGGATCATCCCATAAGTAATGTCTAGCGTCATGCCTAAGTTTCATGCATTGTGCTTTAGTAAAAGAGGGAGGAAATGTACCTCCTACAAGGTAGTTGACGATTGAGGCATACCATGGCACCTTGGTTGAGATGGCGTATAGGTGTTCGTCTGGAAATGACTCGGTTATGTGCCCTTCTTCTTCCTCTCGGACAATCCTGCTTAGATGGTCTGCCACAGTATTCTCAATCCCCTTTTTGTCCCTTATCTCCACATCGAATTCTTGCAGTAGCAAGATCCACCGAATGAGCCTTGGCTTGGCCTCTTTTTTCTTCATTAGGTAACGGATGGCAGCATGGTCAGAATAAACTATCACTTTTGCTCCAAGCAAATAGGATCTAAATTTTTCCAGAGCGAATACTACTGCTAGGAGTTCCTTCTCGGTGGTGGAGTAGTTCCGTTGGGCGGGATCTAGGGTTCGTGAGGCATAGTAGATCACACCCGCTTTCTTGTCAATCTTTTGGCCGAGAACTGCTCCCACAGCAAAGTCACTTGCGTCGCACATGATCTCAAATGGTTTTTTCCAGTCCGGAGTTTGGATGACGGGTGTGCTAGTGAGGGCCTTTTTAAGCTCATCAAAGGCTTCCTTGCATGTATTGGTGAATTCAAAAGGAACTTCTTTTTGGAGGAGAGTGGATAGAGGCAAAGCCTTTTTGGAGAAGTCCTTGATGAATCGTCGGTAGAATCCCGCATGCCCAAGGAAGGATTGGATGTCTCGGACAGTGGAGGGTTATGGTAGAGTCATGATCAGGTTTATTTTAGATTTATCCACCTCTATGCCTTCTTGTGAGACGACGTGCCCTAAGACTACTCCATGAGTTACCATGAAGTGGCATTTCTCATAATTGAGCACGAGGTTCATTGAGACACATCGTGCTAGAACCGTGCTCAAGTTATCTAGGCAAGCGTCGAATGTATTGCCATAGATGGTGAAGTCGTCCATAAAGACTTCAATGAATTCCCCGATCATGTCTGAAAAGATGCTGGTTACTACCCTTTGAAAAGTTCCCGGGGCATTGCATAGGCCGAACGACATTCTTCTGAAGGCGAATGTACCGAATGGGCAGGTGAATGTAGTCTTCTCTTGGTCCTCAGGTGCTATGGGGATCTGGTTGTATCCTGAGAACCCGTCCAAGAAGCAGAAATATGGTTTGCCTACTAGTCGGTCTAGCATTTGATCGATGAATGGCAGGGGTAAATGGTCTTTCCTTGTGACGGCGTTTAATTTCCTGTAGTCGATGCACATTCTCCAGCCGTTCTTGATCCTTGTTGTTACCATTTTTCCTTCGGTATCTTCCTTGACTGTGATCCCACTTTTCTTGGGCACCACGTGGACAGGACTCACCCATTGACTATCTGATATGGGGAAGATAACGTCCGCATCTAGTAGCTTTTGTATTTCCTTTTGGACGATCTCCATCATGATTGGGTTGAGTCGTCGTTGAGGCTCTCTTGATGGCTTTGCTCCATCCTCAAGTAGAATACGGTGCATGCATACGGCCGGGCTGACTCCCCTCAAGTCAGCCAGAGTCCATCCAATAGCCAACTTGTGTTGCTTCAGAACTTTAATCAAACTTTGTTCCTGGCCTGCTTCCAAGCCACCCTTGATGATTACTGGGAGTGTGTCATTATCCCCTAGGAAGGCGTACTTCAGATGTCCAGGCAGGGGCTTCAATTCTATTTTGGGGGCTTGCATCACCGAGGGCAGAAAAGTATTTGATTTGAATAATTTTATCTCGTTGACTTCATACTCTGGTGTAAAAGGCTCCGAAATTGTCAAGTGGGCCACCGTTTCATGTAAGTCTTTGGTTAATTCGTATGAGCCTTCGGCTCCGTCGAGTATGGCTTCTAGGGGATCTGCTCTTAGTTCTGGTTGAATTTCTTGGACCAGGTCGTCCAAAGCATCGAGAGCGTGAACTTCCTCGAATTCCATAGGGTGCTTCATTGCTCGGAATATGTCAAAGCTGAAGACTTCTCCTTCTACTTCCATTGAGAGCATTCCACTTCCACAGTCTATCTTCATTTTTGATGTTTTGAGAAATGGACGGCCGAGAAGAATGGGTGCATGATCTGTAGGTCCGCCATTTTCCATCTTTAAGACGTAGAAGTCTGCTGGGAACACTAATCTGCCTACTTGAACCAGGACGTCTTCTATTTTGCCCTCGGGCTGTTTGCATGACCGATCTGCTAGTTGAATAGTGAGACCGGTGGGTTTGAGCGGCCCAATCTTAAGACATGAGTAGATTGAGAATGAAAGAACATTGATTGATGCTCCAAGGTCTAGCATGCAATTCTCGATCCTGATGTTGCCAATTGTGCATGGAATGGTGTAAGTTCCTGGATCTCCACATTTGGGGGGCACTTTTCGTTGTATGACGGCCGACACGTTTCTACTCATCAGCTCTTGATCGTATCTAGTATTCCTCCTCCGGTTGGTGCAAAGTTCTTTTAAAAACTTGGCATATCGAGGAATTTGCTTGATGGCTTCCAAAAGGGGATGTTGATTTCGACCTTACTGAACAACTCAAATACGTCCTCATCCATAACATGTTGTTTTTGCACGCGAGCCGGTACTGGAAATGGGAGTGTTGCGCTGTTTTTAGGGGTTTCGGTTCTGGGCACGGGGCCAGGCCTGTGTTCCTTGGACGTATTCTCTTCTTCTTCGGTTACGTCCCGCTCTTCCTCAAATAAGTCGTCGTCTTTATCGGCCGTATTATCCTCTAGAGTTTCGAGAGATTCGGGCCTCATTTGTTCTTCTCCGGGCAACCTTGGGTCTTTGTCCTCCTCTTGCTCCAAAGGTTTGCCGACAAGCGTTTTTCCACTCCTAAGAGTCAAGGCACTCACATCTTTCTGCATGATTTGAATGGTTTGTGAAAGGAGTCTGCTGGACTCATTAGCGAGTGCGGACACTGAGGCAACGAGTTGAGAGATGTGATTCTTTAAGTCCTTTGTTTCGGCTTGGTTTTGATGCATAGTAGTATTCAACTGTTGCACAGTACCTGAAAATTGCATTAACATGTCCTCAAGAGATTTGTTTGGTCCCTTGTTGGTTGCTCGAGCTTGCTTGGTACTGTCCAGCTGACGGGGCGTCCTGGTTGTACTGTTGGTGGCGAGGTTGATAGAATGACTGGGCTAGTTGAGGGACAGCTGGTTGTGTTTCTTGGTATCCTCCTAACATATTTATTTCTGCCGGGTTCTCTTCTATTAATGTTGGGCATGCGTCAGTTTTGTGGTCTGTAGAGCCACAAAACTCGCAAGGTTTTACCGGCACTGGTTGTTTTCGTAGGATCTGAATCATCATCTCCTTTAATTGTTTTATCTCTTCTGGCATAGAGCTCATTGGTGTTTCAGCTTGTGCCACATTCCTTGTTCGGGAAAATTCTTCCTGCCGAGTTGTCTCTTCTCTAAATCGGGCATTTTCAGCAACGTTGGCGATGAGGTTCCTTATGCCGCTCAATGATAGATTCATCATGGATCCTCCAGCTGAGGCATCCAGGAGCATTTTGTCTAAGGGTCTTAATCCATCAATGAGGTATTCGATGATGAGTTTCTCGGGTAGTCCAAGGGTACAGCAGCTTCTTTCTAGGTGGTTGAACTTTTCCAGGTAGTGGTACATGGTTTCATTGGGCCCTTGCTTGATGTCTTGTAATTGCCTCCTTACTTTGGTTGGAACCTTGGCCTTGATTAGAGTAAGAATTCTGCCCTTGATTTTGGTTGGAGCTATACCCTTGTCTTTGGTAATTCCCTTGGTAGTTACTTTGCCCTTGAGGCTTAGAAGGGAAACCGGGGTTGATGGACATTCTCCTTTGAGGAAGCTCATAGTTTCTTGTAGGAGGATTAGGATTTGGAGCATAATTCCTTTGTTGATTGACATAATGCGCCTCTTCGCAAACATCCTCATCATCTTCGTATTTCCCATCGGGACAAGCCTTCGTAGAGTGCTTCGTACTAGAGCATAGAAAACAAGGTTGTTGGATCGGATTCTTCCCTTTGTCATTCTCTGGTTTAGATACATCCAAAGCATTAACCATACTTATCATACTATCCATTTTCTTGACCAAATCACCGAACTGATCTTTAGTCACATAACTGGAAGAATCTTCTCTAGACTTAGCCATCTTCTTGTGATCAACTCCTTGGTATCTATCAGAATTTGTAGCGATCTTATCTATGACTTTGAATCCTTGGCTTGCCGGTAAATCCATGATCGCACCGCCACTAGCTGTGTCCATTTGGCTTTTGGCATCTTTGTTCATGCCGAGATAAAAGTACATCATAAGGTCCGCCTTTCGAAAATGTCTTTCTCCCTTGGATCTTGTGATCATTCAAATGCCTGCAAGAACAAAGGAAATTCTTAGCAATGAAAGGCAAGAGAAGTAAACACAATTTAAGCACAAAACAAGCAATAACTATCAAGCAAGGGAAGAGTAGACAAACTAAACTATCTATTAGCACTTAGTTAATTAACCCGTCCCCGGCAATGGCGCCATTTGATCGATTAAAAATATAGCTAAGTATTCAAATAGAATTCAAACACTTGTGCTAAGTCACGGCAATCAAAACATTTTTATTAACTTGGGTGAACCGAGGTCGTACCCAAAGGATAGGTGATTAAACCAATAATGCTAACGATCTAATTAGGATGTCTATGGTTTGGGGGGTGGGGGGGTTTGTTCTTCTAAGAGAATGATAGTAGAGGGTACTATCCAAAAGTGGTTAACTATCAATTAAAAGATGACTAGGAATCAATTTCTCCACCTAGACAATTATTGCGACAATGAAATGAGACACCAATGATGAAATCACATGCACATGCTTAGAAAATGGCTTATGCAACATTAATACTAAGTTCAACTCGCGCTACAACTTAGTACAAAGAGGTTACATCTCGCATTGTACCTCACACTTGCGCTCTATTGGCACTATAGAATATGAATGTCTAGCCTCACAGTTGCGCTTTATTGACTAGATAATCATGTTCTTGTTAAGTTCAAGCAATTCTCATTAGGTTAAAAGTGTTATCTAACTAACACAAAACCCTAATGCTTCTTCATTTAGTTCATTGAAGTCATGATGATCAACGTGAGCTACATCAAGCATGAGATCAAGCAGAATTCCTATTGAGAACGTTTCACAAACATCTTATTGGCAATTCGAGAAATTAAGTTCAAAGGAAGAAGATTCATGTGCAAACGCATTCACCATTAGCATCCAAGGTATTTACATCGTCACAAACATGTCTAGGGGATCCATTGATCCCCAATCAAGGTCACTACTCACTCATGGTGAGTTCACAAACGAAATCAACAATAAAAATGCAAACAACCATATGAAAAGTAAAGTTTAGGACTTTAAAACCGATATGGAGATTCAAGAACACTAGAGGATCCGATCTTCGATCTTTGTTGTTGAAGTTCTTCCTAACTTAATTCGAGAGTTCACCTTCTCCGCGTACGTCGTCCTTCTACACCTCACGTCTGTTCTTTTCCTCTTAGCCCCCAAAAAACTCGATCTCCCTAAAAAACCATCCAAATTCCCCTCAAAAGAAACTGATTTTTATTTTCTGCAAACGCATGCATTCGCATGGTCTCCTGCAGGCTGGGAAATTTGATCGAGTGCGAGCACGCATAGCCATGCGTGCGAACGCACGAGATTTGCATGCGTCTGGTCTGGGTTTTGCGACCGCATGAGGTGAACTGTGCGAACGCACAAGGCTGCGAAGGCTAGCAGGGCAACAAAGCACACGCATGCGAGCGCATGCTTTGAACCATGCGAACGCATGACCTTGAGAAATTTGCGCTCCGACTTCCAACTGGTGTTTTCTTGCTCCAAAATGCTCGGTTTTGCCCCAAAATCATTGCCTACTTGTATTCTCAGCTTAAACTCTGTAATTTGCCTGAAAAGAACCACAAAGCATCAAATAGCAAGTGAAATCGTAATAGAACAATAAAAACAATCAGCATAGAGGTCGCCTAAAATGCATATATTTTAGCGCTATCAGAGATCTAGCAGCTGCCTACAGATTTGCATTGCTTTGCCCGCTGGGTAGTACTTGTTTAGGAACTTCTTTAGCATCTGGTCCCATGTCTGAATGCTACCTGAGGGCAAGGATAAGAACCAATCGTTAGCAGCATCTATAAGCGAAAAGTAGAAGGCTTTCAGCTTGAAGTCCACCACTTCGACTTCGTATGGCCTGAGATTTTGGCAGATGCCATGTTATCGCTGAAGATGTGTTGAGGCCGACTCTCCCTGGCGGCCCGAGAACTTGGGCAGATGGTGCACGACTGCCGAGTTGATGACTATTCCTTCAAGCTCTGGTCCTTCGTAGATGCACCACGGCTGATTCCGGAAGTTTGGTGCACACAGCTCCCCCATGGTGGGCTCTCGGTAGTAGTTCTCTCCTTGGAACTCTTCCCTGATGAGCTGTTGTGGGGGTAGCGGCTGAGGGGGCTGCAGAGGCGGCGGCAGCTGTTGTTGTGGAGGCGGTTGAATTGGTGGTGGAATGTCTTGATTGACCTCATTATCGTTGATGTTATCACCGAACTGGCTCCCTGCATGAGACATAGCAATACAAAGCCAAGGGGAAACCCTAATTTGAAAATTTCTAAAAATGGAAAATTTCCAAAAATACTAAAAATTCAAAATAAAATAGTAGACAATCTCGGATGGCCAAAAAACACCCCATATCACGAGCAAAGCTCGTGATTTCTGATCTTCTCGTCGTTCCGCTCAGAACAAGGTGTTATGGGCTGAAATCGGACACCTGTAGCTCGAATCCTGTCGTTTTGCTTTTCTGCTCAAAAAACAGCTAAATTAAGACAAAAAACAGAAAAACTAAAAAAAAGAAAGAACAACTTCACCGTATTGCGGCTCCCCGGCAACGGCGCCAAAATTTGACAGGCGTCGTCGTGCAAGTCAAATTTGAATTTATAATTTGTCCACTACTCTTGGCTTGTAAGGCGGCAAGTAGGGGTCGAACCCTAGAGAGCTGATGAGGTTACTTGTTGTTCTATAAAATAAAGCAATTGGGGTTTTGTGAGTGATTTGGAAACAAGTGCAATAAAAGAAAATAAAGCGAAACATATCAATCAGAGGGAATATTCAATCTAAGGTTTCTCTTGTGACACGTTTATCATGGATATCTAATGATCAATTCTATATTTCGAAGTGTGCGTGTTCCGACAAAGGTAACAACCTAAGTATCCCGACAAAGGTGATACGCCACAACCTAACCCGACAAAGGTGTTAGACTTCTAGCTCTTTCCTACATCAAACAACCCGACAAAGGTGTTATTTAACCTAGGTGTTACTATCTACCTTTGCGACAAAGCATCCAGTAAATATTAACGATAAGAATTATTCGGTCAACTAAGCTTTGTGACAAAACATCCACTTAGTCTAGCAAGTTAATTCATAGGAATAAGCATAAGAACTAGCGAAATATAAAATTGCATTAAGAACAGATATCTCAAATGCGTTCACAATTATGAAACCCTAAACCGAATGAGAGGTTTAGCTAGACATGTCCATGGAAACAAAATACAATAGTAATAAAAGAAAAGGAATTCTTCTCTTTGCCGAAGTAGAAGACTGAAGAGAGAATGGCCGAAGTTGCTGCTCGATGGAGGGATGATGATCTGATGGATGATTATGCCCTGCCCAAGAGGTCTTATTTATAGGAGAAGCTAGGGTTTTGAAGTTTCCAATTCGAACCGACCTAAATCCGTTTTTGGCCAAGCCCAAAAACCAATTTTGAAAACATGTCCAAAACCGACTTTGCTTGGTTTGCAAGCTAATTTGGCTTACAAGTAAACTTGGCCAACAAGTTAGCTTAACCTCCACCCCAAAGCACCGACTTGCCTTGGGACGAGCCGAGAATTCCTGGGCTGCGCCTGGGCGCAGGCTCGGGTGGCCTTGGACGGAACTAGGCATTTCTCGGGCATGGGCTGGTTCCACTCGGGCGTTTTTTCTGGGAAGTGAGATCGTCCAAGTTATTAGGCATTTCAAACAACTTGGTCGAGCCGGATTTGCCAGATTCGCCCGTCTGGTCGAGCGACTTGGTTTCGGTGCCTATCAGCGCGCGCGGGGCCTTTGGAATTGGGCCAACTGCCAATCTGTTCGGGCGTTCTCCTTGGTTTAGTGACATCGTCCGACTTATCTGCTATTTTGATCAACTTGCTCGAGTTGGAATTGTCAGATCAGCTCGTTTGCCCGAGCGACTTGATTTTAGTGCTAGACCGCTCGGCTGGGGCCTCGGACGCTGCTCAGGCGCTGCTCGGCCAAAGATGCCTTGTGATGTTTTTGGCACAACATACCATCTTTAATGCGTGTTTCCTCGTAGAGTTCCAAAACACCTGAAATGCAAAACAACACTAACAAGTAACTTGTTCGCATAATAAAGTGTCGGAATTGGTGGGATTTGTTGACTCGATGAGTCGTATAAATACAGCTCATCAGTGACTAACTATTCTTTTCACTTCTAGAATAGTATCAATCAAGATAGGATCGAATGTAGTAAGTCAAAACATTTATAATGGCCGGTAAATTACCGGATCGAACCCAAAGGAGCAAGCCAAGCACATGCACTATGTAAGCTCGGGTTTCCGTTCGGCTATTCTAATCCAAAATGTATAAAGGGGTGTGTATATCTAAATCCTATGTGGTGAGTGATTAGGGATAAAAGATAAGAAAGAGGTGTTTCGAGGGGTTACTCCCCTCCTTGGCAATTCCCCGATGATCACATACATGATATTCAAACATTGAATAGTAGTCAAATAGTAATGAACCTAGTTTAGACTAGGATAGACCAACTCTCACTTGAATCTATTCCTAGCCAAACCCTCTTCACTCGAACCTCACTCAATCGAGGATATCGGTTCATTCCATTGCATTATCATCCTATGGGTGGGTGATAAATACAATGAACATATGCACTAGTTCACTTCCGACCCATGCATTGGCTCTAACCTAGCTTAGGCTAAGGCAGACCAACTTTCATGTGATCTATTCTTAGTCAAACTCTCTTAATTAGAACCTCACTCATTCGAGGATGTTGATTCACTCTATAGCACTATTATTCTTGGAATGTCTTCCTAAGGTAATAAGTGAAATAGGCATGAAGGACTAGTTAGCAACAAATGCATGTGTTTACTTCCGTAATACACTAGATATGATCACATTCTCTATTATCCAAACTATCCCAAACGTCATTCGATTCTTAGGTCTAGTTTTAAGATTCAACATGTTACTTAGGCATTTTATAAAACACTTAGTAGCATGACATGTATAAAGTGCATAGTGAACATGAACTTGACACCATTTAATGGGATTAATTGATGATTCGCTTAATGACCAACTCCAATGAATTAAACATTCAATCCTAGTCAAGCATCCATATCCTAAGGTTCACTTCCATGATTTAAGATATAGATCATTTTATCCATCCTAGAACTATTCCCTAAGGTTTCCAAGTCCTAGGTTCAAGTTTAAGTCTAAGTTGTCACTTAGGCATTTTAACAAACACCTAGAGTGCATAACATTTCATAACACGAGAAAATGAAATCAACAACAGAAAAAGGATCCGGTGCAAAGTTAAATTTTTGGTACAAAATACAAACTAACCATAGCCCTTGATCTTGTGATTTGAATGGATGAGATTAAATCTTGATTTTTTGGATTTTTATTGGTGACGAAATATAAAATGAAACTGACGAATTATGTCATCTTTTCATTTTTCGGCTCGAAAAGTGACGAATTATAAAATGATTTTGATAAATTTTGTATTTTGTACCAAAATTTAACTTTGCACCAGATCTGGCCTCATCGACAACAATCATATGAATATCAATGTACATTTGTGATCAAAGAGTACCAAGGAGGGTTACAACACCCTCAAAATACTAGATCACTACTCACACATCATGTAAGACAACATGGTGTGAGTAGGGTTAATAGCATACAACAAGTAGAATGGAAAAGATGTAGAGGAAGGAGGATGGTTAATCCTTGAACTCCCTTTAGTCTTCTATTCTTCCCCTAGTTGGACCTTTTGATGATTGATGACCTTGGTTGGACCTCTTTTCCAATCTTCTTCTCCCCAAAAACCTCCACACTTTGGTATAAAACCCTCATTCTATTTATAGCCTCGGGTGAAAAATCAGCACTGTAGCAGTTCAGCCGGTCGGCTGGTTTTGATAGTGAAATCCCAGGCGGTCGGCTGGTGCAGGGCAAAATCAGTCTCTTATGAGAACTTAGTCAGCCGGTCAGCGAACACTTCCCTGGGCTTTTTCAAGGTGTTAACGTCCGAACTTGGTCTTGGCATAAACTAGAGACTTGTAGCCCTTTGAGTGTGCTTTCCAACAAGCTATAGAGAAATCGATTTGGACACCGTATGCGATCTGGGCATGCACAATAAGCCGGAAAGGTCAATCTACCCTATTTTGCTCTAAATCTTCGGTTTTTCCCCGAATTTTCGTATTTAAGCTTCGAACTTATGGGAGACTTGTTTTCTACCTGAAACGTAGAGATAGAGGTTAAATGACATCAAAATATCGTCGGAAACAAACCAAAGCTATAGTGAAAAATGGCCATTAATGAGTGGAAAACTCGACTCATCAACCGCAGAACTCACAAGACTTCACCTGTTTTACCTGGTTCTCTTTAGCTTCTGGATCATCTCTTTCAGTTCTTTCAGCTCATCAGATGCTGGGGTACCTTTGCAACATGTCTGGTTTGACAAAATTCCTCTTGCTTGCTGGCCTCTTCTCTGAACCTAGCATTCTCGGCCACCTCCGCTATCAAATTTCGCACTCCAGCTGGGGACAGATTCATAATGGTCCCTCCAGCTGAGGCGTCTAGCAGCATCCTGTCAAGAGGTCTCAATCCGTCTAGCAAGTACTCAATTATTAGCTTCTCTGGCATTCCCAAATTGCAGCAGCTCTGCTCCAAGGCATTAAACTTCTCTAGATATTCATACATCGACTCATCAGTCCCCTGCCTGAGATCTTGTAGCTGCCTACGAACCTGCCCTCCCTTAGCTGCGGGATAATATTTGTCGAGAAACTTTTTCTGTACCTGGTCCCATGTTCTGATGCTACCTGAAGGAAGAGAATGAAACCAAGATCGAGCCATGTCAGTTAAAGAAAAACGGAAAGCTTTAAGTTTAAAATTCTCCACTGTGACTCCATAGGGTCGGAGAGTTTGGCAGATGCCATGGAAATCTTGCAGATGCCTGGTGGCTGATTTCCCTTGCCGACCCGAAAACTTTGGTAGATTGTGCACTATCGCAGTCTTGATCTCAATTTCATGCGTGTCTAGCCCCTCATTGATGCACCAAGGTATATTCTAAATATTAGGGGCATACAGATACTTCATCGTAGGCTGATACAACTCTATATGATCATCACTGACGAACTATTCTTTTTTCACCTCTAAATAGTATCAATGAAGAGAGGGTCGGTAGTAAGTCAAAACATTTATAATGACCGGTAGGGTACCGGGTCGAACCCAAAGGAGCAAGCCAAGCACACGCACTATTTAAGATTGTGTTTCCATTCGGCTATTCTAAACCAAAATGTATAAAGGTGTATATTCTAAATCCTATGTGTGGCGAGTAATTAGGGATAAAAGATAAGTAGGAGGTGTTTCGAGGGGTTACTCCCCTCCTTGGCAAATTCCAATGATCATGTATACAAGAGTTTAATCATTTAAGAGGTTGATAGGTTTAAAACCTAGCTTAGACTAGAATTGAACAAACCATGCATGTTTAATCCTAGTCAAGCCATCTTAGCTAGGATCTCACTAATTAAAGAGTATTGATCCACTATATAGCATTTACTCCCATAAATGCTACATGCATAAAGTTCTAGTTTACCTCTCACCATGCATTTACTCTCATAAACGTTGGTTAAGTTCAATTTTACTACATCCAAACCATCACTAAGCTCTTTCAATACTTAGATCAAAGTTCTAACACAAACATGTCACTTAGGCATTTTATCAAACACTTAGAGACATGTCTAACATGAAGAGCATAGTAAAATGAAATCAACTTCAATAAATCCATTCAAATGTGTATACAATGATCATTGAGTACCAAGGAGGATCATAAGACCCTCAAAACACAAGATCCACTACTCACACATCATGTAAGACAACATGGTGTGAGTAGGGTTTTTACACAACAAGTAGAATAGAAGAGGGATAGAAATAGGATGATTAATCCTTGAACTCCCTTGATCTTCACTTCTCCTTGGTTGGATGATGATTGATGACCTTGGTTGACCTCTTTTCTTAATCTTCTTCTCCCCAAAAACCTCCAAGATTGGTCCAAAACCCTTACTTTTCATTTATAGATTCGGCTGAAATCTGGGCATAAAATCTGACTTTTTCCCTCAGTCGGTCGACAGGGCTAAGCTTGACTCCCAGTCGATCGACTGGCGCCTTTTTAGGTTTGTTCCCATCCGAATTTGGTCTTGATTTCTCTTAGAGAGTTGTAGCCCTTTGAGTTAGCTTTCCAACAAGCTAAAGATCAGCCAACTCAGACATCGGACGAGCCCTGCAGGTCCAAAACAAGTTGCAAAGGTCGATAGGACACCCTTCTGAGTTGTTTACACAGTCGATCGACTGGACTTTCAGTCGACCGACTGGGGCCTTTTTGGTCGTTTTCCCGTCCGAATTTGGTCTTGGCGTCAACTAGAGAGTTGTAGCCCTTTGAGTTAGCTTTCCAACAAGCTTTGAATCAACCAATTCGGACACAGTATGCGCCCTGAGCGTCCAAAACAAGTTGCAAAGGTCAATATGCTCGGTATTGCCCCGAAACTCCTTGTTTTGCGTCGAAACTCAACCAATCTTCACATTTAGGCATTGACCATGGGGGAAATTTGTTTCTACCTGAAATGTAGAGATAGAGGTCAAATGACATCAAAATATCGTCGGAAACGATTCAAAACTATAGTGAAGAATGACGGTTGATGAGTCGAGCCATTTGACGAACTATTCTTTTTCACCTCTAAATAGTATCAATGAAGAGAGGGTCGGTAGTAAGTCAAAACATTTATAATGACCGGTAGGGTACCGGGTCGAACCCAAAGGAGCAAGCCAAGCACACGCACTATTTAAGATTGTGTTTCCATTCGGCTATTCTAAACCAAAAATGTGTAAAAGGGTGTATATATCTAAATCCTATGTGGCGAGTAATTAGGGATAAAAGATAAGTAGGAGGTGTTTCGAGGGGTTACTCCCCTCCTTGGCAAATTCCAATGATCATGTATACAAGAGTTTAATCATTTAAGAGGTTGATAGGTTTAAAACCTAGCTTAGACTAGAATTGAACAAACCATGCATGTTTAATCCTAGTCAAGCCATCTTAGCTAGGATCTCACTAATTAAAGAGTATTGATCCACTATATAGCATTTACTTCCATAAATGCTACATGCATAAAGTTCTAGTTTACCTCTCACCATGCATTTACTCTCATAAACGTTGGTTAAGTTCAATTTTACTACATCCAAACCATCACTAAGCTCTTTCAATACTTAGATCAAAGTTCTAACACAAACATGTCACTTAGGCATTTTATCAAACACTTAGAGACATGTCTAACATGAAGAGCATAGTAAAATGAAATCAACTTCAATAAATCCATTCAAATGTGTATACAATGATCATTGAGTACCAAGGAGGATCATAAGACCCTCAAAACACAAGATCCACTACTCACACATCATCTAAGACAACATGGTGTGAGTAGGGTTTTTACACAACAAGTAGAATAGAAGAGGGATAGAAATAGGATGATTAATCCTTGAACTCCCTTGATCTTCACTTCTCCTTGGTTGGATGATGATTGATGACCTTGGTTGACCTCTTTTCTTAATCTTCTTCTCCCCAAAAACCTCCAAGATTGGTCCAAAACCCTTACTTTTCATTTATAGATTCGGCTGAAATCTGGGCATAAAATCTGACTTTTTCCCTCAGTCGGTCGACTGGGCTAAGCTTGACTCCCAGTCGATCGACTGGCGCCTTTTTAGGTTTGTTCCCATCCGAATTTGGTCTTGATTTCTCTTAGAGAGTTGTAGCCCTTTGAGTTAGCTTTCCAACAAGCTAAAGATCAGCCAAATCAGACATCGGACGAGCCCTGCAGGTCCAAAACAAGTTGCAAAGGTCGATAGGACACCCTTCTGAGTTGTTTACACAGTCGATCGACTGGACTTTCAGTCGACCGACTGGGGCCTTTTTGGTCGTTTTCCCGTCCGAATTTGGTCTTGGCGTCAACTAGAGAGTTGTAGCCCTTTGAGTTAGCTTTCCAACAAGCTTTGAATCAACCAATTCGGACACCGTATGCGCCCTGAGCGTCCAAAACAAGTTGCAAAGGTCAATATGCTCGGTATTGCCCCGAAACTCCTTGTTTTGCGTCGAAACTCAACCAATCTTCACATTTAGGCATTGACCATGGGGGAAATTTGTTTCTACCTGAAATGTAGAGATAGAGGTCAAATGACATCAAAATATCGTCGGAAACGATTCAAAACTATAGTGAAGAATGACGATAAATGAGTCGAAAACTCGACTCATCAACACTCCACACTTAAGTTTTGTTCGTCCCGAACAAAGAATGAGAATATGTCAAGGTCATCCAAATGTCGAAATGCTAGTGGTGCTATGTTTTTCGTCTATTTGCCTCACTAGATTTCACAAGGTCTCGATCATTATTCCTAATCATGTTATTGAAAGGTAAATGACAAGTATGTACAATCTAACTAGCTCCTTTTCGTAGGCGTTACGAATGCATTTAGCGTATGCATTAAGCCTTTAAACCCCTAGGCTACCCTAGTGGACGAGTTATAGTCTCGTGAGAGTTTTCAGAAAATGGAATACTCACAAATCCCATATGCACCTATCCCATGAGAATGAATGCAAGAGTGCTCAACCAAGGCGAGGATTTCTCAAAACCAATCCCTCACCCCAAACTAGGACTACCATCACAATATCATCAAAAGAACTTTTGAACCATTTGAGTACCCATGAGGTTGTGCATTCAAGATCATCAATACTAGAGCTATCAAATGCCTCATCTAAAGTTCCACTCATTTTCAAGGCAATACAATGAAGCAAAGTTAATAGTTTTGCACAAAAGAGTGTCAACCGCTCACCTATGCTAGCTAGGGCTAGTCCATGGGCTTGCGACAAGGAACTCATTCCCAAGTAATAGGCGCTTAAGCCATAGTCCATAAGGGAAGAGGAGTTCGTCACTAGAGTTTCTTAATAAACAAGCATAAACCAAATGATAGCTCCCGTGCAAGCACAAGGATCGTCCAAGAGATAGTCCAACTAGCACACAAAGCAAATGATGAATCCCGTGCAAAAGTAGAATGGAGGAAAACATAGAGTCAAGTTCTAAGTGTTTCTTATTTTCTTTTTGAAATGGCCTTTGGCCTACAAATGCTTTCGAGGGGGAACTTTTCTTCCTAACCCCCGGCATTTGTATCATTTTTGAAGCAAAACTTCTCTAGCCTTAAGAAAGCTTTTAGTCGGGGCTTTGCCCTCTTTGACCACAAAAACTTTTTGTTGGGGCCTATTTTTCGCCCTCTTTTGACTCCACACTTAAAACTTGACAATATGTTCAAAAAGTGTATGGAATGCGCGGGAAACAATCATAAGCATGTCACTAAATTAGAAAACTCAAGTCACCAAGGAGCAAACAAAAGGTCTAAGTTTTTCGTGAATTTGTTTTTAAAAGTGCTTGCTAAAACTTAATCCAATGTACTTCAACGAAAATACTTAGAAAATTAGATAGACAAGAGATAACAATGATATTGATTCACAAGAATGCACAATCAAGGGACTAGGTCGGTTCTAGGTTCAAGATCCAATAAATGTGACAAATAGGCTAGATGTGATTTATAGGGATTTAGAATCGATAGTCACAAGCCTATGTGGTTTTAACACTCTCATGCTAGGGATAGAATACATGAATGCAAGTGTTCATTCAAACATGGTATGTATGGAATGAAAGCATGTGAACTATGCGCATTAAACCACTCCACACTTAAAGCATAGCTTAGTCCCTAAGCGCAAACAATGAAGAAAATGAGATAAAGGCGCATAGGAACTCCCCTCGTTTGTAGATGTGCCTCACAAATAGAAAAGACGTCATTGTGCTAAACGTGATCGAACATGATGCAAATAACTTCCTTGATGACAAGAACACATGAGAGGTTAAAAGCAACAAGTGACATACAAGGTCATGCAACGCAAGTATGAGCAAGAGAGCATCACAAGTCACATGATAACATCATGGCATATGTTTCATAGAAAACAAGCAAGGAAAGTAATCTACATCCTCCATAATGTGCACAAGGTATCTCAAGTGCCAAGAAAACGTCAAACTAGAGTCATAGCATGGTATAACAATTTAGTTCCACTCTAGCAAACACCAATTAAGCACATGGGCACTAAGGGCAACATCATACATTGAGAAATCAAGGGAAAAGTAGAGGGGATTGGCAATGTGAAGTGGAATTGGAGTGAGTAGACCTCACTCCACACTTAAAATTTGACCCACTAATCATATATTTCACATTCCATATTTAGAGCCTAAGCAACTCAAGATCATGCCAAACACTTAAACATATAAAAGAACAAGAATGAACAACTTACAAATCGGGTTACCTCCCGCGAGGGCCTAGTTTTTCCCGTCTTGGCAAAGACGTAGCAAAGCGCCCCATAGAATCACTCGTTGAGAAGTCCTTTGCTAGGATCCCTTCTCACGGGGCCTTGGACTTTGTCGTGTCAATCCACCTTTAAGTCCCATTTGAATTTCCTCCCATCAAGCCTACAATGGACTTTCCTTTGGGAGCATGACCCCTTCAAGAATGAAGATCCCTTAAGAAATAAGGGGTCATGGGAGCTTCCTTCCAAAAATCTTGCAAAATAAGGCACAAAGCTCCAAAACTTGTCTCGAGACGAAATGGTGAAGAAAGGGTCTTCATAACTTGTCTCGAGCTTGATGGGCACACCTTCCTTTAATCTTTCAATGATGTCCATGGGTGCCCATTCCTCAATATCCCTTTCTAAGCTTGTGTTTTCTTGTATGCGAGAAGACTCTTTAGCTTGATCCATATAGACCTCAACAAAGTCTTCATACCCCCGAGATCCTTTTCTCTCAATAGGCTCTTCCTCTATCTTATCCTCATCAAGAAGTTCGGGCTCACATTCAAACTTGCTTGTGCCGGGAGGGAGGAGTTCTTCTTCACCAATAAAAGATGTTTCCTCTATGCAAGAGGCATCATCATTGAAGAATTCCTCATCGGAGAGCGTTAATGGAATGGTGAACTCTTGTGCGTTCTCATCCAAATGATCATGAGATGTGCTAGTAGTGAAGGATGCTTCACTTTTGCATTCCATCTCGTCTTCATTACAAGGTTCACCATCCCTTGTCTTGTAATAAGCTTCGGTGGCGGCTCTCCAAAATTTATCCTCCAATTCTTGATCCCGTTCTTCCCTTGAGGCATTAGATTCAAGGACTTCTTCTTTGGATACCTCCTCTTCCTCTTCTAAGTTCTCAAATTTAACGGCTTGTTGTGCCAACTTGGCTTGAAGCATATCCATGTGACCATGCATATCTTGTTGGGTTTGCTTCACTTCCTTCAATTCTTGTCCCATCTCATTTTGGCTAGCAAGGAGTTTAGCAAGCATGACTTCTATATTGGAGGGCTCACTTGTGGGTAGAGGAGGTTTAGGGTATGGAGGGTAGGAGTCTTCAACTTCATAGCATTGGCTATCATCCCAATTCGGAGTGTAGTAACTTGTCGGATAGTCATGTTCTTGATAATAAGAATTTATGTGCTCCTCCTCTTGGTGGTATCTCTCATTAGAAAAGACTTGTTGGTTGTGGTTGTACATCCAATAGTCTTCACAATGGGCATTTGGTTGTTCCTCTTCATAATAATCTCCATTGTTCATGACTTGTTGGTTGTAGTGATCCATCCTCGCAAAACAAGATAAACGAAGTTAGTAAGGAATATGAGTAGAAAAAGAAAAATATACAAGTATAAGAAAAAAAGAAAAATATTCACAAGAATAGTCGGAACTTCCACACAATCTAATCTAGGGATGTGCTAACTAGTTGCTCCCCGGCAACGGCGCCATTTTGACGAACTATTCTTTTTTCACCTCTAAATAGTATCAATGAAGAGAGGGTCGGTAGTAAGTCAAAACATTTATAATGACCGGTAGGGTACCGGGTCGAACCCAAAGGAGCAAGTCAAGCACACGCACTATTTAAGATTGTGTTTCCATTCGGCTATTCTAAACCAAAATGTATAAAGGTGTATATTCTAAATCCTATGTGTGGCGAGTAATTAGGGATAAAAGATAAGTAGGAGGTGTTTCGAGGGGTTACTCCCCTCCTTGGCAAATTTCAATGATCATGTATACAAGAGTTTAATCATTTAAGAGGTTGATAGGTTTAAAACCTAGCTTAGACTAGAATTGAACAAACCATGCATGTTTAATCCTAGTCAAGCCATCTTAGCTAGGATCTCACTAATTAAAGAGTATTGATCCACTATATAGCATTTACTCCCATAAATGCTACATGCATAAAGTTCTAGTTTACCTCTCACCATGCATTTACTCTCATAAACGTTGGTTAAGTTCAATTTTACTACATCCAAACCATCACTAAGCTCTTTCAATACTTAGATCAAAGTTCTAACACAAACATGTCACTTAGGCATTTTATCAAACACTTAGAGACATGTCTAACATGAAGAGCATAGTAAAATGAAATCAACTTCAATAAATCCATTCAAATGTGTATACAATGATCATTGAGTACCAAGGAGGATCATAAGACCCTCAAAACACAAGATCCACTACTCACACATCATGTAAGACAACATGGTGTGAGTAGGGTTTTTACACAACAAGTAGAATAGAAGAGGGATAGAAATAGGATGATTAATCCTTGAACTCCCTTGATCTTCACTTCTCCTTGGTTGGATGATGATTGATGACCTTGGTTGACCTCTTTTCTTAATCTTCTTCTCCCCAAAAACCTCCAAAATTGGTCCAAAACCCTTACTTTTCATTTATAGATTCGGCTGAAATCTGGGCATAAAATCTGACTTTTTCCCTCAGTCGGTCGACTGGGCTAAGCTTGACTCCCAGTCGATCGACTGGCGCCTTTTTAGGTTTGTTCCCATCCGAATTTGGTCTTGATTTCTCTTAGAGAGTTGTAGCCCTTTGAGTTAGCTTTCCAACAAGCTAAAGATCAGCCAAATCAGACATCGGACGAGCCCTGCAGGTCCAAAACAAGTTGCAAAGGTCGATAGGACACCCTTCTGAGTTGTTTACACAGTCGATCGACTGGACTTTCAGTCGACCGACTGGGGCCTTTTTGGTCGTTTTCCCGTCCGAATTTGGTCTTGGCGTCAACTAGAGAGTTGTAGCCCTTTGAGTTAGCTTTCCAACAAGCTTTGAATCAACCAATTCGGACACCGTATGCGCCCTGAGCGTCCAAAACAAGTTGCAAAGGTCAATATGCTCGGTATTGCCCCGAAACTCCTTGTTTTGCGTCGAAACTCAACCAATCTTCACATTTAGGCATTGACCATGGGGGAAATTTGTTTCTACCTGAAATGTAGAGATAGAGGTCAAATGACATCAAAATATCGTCGGAAACGATTCAAAACTATAGTGAAGAATGACGATAAATGAGTCGAAAACTCGACTCATCAATCACCAACTTCGTCGATCTCGTTATTGTTGTTGTTATTATCACCGATCATACTACCTGCATGAGACGTTATGCAGCAGGTAGCAAAGCACAAAAACAAAAAAAAACAAAAAGAAAAGAAACAACTTCACTGAAGCGCAGCTCCCCGGCAACGGCGCCGAAATTTGACGCGCGTCAAACTTAATATTTATAATCTCCTGCTAGTAGGCTAGTGTAGCGGCAAGCAGGGTCAACCCAAGAGAGCTGGTTGTTGAAGTTATATCTGGAAAAAAATAAAGAAAGGGGGGACTTTAGCAGTGAGAGTGCATAAGAGAAAAACACAAAGAAGGTTTCAATCAGAGAAAATATTCAGCTTAGGGTTTCTATTGTGACATGTTTATCACAGAAATCTAATGATCAAATCTTATATTTCTAAGTGTGGAATTCCGACAAAGGTAATATCCTAAAGCATCCCGACAAAGGTGATACACCACAATCTAAACCCAACAAAGGTATTAGACTTCTAGTTCTTTCCTAAACACAATAATCCGACAAAGGTATTATTAGGCCTAGGTGTTACGATCTACTTTTACGACAAGTTTTCAGTAGATATTAACGATAAGAATTAATTGTTTGATTAAGCTTTGCGACAAAGCTTCCACTTAACCTCACAAATTAATTCATGGGATGAGCACAAGAACTAGAGAAACATAAAATTGCATTAAGAACAGAATCTCAAAACATAAGTCACAATAAACGAAACCCTAAACTGAATTGAGAGTTTACTGACACATAATGGAAGTAAAACGCATAATGAGTAGTAGGAAAATCTCTTCTCTCGTCGAAAGTTTCGCCTTCTCCTCCAGATCCGTCTAGAATGATTGATGATTAGAAGCCCTAACCCAAACCTTTTATTTATCGCAAAACTGGGTTTCTAAATCTGTTTTTGGGCTTGAATTATCAAATTTCGAAATGCTGACGTCATCAAATGGACTGCTGATGTCATCATCTCGTCGTCGCGGCGCGCCCAGTGTTGACATTAGCGGTAAAGCTAGTGTCTTCATGGGACGCGATCAGCACTGACTCGGTTCCTCTTTCTGCGCGCCAGTTCCGAATTCGACTCTAGAGTTGACCTTTTAAATGACCTCGGCTGCTCTCGGTGTGAACTAGACAGTTGTATGGAATTGAGTCAGCTACACATCAGCGTGTAGCTCGTATTTTTCTGATCAATGGTCGATTCCCAACGCTCCGTCAAACCTCCAAAGGTCTGATCTGCCATTGCGGTGTTTTTGGCATGAAATGCCATCTTTTTTTCGCGTTTCCTCTTAGAGCTTCCGAAAAACTTAAAATGCAAAACCATACTAAAAAGTAACTGTTCGCATAATAATGTGTCGAAATAACTGGTATTAATTGATTCGACGAGTCGTATAAATACGACTCCTCAGTGTTCTCGGCTCGGGCAACTCGCGCATGGCTTGTATCTTAAGTTGGTCCGCCGAGACTCCTTACTTGGACACCATGTGCCCCAAATACTCAACACTCCGCTGGCCAAAAGAACTCTTCTTTCGGTTGACGACCAGCTGGTTTCTCCTCAGCTCGCCTAAGACTGCCTTTAAATGCTCGACATGCTCTTGGGTATTGTGGATGTACACCAAAATATCGTCAAAAAACACGAGTACAAATTTCCTTAAAAAGGGCCTGAGTACCTGGTTCATCAAGGCCTGCAAAGTGGCCGGGGCATTTGTGAGTCCAAAGGGCATGACTTGGAACTCATAATGCCCTTCATGTGTCCAGAAGGCGGTCTTCGCCTCATCGCCCGGGCCATGCGCATTTGGTGGACCCCGCCTTGAGGTCAATCATCGAGAAGATTGTTGCCCCATGCAACTCGTCCAAAAGTTCATCAATGACTGGGATTGGGAACTTGTCTGCCACCGTCTGCTTGTTGAGGGCGCGATAGTCCATGCAAAATCTCCAAGTCACGTCTTTCTTCTTGACTAGGAGTATGGGGCTCGAGAAAGGACTCGTGATATGCCTGATGATGCCCGCCACCAACATCTCGCGGACCATCCTCTCGATCTTGTTCTTCTGGGCTTGCGGATAGCGGTAGGGTCGGACGCTTACCGGTGAGGCCCCGTCTTTGAGCACAATGGGGTGCTCGTGTCCTCGAATGGGCGGAAGGCCCTTTGGCATTTGGAAAACGTCCTCATACTCGTACAACACTTGGTTGACCTACTCAGGCATGCCTAGGTCCTCGGCCAATGTCGCCTTCACCGCTATGGCAATCAAATAACGTTCGGCGGTGTTTTTCCGCCCACGCACCAAGGCCCTGAAGGACACCTCTGCTTTGCAAAGCCCAGCTTCTTCAATCAACTTCACTGGCTCGCCTCCATCTTGGAACTCCATTCGTAGCAGCCTCCAGTTTGTCTTAACATCACCCAAGGATTGGAGCCATTGCCAACCCAATATAGCATCCGTGCCTCTCATGTGGATGGGTAGAAAATCGGCTCGGCAGGTATACCCTGGAAGCTCAAGGCTGACTCCCGGGCATATGCCTCGACTCTCCTCGATGGCGCCGGTGCCTAGGATGACTTGGAAGTTTCCCCGGTCTTCGATGGTTAGGCCCCGCTCCTCGGTCAGCTTTCTTGAGATGAAATTATGGGTGGCCCCGCTATCGACTAGCACAAGGACCTCCCTTCCCGCAATCATCCCTTTTAACTTCATGGATCGTGCGATTGTTTGCCCCGAGGGACTGTTGAGGGAGACCTCGCCGGGTCCTTGACCAGACCCCGCCTCAGTCTCGTCTCCCGAGCTATGGTCATCGTCCAAGTCCACCTCGTCCACCAAAATGATTTTCAGCGTGGCTGCCTTGCACCGATGCCCGGGCATCCACTTCTCGTCGCATCGATAGCAAAGCCTCGGGCTCTCTTGCCACCAATGTCCGCTTCGGTCATCCTTCAGTAGGTCCAGGCCTCGCTAGACATTTCCTTCTGCCTTTCTCGGTCAGCGCCAGCACTAGGCCCCACGCTAGGCGCGCGTTGTGAGAGTCCTACTCGCTGGCTTTCACGCTCGGTGGCTTTCTCGTCTTCGACGAGCTGGGCTAGTTGCATCGCCTCCTCGAGGCTCCTCGGTCGAAAGATCGGACCGCCCTCTCAAATACTTGGCTTGAAACCCTTCATAAAATTTCCCATGAGTGCCTCGTTAGTCATCCCACCTAGCCCCGACGACAAGGCCTCAAACTTGTCTCGATAGGCCTCCACACTTGCTTCTTGCGTTAACGCGAAGAATTCATCGTGCACGCGGCCTTGCTGGCTCCCAAAACGCCCCAGCAGCCCCACCCGAAGCTCTTCCCAATAGTTAAAGGCCTGGCGCTCTTCTTGCCACTCGAACCATTGAATGGCTTTCCATTCAATACAAAGAACAACAGCGTCCAAGTTTTTAGTCAGTCAAACCGTTAACGAGTTAATACCTTTTCGCACGGTGTAGCCATCCGCGCACGTCATCGCCTTGAAAAATGGGCAAGTCCAACTTGCGATGACTCGAGTCAAAAGCCCTCGTAAGCCTCGCTCGCGCTGGTGGCGGATGCGCCTCGCCCCGAGGCCTTGGCTGGTATGCCCGCTCGCCCAAAGGCCTGGTCTAGTAAGTGGGCTCGCTCCGGAGCCTCGGCTGGTAAACTCCATCTCGCCAAGGGCCCCCGCTCACGTCCATAGTCTCGCCCAGGTAGGGGTCAATGTAGGGCGGTCGCTCGGATGACCTTGAGTCATCTCGCCTCCTCGGCCACGTCCTTGTGGATGCCTTAGGGTCTCCTCAAGCAAGCCCTCGTAAACCGGCTAGCTTACGTGCGAGTCACTGCTCGTCTGGTCCGCCGCGAGTGCGGGAGTGTCCACCATGGGCCTTTTTCCTCGGTCGAGGGCCTTTTTCACCGTTGGCTCCAAGGACCCCGCGCCTGCGTTGGCTGGGTCTTGGCAGGATGCCATTCGTGCGCTAATCTCCCCGATGGCCTTCGACATGTCATCGAGTTTCGTCGTGGTAGATGCATAGTGTTGATCAACTCTTTCGGCAAGAACCGTGAGGTCCTTGCGAAGTGCTTTTGTTTCCAACTCAAGAGATGAGGCTCTTGTCTCCAAATCAGATAGTGTTGCTTGGCGTGTTGATGTCATGATCTCCTAAGGATCGACTAGCTTTGAGGCCAAATGATAGGGGGTGACCTATCGATTTTGCCCAAAAAGAGTGTTTAGCAGCGGAAATGGAAAATATATGGGCAACGTCTGTGTTTATTGATCAAATGAAGGGAAAACAAGGGAAACGGGGAATGAAAAGAGAATGGCAAAGTGTTACAATAAGGATAATGCTCGATATACCCTTCTAACGAAGGTATACCTAGCCCAAAGGTTTAGAACCTCGACTATATTAAGTTGATCAAGAGAGGAAAGCTTTCGCTTGTCAATTCTTTTGATGCCGAGTTCATATGCTTCAACTCTCCTTATATAGCAAACTAGCCGTTATTGGTGTTCAAAAAGTAACCGACGAGCATTGAAGGATCTTCAAGGAGTTTGACCAAGCAACGGCTCCATGGGAGTCTGGGGTCCAACGGGTCCTTCGGATTGAGTAACGCCTGAGCATTGATGGCGAATATCTCCTTTCCGTTGCTCTTTGACTCCGGGTTTGCGAGCGTGGGCTGGGCGGGCGCCTCGTCCTTCTCGTCGGGGGCCTTCGCCTTGTCAAGGCCTTGCGAGGCACGCTCAACCTCAAGTAGGGCACTTTGGGCGTTGGTGCGAGCCCCCGTGTCTTTCGTGCGTGTTTCGATGGTCGGTACTTCGGCACTCCTAACAAAAGGTTGTTTAATATATCATAAAAAGGTTGAGTCTACCTATCACCTTATAACTATCTTTCCTATTTAATACTACATAAAGTTATATTGCAAAGTTAGGTTGATGAATATTTTTAGTAAGAATTTAATAGACATGTTTGTTAAAGAATTTGCCAATGCCAAGTCCATTACAATTTGTTTGCTGTTGGTCCCTACCATTATGTGTGCATCTTGGACGTTAATGGTGAGCATGTCCTTTCATTACTTGACTCTTAGATTATATGCATGTTCAGCACTTAAAAGCATAGTTGTGAAAACCGGACCGGCCGGTTCGACCGGTGTGACCGGGAACCGGTCACCGGGCCAGTTCGGTTTGGTCATCGGACCGGAATGCAATCGAACCGGTCAAACCCGGTTAAGACCCGGTCGGTTGAACCGGTTGACCCAATTTTTCATTAAAACTCGAACCTAGTCTTCTTCTATAATTTGACTTGGACAAGACTCGAACCTAGTCTTCCTCTATAATTATCCCCTCTCCTTCCACCAAGCTAAACATGATTCTTGTTTTTTTATTTGTTTCAATAATGTATATTCATTTAACAAATCTATACAATTTATTACTTACTATCAATTTAGCTAGAAATTCAATTAGTCTTAGAAATTCCTTATTGTTGTGACTTACAAATTAAGACTAAGATTATTATTGTTGTATTATTGATTTGTACTTTATTAAATTCTAAATTTGTTATGCTATGTTATTGTAATCAGATCATAAACATGTAATATTTATTCAAGTCATAAATATGTTAAATTATAATATCATATATAAGTATTTTATTTTTATTATTTAATTTGTGCGGGTCAAACCGGTTCGACCCGGTTGAACCACTGATCCATTGACGCAATGACTTGACTGGTTCGATTTCCGGTTCGGTTTTAATAACACTGCTTAACAGACATCTTATTTTTTATGGTATTTGTAAATCTTTTTATGCTGATTCATGATTATGTATGCTTTATGATCAAAAATCTATACGGTAAAATTTTAGCCAGTTAATTTGTTGGTGAGTCGTTATTTAATTTTTAAAACAGTGTAGATAATGTGCCTAAGCCAAAAGAAAAAGATGAGTGAATTTTATCCACGACGTCGTCTTATAACTGAACTGAAGTATGAAGCGTGGTAATGTGGTCGTCACACATAGTGTTAGTTCTATGCAATCAATTGAGGTTTATTTTGCACTAAATGAGTTTTTAAATATTGGCTGCAGAGAGAACAAAAATTTAACTGGAACGGCAAGATATGCAAGCATGAACAATCACCTAGGAATTGGTACGCACCATACAATATATCTTCGATGTTGTGGTTAAATAGGAAGCTGAATGCAACATGAAACATTTAGTTATATGGCTCATGTACTTCTTGTGTACAAATCATACTTGAAGTTGTGAACTTGAGTTGTTGTGCATACTCCTATCACTACACCATTTTGCACATTAGGAGAAACTTTTTTTCCGTCGCGTAATGCCCTAAAACTATAAATTGGTCACATAAAATTTATGCGACAAAAGGTCTGTCGCGAAAGCCTAAGAGCGTAATATCACACGACATTTTTAAAAGCACACTTGTCGCATTAAGTTTTACTCTTATGTGACGTTAGCTATATTTGTCCCGTAAAAAATGAGAAGATCAAAATTAGCTTCAATTATATAATTGTCATAAACCTTATTTTGTTATTGTATTTGAACGATTAAATAATTTAAATAATATTTACATTTGAATACAAAATTACATAAACATTATAACTGAAGTATTCCGGTTCAAAAACAATCCACCAAATTCACAGAGTACATTCAATCAAAAAAATCACAAAGTACATGAACAATTACAAACTCAAATCTAACGACATTCAAAGTCCACGGCACCACCTCTTCAATCAGAGTTCGCACTCGTGCGAAAACCCTACTTTTAAAGAGTCTCCACACCACCAACAGTCGCAGGCTCCAAAAGCCACCACCTTCAGCTCCAGAAGTCGCAGTCGCAGGCTCCAGAATTCATCCTCATACCTTCAGCTCCGCAGTCGCATGCTCCAGAAGCCAACACCTCGCCGGAAGAAACTCAACCAAGTTGTTGCTGATGATGCGAATCGAAACGGTAAAAACTCCGACTGACAAAGGGTGAGCTCCAAGTTGAGGAGGAGTTCGTCCGATTCAAAGGCGCGATCTGTTAGCCCTTGTGAGCTTGATGAAATTGGTTAAAGAAAGTTGGATTCAGTCGGTGATGATGAGTTGATGAGGAGTTGGTCAGTGATGAGGAGTTTATCGGTGATGAGAAGTTGATGAGGAGTTGATGAAATTGTAAATCTGGATTTCAAGGGAGGTTGAGAGATGTCTCTCCAGATCTGTAATTTAACACTTAAACAAATTTTAGATTTGGGAATTTCGGAACACGTGTATGCACGTGTCTGAGTTTTTTTTGCCACTAAATTATTTTACTCGACATACGCGCATGTAAGTCGCTTAAACATATTTCAAAATTTCAAAATTTCAAAATTTCCCCGCCCTCTGAAAATATATTGTCCCCCAAATTAAATTTTTGTATGCGACATTTTAAATTTAGGTTTGTTTATCAATTCTAAATTAAAAAAATTTACGTTTATGCGACTTATTATGGAATAAAGGTCGCCAAAGACTAAAATGACACCGGTGTACTTTGGATCAGTTCGGTTCTGCATTTAATTTTTGTCTTTTTACGCGACATACTTTGGATACCAACGTTGCTTGAAGGTAAAACGGTAGGTTGCCTTTCATTAATGACGAATCAATTTTAAAATTGAAGGCGTGTGTCATGCCAGCTATGGATGGGTCGATCTAATTGCCATGATAACATGACATAATTAAAGTTGCATAAAACATGTAACGTGACATTTCAGGTGTGTCGCTTTAACAAATGTCGCATAAATTGTATAACGTGACATAAATAATGTGTCGCTTAAACGGGTGTCGGGTAAACCTCTTTATGTGACAACATTTTTTGGGTCTCTTTAACTTTTATCGCATATTAATGTTATTGCGACAAACATATCATAGTGTAGTTCTATAAACCATTATATGCGACAAAGTTTTAGCGACAATGTTCAAAGTTTGTCCCGTAGGATGTAAAGTGGTGCAGCGTATGTTAGTTAGCTGTGTGGGCTTCATAAAAGCAGCAATTTACTGGGCACACCTTCCCTTGTTGGGAGGGAATAAGGAAAAGTGATATTATAAAATCAATGCCTTGCATGATGCCATTTCAGCCAAATTAGTAATTAGTAATGTCATTATACTAACTTGTGGAAATGATATCTGCATGATTCCTGTGTTGAAGTAAAGGTCTCAAAGAAATAAATGCTTCCTATTGTCAAACAGTAGCAATACACCACACATTTAAGGTCCGGGCGGTACCAAGCTAACGGCACCTTCTTGCAAGTTTTTTTGTCTCCACAAGCAGAAAGATCAGAATCTGGGGACTCGACTCATAGTGTGAAATGTTTTCCCTTTTTTACTATACCAGGTAAAAATTTGTAAACGAATTGAATAGTGTTTAAAATTATAATTCTACTCGTCCCATGTCCTTCCCATAATCCCTTTCCTTTCATTCTTTACATTTTCCTTTCAGTCTTTATCATAGTCGTCTATTATCGGAGTATCGAATGTTTCCAAAATCGACATGACCAATGTGTCTAACTCGTGCGGATCCATCAATAATTAAGTTGCTATACCTTACAAAAATAACATTGTCAGTCAAACAAGATTAAAAAAAATAAAACAATAATGAAGAAATAAGACAAATGGTAAAATCGACAAAAAAAATTATGTTTTATGTAGGAATAAAATCACGATATAACATTCCATGGAAAAAGAAACTTAGAATCTATAACATTCCACCGATTGAACCAATAAACATGAAAATGGCTCACTTTTTTCAATCCAAGGCCAGTTGAAAACGGAGCTCTAACAGTTGCAATCAGAGTAGCATCTACCTATTTTAGATAGTGGCACCTTGATCAAAACAATGATAGAGTAATGACCAAAAACAATGACTTCATAAAAAAAACAATGACAATCTCAAAGACATTGTCATTTGATTACATTTGTGGTGTCAATTAAGTCTGAACATGATGCTTCACTCGTGTTTCGACCTTCTAAATGACACTGTCTACTCTCGGTGTAAACTAGAGAGTTGTAGGACATTGAGTTAGCTACGAAACGATATATAGCTCGCATCCATCGGATTTTTGATTTTTTCTAAGCACTCATTTGAAACAACATGGGTCTAATATGTCATTTGTGGTGCCAATTAAGTGTAAACACTATGCATTAAGTCTGAACATGATGCCTTCACTCCTGCTTCGACCTTCTAAACGACCTCGTTTGCTCTCAGTGTGAACTAGACAGTTGTAAGACTTCGAGTTAGATACGCAAAGATATATAGCTTGCATCCATCGGATTATTCATTTGCTCCCAACACTCATTTGAAACAACAAAGGTCTAATATGCCATTTGTGGTACCAATTAAGTCTGAACACTATGCATTAAGTCTAAACATTATGCCTTCACTTCTGCTTCGACCTTCTAAACGACCTCGTTTGTCTCAGTGTGAACTAGACAGTTGTATGACTTTGAGTTAGATACACAGCGATATATAGCTTGCATCCATCGGATTATTCATTTGCTCCCAACACTCATTTGAAACAAAAAAGGTCTAATATGCCATTTGTGGTGCAATTAAGTCTGAACATTATGCATTAATGACATGTAGTATTTTGAGTGTCAAAAAATTATTTAAAATCGGTAAGTACAGAGTCGTCCAAGGGAGCAATTGTAAACTTGCCCACTATGTAAGGTTATGCTTCTATTTGTCCTAGTCCGAAACGAGTGTTTGTTTTTGTTTAAGAATCTAATCAATCTACATATGCAAGAAAGCAAAAAAATGTTTTGACAAATTTCAAGAAGTATTTTGGGGAACTACTTCACTTACCCAACATTAGAATCGAGTTTATTATTATTGATTGGAAAATAGCTGCACAATCCAAGTAAGAACCTCACCCTTTCGGCGGTATTGGTTCGAATCAAGTAACCCGCTGATGTTTACCAACTCTCGTTGCGTAAACATGGGGAGTACTTTTCGTAATCTAGCCTTTCCCGTCACAATCTCGGGTCACTCTTGTAGTCACCGAGTTTGTAACGTGTATTTTACTTAATAGTTCGACGTTTAGTCTCACTCTTTTGGCGCTATTGGCTTAACGTCTCAAGGCAATACACTTAGGCATTTTCTCAAATACCTAGTATGCATCACTAGGTCATAAGCACTAGGTAAAGCACAAATGATGTAAAGCAATCCATATCATGCAACTGTTAATATATTAAACGATTCATAGTCGAGTAAGCTTAGTAGGACCCCAAAATATGGGTCACTGCTCACTATCCATCGTCATGGAAGTACACATTATGTTTTGTTCGAAACAAAAATTACAAAGAGAAAAGGATTACTACACCCCTCGAATTGATGTCGATAATCCCTTTGAGCTCAATCTTCGACCGATCAAAATACTCGCGTTTTCGTGCCCCGTTCTCTCTTTTTTGTCGCCTATAAGTGCTTAGAATAAATATGTGTGTATGAATGTAGAGAATAGGTTGGCGGCTGCTCTTTTTCTTCTTTATGGGTTTTTACAATTTTTCCAAATAAAAATTGCATTTTTGGCCCATTTAGCCAGTGTCACCGGATAAGTGACACAAGTGACACTATTTGGACCAGAGGCCTTCATTTTTCTCCTTTTGTCGACATATCTTGACTCAGGTGACACAACCGCATAGTGAGATGGCCTTTTGAGCTCAACTTTTGACATCTGTAACAGCTGAAGTTGCTCTTGGTGCCAGCTACTAAGTTATAGTTCTTCAGCTCAGCTTTCCAATAAGCCAAAGACCAATGGATAGGGACACCGTATGCGCTCTGTTCATACGCGACAAATAGGGATATCAATCCGCTTATTTTTGTCCCATTTTCGCCAAAAATTCCCACAAAATACTTTATTGCGCATTGGATTCATTTCTTCACCTAAACGCATCAAAACATAGAGTGAGAGCTCATAAGAACAAGGAAAATGATGGATAATCCACTAAATGTGAAGCATAAATATAGTCAAGATTTATGCTCATCAAAACACTACACACTCAGAGTTTGTTCGTCCCGAACAAACATGAAGTAAATCCTAGTCCTCTTTCGTAGGTAACACAAGTGCATTTAGCATATGCACCAAGCCTTTAAACCTCTAGGCTACCCTACAGGTCGAATTGTAGTCTCGTGAGAGTTTTACTCACAAATCCCAAACAGAGTTTCTCTATTTTCTTCCCTCATACGAAACTCATTTCTCCAAAATACACGGCCTGAAACTGGAATATCCATAATGCCCCGTTTCAGTTAATACTGGTTCCCCCGCAACCGGTACTATGCATTTTTCAAAATACCAGTTTCCCTAGCACCGATTAGCTGATGATGTGGTAAGCGTGAAAATGCTGATGTGGCTCTGTTTGGGACTACGTGGACCAACCAAACCCCATCATTGCCAGCAAGGCATCCACCACGAATACCGATTTCCCTGGAACCGGTATTATAGTCATACCGGTACCCCTCACACCGGCATTCGTCGAACAAGCTTTTTGGAGTATCACAGACCCAGTTGGGATGTGACTAGACTAGAAAGATACCGGTTTGTAGGAAACCGGTATTGTTTGTAATAGGAATGGTTCATAGAACAGGCTTTTCAAACATCACGGACCCGGTTGGGATGTGCTAGAATAGAATGTTACCGACGTAAGGGAAACTGGTATTAAAGGATACCGATACCCAGCGTACCAGCATTAAGTGAAACCAGTTCCTTGAAAACCAGTATTTTCAACTATAAATGCACACCCTTTTTTCATCATTGACGCGCGTCGTCTGATGCGTCTAATTTAATATTTATTATCTCTTGCAAACTACTAGTCAGTGGCTAGCAGGGTCGAACCCAAGAGAGATAAATAAAGAAACAGGGGGGGTGACAGATGCTTGTCCTCAGAGCAAATGTACAAATAAATTTATAGTCCGCTACTCGCGACTTCACTACTGGGTAGCAAGTGGTAAGTAGGGGTCGAACCCAAAGGAATTAGGGGGATAGTTGTTCTTTGAGGTGATTTGTACAGCAAGGGAGCGTGTTTTAGGTTGGTTGAGGTTTTAGAGCTAGTAACTACGTGACTTTTTGGTTGGTTTTGGTTTTTTTGTGCGAAAAGTAAATGACTGAAAATAAAAGTAGGAGACTTACAGCGGGTGATGCGTGATTGGCAAGTCCTCCGGAAGGTGAGCAGTTGATTACGGCAGTTATACTAAGAAAGTAAGTGCGGGAGTTGTTTGATTTCAAGGAAAACATTCGATTTCGGGGGCCTTATATCATAGCTTGTTTATCATTAACCTTTAGTGATCCTTCTAAGTATTCAAACGTGCATCAAGGCCATTCCAAGCACTCGATTTGCCACACTGTCTAGTCTTTTGCAAAAGTGTTCGAAAGAGTATCAAGGCCATTCCAAGCACTCGATTTGCACACACTGTCTAGACTTTTGCAAAAAACGTAGAGCCCTTGTTCTACTTAGACTAATACCCCATTCCAAGGTATATTAGCCTGTGTGCATCCATTTGATCAGTCATTCCCGAGCAATCAAATGGTGTTTGAGAGAGGTCAAACTCCTCAGATAAGCTTTGCCATTCCAAGCATCCACTCAACCTTGGAAGTTCTGGCCTAATATATGGCACATAGAACAAGTTTTGAATACAGAGAAAAAAAACACTAAAGCAAAGTCTAAAACATTTTATGATACAAGTACACCCCTTCAACCGAATGAAGAGTTTAGCTACGAATATCCATAGAGGTGGATACCATAGCTAAATACTCGGGGCTTTTTGAAAGACAGTAAGTAAGGGGAATACTCAAGAACCAACAGAAGTATTCCCAATTCCTACTTGAATACTCAAGAACCAACAGGAGTATTCTCTAAAACTGTTATAATACTCAAGAACCAACAAGAGTATTATTTCAAAACCAAACTTACAAATTGCCAAACTTAGAGAGATAAGTGATTTATGATTTTTTGGGATGATTTACAAATGAGATGGGGGGCTTGTATTTATAGCCAAAGGAGAGGGGAATGGAGGGTGAGGATGAGAGCACATGGCTCTCATCCATGGTGAGCTCCATGGAGGTCATAGCCGCCGGTTGTGGGTGAAGAAGGGAGGAGAGCTTCCTCCTTTGGCCACCTCCTCCAAAAGCCGCCGGTCACCATGGGCAAATGTGGAGTTTTGTGACGTTTTTTCGACGTTTTCACATAACTATCGGTGTATTTCAGCCCGAGATTGACTTTGATTGCTCTTCGCTTTGATTTGTTTTGAATGATTCCATGTCAGGATCTTTAGATTTCTTCAGTCAGCGTCTGATCGTGACCTTGGAATGAGTCGTAACATCTTTTCTGCGTAAAATCCTCTCCTTAGCGTGTATTCTCTCTAAGCTCCAAAATACCCTGTAGATAAATATCGGAACTAACAAGCAAAAGTTAAATAGACAAACAGTCTAATTTAGTGGGTTTAACTGTGTTTTTGATTCGTATAGTTATGGTCCATCAGGGGGTTTTAAGCAGTTGTGAGTGCAAAAGAGAAAAAACACAAGGAATGTTTCAATCAGAGATGATATTCAGCTTAAGGTTTCTATTGTGACATGTTTATCGCAGACAACTAATGATCAAATTCCAAGTTTCTAAGTGTGGTTGTTCCGATAAAGGTAACAACCCTAAGTATCTCGACAAAGGTGATACACCACAACCTAACATGACAAAGGCGTTAGACTTCTAGTTCTTTCCTAAACACAATAATCTGACAAATGTATTATTAAGCTTAGGTGTTACGATCTACTGATGGACCGTATTTATACGATTCATCGAAGCAGTTAAACCCACCAAATTAGACACTTTGTCTTAAGAACTTTCACTTGTTGGTGTCGTTTTGCTTTACAGGCATTTTGAAGGTCTAACGATGAAACAAGCGTAAAAGGGGAGTTTTGTGCTAAAATTTGGGATTTCGAGCCAAATCATCACAAGGCCTTCTATGCGAGCGCACAAGCTGCGCCATGCGAGCGCATGCCGCGGCATCGTCCAGGCCAGGCCGCGTTCCAGCGCACCAGCCGAGCTGCCCAGGTCTGAATTCAAGTTGCCCGGACAAACCATCTGATCTGACAAATCCGCCTCGAGCAAAGTTATCAAAATAGAAAAGGCCCCGCGCGCATAGGCACTGTCGGACAACCAAGGAGAATGCCCGAGCAGATTGGCAGTTGGCTCAATTCCAAAGCAAAGGCCCCGCGCGCATAGGCACTGAAACGAAGTCGCTCGACCAGACCAGCTAATCTGGCAAATCTGGCTCGACCAAGTTGTTTGAAAAGCCCAACTACTCGGACAATCTCACTTCCCAGGCAAAACGCCCGAGTGGAACCGGCCCATGCCCGATCAATGCCCAAGGTCCGGGTTCCTTCAGCCAATTTCCGGAATCCGACCAGGTTCCGGCCAGATTCCGGCAAAACGACTTCGACCATTAGGCTTAGAATTGCCTCAGCATTCCAAATTCGGAATCCAAAAGCAAAAGGCCTCCGACCAAAATTCCGGCCAAATTCCGGGAAAGCTCCGGCCGAGCTCCGATTAAGCTCCGATCAAGCACAACCAAAACCAGCCATGCTCCGATCAAATTCCGGCCAAAACCGACCAAGCTCCGGGCATCCATTATTGTTGGTTGACCTTTGATTTCTTCTATTCTATCCTTGTAGGAGAAGGCCATACCGGCGGCTTTGGGAGGACAGCTGGCCGGCGGCTTTGGGAGGACAGCTGGCCGGCGGCTGGACTTTTGAGTGTGCCCATGCCTAGTTGGTTTGCCTCTCTCCCTTGCCTATAAATAGAGGAGCATCCCTCTTGAATCTACAACCATGTAATCTCTCTAGTTTGGATCTTTTGTTACTTCACTCACAAAGTTTGTAAACACTTTACATTTGGGAATCAAAAGCTCCAACTTCTCTCTTGTTCTTGAGTACTCTTGTTTGTTCTTGAGTGTTCTTGAGTTTACTTTACAAAATCTTCACTTGTTCTTGAGTTTGATTTCGAAAACCTTACTTTCTTTGTCTTTGATTTTCGAAAACCCTTACCTTTCCTTGCACTTAGCTATGGTATTCACTTCAATGAATATTTGTAGCTAAACCCTTCATTCGGTTGACGGGGTGTGCTTGTATCATAAAAACGTTTTAGACCCTTTTCTTAGTGCTACTGTTGTGTTCAAGCTTGTTCTATGTGCCATACATTCGGGTAGAACATACACGGTTGAGTGGATGCTTGAAATGGCAAAGGTTTTCCGTGGAGTTCAACATCTCTTTAACACCACTTGGTTGATCGGAAATGTGAGATCAAGTAGATGCACTTAGGCTAATATACCTTGAAATGGGGTATTAGTCTAGCTAGAACAAGTGATCTATGTCTTGAAATGGACTAGGCGGTGTGGCAAGTGCTTGAAATGGCCTTGTTACATCTTTGAATACTTAGTATGATCATTAGCGGTCAATGATGAACGGAACTATGATACAAGGCCCCTAAACCGAATCTTTCTCTTTGATTAAAACACTAACTCTTCATTCTACTTTCAGTCTCACTATCAACTGCTTAAATTCAGTACCCTTTACATTCAGTACTTTACATTCAGCAACTAACTTTTACTTTCAAGCACCTAACTTTACTTTCAGTACTTTTATTTTCAGTTCCATTACTTTCAGTCTTACTTTTTGTACCATTACTTTCCGCACTTTTACTTTCATTACAGCAGTTTTCAGCATCAATCAAACATATATTTTGGCACGTATTGCGCTTGAAACACAGCGTGCGACAAACCAAAACGTATGTTGTACGGTTGATATTGAAATCGGTTGTTTCCACAACTTACTTTTTAGTACTAAAACCACAACCAACCCCAACTGTCTTACTTAATTTTCCATTTTCGAAAGAACAACTCTATCCACTAATTCTCTTGGGTTCGACCCCTACTTACCACTTTACTAATCCAATAGTAAGGCCAAAGTAGTGGACTTATAAATTGTAATTTGCAAGCACACGACGACGTGCCTGTCAAATTTTGGCGCCGTTGCCGGGGAGTTAGCAATCGGATAATTGTTCTTTCTTTTTCTTTTTCTTAGTTGTCAAACTTGCTTCTGCATAACCATGTCTCGTGCAGGAAGCCACCATGACGATGAGGTCAACAACGAGGTGAACCAGTTCGGGCGAAATGATGAGGAGCAACCATATTATGACGATCCGGAGCAACTCATCCGAGACCAAAGAGCTCGGGATAGGGAGGCCATCCGAAGAAACCAAGGGCAGCCCCCTAGACGACCACTACCTCCTCCGAATCAGCAAGTGCCGAGGCAACAACCCATCTATGAGGAGTACTATGAGGACGAAGTCCTTCGTGAACCAACCATGGGAGAACTCTCGGCCCCAGATTTTAGAAATCAGCCGTGGTGCATATACGAGGGCCATGAACTGGAGAATATTTCTATCAACACATCCGTGGTCCATAATTTGCCCAAGTTCTCAGGAACTCATGGAGAATCTGCGACAACTCATCTCCAACGCTTACATGGCATTTGCCAAAATCTAAAACCCAATGGAGTGAATGTAGAGGACTTCAAATTGAAGGCCTTCTATTTTTCCCTCATTGACTCGGCGAACGACTGGTTCCTTTCATTGCCTTCGGGTAGCATCAGAACGTGGGCTCAGATGCAAAAGAAATTTCTGGACAAATACTACCCGGCGGGAAGAGCGATGCAAGTAAGGAGGCAACTGCAGGACATAAGGCAGGGGCCTAATGAAACCATGTATGACTACCTGGAAAAATTCAACCGCCTGGAGAGAAGTTGCTGCACTCTCGGACTGCCCGAGAAGCTCATCATCGAGTACCTGATTGATGGACTGACTCCCTTGGACAAAAAACTCCTTGATGCTTCGGCTAGAGGGTCCATGATGAGACTATCATTGAGCGGCATAAGGCGACTCATCACTGATGTTGCTGAAAATGCTCGGTTTAGAGAAGAGACCACTCGGCAAGATGAGTTCTCCCGAACAAAGAACGTGGCACGAGCCGAGACACCGGTAAACTCCACACCCGAGGAGATGAAACAGATAAAGGAAATGATGATTCAGATCCTACGAAAGCAGACAGTCCCAGTAAGACATTGCGAGTTTTGTGGCTCTACGGACCACAAGACTGATGCATGCCCAACCTTGATCGAAGAGGACCCGGTGGAGGCCAATGCAGTAGAAGGATATCAAGGGTACAACAACAACAACCGCGCCGGGCCAAACCGGCAATATGGGAAGCAACCGGGCCAAACTTGCGGCATGACCCCAACCCAAATTGGCGGAACGACAGCCATCCTCCGAGGGAAACACAACAAGCCCCCCCTCAACCAGCTAAATCGTTCTACCAACCTCCCCACCGGCAGTACAACCTGAACGCCCACCCAGCAAGCCAATATCAATAAAGGGGACCAAATCAATATCAGGCAGGCCCAAGCAATCATCAAGGACCAAACAAGTCCCTTGATGATGCGGTGAAGGAACTCGCGGCTTCTATGCATCGATTACAAGTCGAAACTAAGGGAGACATTTCGGACTTGAAGAAACGAATGTCCCAGCTCGCTACCTCAATGTCCGCGCTCACTAATGAACCCGGCAGACTTCCTTCACAAACCATTCAAAACCCGAAGGGAAACGTAAGTGCCGTGACCCTTAGGAGTGGGAGAAAACTTGACGTCCAACCCATGGAGTCGGAGGAGGAAGAAGACCCAAAGTTGCCCAGAGAAGAACAAATGAGGCACAAGGCTCTCGGTATTCTTGAGCAGGACGCGACCAATAAAAGTGAGGACGCACCCGAGAAAGAGAAGGACGCAGCCGAGGAAGAAGGGAACGCGCCCAAGGAACGCAGGCCTGGCTCGGTACCAGCAGCCAGCCCGGTACCCGCGCCCGAGGAACACAGGATACGCCCGTAGCCCAGAACCGAGACCTCCAAAATCAGCGCCGCTATTCCATTTCCAGTGCCCGCCCGAGTACTGAAGCAACATGTCATGGATGAGGACGTGTTTGAATTGTTCAGTAAGGTCGAGATCAACATCCCCCTCTTGGAAGCCATCAAGCAAATCCCTCGATATGCTAAGTTTTTAAGGGAGCTTTGCACCAACCGGAGGAAGAGTACTAGAAATGATCAAGAGCTGATGAGTAGGAACGTGTCGACTGTCATGCAACGAAAGGTGCCCCCCAAATGTGGTGATCCGAGAACTTACACCATTCCATGCACAATTGGCAACATCCGGATCGAGAACTGCATGCTAGACCTTGGAGCATCAATCAACGTCTTGCCCTTCTCTATCTACTCATGCCTTAGGATTGGGCCACTCGAACCCACCGGTCTCACTATTCAGCTGGCAAACCGGTCGTGCAAACAGCCCGAGGGCAAGATTGAAGACGTTTTGGTCCAAGTGGGAGAATTGGTATTTCTGGCAGACTTCTACGTCTTGAAAATGGAGAATGGCGGGCCAACAGACCATGCACCTATCCTTCTCGGTCGACCATTTCTCAAAACGTCAAAAATGAAGATAGACTGCGGTAGTGGCATGCTCTCAATGGAGGTAGAAGGAGAGGTGTTTAGCTTCGATATCTTCCGCGCAATGAAGCACCCTACGGAGTTTGAAGCTGTCCATGCCCTTGACTCCTTAGATGACCTTGTCCAAGAAGTCTAACCGGAGCTAAGGGAGGATCCTCTAGAACTAACACTCAATGGAGCCATTTACTTGCATGAGAACTCTTATGAGTTGGCTGAAGGTGTTCATGAGGCATTATCCCACTTGATGATCTCGGAGCCTCTTACACCAAGGTATGAAGTCAATGAGGTACGATTATGTAAATCTAATGTTTTTTTACCTTCTATTGCGTAGGCTCCCGAAGTGGAATTGAAGCCACTTCCCGGACATCTAAAGTACGCATTCCTAGGGGAGAACAACACCCTTCCGGTGATTGATGGACCATAATTATACGAATCAAAAACACAGTTAAACCCACTAAATTAGACTGTTTGTCTATTTAACTTTTGCTTGTTAGTTCCGATATTTATCTACAGGGTATTTTGGAGCTTAGAGAGAATACACGCTAAGGAGAGGATTTTTACGCAGAAAAGGTGTTACGAGTCATTCCAAGGTCACGATCAGACGGTGACTGAAGAAATCTAAAGATCCTGACATGGAATCATTCAAAACAAATCAAACCGAAGAGCAACCAAAGTCAGTCCGGAGCTGAAATACACCGATAGTTTTGTGAGAACTTCACAAAACCACACAAACCACTCCCATCTTGCCACCTAGCCGGCGGCTCCTCCCTTACAACTCCTCTCCTCCACTCCCCTTCCTCCACTTGGCGTCTCCTCCCTCTCCCCTCCCAAAGCCGCCGGCGGCTAGAGCTCTCCCCCCATGTGTCATCATCTCAAAGCTCATCCTCCCTCCATGTGACAAGTGTTGGCTCCTCATGGCTTCCCTTAGCCTATAAATACCATGCCTCCTCATTTGTAATCAACATCCCAAAAATCATAAATCACTTATCTCTCTAAGTTTGGCAATTTGTAAGTTTGGTTTTGAAATAATACTCTTGTTGGTTCTTGAGTATTATAACAGTTTTAGAGAATACTCCTGTTGGTTCTTGAGTATTCAAGTAGGAATTGGGAATACTCCTGTTGGTTCTTGAGTATTCCCCTTACTTACTGTCTTTCAAAAACCCCCGAGTATTTAGCTATGGTATCCACCTCTATGGATATTCGTAGCTAAACTCTTCATTCGGTTGAAGGGGTGTACTTGTATCATAAAATGTTTTAGACTTTGCTTTAGTGTTTTTCTCTGTATTCAAAACTTGTTCTATGTGCCATATATTAGGCCAGAACTTCCAAGGTTGAGTGGATGCTTGGAATGGCAAAGCTCTTCCGTGGAAGTTCGTAAACATACTCGGATAAGTGGATGCTTGGAATGGCAAAGCTTATCTGAGGAGTTTGACCTCTCTCAAACACCATTTGATTGCTCGGGAATGACTGATCAAATGGATGCACACAGGCTAATATACCTTGGAATGGGGTATTAGTCTAAGTAGAACAAGGGCTCTACGTTTTTTGCAAAAGTCTAGACAGTGTGTGGAAATCGAGTGCTTGGAATGGCCTTGATACTCTTTCGAACACTTTTGCAAAAGACTAGACAGTGTGGCAAATCGAGTGCTTGGAATGGCCTTGATGCACGTTTGAATACTTAGAAGGATCACTGACGGAGCCCACTGCACTGTCGTTAAGGTGCAATGTTCTCTGTGCAAAATAAATTTATAGTTTCCTCTACTCGCGACTACACTACTGGGTAGTAAGTGGTAAGTAGGGGTCGAACCCAAGGGAATTAGGGGGATAATTGTTCTTTGAGGGGATTATTCAGCGGGAGGGCGTGTTTTAGGTTGGTTGGTTTTAAAGCTACCAGCTAAGTGATTGATTGGTTGGTTGGTTGGTTTTAGTACTGGAAAGTAACTGATAATTATTACAATTAAAAGAAAGCGTTCGGTTTCAGGGGCCTTGTATTATATCCTGTTTATCATTGACCCTTAGTGAATCTTCTAAGTATTCAAACGTGTATCAAGGCCTTTTCCGGCGCTCGATTTGCCACACTGTCTAGTCTTTTGCAAAAGTGTTCGAAAGTGAATCAAGGCCATTTCAAGCACTCGACTTGCAACACTGTCTAATCTTTTGCAAAAAACGTAAAGCCCTTGTTCTACTTAGACTAGCACCCCATTTCAAGGTATACTAGCCTATGTGCATCCATTTTGGGTTGTCTTTTCCGATTTACCCAAAATGGTGTTTGAGAGAGATCAAACTCCTCAGATAAGCTTTGCCATTTCAAGCATCCACTTACCCGAGTATGTTTGCGAACTTCCACAGAAGAGCTTTGCCATTTCAAGCATCCACTCAACCTTGGAAGTTCTGATCTAATATATGGCACATAGAACAAGTTTTGAATACAAAGACGAGACACTAAATTAATAGTCTAAAACATTTTATAATACAAGTCCACCCCTTCTACCGAACGACTAGTTTAGCTACTATTTATCGCGCTAAACATTATAACTAAGGAATTGGAAATTAAAGACGGTAAATAAATATTAAAATACTTACAACCGTTGAAGCGCCAAGGGAGCAATCTTTTATTTCCAAAGCCAAACTTACAAAACTTAGAGAGATAAGTGAAATGTTGATTTTTGGATTATACAAATGAGAGGAGAATGGCTTGTATTTATAGCCAAAGGGAGGAGAAATGGAGGGTGGAGATGGCTTCCATGTGTTTTTGATCTAAGGGAGGAGGAGGAGGAGGTGAAGATGTGGTGGAGGAGCCACCACATGGCAAGCTTTCCATGGAAGAGCAAAAGCCGCCGGTCACCATGAGGGGAGGAGCCGCCGGTGGCCGGTCACCATGAGGGGAGGAGCTCCTCCCTTGGCCACCTCCAAGCAAGGTGGCCGGTCACCTTGGTCCATGAGTGTATTTTGACAGTTTTGTGCAGTCTTTTCACAAAACTATCAGTCCAATTTCGCTCCGTCTGACTTTGATTCCTCTTCTGCTTAATTTGTTATGAGTGATTCAACGTCAGGATCCTTGATATTTCTTCAGTCGGCATATGATCTTGACCTTGGAATGACTCGTAACATCTGTTATGCTTTAAAAGCTCATCTTTAGCATGTATTCTCTCTAAGCTCTGAAATACCCTGTAGAAATATATCGGAACTAACAAGCAAAAGTTAAATAGACCAACAGTCTAATTTGGTGGGTTTTACTGTGTTTTTGATTCGTATAATTATGGTCCATCAATCACTAAAGGTCAATGATAAACAGGCTATGATACAAGGCCCCCGAAATCGAATGTTTTCCTTGAAATCAAACAACTCCTACACTTACTTTCTTAGTATAACTGCCATAATCAACTGCTCACCTTCCGGAGGACTTGCCAATCACGCATCACCCGCTGTAAGTCTCGTACTTTTATTTTCAGTCATTTACTTTTCGCACAAAAAAACCAAAACCAACCAAAAAGTCACGTAGTTACTAGCTCTAAAACCTCAACCAACCTAAAACACGCTCCCTTGCTATACAAATCACCTCAAAGAACAACTATCCCCCTAATTCCTTTGGGTTCGACCCCTACTTACCACTTGCTACCCAGTAGTGAAGTCGCGAGTAGCGGACTATAAATTTATTTGTACATTTGCTCTGACGACAAGCATCTGTCAGTGATCATCAAGAGCGGCTTGGATACAACACAAGAGCGTCGTTTGATGGAAGTGTTAAACCGACACAAGTTAGCCATTGGATGGACTCTAGCCGACTTGAGAGGAGTCAGCCCGACAGTATGCATGCACCGTATTCTACTTGAGGATGGAGCTAAGCCATCAAGAGAGCCTCAACGACGACTCAACCCAATCATGATGGAGATCGTCCAAAAAGAGATTCAGAAGTTATTGGATGCGGACGTCATCTATCCCATCTCGGATAGCCAATGGGTAAGCCCGGTCCATGTGGTCCCGAAGAAAACTGGGATCACGGTTGAGGCAGATACCGAAGGGAAAATGGTAACGACAAGGGTCAATAATGGCTAGAGAATGTGCATCGACTACAGAAGATTGAATGCCGTCACAAGGAAGGATCATTTCCCACTACCATTCATCGATCAAATATTGGACCGACTGGCAGGCAAACCATATTTCTGTTTCTTCGATGGGTTCTCAGGGTACAATCAGATTCCTATAGCACCCGAGGACCAAGAGAAGATGACATTCACCTACCCATTTGGTACATTTGCCTTCCGGAGGATGTCGTTTGGTCTATGCAATGCCCCGGGTACTTATCAAAGGGTGGTGACCAGCATCTTCTCAGACATGATTGGACAATTTATTGAAGTCTTCATGGACGACTTCACCATCTATGGAGACACATTCGACGCTTGCCTAAGCAACTTGAGCACGGTTTTGGCACGATGTGTGTCAATGAACTTAGTGCTCAACTATGAGAAGTGCCACTTCATGGTAACACACGGAGTAGTCTTCGTACATGTCGTCTCACAAGAAGGCATAGAAGTGGACAAGGCAAAAATCGACCTGATCATGACTCTACCATACCCCTCCACGGTGCGAGACATCAAGTCTTTTCTTGGACATGCGGGATTCTACCGATGATTCATCAAGGACTTCTCCAAAAAGGCATTGCCTCTATCCACTCTTCTCCAAAAAGAAGTTCCTTTTGAATTCACTAAGACATGCAAGGAAGCCTTTGATGAGCTCAAAAAGGCCCTCACAAGCACACCCATCATCCAAACACCGGATTGGGAACAACCATTTGAAATCATGTGCGACGCGAGCGACTTTGCTGTGGGAGCAGTTCTCGGCCAAAGGTTTGACAAGAAGGTGGTGGTGATCTACTACGCCTCAAGGACCTTAGATTCAGCCCAACGGAACTACTCCACTACCGAGAAGGAGCTCTTAGCCGTGGTGTTCGCTCTAGAGAAGTTCAGATCCTACTTGCTAAGAGCAAAAGTGATAGTCTTCTCGGACCATGCTGCCATCCGGTACCTCATGAAGAAGGAGGCGAAGCCAAGACTCATACGGTGGATCTTGCTACTGCAAGAGTTCGATGTGGAGATAAGGGACAAAAAGGGGATAGAGAACACGGTGGCTGACCATCTAAGCCGAATTGTCCGAGATGAAGAAGAGGGGCACATCACCGAGTCATTTCCGGATGAGCATCTCTATGCGACCTCAACAAAAGTGCCATGGTATGCTCAAATCGTCAACTACCTAGTAGGAGGTACATTTCCTCCCTCTTTTACTAAAGCACAATGCATGAAACTTAGGCATGATGCTAGGCATTACTTATGGGATGATCCTTATTTATGGAAAATAGGAGTAGATCAAATGCTTAGGAGATGCATCCCCGATAGTGAAATAGCTTCTGTTATTAGCTTTTGCCATGAGTTTGCATGTGGAGGACACTTTGGGCCTAAGAGAACCGCTAGGAAAATCCTAGATAGTGGCTTCTTTTGGCCAAGTGTGTTTAGAGATGCTTATGAGAAGGGTAAGAAGTGTGATAGGTGCCAAAGAGTAGGGAATGTGTCGGCTAGGAATGAAATGCCTCAAGTTCCCATATTGGTCAACGATGTTTTTGACATTTGGGGCATTGATTTCATGGGGCCATTCCCAGTTTCATGCGGTTATACTTACATTCTAGTTGCTGTAGATTATGTGTCAAAATGGGTAGAGGCTAAGGCAACAAGGTGCGACGATGCAAAGACTGTCATAGACTTTTTGCGCACTAACCTGTTTTGTAGGTACGGGGTACCCAAGGCCATAATCAGCGACCAAGGAACTCATTTCTGCAACCGCATGATGGCTGCCACCTTGAAGCACTACCATGTCCACCACCGGACGTCCACGGCATATCATCCCCAAACCAATGGTCAAGCGGAGATCTCCAACCGCGAAATCAAAGGTATTTTACAGAAGATGGTGAAGCCAACGAGGAAAGATTGGAGTCAAAGGCTAGATGAAGCTCTTTGGGCTTATCGGACGGCATACAAGACGCCAATAGGGATCTCCCCCTTTCGGCTTGTTTATGGGAAGGCATGCCACCTTCCGGTGGAGTTGGAACATAAAGCCTATTGGGTGCTCAAGCATTGCAATCCGGATTTAAAGGCTGTCGGACTTGATAGGAAGCTTAATCTGTGTGAACTTGAGGAGTTGCGGCTTGAGGCCTATGAAGGGCAAACGGACTACAAAGCGCGGACCAAATTGTATCATGACAAATTCATCCTCCGGCGCTCATTCGAGGAAGGACAACAAGTGCTACTCTTCTCTTCGCGATTGAAGTTGATGCCCGGCAAACTAAAATCAAAATGGACCGGCCCCTTCACCGTAACTAAGGTATACAACCATGGGATGATTGAGTTGGAAAATTTGCAAAATGGAAGCCGATTCAATGTGAATGGGCAGCGGATCAAACACTACCATGGCGAGGTTGACTTGACAACGCAGCACTATGACCTAGCTAAGCCACCCGACCCCTCCTAAGTGAGGTATCGTCGAGCTAACGACGTTAAACAAAGGCACTGGCCGGGAGGTAACCCGGCACACTTACAGTTTCATGCATCTTTTAATTTTTCAGTCATTTTACTTATGTCATTTAGCTTTTTGAGCCGTTCTCATCTTTCTTGTAAATATTTGCTTGCAATTGGCTTTTGAACTAAGTCATGCCGAAAGGCACGCCTTCGTTCAAAACTGTGGGGTGAGAATAGTCATTGTATATAAGTCAGTTTGTTTTCCTTTTCCCTTAATATTAACTTTTTGAAAATATGAACTTCAGAATGTGAAATAGATAGATCCAAATTCATGCATTTACCTTGTGAAATCTCAACTGTGTAAAAACTTGGAATGTAACTTTCTGTTTGTCCCTTTCTGCTGAGATATATAGGGGATGTGGAGTTGACATAAATGCCTTAGAGAGGCTTGACAAGCGCTCAAGGGACCGGAGCTCGCTATATGGATTACAAAGTCAGTGGAGGCTAGCGCTTCGGGTTTCATTGGATTCAGAGTCATCTCCGCCATGCAGCGTCTATGCAAGAGGCGAGACGGGAATCAAACCGTCCATTCTCTAGTCCAAGTAGCCGAGAAAATAGATGAGCGACCCTCATCCTGACCCGCGCGAAAAGGGCGAGGATGAGAAAGAGCGGGGAGGCATTTCCATATGCTCTCGGGCGATGATTGGACCTCCCAAAAGGTTGAGAAAATGGACAAGCAAATCACAAGGAGCAAAGCTCGAAGAAGCAAATCAAAGGTCGAAGGCCAAGTTGTGAAGGTTTTAACCAAAAAAAAAGTGAAGAAACTCCAATTCAATATCGAAGGCCGAAGGCCAAATCACTTCAAAAGTTGTCCCTCATCAAAAAGAAAATCAAAGAGCTCAACTCATTGAAACCCGAACCAAATCATGTGCTAGAGAAAGCTGCAAGAATAACCATATAGTGCCAGTCGGACCCGAAAGCGCAGTTCAAGGGCCTGAAAAGGGCTATCTCCCGAATCATCCGAATTAAGTTGCATCTCGGCTCGAAGGTACAAGTATCAAGTTTCTTCTATGTTTTTACACGGTTTAGTTTGGTAGCAAGTAAGCAATGCATGTTTAGGAGAAATATAGTTTAACACTCTATCATTCTTACCTTAAACTTTTTGTGTTTTAGCTAAGTGTTCCTTTTTTGCCTAGCCTTGTTCGGGACGAACAAGTGTAAGTGTGGGGTGATTTGATGGACCGTATTTATACGATTCATCGAAGCAGTTAAACCCACCAAATTAGACACTTTGTCTTAAGAACTTTCACTTGTTGGTGTCGTTTTGCTTTACAGGCATTTTGAAGGTCTAACGATGAAACAAGCGTAAAAGGGGAGTTTTGTGCTAAAAATTGGGATTTCGAGCCAAATCATCACAAGGCCTTCTATGCGAGCGCACAAGCTGTGCCATGCGAGCGCATGCCGTGGCATCGCCTAGGCATCGTCCAGGCCAGGCCGCGTTCCAGCGCACCAGCCGAGCTGCCCAGGTCTGAATTCAAGTTGCCCGGACAAACCATCTGATCTGACGAATCCGCCTCGAGCAAAGTTATCAAAATGGAAAATAAGGTGGACAATGTCGGACAACCAAGGAGAATGCCCGAGCAGATTGGCAGTTGGGTAAATTCCAAAGCAAAGGCCCCGCGCGCATAGGCACCGAAACGAAGTCGCTCGACCAGACCAGCTAATCTGGCAAATCTGGCTCGACCAAGTTGTTTGAAACGCCCAACTATTAGGACAATCTCACTTCCCAGGCAAAACGCCTGAGTGGAACCGGCCCATGCCCGATCAATGCCCAAGGTCCGGGTTCCTTCAGCCAATTTCCGGAATCCGACCAGGTTCCGGCCAGATTCCGGCAAAACGACTTCGACCATTAGGCTTAGAATTGCCTCAGCATTCCAAATCCGGAATCCAAAAGCATAAGACCTCCGACCAAAATTCCGGCCGAGCTCCGATTAAGCTCCGATCAAGCACAACCAAAACCAGCCATGCTCCGATCAAATTCCGGCCAAAACCGACCAAGCTCCGGGCATCAATTAATGTTGGTTGACCTTTGATTTCTTCTACTCTATCCTTGTAGGAGAAGGCCATACCGGCGGCTTTGGGAGGACAGCTGGCCGGCGGCTTTGGGAGGACAGCTGGCTGGCGGCTGGACTTTGGGGTGAGCCCATGCCTAGTTGGTTTGCCTCTCTCCCTTGCCTATAAATAGAGGAGCATCCCTCTTGAATCTACAACCATGTAATCTCTCTAGTTTGGATCTTTTGTTACTTCACTCACAAAGTTTGTAAACACTTTACATTTGGGAATCAAAAGCTCCAACTTCTCTCTTGTTCTTGAGTACTCTTGTTTGTTCTTGAGTGTTCTTGAGTGTTCTTGAGTGTTCTTGAGTGTTCTTGAGTTTACTTTACAAAATCTTCACTTGTTCATGAGTTTGATTTCGAAAACCTTACTTTCTTTGTTTTTGATTTTCGAAAACCCTTACCTTTCCTTGCACTTAGCTATGGTATTCACTTCAATGAATATTCGTAGCTAAACCCTTCATTCGGTTGACGGGGTGTGCTTGTATCATAAAAACGTTTTAGACCCGTTTCTTAGTGCTACTGTTGTGTTCAAGCTTGTTCTATGTGCCATACATTCGGGTAGAACATACACGGTTGAGTGGATGCTTGAAATGGCAAAGCTTTTCCGTGGAGTTCAACCTCTCTTTAACACCACTTGGTTGATCGGAAATGTGAGATCAAGTGGATGCACTTAGGCTAATATACCTTGAAATGGGGTATTAGTCTAGCTAGAACAAGTGATCTATGTCTTGAAATGGACTAGGCGGTGTGGCAAGTGCTTGAAATGGCCTTGTTACATCTTTGAATACTTAGTATGATCATTAGCGGTCAATGATGAACGGAACTATGATACAAGGCCCCTAAACCGAATCTTTCTCTTTGATCAAAACACTAACTCTTCATTCTACTTTCAGTCTCACTATCAACTGCTTAAATTCAGTACCCTTTACATTCAGTACTTTACATTCAGTACTTTACATTCAGCAACTAACTTTTACTTTCAAGCACCTAACTTTACTTTCAGTACTTTTATTTTCAGTTCCATTACTTTCAGTCTTACTTTTTGTACCATTACATTCCGCACTTTTACTTTCATTACAGCAGTTTTCAGCATCAATCAAACATATATTTTGGCACGTATTACGCTTGAAACACAGCGTGCGACAAACCAAAACGTATGTTGTACGGTTGATATTGAAATCGGTTGTTTCCACAACTTACTTTTCAGTACTAAAACCACAACCAACCCCAACTGCCTTACTTAATTTTCTATTTTCGAAAGAACAACTCTATCCACACGACGACGTCCTGTCATCTACCTTTACGAAAAAGTTTCCAGTAGATATTAACTTTAAGAATTGGTTGTTAGATTAAGCTTTACGACAAAATTTCCACTTAATCTAACAATTCAATTCATGCGATGAAGAACAAGAATTTGTAAAACTTGAAATTTTATTAAGAAAAGAGTCTCAAAACGTAGTCACAATAAACGAAACCCTAAACTGAAATACAAATTTAGCTACTCATAGTCATAACAAAACATAAGTATTTTTGGAATAAAAGAAATAGAAAATTCTTCTCTTTGTTGAAAGCTTCGCGTTCTTCTCCAAAGCCGTCTTCAAAAGTAGGATGTGATGTAGAATGTTGGGATTATGGAAACCCTTCTCCAAACCCTTAAATTGAAAGTGTTTGGGTTTCTAAATCTCATTTTGGGCTCAAATTGCCAAATCCCGGACCTGCTGATGTCATCACCTCGTCGAGTATCCCGCGCCCAAGGAACATTTTAACCCCGCGCTCAGCATGTCTATTAGCTGGCACGTCCAGGACACTGAAAGTGTGCATTGGGCGTGAAACTCGGTGGATGTCAATCCTTCCCGTCGCTCCAATTTCGACTTTGGCTCTCCGTTTCATCTTCTATGAACTCCATGTGATGTATTTGGCACCGAAACGCCGTCTTTAAGCACGTATTCCTTTCAAAGCTTCTGAAACACCATAAATGCAAAACCATACTAAAAAGTAAATGTTCGCATAATAAAGTGTCGAAATAAACGAGAATAATTGATTCGATGAGTCGTACAAATATGACTCGTCTCATTCAAACACACAACACAATCATCTCACTTCTTTCTCTTACCGTTTTACAACCAACATGGATGAGTCCGATCCGATGGTTATGTCTATATTGGAAACATTGGATAATCCAATAAGTCACGAGTACGATCGTGCCGAGATGGAAAAGTTGGAGATACTTAATGCCGAAAATCCAGATTGCGACAGATTTCAAGATCGTATCGTTTTGGATCATCTGGGTTTTGATGATATCACGACATGGGAAACATTTTGACCATTCGATGACAATGTGAGGGTGAAGAATTATGTCCGTGGCGCGTTCGAATGGCGATACTTGCTGTGCAAAAATACTCCATTCTTAATCAGGTGTAGTACAGTGTAAGAAAGTTTGAAACTACTAAAATGGTTTTAGAATGTTGAAAGGGTGAAGAAGTATGTCCGTGGCGCATTCGAATGACGATTGTGCAACGAACAAGTTACTAGGTGGTTCGCAAGTACTGAGGCGACCACATATGCCATAACAACACCATTATATATAGTAACATCCAGTTGAATGCGCATTACATGGCGAGGGAGATGTGGGATGCGATGAAAAAAAACATGAGGTTCTCCACCGGACAGATACGAGAAATAAGTCGGCGAGATTATGGTTATGAAATAACTTATTTGAAGGCATGACAAGCACAATGGAAAGCGGTGGTCAACTAGTTCGACAAATGGGACGAATCATTCAAATGGCTACCACATTTGATGCAGGCTTTGCAGGATTCTAGTCCCGAAACATTAGTTAAGTGGGATCTAACACCACTTGATGATGTTGTCATGCAGGTAAATCGTGTTTTTTGGGCGTTTGCCGAATGCTTCCATGCATTCAAGCACTTTCGTCCCTTATTATCGATTGATGGGACGCACATGTACGGGAAGTACAATGAAAAATTGTTGGTTGCTATTGCTTTAGACGCCAACAACCACTTACTGCCGATGTGCTTTGCACTTGTGGAGAGCGAGAACACTACCAACTGGATGTGGTTTATGTCTTGTGTTTGGGAAGGAGTCACCTCCCGGTAGAGGTTATGCATCGTCTCTGAAAGACACAATGAAATATTGGTTGTCTTGAGTGAGCCCGAATGGCAGGAGCCTGTGGCATACCATTGTGTATGCATTCGGCACTTGCAAAGCAACTTCATGACGAAGGCAAAAGATGTGGTTTTGAAAGATAAACTTTGCGAAGTGGCATATGAGAAGGAGTTAAAGTTCAAGGCTGGATGTGCAGAGCTCTTGGAACTTCTGTATGACAAGCCACATGCTCGCAAATGGTTGGTAGATATGGACGTAGAACTATGGACACATGCGTTCGACAATGGTGGAATTTGATGGGCCTCCATGACTACAAATACTTTTGAATGTTTCAACCACATTATCAAGAATGGTCATGATTTGCCGGTTTCTTCACTCGTTATGTACACGTTTAAGCAGACAGCTGCTTATTTCGTCCATCGTTACGAAACTCCATACAACAACAGCGGAGCAATATTTCCGCAAAAAATTCGTGACAAGTTGGAGGAACTTTATGCTAGGGTAGACTATCACATAGTGACGAGGTATAATTCGATAATCCGTGTTTATGATGTCATGACCACAAGAAAGCATAACAAGTACACGGTTTGCCTGGAGACAAGAACATGTTCGAGTACTAATTGGACATTGTTTCACTACCCTTGTACTCATGCAATGGCAGTGTGCAAATACGCCCGGGTTGAATACTCCTAATTGGTCGCCTACAAATATACGCTGGACGCGTACTACAAGACTTGGAGTTACTTTTTGAACCCCTTATATCACGAGGATTTTTGGAGACCTTATGAGGGACCTGTTCATGTTCCGAACACAAAATTCAAACGTATAAAGGCTGGTAGACACCCATCTAGGCGAATGCATTTAGGGGAATCCAGCAGCCGTGGAGCGTCTTCATCAACTCTGCGAACTCAACGATGGACAATGTGCCATCAAATTGGTCACAACAAACGTGCTTGTCCAACTCGATACTTGACTTCAACTATCAGTGTGTTGTTTTTAGTTCTTGTTTTCTCAATCTCATGTATTCAAGTTTACATCGTTATTTTTCGTTTTAAAACTTCAATCCCAAATATTTGAGAAAAATTGTATTCAAGTTCGTTAAGTATGAGAAAATTGCAACTAATGGTCTATGGATAAGATTAAGAGTGTATGGAAAGTACCTGCATCAAGCAAAACGGTATCTAGATCCACATGATGATCATAAATTTGTATTATGTTTATGCTCCACATTTAGTCTTCGATCATTCGCCTTATTTATATGAGCTCTCACTTTTTGTTTTGATGCTTTTTAGGTGAAAAACGAATCCAAGGTGAAATAAGTGTTTTGTGGGAATTTGGGTGAAAACAGTGCAAAAATGGGTGGATTGACCTCCGTACATGTCACACACGCCCAGATCTGACACGGTGTCCGAATTTATTGATCTATAGCTTGTTAAAAAGCTGGGAACAAGGGCTACAACTTTGTAGTTGGTCTCAGAGCATATTCAGCCGTTAAGAATGTCGGCACTTGAGCTCAAGAGGTCATCTCAATCTGCGCTAGTGTCACCCAGTTAGTTGACACAAGCGCCACAGATCAGACAGAACTTAGGAAATTCATCTCTCTGGAATAACCCATGTCACTTATAGGTGTCACAGACTGAATGGGCCAAAAATCAATTTCTGCTAGGTTTTTGGAAAAAAATAAAAAAAGAAAAATTGAACAAAAGAAAAAGGAGGCAACCGCCAACTGGATTGGAGTTTTTAGTCGACTAAAATCAAGAGATGAGCACGAAATTTTGCTCAAGGGAATTGATCGAGATCAAGGAATTACAAATCGAAGATCAACAACATCATCATCTACATCAAGGTTATGATTGTTCTTCGTTAAAAACTTGTAATTTTCGTTTCGAACAAAAATATGAGTTATATGTTCACTACCATGGATAGTGAGTAGTGACCCTATTTTGGGGTCCTACGAATCTTTGCTAACATGAATCGTTGAATAAAATAGAAAATTGCATGAATTGGATTGTCTATTTGGATTTGTAGTTTACTTAGCGCTTAAACCCAAGCGATGCATACTAGGCGTTTGACTAAATTCCTGAGTGTATTGCGTTGAGATATTAAGTCAATAGCGCCGAAAGGGTGAGACTTAATGTCCGACTATTAAGTAAAATACACGTTATAAACTAGGTGACTACGAGAGTAGCCCATGTTTATAACCCTAGTTTATAACGGGAAAGGCTAGTTTTACTACAAGGACTCCCCATGTTTACGCAACGAGAGTTGGTAAACATCAGCGAGTTGCTTCATTTGAACCAATAGCGCCGAAAGGGTGAGGTTTGTAGTTTAAGGTACATTTCCAATATAAACCAATAGCGCCAAAAGGGTGAGGTTTATACTTGGAGGGTATGACTATTTTCCAATCAATATAAGCAAATCATGCATGTTAGATAATAAAAACTCGATTCAAATGTTAGGTAAGTGAAGTAGTTCCCCAAAATATCTCTTGAAATCGACAACACCTTTCCTTACTTTCGTTTAATTTTAATTATAGAAACCAATCAAAACTCGATTTGGATTAGGATAAGTAGAAATACAACCTTAAATAGTGAAAAAGTTTAGACTTGCACCCTTGGACGATCCGGTTCTTACCGTCATTTTATAAATTATTTTTGACGCTCAAAATACTACACGCCAAAATGGCACCTTTGCCGGGGAGCAACGCATTAACTAGCCACTAGCTTAGGTTGTGTGTATACTTCGACTAGTCTACACAATTTTCTTGCGTTTTCGTTCTTGTTTCTTGTTTTGCATTTCGTTGGACACTTGCGTTTCACGGGTGTTCTTGTTTTTGTCTTTGTGCAGGTTATCTAGTTGATGGAAACTCGGTCTAAGAGAACTTACGGTTTGGCTTCCAACAACGAAACTCCTGCCCCAAAGTCAAGGATCAAGGTGAGGTCCAAAAAGAAGGAAAGTTCTACCTCACCTTCTTCCTCGACAAATACTAAATCCAAAACCCCAACAAAAACACCTACAAGAGCCATGGATAATCAAGAACCCCATGCACACCGTAATCCCACACCCGATGCCCAAGATAAAAGGGTACTAAGGGATTATGTGACCCCCCTCCCGCAGTAGTCGCGCATCAGTTTGACTTGTAACCGACTTTGATAAACATGGTCGCCACGAATGCATTTACTGGGCTTGGGAATCCCAACACTCACCTAGCATCGTTCCTAGAGCGTTGTGACACATTCAAGATCAATAACATGTCGAAGGAGGCCATATATCTTAGGCTTTTCCCGTTCTCACTTATGGGGAAAGCCAAAGATTGGTTACGGAGTCATGGACCAGGGACGTTCACCACATGGGAAGACCTTGCACAAGCTTTTATCCTTCAGTATTTCCCACCTGGAAAAACTGCCAAGCTAAGGAGCCTAATCAACACGTTTACGCAGCGTGATGGTGAAACATTTTACGAAGCGTGGGAAAGGTACAAGGAGCTTCAAAGATCATGTCCCCATCATAACTTGGACAAGTGGACTCTCATTCACAATTTTTATGGAGGTATGGACTACGAGGGTAGGAATCAAATGAACCAAGCCACGGGAGGTGCCATAATGGACCTTCTACCAATTGACGGGGAAGGGATTGTTGAGAAAATCACGAGGAGGAATACTCACTTATGGGGAAATGAGAGGAGTTACCCCAAAAGACATGGAGGTACACAAAATGTTAGCGCAGTGGAATCCAATGAGGAAGTTTGTGCCATTTCTAAGAAGCTCGAGGCACTAGTTTCTTCTCTTAGCAAACTACAAATGGGGCAAGCTCAACAACAACCTCATGTGGTTTGCTCTATATGTTTGAGCTCTTCTCATGTAGAAGATTCATGTCCTCATAACCTCCCATACAACAAACTTCAGAATGTTGGAGACATTAATTATATGGGGAGAAATCAAGGTGGCACTTATGGGTCCAACTTTACCAATGCCCACCCTCAAAACTACAGAAATTCCACATACTCAAATCCTCTATATCAAAGCCAAGCTAGCCAAAGCCAATCAAGAACCCAATATCAACAAGCGCCAAACTACACAAGTCACCAAAACTAGAATAGTTATCAAGGACGACTCCCGCAGCAACCTCAAGCCCCACCTCAACAAAGTGCACAAGATGAATCCATGGCTGTCATCTTGGCCAACCTTGTGGCAAACCAAGCCAAAGCAACGCAAGAAAACTCGATGATACTCAAAACTCAGATAGCCACAACAACAGCACTCCATGCACTCAACCAAAGAATGGACAAAATGAATATCCATAACAAAATGTTGGAGACTCAATTGGCGCAACAAGCAACCTCATCATCGAAGTAACAAGGGACACTTCCCTCTAACCTAGATTTGCATCCAACCGAGCATTGCAATTCCCTTTTCCTTACTGATGAAGAACATTCATGTGAAGAAGTACTAGAGATTGATGATAATGATGAGGTCGATGAGCAAATAATAGAGCCTCCCAAAGCAACCCCTAAAGAATCCGGAAAGAAGGCACCTTCAAAGCTTTTCCCCGACGATCCTCAACCATATATTCCACCCATTCCATTTCCTTGAGGGATTGTGAAGCCCAATATAGAAAAAGAGTTTGAGAATTTTGTGGCCATTCTAAGGAAGCTATACGTCCACTTACCCTTTTTGGAGCTCTTAGAAAAAGCCCCGCGCTACAACAAGTACTTGAAGTATATTTTATCTAAGAGGAAAAAGATTGAAGAGGATGAGTGTTACACCCTCAACCATGATTGTAGTGCACTATTCTCAAGTCATATTCCACTCAAAAGAAAGGATCCTGGCCGCTTCACCATTCCATGCACAATTGGCGCCACAAGTTTTGATAATCATTTAGCCGAGCTTGGTGCAAGTGTGAGTGTTATGCCCTTAGTCACTTATCACATGCTCGGCTTAGAAGGGATGAAAGCTACGAGTATGACCTTACAATTAGTAGATGGGACTACGAGGTACCCCACTGGAGTAATAGAGAATGTGCCTCTCAAATCGATAAGTACTGCTTGCCTTGTGACTTCGTAGTCGTGGATACGGGGAGTAGAGATGATGCCCCATTGATTCTTGGGAGACTCTTTCTGGCCACTGCCGGTGTTAGAATTAATGGGGGAGCGGAAAATTGACTTTAAAGATTGGTGGCAAGAAAGTAAAGGTGCAAATGCATAGAGAGGCAAATCTGATGCTCGTCGAGAAAACTCACGAAAAAGGCCACAATGGTTTGAAGGGTGGCAAAAACACAACAAATGAATCCAAGAAGAAATCGCCAAAGATTCATAAGCCAAAGTCAGATCCTCCTCTTAACCGCCGAGGATCATTCGTGCCTACAGGTTATAGACCGAGAAATGCTAAATCGAGCACATCGACGAATGAAAAGCAAAGTTCACTATGGGGGTATAGCATCAAGAGAGTGGCTTGCAACTCTTCAAAGAATCCAGACTGAACTTTATGATATATCCACTTGAAGAGGGATCTTAGCATGTGACTCCTCAAGTGTGTTTCTTTGGAGAGCTCCAGCTATGTCTTGCCAAGACGTTAAACTAGGTCTTCGAGGGAAGTAGAGCCACTTGTAAGTTGCCCATTCAAATTTATTTTGCACTCCCATCGCTACTCGCTAGATGCTTTTGATATAAGTTTGGAGTTTCCTACTATGATACACATTATACTTGTGACATGTTCTAATAATTTCTATGTAGTGGTCACTTGTTTGTTTTACAGACTTGAATGTCATATGCGGGAAAGGAATGAGCAAACCACGAATCACACTCCTTAAGCTACAATTTCAGGGAAGTCACATGCACTACACTTTCAATTCTATATATTTATCGTTTAGGGACTAAGCTTCATTTAAAGTGTGGAGTGGGTGTGTATTTCATTCTATTGAAATTATCCATGTCTAGGCACTTGCACATTTTATGCGCTAGCTTACAGTTGAGTACTCAAACTTCCAAGGCATTCACATTACCCCAATACTCGACATTCTAGTTTCACCACTAATGACTTGATTTTGAATCTACGATCGCCGTGATTTTTATGAGTGCATAATTCCTAGGGGTCAATGTTTTTGTTATCTTGTGTCTATCTAATGATTTAGGCAACCTTTTTGCATCACTTGAGCATAGAATTAGCAAGTATGAAAAAAATTTCTTCTCTTCGGGAACTTAATCATTGCTCTTTGGTGATCTCTATTCTTTCGTGTTGTATGCACACATCATTTCTATCCTTAGTACATTGCACAATCTTAAGTGTGGAGTCAATATGGGTAAAAAATTGACCTCAACAAAAAATTTGTATATGCAAGCCAAAATAATGCAAGCTACGAAAAATTTGTTTTGCAAGCACAAGCCAAAATAACGCAAGCTATCAAAAGAAAAAATTCGTGAAGCATATCTTGGGCAAAATGCCAAGAAAAAGAAAGAAAAAAATGAGGCATACACTTAAGTTTGTCAATGTACTTTCCATCACTTCTTTTAGTATGTATGCATTATGACTTGAGTAGAGGGATGAGTCTAGTACTAGTACGTGAGCAAGACTTTGTTCGAGATAGTTTTGAAAATGAAGTTCCAAACTCCTCTTTCCTTACGGATTATGGACTTAGCTCCCAAAACTTGGAAATGAGTTTTGTATTGTTAGCCCATGGACTATCCTTCTTGATAGCATAGGCACGTGATTGGAACGCTTTCTATGTTTCTAAGGATCATGTTTTGAGTATCTAGCAAAAAGGTTGAATGAATTGTTAGGTTAGCCATTTGATAACCCTACTATTGATTGTCTTTGAATGTGCATCGTTGTAAGGTCATTGATGGTTCGAAATTCTTTTGAAAAGGAGTTAGTCTTTGATTACTATTTTAGTTGATGTGCATGAGATATTCGTTGTGTATTGCTTAGATAAATGATGAACTATCTTGTTCATGCATATTAGCTAGTCGCATAGGGGATTTGTGAGTATTCCCTTTTCTGAAAACTCTCACGAGACTACAACTCGTCCTGTTGGTAGCCTAGAGGTTTAAAGGCTTGGTGCATATTCTAAATGCACTCGTGTTCCCTACGAAAGTGGATTAAGATTTAGTTTATGTTTGTTCGGGACGAACAAACTCTAAATGTGGAGTGTTTTGATGAGCATAAATTTGTATTATATTTATGTTCCACATTTAGTCAATTTTCGATCATTCAGCTTATTTATATGAGCTCTCACTTTGTTTTGATGCTTTTTAGGTGAAAAACGAATCCAAGGCGAAATAAGTGTTTTGTGAAAATTTGGGTGAAAACAGTGCAAAAATGGGTGGATTGACCTCCATACTTGTCGCGTGCGCCCAGATCTTATACATTGTCCGAATTCATTGATCTTCAGCTTGTTAGGAAGCTGGGAACAAGGGCTACAACTTTGTAGTTGGCACCTAGAGCAGATTCAGCCGTTAAGAATGTCCACATTTGAGCTCATGAGGCCATCTAAATCTGCGCTAGTGTCACCCAGATTAGTTGACACAAGCGACACAGATCAGACAGAACTTAGGAAATTCATCTCACTGGAATTACCCATGTCATTTGTGTCACATATTAAGTGACACATACTGAATGGGCCAAAAATCAATTTCTACTATGTTTTTGGAAAAAAATGAAAAAAGAGAAATTGAACAAAAAGAAAGAGGAGGCAGCCGCCAACTGGATTGGAGTTTTAAGTCGACTAAAACAAGAGAGGAGCATAAAATTCTACGCAAGGAAATTGATCGAGATCAAGGAATTACAAATCGAAGATCAACAACATCATCATCTACATCAAGGTTGTGATTGTTCTCGTTAAAAACTTGTAATTTTTGTTTCGAATAAAAACATGGGTTGTATGTTCACTACCACGGATAGTGAGTAGTGACCCTATTTTGGGGTCCTACGAATCTTTCCCAACATGAATCGTTGAATAAAACAGAAAATTGCATGAATTGGATTGTCTAGTTGGATTTGTATTTTACTTAGCGCTTAAACCCAAGCGATGCATACTAGGCGTTTGACGAAATTCCTAAGTGTATTGCGTTGAGATATTAAGTCAATAGCGCCGAAAGGGTGAGACTTAATATCCGACTATTAAGTAAAATACACGTTATAAACTAGGTGACTAGACAGTAGCCCAAGTTTATAACGGGAAAGGCTAGTTTTACGACAAGGACTCCCCATGTTTACGCGACGAAAGTTGGTAAACATCAGGGAGTTGCTTGATTCGAACCAATAGCGCCGAAAGGGTGAGGTTTGTAGTTTAAGGTACATTTCCAATATAAACCAATAGCGCCAAAAGGGTGAGGTTTATACTTGGAGGGTACGGCTGTTTTCCAATCAATATAAGCAAATCATGCATGCTAGATAGTAAAAACTCGATTCAAATGTTAGGTAAGTGAAGTAGTTTCCCAAAATATCTCTTGAAATCGACAACACCTTTTCTTACTTTCGTTTATTTTTAATTATAGAAACCAATCAAAACTCGATTTGGATTAGGATAAGTAGAAATACAACCTTAAATAGTGCAAAAGTTTAAACTTGCTCCCTTGGACGATCCGGTTCTTACCGGCATTTTATAAATTATTTTTTATGCTCAAAATACTACACGTCACCACACCCACACCAATAGGATCTGTAAGCTTCCACACTTCCGCTTATGCAGTGTGGAAGATACTATGAAACCCCCTGCGTGAATAATCATCCGTGGAGTTGTGGAAATATATACCCGTTGCCTTCAAGTGCACAAATGACGTAACCACGTATTTGTACCATACATTGAAATTTTAAGTCGGTGCACTCAAGGAAATTGACTATTGTTTATAAATAATTTACTAAGTAATAGAAACCTACATTCTCAAAGATCATATGCGAATCTGGACGATAAGACTGAGTATGTCGTGTCTGTTACGTATCCTCGTCCTCCACCTCGTCATCTATCTTTGGCTGGTATAAACGATGAGTGTGCTTCGAATACCACTCAACATACAGTGAAGTGGGTTGGTCGATCTCATCACCCGAGTACGCTGACAGGCCGTCGTTGAGGCGCTGCAAAATTTACATTTATAAGTGTCCACTACTGTTGGCTCACTATTGGATTAGTAGAGCGGTAAGTAGGGGTCGAACCCAAGAGAGTCGTGTGGAGTAGTTGTTCTTGAAAAGCAGTAAAGAAAATAAAGACAGATTGGGTTTTGTGAGTTTTAGACTGAAAGTAAATGCGTAAGTAAATTACTAAAAGTAAATACTGAAAAGTAAATGACTGAAGATAAGTGCTGAAAGTAAAGAACTGAAAGTAAATACTGAAAAGTAAGTGCTGAAAGTAAATGACTGAAAGTAAAGTGCGTAAGTAAGTGCGAAAGTAAATACTGAAAGTAATTTGACGAAAGATATTCAGTCTAGGGTCTCTTCTTGTGAAACATCCATCATAGACTTCAAATGATCTTACTTTGTGTTCATAAGTGTGGGTTATTCCATTTCAAGACATAACCCTAAAGTAAGGCCATTTCAAGCACTTACACCACAATCTACTCCAAAATTAAGACATAGACTTCTAGTTCTAGCTAGTCTAATACTCCATTGCAAGACGTATTAGACTAAGTGCATCCACTTGATCTCACATTTCAGTTACAACCAAGCGGATTAAAGAGGGATTGAACCACTCGGAAAAGCTTTGTCATTTCAAGAATCCACTTAACTTCGTTGTTCAATCCGGGATAATAGCACAAGAACTAGTTGAACACAAAAAGCATTAAGTACAAAAGTCTCAAGATGCATACACAAGTATGAACACCCTTGACCGAATATGGCTTTAGCCACTTGTATTCATGTCAAAGAATACAAGAGCCATGACTGAAAAGTAAAGGTACCCGAGAGCTTTGACAAGAAAAAGAACAAGAACAAAGAAAAGTAAGATTGCAAGAACTTGACAAAAGAGTAGAGAGCTTTTGGTATTGAAGTGTAAAGATGAGAGAGAAGCTCTCAACTTTGGTGTATGTACATGAGTTGTTTCTAAGACCAAGAGGTCTATTTATAGGCAAAGGCTCTTAACTTAAGGGCTAAGTTTTTGTTTGGAAGAACTAAAATCGTTGCATTTGGATTGGGTTTAGTCAAACCCAACCGAGAGGGTTTTGTAGTAGCTCAATTGAACCGACTTGGATTTGATCGGGTCGAAATTTAGGACTTCGGTTCTTAGCATTTGAGAGGTGGTTCTGGAATGCTAAGGAGATTCTAAACCGGGCTCATGAAGGTCGCTTGGACGGAATTTGATCGGAGCTAGGTCGTGTCCTAGAATGGCTTAAAGTCTCGGACGTGACAGGGCACTTCTTGGGCATGGGCTGGTTCCATCCGGGCGTTGTGTCTGGGAAGTGAGATTGTCCGAGTTATTGGGCATTTCAAACAACTTGGTCGAGCCGGATTTGCCAGATTCGCCCGTCTGGTCGAGCGACTTGGTTTCGGTGCCTATCAGCGCGTGCGGGGTCTTTGCTTTGGAATTGGGCCACCTGACAATCTTCTCGGGCGTTCTCCTTGGTTAAGTGACATTGTCCGACTTATCTGCTATTTAGATCAACTTGGTCGAGTCGGAATTGTCAGATCAGCTCGTTTGCCCGAGCGACTTGATTTTGGACCTGGGCAGCTCGGCTGGTGCGTTGGAATGCTGGACGGGGCCTTCGGGCATTGTGATCTCAGCCGGTTGGCTGGATCTGAGGCACTTTCCCACCCGGTCGGGTGAATCTTCATTGTGATGCTTTTGGCACAAAACACCCATTTTAAGCTCGATTCCTCTTTAGACTCCCAAAATGCCTGAAATGCAAAACGACCTTAACAAGTAAGTGTTCTTAGGACCAAGTGTCGTTTAAGGTGGGTTTAGTTGACTCGATGAGTCGTATAAATATGGCTCATCATACGCCATATCTCCATCGAGCAATCTCTCCTATCGAGTGTACCACAAAGCAATGTAGATGCTATGGAAGACATCCAGATCCTTATTCTTATTCCTATCCATTCAGTGGCATCGGTCTGAACTTCCAATCGCGTTCGGTGGGACACCCTGTCTGAAACCATATAGTCTCGTAACACGTGCTGGATGATGCCACTCAATAATATTGAAGCAGATGAGTGACACATCAGCTCTCCAGGTGGTGTCCCGACCCTCGACACAAGTCGAGTTCAGCAACTCAAACATGCTCTCGTCATACGTTCTCCAAATGAAATCTCTTGAGTGCATCTTCTTTATCGCATCCCGATACTGCAACAAACTACCGTGAGGTACCCCTATATAACTTTTGTGTCCAATCCATCTCCTGCACATAAAAGATAAATACAGTATTAATAAAGTCAACTGAATTGAATATTTTATTTATAAACATAAATAATTACACGTACGACAACGCTCCCCTAAAAGTTGGATAAAACTCCGCACCCGGCAGCGGTAACACGACTGGAAGTCTTACCTTAGGCACATCGATGTGATATAGTCGCTCCCAGCTCCAGAGTTGAATAATCATTGGTGCCCCACGAATATGACTATGCCCGATCTTATTTGCACTACACATCTGACTGTAGATATAAGCCAGCACAGCACTGCCCCAACTGTAGGTTCTGACCCTATCGAGATCCTCTAGCAAAGGATTAAAAAAGAGCGGGATTGTCTTACCGCTCTTTTCAGCGAACAGGGTTAGACCTAGCAGACCGATGAGATACGCCCTACCGTATTGCTTCAATACCTCCTCATCTGCATCTAGAGGGATCTCCGACAGGGTACACTCCGAGCAAACCTCCTTAAAATCCGGTAAACCAACTTCTATTCGCTATAGCAGGCGAATTGTCATGGCAGTCAGGGTACACTGCGAGCAAACGTCCTTAAAATCAAACTGGGACTTCCTCGTCACGAGCTCTTCTTCTACAGACAATCCGGTAAGTAGTGACACGTCCTGTAGCGTGATAGTTGCCTTTCCATTATCAAAATGAAATGTGTGGGTCTCGGGCCTCCACCTCTCGACCATGATAGCCAACATCGTCGGGTCAGCCTTTACTTCGCTCACCTTAGTCCATGGGTAAAATCCAGCTGCTACCACATACGGCAGTATGCGAGCATCAAGATTCAAGGGAGAAGCTTTATGAACCTTAAGGGGTTTGTTGGCCTTCCCTTTTGGATCCAACTGCTACGAGACACTGCCATTCAACATTAGTAAGATATTAAACTATGAACAATAAATAACAAAATTTGATGCTATTCAAATTTATTACTAACCTCTTTATTCAAAACAACCTCGGTACGATGAGTATGCTGCCCAGTGAGGACTGAGTCATCAATCGGACCAGGATGAATTATATTATTCGCATCCATATTCGGATGCAATGTAGTCTGCGATGGGACAATTCTGAATGCTCTGATTCGTGAAGATGGTGGTCTTTGTGTGTCCATATCTACAACAAACAAATCATAAATTCATAAAAAAAATCAATAAATCTGTTACAACAATGATGAACATGAACACACAAAAACAAAGGAATATAATCAAAATTTCAACAATTACATAAATTCATCCATAATTCATCTCTACATTTTCAACAATTATCAATCAATAACCAAAAAATTTCACATAAACACAATCAACAAAGTTTAACATCAACAATTAACGATTAACACAGCAAATCATCATCTACATCAACAAACCCTAAACCCTAATTGAAAACTACCCCTAATTCAGAACTACCCAATATTTATACCTAATCCAACCATAATTATAGTACAATCAATCAATGGCTAGATTACCGGTACTGGGGGCGGAATCGTCGGTGACAGAGACGAGAGGCGGAGGTCGGCTGAGGGAGAGATCGGACGGGCCGGCTGAGGGAGGGATCGGATGAGGGAGAAGAAATAAAGAAACCCTCGATTTTTAATTTTAGATGTTACCGGTACAGCCGGAGCTGGTATCATTAAAGAAATGGTGCCTCTGAAGTTGGTATTTGACGTGTACACCACGTTGGCTTTGATCTTCTCCCAGTTGGTCCACGTAGGGCAAACCGAGCCACGTCAACATTTTTAAAACATACCAGTGTCCCGGAAATCGGTTTTTGTTGAAATTGAACTAACAGGAGCGCTGGAAACCGGTCTTGTAAAAAACACACTTACCGGCAAAGGAACTGCTATTAACTCAAATTGGGCATTCTGGATATTCAAGTTTCAAGTGGTGTATTTTAAAGAATTAAGTTGGAGAGGGGGGTAGAAAATAGAGAAACTCTCCCCAAACGCAACTAGCTATATGCATGATCTTGGTAGTACTTCAATTATCTAGGCAATGCGCAACAAATACCCAATGCACAACAACTAAAATAGCAATCAAAGACTAACTCCTTTTCAAACGAATTTCGAACAACCAATGACCTTACAAAGATACACATTCAAAGACAATCAGTATTAGAGTTATCAAATGACTAACCTAACAATTTATTCAACATTTTCACAAGTTACTCAAAACATGAGCCTTAGAAACACAAAAGGCGTGCCCTATCAAGAAGGATAGTCCTTGGGTTAACAATACAAAACTCATTTCCAAGTTTTAGGAGCTAAGTCCATAATCCGTAATGATAGAAGAGTTTGACACTTCATTTCAAAATCATCTCAAACAAAGTCATGCTCACGTACAAGTACAAGGGTCATCCCTCTACTCAAATCACAATGCATACACACAATAAGAAATGATGGAAAGTACATTGACAAACTTAAGTGTGTGCCCCATCTTTTTTTTTTCTTTTTCAAGGCATTTTGCCCACGATATGCTTTAAACAATTTTTTTCTTTTGATACATTGCCTTATTTTGGCTTGTGCTTGCAAATACTTTTTGCTTTTCTATTTTTTTTGTAGATTGCCTTATTTTGGCTTGTGCTTGCAAATACTTTTTGCTTTTCAGTTTTTTTTGTAGATTGCCTTATTTTGGCTTGTGCTTGCATATACAATTTTATGCTGGGATCAATTTTTCACCCATATTGACTCCACACTTAAGAGTTGGCAATGTACTAGCGATATAAATGGTATGTGCATACAATGTAAAAGAATAAAGATCACCTAAGAGCAATGATAAAATTTTCGAAGAGAATAAAAGGATTTTCATGCTTACTAATTCTATGTTCAAGTGGTGCAAAAAGGTTGCCTAAATCATTAGATAGACACAAGATAAAAAAAAATATTGACGCCTAGGAATTATGCACTCATAAAAGTCAGGGCAATCACAAATTCAAAATCAAGTCATTAGCACTGAAACTAGATAGTCGAGCAAAGGGGTAATGCGAAGGCCTTCGAAATTCGAGTACTCAAATTTAAGCTAATGCTTAAATTGTGCAAGTGCCTAGACATGGATAATTTCAATTTAATGCACTACACCCCACAAACACTCCACACTTAAGAGGAAGCTTAGTCCCTAAGCGGCAAATATATAGAAATAATAAGTGTAGTGCAAAGGACTTCCCTGAAATTGTAGCACATGGAGCGTGGATCATTTGTTTGCTCATTCACTTCCCGCATATGACGACAAAATTTGTAAAACATACAAGCGACCACTACAAAGAAATTATGAGCACATGTCACAAGTATAACATGTATCATAGTAGGGACTCCACACTTAATTCAAAAGCATCTAGCGAATAATGATGCGAGTGCTAAAATAAATTTTAATAGGCAGCTTACAACTACTTTACTTCCCTCGAAGACCTTGTTTAACGTCTTGGCGAGACTAGCAAAGCGCCCCATGGATTCGCTTCGGAGAAGTCCTTTGCTCAAATAACTTTTCGCGAGTCTTATGATGCTTGAGTCGTCAATCCACCTTCAAATCCCATTTAATGAGGGGTATTGGGAGCTCCTTTCGGATAATCTGGAAAAATAAGGCAAGAATCTCCAGAATTTGTCTCGAGACGTCGTGATGAAGAAATGGTCTTAATATCTTGTCTCGAGGTTGATGGGCACACCTTCTTTGAGTTTCTCAATAACGTCCTTGGGTGCCCAATCCTCTAAGTCCCTCTTGAGACTTGCGTTCTCTTGTATGCGAGGTTGTTCTTTAGTCGAGTGTAAGTAAACCTCAACAAAGTCTTTGTCCACTTCAAATCCTCATGGATGTTCATCCTCTATCTCCTCTTCAATAACACATTCAACCTCATATTCAAGCTCACTTGTAGCAGGGCGGGGGACGTCTTCTTCATGCGAAAAACATATTTCTTCTATGCATGATTCTTCATCGTTGAAAAATTCCTCGTTGGAGATCCAAGGCGTAGATGGAATGGTGAATTCTTCTATGTTCTCATCCGAATGATCTTGATACGGTAAAAATAATTTACCGCATATGACAACAGATGTTGATCAATCCTTTTGAAGTTGAATAGTTCATTTCTTTTTTGTCACTAGATGATTAGTCGATCTTTATATTAAAAAATTGAAATGTTTTGCAAAAATATTATCAAAATAAATTCGGTAATTACCGATAAACACCGTTTACCGATTTAATCGGTAAATAGACTAATTCGGTTGGGTAATCGGAATCAAAAAATAAATTCGGTAATCGGTACTTCGGTAAATTACCAAATACTCTGCCCTAGTGCTAGTAGTGAAGGGTGGTGCACTTTCGTGTTCCAAATCATCCTCGGTGCAAGATTCATCATCTCACACCTCGTTGTAAGCTTGGGTTGCAACTCCCAAGAACTCATCCTCCATTGCTTGATCCCATTTTTGCTTCAAGGACTTCTTCTTTGGAAACCTCTTCTTCATCATCCAAGTTTGCATTTTAAATTGCTCGCTGCGCCAATTTCCTTTTTAACACTTGGTTTTGGGCAGCGAGTTCATCTAAACGTTAGTTCAAAACTTGGAAATTTTACAGCATGTTCAGATTTGTCTTCGGCAACCTTGGCTTGGTAAGCTTGAAGCATGGTTAGAATTTCCATGTCGGAGAGTCCACCATTAGGTTGAGGATTTGGAGGATATTGGTGGTAGGAGTCTTCCTATCATCCCAATTTGGAGAGCAGGAATGTAGTGGATATTCGTTATCTCCCCAATAAACATTTGGTTGCTCCTCCTCTTGGTCATATTCTTCATTGTACGACACTTGTTGGTTGTATGAATACATCCTCACTAAACAAAAAGAAAAAGGTTAGTAAGGGATATGAGTAAAGAATATATAAAATAAAGAAGAAATTATTTACAAGACTAGTCGAGATATCCACACAACCTAAGCTAATGAAAAGTTAACGCATTTCTCCTCGACAACGGCGCCATTTTGACGTGTAGTATTTTGAGCGTCAATAATTATTTATAAAATCGGTAAGTACCGAGTCGTCCAAGGGAGCAATTGTAAACTAGCGCACTATGTAAGGTTATGCTTCTATTTATCCTAGTCCGAAACGAGTGTTTGTTTTTGTTTAAGAATCTAATCAATCTAAATATGAAGAAAGTAAGAAAATGTTTTGACAAATTTCAATAAGTATTTCGGGGAACTACTTCACTTACCCAACATTAGAATCGAGTTTATTAGCTAGCATGCAAGGATTTGCCTATATTGATTGGAAAATATCCGCACAATCCAAGTAAGAACCTTACCCTTTCGACGCTATCGGTTCGAATTGTGGAATTGTACCTTAAATACGAACCTCACCCTTTTGGCGCTATTGGTTCGAATCAAGTAACTCGCTGATGTTTACCAACTCTCGTTGCGTAAACATGGGGATTACTTATCGTAATCCTAACGTTTCTCGTCACAATCTCGGGCCACTCCCGTAGTCACCGAGTTCGTAGCGTATATTTTACTTAATAGTTCGACGTTTAGCCTCACCCTTTCGGCGCTATTGGCTTAGCGTCTCAAGTCAATACACTTGGGCATTTTCTCAAATACCTAGTATGCATCACTAGGTTTTAAGCACTAGGTAAAACACAAATCATGTAAAGCAATCCATATCATACAACGGTTAATGTATTAAACGATTCATAGTCGAGTAAGCTTAGTAGGACCCCAAAATATGGGTCACTACCCACTATCCATCGCCATGGAAGTACAAATCCTGTTTTGTTCGAAACGAAAATTACAAAGAGAAAAGGAATTACTACACCCCTCGAATTAATGTCGATAACCTGTTCAAGCTCAATCTTCGATCTGATCAAAATCTTCGCGTTTTCGTGCCTCTTCTCTCTTTTTTGTCGTCTCTAAGTGCTTAGAGTGAATATGTGTGTATGAATGTAGAAAATAGGTTGTCGCCTGCTCTTTTTCTTATTTTATTGGTTTTGGCAATTTTCTAAAAACCTAGCAAAAATTGCATTTTTGGCCTATTAGGAAAGTGTCACCGGATAAGTAACACAAGTGACACTATTTGGACCAGAGGCCTTCATTTTTCTCCTTGTGTCGACAGATCTAGACATAGGTCACACTGCCGCATAGTGAGATGGCCTTTTGAGCTCAACTGTTGACATCTGTAACATCCTAATCTGCTCTTAGTGCCAACTACTAAGTTGTAGTCCTTCATTTCAGCTTTCCAACAAGCTAGAGATCAATGGATTTTGACACAGTATGCGCTCTGGGCATACGCGACAAGTAGGGATCTCAATCTGCTTATTTTTGTCCTGTTTTCGCCAAAAATTCCCACAAAATACTTTATTTCGCCTTGGATTCATTTCTTCACCTAAAAGCATCAAAACATAGAGTGGGAGCTCATAAGCACAAGGAAAATGATCGATAATCCACTAAAAGTGAAGCATAAATATATTCAAGATTTATGCTCATCAATAAAGTCTGAACATTATGCCTTCACTCGTGTTTCGACCTTCTAAATGACCTTTTCTGCTCTCGGTGTGAACTAGAGAGTTGTAGAAATTTCAGTTAGCTACGCAACAGTATATAGCTCGCCTGCATCGGATTTTTTATTTGCTCATAGCACTCATTTGAAACAACAAAGGTCTGATATGCCATTTGTGGTGCCAATTAAGTCTGAATACTATGCATTAAGTCTGAACATTATGAATTCACTCGTGTTTTGACCTTCTAAACGACCTCGTGTGCTCTCGGTGTGAACTAGAGAATTGTATAACTTTGAGTTAGCTACGCAATGATATATAGCTCGCCTCCATCGGATTTTGCAGTTTTCCCCCGCAGTCATTTGAAACAACAAAGGTCCAATATGCCATTTGTGGTGTCAATTAAGTCTGAAGATTATGCATAATGTCTGAACATTTATTCCATCACTCGTGTTTCGACCTTCTAAACGATATCATTTGCTCTCGTTGCGAACTAGAAAGTTGTAGGGCTTTGAGTCTGCTACGCAACGATGTATATCTCGCCTCCCTCGGATTTTCTATTTGCTCCCAGAACTCATTTGCATTAGTGAAGGTCTAATATGTCATTATGTTGTAAATGACTTCCACTCATGTTTCGACCTTCTAAACGACCTCGTCTGCTCACAAAGTTAAGCTAGAGAGCTGCAGGCCTTTGAGCTAGCTACCCAACTATATATAGTTTGCCTCCGTTAGATTTTTCATTTGATCCCAGGATTCATTTGAAATAGTAAAGGTCTAATATGTCATTGTGGTGCAAATGACTTCAACTCGTATTTCAACCTTCTAAACGACCTCGTATGCTCTAGGTGTGAACTAGAGAGTTGTAGGGTTTGAATTAGCCACACAACGAATATAGCTCGCTTCCATCGAATTTTTCATTTGCTCCCATCACTCTTTTAAAGCAGAGAATATTTAAATTGAATTAAAATTAATTAAGAAAACCGAAAAGACTATATTTCCCTTGGGGGTTAAATTACAAAAAATTAAAATTTTGGACCCGTGTCAACTTTATATAGGTTTATATATTTAAAAAATTGGTTTATACATGAACCTTACTCTTTTTTAAATTGGGCAAACGAGTTTTTCACATTTTGCCTGCGCTATTTTTTTAAGCAGGCGGAGTGCTGGTGATCCTCATTTTCGCAAAATACTGGTATCCGTGTACCAAGATTTTACTAATAGTATTTTGCGAAATGAATATGTGACACACATTCGAGGGTTGTGTACCAATCGTACGGGTGCCACATTCTCATTTTCACAAAACACCGACATCCCTGTATAGGTATTCTCTGAAAATGAGAATACTGGTACCCTGCATATATTTGGTTTTCCCTATTTGAGATATGTGAAACCCAAAACAGGGTAACATGGAGAAAAACTCGTCATAAGTGATGGAGATGGTTTTATGCTAAATGCATTGACTTAAATTGAGAAGAAAAAAAACAGAGTGATTTGTGAACCAGCTTATTTCAAGACGGATAATGCTCTTATTGATTTGTAAATTTAAGTCTAACCAGACCACATTGCAAACTGTTGTCCAGGTGAACAGAAACAACTGCCACAAAAGAAGATTTTTTTGAAGTAACAACCATGTAATGCATGGCCTCGACTGTTGACAACATAGAGGAGAAAGTTGAAGGTGAATTTAGACAGAAAAAGAAAGATCCAGCCCTGAACATATTACAATTGCACTATTGTAGTGGTATTTTGAGTTCATAAGGTCAAGTTGTTTATTTTAAAGCTGTGTGACGTGTAGATATAGGGGGCAGTGGTCGAGTACTTATCCAGCGAACATAACATAAAAACAGTCTTAACAACCGGTTCATTTGGTCACTTGAACCCGTTTTCGTATGAAGGCTATCAAGACCTGATGAAGCTCAAACAAACAGCAATGAATCCTCTATTTCGATCACAGGCATGTACAACTGCAATGCTTTTAACTTTTCAATAAATACATGATCCAGCATTGTTTGCATGGTGAACCTTTAACTGCATTTTTCCTAGTGTTACACATTTTGACTTGATAATCAATTCGTGATGAGTGTGGAAATGACTGTGAGCAACATACCAAATTAGCTACACGTTACTCATTGGACTGAAAGTATAAATGCCGCACGTGTATGACACATTGGATGCTTGTAGATGATGATTCAATCCTTGAGTGATCACTTCGAAAATTTCAAGTCCTTTTTCCTATTCGGTTCATGACGTCGTGGTAATACAAAAGCAGACACATTGGCTGACCGAGTATGCTGAAAAAGAGCCAAAACACCATATTTCCCACCTGTTATGTAACATAGTATAGCATCAACTTTTAGCCCACTAAAAAATCCCAGGACAAATAGTATGTGAAAAGTTAAACTAAATTACACTATTAAATGAAGCACTTACCATGGAATTTGTGAACTTCCTTTGCAAGTAATTTGTAAGCACAACCAAAGGTACCTAATTCAATACATGCAAATGGGATATTAAAGTACGGTAGATAAACGGTGCACTTCACATCCACTTTTACGCAGCACAAATGAGACATGAAAAGTCAAAATATTATTCATGTATGATAACCTCAAGGAGTTCAACTGTCGAGAGAGTGAGTGAGAAAAGAGATTTAGAATAACAAATATATTTGAGTTATGACACATTCCAACGGCAAACAGTGTTCTAAGACAGTGATATACCTGAAACATTATTCCCATGAATGCCCATAGTTTGAAGATGTGGCAAGGGACGGCAATGCATAGCTGTAGTATTAAATTAACCCAACAACAACCAGTATATAAGACTGGAACAATAAAAAGACGCAAAAATAACTATAAAAAGCAACAATTCACAACCATGCACAAGTATACTTCACAAGGAGCATCTAAGCATTATATTACCATTTTACATCTAGTTGACTTATTTGACAGAAAGTTATGGTCCCTTGAGGATCAAAGAACGTTAGCAGATGCACAACAGATATTCCAGAAATACATCATACCTCATGGAAGGCTGCAGATGCAAAAAAGACGATCATAATGGTCATTCCCTACACCAAGAGTAAACAAGTTAATACACAAATATTCGACGGAGCGTTAAATCAAGTTGATTTCAAAATGTTACAGGGAAATGATAATCAAATTTTACAAGCATAGAGGCATCATATATAAGCTAGTCACGAGTATGCAACTAAACTAATGAGGAGAGACCATCACCTTTGAGATTCCCCATCGTAAACAGGGAAAATATAGGTGCCGGACCATCCATTTATGAACTGGCTGCAAAGATTTAAGACATCAAGAAACAGTTCATCCCGGTCAATCAGAATAATCAACAAGCTCAGTCTTCGAAAATGCGTACAACTAAAGCAGATTCAGAATGGAAGCTACCTCTAATAAATGCTACATGGTTTAGCATTGTCGTTTATGGAAGCAAATATCCAAGTGAGTATATAATGAATCTATCCAAGGAGCAAAATGTACTCCATAACTACATCCACTACTGCATATTCGATGATTACTAGCTAAAGATCTCATGTTATGTACGAAGATTCGTTTTAAGATATGGGACAGCCAACAGAGAAGTGTTAAGCATGGAAATGGAACACACTTCAACTCATTGTACATTCTAAGAACTATTTTCAGACTACATATCCATCAAAATATCCGAACGAAGTATGTAAAGAGTAAACTACCCACTGACAGGTGATTCATCACATTTTGCCATTATACTACCAGATACACAAGGGACACTGGTACTCATAGATGCAAATAGGGAAGTAGGGTGTACCATATTCCACATTCTCCAATACTGGTGATAGCAGCATATGCAAACAAAAGAAAAAACACAAGATTGAAAGTTTAGTCAGAATTTAGTCAGGTCAAAATTAATCGGAGGAAGTAACCCAAGTGCTTCAGGGCATCACAATTCACAAGCAAACCTCCTCCACTGTTTTTGCATTCCACCAGTCCTTGTAGAACTCACGGTCACCAAAACGAAGAAGCTCAGCTAAAATATTTAACCTACGAAAAACAGAAAGAGGTTTCTGAATAGATATGAAGTTATGAGCTTACAATGCATTTCCATGAGACTTCGTATCATAATATACAGATTCTTACAAACAAGAAGCCGTACCAGAGGTGAAAGAAACAGTAAAACATGCAGAGCCAAACATATAAAGTTGGAACTGAAAGCTTCAGAATCCTCTCGAGAGCATACAAAAGATTCCCTTTCAAAGGATGTTGTGAATTTTGAACAATGGGATTGATATACTGCATATTAGAACACATGACATTAATTAAATGCCATGAACCATACTCGAAACTAAAATCGAGATAAATGATTATACACTAAACCTGCTCTACAATGAATCCCATCAGTCCAGTAAATATCACTAACTTGATAGTTTGTCGAAACACCCATCCTTTACGCACACTGGGCGTGCGGGGATAGCTTGGCTGCATGTGGATGAAAATGATCAAAGCTACAGTTTACATGAGTTATGAAGGGAGGCTAGAAAGAAGAGCTCCAAGTCCAATGTTCAACAGAATATATGTGATTCACCTGATAACATAGCGTAGGAGCAACCATAAAATATGCCAAGTTTTTCAAGGTAATACTCCCTAGGTAATCAATCTCGATATCACCCTATATTGCAGTTCAAAAACATCACTGAGGGGGGAAATGGGGTCTGATTTTTTACAGAAAATTAAATTTCAACCTGATTTTGCATGCTTATGCAAGGATAGAAGTAAAAATAACAAGACAGGCTCTGTATCGAAAACAAGGCAGTGATTAGAAAAGAAAAAAAAGTTGGCAAAGAGGGACAGCAAGTACCTTAGATCCGGACATACTAAGTGCTCGCATATCGTAATTGGTGTGTGCGTAAGAGACCAATTTCAACCACACGATACAACTGAAGAGCATTAAAACGACACCAGACTGAACGACAGAATCACACCTGCACAAATGAACACCCCATAATCACATGAGACCATATGACAGGCTCTAGTCATGTTGGAAAGTAAATGGAGAGGTTTGATAAGTATACCCAGAAGGGTTATGCAAAATATCATAAGGGACGAATTTACACTCTTTTTAGTTCCAGGACGATTCATAAACAAGTTAGCTGTGGAGCGGAAAACTTAAATTTCCTTTGAGTAAGTTTGGGAAATCTAGAAACTTGGGGGTATACATATAGTAAATGTTATTAACCAGCCCGGATCCAGACAAAGCACCCCTTTCCCCTAGATCATCAGCTATAGTCAGAGACATGTATGGATGAAAAGTTTCAGCTGCATACATAATCAGTCTAGCTCTTTACAGTATGGAATATAAGTAAAGAGGACCGAAATAGGCTGTTCAAGATACTGATACCATTGTAGCATTCAGCAACAGGCTTGAGGTTTTTTGTTTGTTCGGTATCTTCTTGTTTAGCATTTCTGTGTAACTCTACTTCCGTTGGGAATGAAAGCTCCCTTTCACATAGTTAAAGATGACGTTTCAACTATACTAGAACTTCAAAATTGCTTCTTTGAGGTCTTTTTTTGTCTCCATCCCCTTATTTTCTGTTTCTTATTGTTTCTCAAAGTGAAATGGCAGCCGCTACTTTTTTGCGTAAATATTAACTCATATCCATTCACATCAGGCATGTTGATATAAATACTTTGCTTTTACGTAGTATGTTGGATTACATCATTGAGAATTTTTATCAAGTCCTCCAAAGTTTTGAACAGTTACTTGTCTACAAGGTCCTAGTCATACTATACTGAAGGAGACACTGAATATATTAAAGACTGGCAAGCATCAAGCCCCCTTTCTTTAACTTAGTCGGCCATTCCACTAATACTCCATTTCGAAGTTCAATTATTAAAGATGAAAAGACATATTAGTTATATACTGAAGAAGGAAAAATAAGTAAATAAGGTTAAAATATATAAAATGCTTACGAACATAAGAATCACCAAGACGGGATACAAAACAGCACTGGTTGAAATGATGATATGGAGCCACACAACCATCTGCAAGTGTTGAATACAAAAATAACATTAACAAATTGATCATATTTCTGTGTCTACTTAGGTTGATAACTTGCACTAATTGTGGATTTACAGACAAATAAATTAAATCGTGAACTGAAAGGCTAAGACTTTCAAGGGAAAATAGCCTAAATATAAGCAATTAAGACTCTAATGAACCAATGCTCATTTAGAGGACAAACAGAGGTTATCGGCATCTGTAATACAACAATGGATACCCTGACTGAAGAGTAATTTCTTTGTTTACCAAAAATATGAATTCAAGGATGCAAAGAAGTATGTACATCGGTTCTCACTGAACATTGTTTCACTTTCGAACAGCACTTTAAGAAAGAGAAAGTTTGCATCGAACCATGGAAGGCGCTGACAAACTGGCATATTCAGCTGTCATTAATGAAGGATCTCTACACTTAGAATCAGACTAATTAGGCTCTGAATCAAACACTTTAAGGCATCAGAGTTGACTTTGATTTTTATATCATGTAAAACGTTCTAAAATAGATGGCACCAGCAGACCAACTACATGTTCAGCTTTCAGCTTGATGGTATATCATGAATTACTTACGTGTTCAGATATAAGGTTCTTCAGTGCAAGCTTTTCAACAAAAAAAGCAGTAAAAGGAAATATGGGAAGCGTCAGACTGCAGAAAAAATGCCAATTTTGTCAAGTTCCAAACCACGTCCATAGAACATTCAAGGCACATAAACATTGTTATAGTGTATAAAAAGATAATTTCACATGGGTCATAAAACATGGCAATAACAATTCCGATAACTGTAGAGAAGATAAGATAAAACTCACCAGCACATGAGAAGTGGCCAATCGCGCAAAGATTTTGAGCTAAACCAAAACCCAGTCCTAATCAACAAACCATACTGTAACAGAAGTCAAGAACAATAAGGCATATAGTAAAAAAGTATGTAATACCGGTGGAATACTGATTTGTCATATGCTCCTAAAATGAATGCAGTGCATTTCATGAGAGCATTTAGACTGTAGAAGAGGGGTGCCAACCTTCATAAGATTTTCTATGATGAGCCTGCTGTTTATTGCAATGAGCACAATGATACAAAGATTGAGTAGACCTGCATGGCTCTGCAGGAATTATGTGAGAAAGGCAGATAGCTGAATAGCATAGTGTTATGGCTAAGCGAGAAACTAGTTAACTGAGCAGAAAACAATATTGAAGAGATAAATTGACTTTTGACTTAAAGTGTTGAAAAGAGTGAGAAGAGTACCTGTTTGAAAATGGCGTCGGAGCTGAGTGGACTTTCCCTGACTTGCCTATGAGCCGGGAAGGAAGGACGATAGCTGCCAGCTAATTGGCGGTGGTCTTTGCAACAGCGATCATTGGAACTAGGGGGAGAAGCATCGACATGAGAGTTGTGGCTGTTAGTCGTCCTTTTTCGAAGAGATATTGATGAGGCGGTAGGACTATCGGGTGGAGCAGCGGCTGCGACGTCGTCGGAGATCGTCATCTAATAAGCTATGCAGATGAGGAGAGAAAATGTTATTGTGAAATTCAGCGGAGAAAAAAAAGTGTGAGTTGAAGTTTCAATGAGGTGAAGTTGAAGATGATTCGGTGATGGCGTCGGCGTTCTTGTCCTCATTCCCAATATATATAAGCCTGCCTGCCTACTTTAGCTAACCACTTGCCATCGAGATGCGCGACATTTTTTTAAATATATGATTTATTTTTCACTCAAATCTATTATTCTATTTGTGAATTGATATCCATATTTTAAAAGCAGCAAATCACTGAAATATTTGCAGAAATCTCATATTTATATAAATTTTTTTTCTTTTTTGTGAGTTCTTTTCATCGCTTTATATGAGTTGGGATCATATGAGAAATGTCATCTTTGGTGAGAATTAAGAAAAAATGTCAAACGTTCGATTGATTATTCGACGGTTATGATTTCGCCATTTATTTTGGCAATAAAATTATAATTCGGGGTGTATTCGATATTTGGCTTTACTAATTTTAGTTAAGATCCTATTTCACGCTTGTGCGGTTTTGTTTTGATCCTTACAGTGTTTAATTTTCATATCGAAAGTCGTTCGTCTTTGATTTCATCAAACCCTTCCAAATATACTTCACTGAGCGAACCATGAACACATCCGCCGACAACACTGCAGGTAATTAATTGGTTGTTTCGTTATTGCATTGTGGTAAACAATATTTGAATCAAAATAGGCAGTTGCTCGTTGTTCACCAAAATATTATCATGCAATGTGGTAAATACCGTATCGGGGCTACCAAAGCGCATCACCTTGTAAACGTTTTATGGGGGGGTGTTCAGCAATGTTGGGGCAACTGTTACTGATTTCAAGAATTTCATTGAAGCTATGTATCGGGCTTAGTGATGCGCAAATGATAGTGGACAGTTTAAGTAACAAGAAAAATACTTGTCAGGGGCACTCTTTTGAGTACTATGCAGATGAGCAGGGCTCCCTATCCTGATTGTTCTGGGCTAATCAGATAGGAAAGGGTGATTGCATTATATTTGGCAATGTTGTGTCATTTGTTACCACATACAGAACTAATAAGTAAGCAAATTGAATCTGTCATTTATTGGTACAATCTGTTTTTTGTACCTAATTGAATCTGTTATCTACAGGTACAATCTGGTTTTTGTATCTTTCAGTGGCGTTGACAACCATCACATAAGTGTGACACTGGCTGCTGGGTAGATATCAATGGACGATATTGATTCTTACACATGGATGCTCACTTGCTTCAAGAATTTTGTGGTACGCGATCCCAGTGTTATTTTGACTGACCAAGATGCAGCAATGAAGGTTGCCATTTCCCGGGTATTTTCCACAAGTCGACATAGGTTTTGCAGGTGGCACATCACCGAAAATTACAATCCAACGTATATGTAGACACAATGCGTAGAAATGTATTTATCATTCGTAGCGATGCATATTGCAATATTGATCGCTATGTTCTAATTTTTACATTATAAAATGCGTATTGATTTTAGAAACAAGTGCCTCATATCTATCATTTTGTAATGCTTTGTAAACAAGTGTGTAATATCGGGTGCTTTTTATAATTCGAAGTAAACAATTTAAATTCGTATCACTGTTACTATGATATTTACAAACGTTTCATTATCCATGTGTCTATTGGTATGTTTGTTTAATATGTTTTCCTATCCATAGGTGGGCATTTCCAAATGCAGGGATACAGGTTTTTTAAATAGTATAAAAGCTGTTATTGGGGTGATTATAGCGATCCTAGAGAATTTGAAGATAGATGGTGGGAGGTGATTATTAAATACGAAATGCAATGTAACAAATGGCTAGCTGACATGTATGAAATAAGGTCGTCATGGATTCCAATTTTTTTCCGTGCTGTTACTATGGGAGGTCTTTTGAGGACTAGTTCTCGTTCCGAAAAGCGAGAACTCTTTATCGGTAGGTACATTCACGAGTTTATGACTCTTGTGGAATTTTTCACCGGTTTCAATAATGCTATGGATTTTCAAAGAAATATCAGAGTGTAGCTTTACATTGAATCAAAAAATTCCACCCCATCACTGCAATCTATGCATAAATTAGAGAAGCATGCATCGGAAATTTTCACAATTTCTATTTTTAAGAGAATTCAATCGGAGATTTCATCTGCTTCCCATACATGCGGAATTCAGATGATGATCGATATTGAAGATGGTAAAATGTACACTATATATGATACCGAAAGAGGAAACAAAACCTTCCAGGTAAAGTGGTACCCTTTTGCTAGTTTTGTGACATCGATTGTTTTGTTTTTAAACTGCACTATCTCATTTATAATGCGTAGCAATATGTTTAATATTCATATGATTCATTTTATAATGCGTACCAACATGTTTAAAATATAATAGGTTGGTATTTTATGATAGGCCTTTATCTATCATTCGTACAAGCATGTTTAAAATTCAAAGGCTTACAATGAAAACCATATTGTCATGTCTATTTTGTAGGTGAAGTTCATAGAATCCGATGCCAATTTGAATTGCAGCTGCTATAAGTTGGAATCCTGCGTTTATATTTATTGTCATATGTTCTGTGTGATGTTCTTTATGAGATACGAGAGGATACCTGAATTTATGGTAATACCTAGGTGGCATAAGGAGGCATCTAGGAAGAACAATCCTGGTTTGTATGTTGTTGATGCTGATTTCTCCAAAAAAAACTGGCAAACAAATAATGTTATCGTCAGCTATATGGTCCCATGTTAACCTTGGCATACGTAGTTTTGGGAGTGATGTTGACATCTTGCAAAGATTCCATGACTATATATTTCAGTTTGTTCAGAAGAATGCGCCGAATGATGTTGCTAGCAATAATACTTCGAAAGCCGACTATTTTTGATCTGTTTTGGACATGCCTCAACCCACACAAGTATTTGTTAACAACCCTACAATATCGAAGAACAAAGGAAGTGGTAAGCGGGTGAGAGGTCCTAGAGAGATTGCCATGGAGAAATTGAAAAAACCTCAAAGGTTGTGTGGATATTGCAATGAGAAAGGTATCCATGACAAGCGCACGTGTCCAAAGAAATTGATGGACGAATCAAGAATACATCAACCAACCTTTGAACCTGCCAGTGAATATTATGCAGCTAACAATCGACAACATACACAGGGCAATGTTAGTTTATAATTCGTACCCGAGTAGACATAATTCGTAGCACATGAACAATTTTTTGAAAATGCGTAGATTAATCAATAAAAATCTTAAAGCATATTTGTTATTTTCGTAGAGTAGATTCGTGAGATTCGTAGTGCATATTATTTTTTCATAATCTGTAACCCTTTTTCTGTGTGTGTACAGTTATTTATTTACCATGAATTATAAAATACCGTTGTAGTATGCTACGAATTATTAACTGCCCTTTAGGTTGGACACTAATTTATGAATGCATTACAAATTTTAAATACGAGACACTGGTTTATAAAATCAATACCCATTTTGTAAGTGTAAAAATTATGATAGACCGGTCAGTTTTATAATATGAACTGCTACGAATGACAAATACATGTTTATAATTTTTCCATTAAGAATTATAGACTGTTTATTACGAATTTTAAACAACAATCTATAACACCTGCCTGTTGGTCACTGCAAAGAGAAATGCCAATTACTAATAAATCTTGTTACATGAGTAGTATATTTCGTAGTTGGATACAACAAAAAAATTTAGATGATGCAATTTTCTATACAAAAGATGAGCAACATCTAATGAAATGATAATCTATTCAGCTTCAGCCTCATTATTTGGATTGTATTCTAACTGATCTTTAATTTTCATCCAGTCATGTGCGTGTTGTAACACATTGTCTCTTCTAGCATTCAGATGTGATCTTAGGATAACATTCAAGTAAGTGTCGCGCAGTGCCGTCAGTTATTCTGTTTGTTGCAATGCAAATGCACGTATCAATCAGTGTAGAAAGATGCAGGTTTAGTGCTATATTTGACATCTTTATCATTGAAATATTAATCGGTGATTCTTACCTCTTCAACTTCGTTAACAAAGCCACTTTTCCAATTTGTATTTCCTCCGCCTTTATAGGTTTCCATGTGCCTCATGGTGAAAACCCCACAATCCTCTCCATTGTTTTCTGCTTGCCAACTAAAGTCCATTCGACTAGGTTTTACATCGGCAAACATGTATCATTTCCTGTGTTTGACTTGCTTTAGATAAGCCAAGAAGTTATATGTATGCATAAAGGTTATAAAACGAGAGGAAATATTTATTAAAATATAGATAGCATAATGTGATAGTTATAATTAAAGTGCGAGGCTACGCATTTTATTATGAAACCTACTCATTTTATGCTGCAAGTTACATAATTATAAAATAAGTGAAGTTTTTTGGTACCATATTGAGTATGGTGTGTCCATATCTGTCGTGGGTCCCTTCCTTCATATTGTCAATTAGATCTATTTTACACTCGACCATATCAAAACATAGTAAGTAGTAATGTTCTAGGTAACATATTGGGAACATGAACTGCAAGAACAGACTTGCATTTGTTAGAACAACATTTAAAACCATTTGGCTAGTATATGTTATCAAAATAAAGGGTTACCATGCTCACTTCAAGTACATTTACTAATGGAAATTTTTTCAATTCTTCTTCAACTAGCCTTTTGAAATGGGCTGCCTTACTTTGTTTTGTTCCTCCTTTTCCTGCAGACCCAATCTGCAGGGCAATGATGTTTTAGAGACAGTGCATTTATAGTGGTTAACATATGTGTATGAATACTTATTTGATACTTACTGCAATCTTTGTAGTGGCAAAAAATCTAAGCAAGCTGTTTTTGGATCTGTATTTTTCATTTTCGTTGAGCAATATTGGCCACAAATCAATGATAGGGGTGGTGATATATTTTCTCGGATGTAGGGAAAAGAAATATTTTCTTTCACCGCAGTCGACCCCATACTCAAATAATATATCACTGTAAAGTACATAATCACATAATACATGCAATTATGAATTTTCATACCACACTACGAATTATATATCAATAATTTCATACCTACCAATACATGTAGAATACTGCGCTTTATAAGTATGTAGTTTAATAGTTTATAAAGCACATGAATCACCCTCTGTCATGATTCAGGAGCTGCTCTATGCATTTTAAGTGTAAATTTACGAAACCTAAACAGATGTAATATAATATCATAGGAAAAGCACAATACCCGTCTTTGCAGTTGCCCTCGTACACCCACTCACAGAAATCCATAGAAACTTTTGGAGCCGGTACTGTCAGTTGTACAATCCTCTCCATGAAAGGTGATTTTATCTGCGGTCCTGGTTTTAATTCTCTCTTTGATCTTCGAACCGGCTCAGGACAGGCAATGGGTTTAGGATCCAGCACTTTAGCACTTTGCTTGTCACACAATCTGGCTGCCTCTTCAATAACTTATGTAGGCAGGTCCATGACCTCATCCAGATTGAGTAGCGGATTTGGCAGATCATAATTGTTCAGGGCATGTCCTGTTCCCTAGGCCTCATTGTATGCAGCCCAGTATGTGATTCGTATGCATTTGTATGTGATTATGTTGCATTGGTAGTAGGCGTTTTAAATACATCTAGTGATAGTTCGACCACTGGTTGGCTTTGTTCAATAGGACTTTGTGGGTTTAAAATGTCCACTCTGCTTTTCACAGATGATGGTTGCCCTTGTTCCATAGGAGATGGTTGATCTTTGTGCGCGGTGTTTGCATCGAGGACTGGTTCTTGAATATTATGCACCTCTTCCAATAAGGGTTCCTTTGATGATTGTTGGCTCTCACCCTTCTGTTTCTTATTTTCTTTGCAACTGTCAATACATTTCCAGACCTCTTCATTTGTTTTGTTGATTTTGTCTTGGAAATTGGACTGGCGTGTTGCTTCTTTGTAAGCATGGTTGTAATTCTCAATTGCCGCTATTAATATTTCAGCAGCCTTTTCATGATTTGTCACAAGTTTCTGCTATGTTAAGGAGAAATAAGTAAGATAACATAAGACTATATGCGAATTTTAATCAGCACACTCCCCATCACTAGATGTAATGCCCAATTAGCTACAAATTTTGAATTGAATGCTACGCAATATAAATATGTGGTTATCACTAATAAGAAAACTTACAAAATGTGTATTCTTTGCCCCAACCTTCGCTCGTTCTTCTTTGTCTTTATGTGAAACAATCTGCAGTGACCGAGCAATACTTGCATCTTTCTGCTGTTTAAATATGAAATGAGTATGTAAACAAGGTTTATGCGACAAATTTTATGTTATGCTACGAATTTTATGTAGCATAATACGCATTATAAATGGAATGCGCAACTGTCTACAAAATTTGAATATATTGCTACGCATTATAAATATTTGAATATACTGCTACGAATTTTATACACTGGGATACGCATTTTAAATGGAAATTATTTCATGTGAACAAAGTCCATGCTACGAATTTTATTAAGCGCCATACGTATTATAATTAAAAGTGTAACTGGGAACTTACAATAGGTGTCTTCCTCACTCTAACCTCCCTTTGTACTTCTTTGTTGTTGTTAGGAACCACCTCAGGTGACCGAGCAACACTCACATGTTTTCGTTGTCTTTCACCTGTTTATGATATGTGAAGATGAAAATATTATCAAATTACAGGCGCACGATACGAATTTTAAATAGCACGCTACGCATTATAAATCTTTTGGTTAACTTTATTCGAAATTTTTGTAATGAGTAAAATAAAACAGATGCATCATCCTGTTAGAATCGGCATTACATCTACGCATTTTTATTGTGAAATTACCAATTTAAAGTTTATAGTAGTGGGCTGAAATAAGAAGTCTTTGAGAAAACTTACAGTAAGCGTCTTCTTCCCACTAACCTCTGCTTGTACTTTACTGTGCTTGTTTGAAACCTTTTACAGTGGCTGAGTAATACTGGCAGGTTTGTTCCATTTTAACATTGTAGTTCCTTTACTGAATCCACCGTGTTTAGTCTCATATTTGATCCTCTTCGCAATGACTAAGTCAATGATTCCTTTTATAGCATGAGTTTGTCTATCTATTTTAAATAGTATATGCTCAAACATGTCGATGTATAGTGCCTACAAAACAAGATTGTTGAACTTAGAGTCTGATATTGAAATTTATAATCAACATAAATTTACAAATAACAGAACACACTTACAATTAGAAATGTAATTGGGCCGTTGTACGGACTTCTCCTGTTTCCTTCCCATTCGTCCCTTGTGTCCCGTAAGCAAGTGATTATGTACTCGCACCAGTAGAGTGCGCTTATGTCATCGGTCCCTTCAATTCTATTTATGATCCATTGGTTGGAAGTTCCCGACTTAGTGCTTTCAACCATGGACGAGAAGACCATCACAAGGAAATTTAGTTTGAAAGTGTCATCTGTAGCTCCAGATTGTTGAATCTTTTCCATGATCGTTTTGTAGCTCACTGTTGAGTCCATTGGACCACCGTACTGGCGTCTAAATTGATGTACAAGCGGACTGTGTGCGTTTGTCCTTCCTGTCAGTTTTATATTGCGCCCGCCTATTGGTAGTCCAAGAGTGAAATGAACATCCTTTGGTACTATTTCTATGTCCCCTCTGTCCGTGATGAGTGTGTGATGGACCATAATTATACGAATCAAAAACACAGTAAAACCCCCTTAATTAGACTGTTGGTCTATTTAACTTTTGCTTGTTAGTTCCGATATATTTCTACAGGGTATTTCAGAGCTTAGAGAGAAAACACGCTAAGGAGAGGAGTTTTACGCTAAAAAGGATCGCTCGCAATTTCTGGCCAGCCAAGACCGAGAAACCCAGATCGCGCCCGCCGTCCAGCACCCAGCGTCCAGCGCGCCTGCCGAGCTATTCGAGTCCAAATTCAAGTTGCCCGAGCAAACCATCTGATCTGACAATTCCGCCTCGACCAAAGTGTTTAAAATGGAAAATAAGGTGGAAGAGGTCGGAAAACCAAGGAGAATGCTCGAGCAGATTGGCAGTTAGCTCAATTCCAAGGCAAAGGCCCGGCGCGCATAGGCACCCAAACCAAGTCGCTCGACCCGACGGATGCATCTAGAAAATCTGGCTCGACCAAGATGTTTGGAATGCCCAACAACTCGGACAATCTCGCTTCCCAGACAAAACGCCCGAGCCGATTAGCAGTTGGCCCAAGTCCAAAGCAAAAGCCTCGCGCATAGGCACCAAGACCAAATTTCTCGACCAAACCATGGAATTTGGAAATTCTGGCTCGACCATTAGTCTTAAAATCACTTGGCCATTCCAAATCAACTATCAAATGCACTCATGGACTTGGTGACCGGCCACCTTGCTTGGAGGTGGCCAAGGGAGGAGCTCCTCCCTCCATGGTGACCGGCGACCGGCGGCTCCTCCACTCATGGTGACCGGTGGCTTTCCTCCTCCCCCATGTGGCGGCTCCTCCTTGCTCCTCCTCCTCCTCCATTGGATCAAAGACACTTGCCCCTCATCTCCACCACCCATTTCTCCTCCCTTAGCCTATAAATACAACCCATCCATCTCATTTGTAAATCATCCTCAAATCAAAATTTCACTTATCTCTCTAAGTTTTGTAAAGTTTGGCTTTGGAAATATAGATTGCTCCCTTGGCGCTTCAACGGTAGTAAGTTTTTAATATTTATTTTCCGTCTTTAATTTCTAGTTCCTTAGTTATAATGTTTAGCGCGATAAATAGTAGCTAAACTAGTCGTCCGGTAGAAGGGGTGGACTTGTATTATAAAATGTTTTAGACTATTAATTTAGTGTCTCGTCTTTGTATTCAAAACTTGTTCTATGTGCCATATATTAGATCAGAACGTCCATGGTTGAGTGGATGCTTGAAATGGCAAAGCTCTTCTGTGGAAGTTCGTAAACATACTCGGGTAAGTGGATGCTTGAAATGGCAAAGCTTATCTGAGGAGTTTGATCTCTCTCAAACACCATTTTGGGTAAATCGGAAAAGACAACCCAAAATGGATGCACACAGGCTAGTATACCTTGAAATGGGGTGCTAGTCTAAGTAGAACAAGGGCTTTACATTTTTTGCAAAAGATTAGACAGTGTTGCAAGTCGAGTGCTTGAAATGGCCTTGATTCACTTTCGAACACTTTTGCAAAAGACTAGACAGTGTGGCAAATCGAGCGCCGGAAAAGGCCTTGATACACGTTTGAATACTTAGAAGATTCACTAAAGGTCAATGATAAACAGGATATAATACAAGGCCCCTGAAACCGAACGCTTTCTTTTAATTGTAATAATTATCAGTTACTTTCCAGTACTAAAACCAATTAACCAACCAATCAATCACTTAGCTGGTAGTTTTAAAACCAACCAACCAACCTAAACACGCTCCCTCGCTGTACAAATTCCTTAAAGAACGACTATACCCCTAATTCCTTTGGGTTCGACCCCTACTTACCACTTGCTACCCAGTAGTGTAGTCGCGAGTAGCGGACTATAAATTTATTTGTACATTTGCTCTGACGACGAGCATCTTGTCAGTGTGCTAGTCTTTGAGTCGTATGACCAGGACCCATTCCGCCAAATCTGCACACACCTTGTTTATTCTCAAATGAAGCATGGCTTCTAAACCCATTGAAGCCACAACTAACCTCTGGTCTTTGGTAAGGGACATTACACAGTCTGTCAGTAGCTTAGGAGTAGATCTTGTCTCGAAGCCTGAGTATCTTAGTTTTTTAGGTTTGGGAATGTTTTGATGATCTTTCAGAACTCCATTCGACAAGACAATTTGTACATTGTTGTCTACGAAATCATTATCGCTGTTTACAGAATGGCCATCAATGCTGGGCGACTGTTGTTTTCTACTTGCTGCAAAAGCAGTGATATACAAAATTATAATTGCCTCCCATAGTAGATTGCATCATTATTTAAAAACAGTAAACACCAAGCCAATATATCATAGTATAATAAATAGTTTAGTTTTAAAAGCATATGCCTCTGTCTTTTGGAAACAGCACAACTGGTACGCATATTGAATAGAAAGATACGCATTATAGTTAATAGCATTTTGAATACAAAGATACGCATTATAGTTTTTAAGATTTTGTAGTTCTGAACTGCTAATGATCAAACAATATGTACCTGCTTTTTCAAATCGTGTAGATTTTTCTCCAGATGCATCTGCCTCTTTTCCTGTGCTTGATGAAGCGTAACCACCGACTCTGACGAGTTTAAATCAACCGTGTTATTACCAGTAATTTTTTTTGCAATAGCCTCATCTAATTAGTACAAAAAAATACCATACCTTTATATGTCTTTGTGCTAGAATGATATGTAATGTCTTTTACTTTTTTGGCAGGTGGCCCTTTATGTGGTATGTTTTCTTCTGACGAGTTAATGACGGTTGCATTCTTCTTTCTTTTTCTCTCTGAAAATAAGGAGCTGAATAATTTATTTTGTTTCAAAAGTAGTTTCCAATTATACACATGTGATTTATGAAAACAAGCAATGAATAATCTAACTTTGTACGAATAACGAAGTCCAAACATCATATGTTGTATGCATAAGTAACAGAAGCATCAAGTGTATAATGCGTAGCATCATATTTTAAATTGGTAGTTCAAGTTAAGAATGTTTGTAAATTGGTAAATTAATACGAATGATGCCTTTTTGCAAGTCACGGACTATATTACCAGTTGTTAAGCATATTGGTATGAGATGCTACGCATTTTACAATTATATTTAAGTATGTTCATAAACTGTAACATTTGTAGACACAACTGCAAAGCTTTCAAATTTAGCCCTAAAGTTCCCATAACCCTTATCATTCGTAAACTCAAATGCAACATTCGTAACCCCAACGGTAAACGGAAGTTACTAAAAGTTTCCCGTAAACCCTAAAATTTGTACAGACGCAACATTCGTAACCAAAACGGTAAACGGAATTTACTTCAAGTTTCCCGTAAACCCTAACATTCGTAAAAACCACCACAACATTCGTAGACACATTTGAATTTGAATTTACTTTACGTTTAACCCTATAATGAGTTTATGACGTACCGTAAAATTGGGACAAAGTCTTTTTCTTCTTGCCTTTGTCCGCCATTTAATCCGTTGCCGTCGGTCAACTTTTAGTCTCCTCTTGTCTGCCAAATTTTAGTCGCCACAACTTTTGGTCGCCTTCGCTCGTCTTTAACAGTATGAATCGCAGAATGGCAGCAACTAATATGATTATCTGTTGTTTACATATTTGCGGGAGACAAAAGCGGGTTTACGGTTTAGATTGATTTTTCATTTCCTAATTTGCCCTTTAAGAGTATTAAATAATTAAACAAATAAGAATTTTAATTTAAATCAAGCCTAATCTTAACCGTTTATTATTTTGATCGGATGGATATTAAAATTTCTTCCTTCTCATCTAAGAAGCCCTTCTCACCTGATCTCAACTCCGTTTTCCATATCCTATTCTTTTACTGACGGTAAAATTCCGGTCGTTCTATCTAGGCCCCTCTTTTTGGTAAAAAATTATGCTAAATTTAATTTAACTTAATGTCAACAACACATATATTTATTTAGTCAATATTTCATCTTATTATTGAATCAATAAATAAACTTTCGTTTACTTTTATTTATCATCATCATCATCGCCATTACTAAAACCATCATCACCATGATCATCATCATCACCATCGTAACCATCATCATCATCACCATCAGCATGATCATCATCATCATCATCATCATCACAATTACTAAAACCATCATCATCACCATCATCATCATCACCACATCATTATTGTTGGAGTAAGATACCCCTGGAGTAGGCGTACGTCTGGAGGACGTATACTCCAGTGTGTTTTGATGTACAAACATCATGCTGATGTGTTACTTGAGTGCACAGGTTTAAGTACAGGTGTTCTGAAAGTAACGGCTACTAGAGTGTGCAGGGCATTGCACGAATCTGTAGAGGTAGTAGTACCTCGGATTGAGGACGAGAATATTTCCATAAATATTCTCGGTGGATCTTCGCTCCCAAGATCGGATTTAGCATAGATATGCTGGAAGATTAGTTTTAGATACTTGTAAGGAGATTTGAAATTGGTCTATATACAGGAAGATTGCGTGATAGATTTTAGGAAACAATATCTTAATCGCATATCCAATTAGATCAGTATGGGACGATCTAATTGGAAGGCTGATGAAGACATTATGGGATGGACGAATCAGCTGGAAGATTTTGTGCGAACTTGTCGTGCAAGATAGAGAGATTTTCTCCAAGAAAATCTAGGTCTACCCAGTTCCAGTACGGCTATATAAAGGATGATATGGCTGCCTTTCAGAGCGCGGTTCAAACTGGATTCCTTGGCTGCCTGTTTACTGAAGAGGAAACAGCCGGAGGTCGTAAATTCGAAGTGGACTTGAATAGGAGATTCAAGGGCGTACTTCGGAGGGAGCCAGTGTGCGATCTGAGCCAGAAGTGGAATATTGCTTGCGGTGCGATTGCCACAGAGTTAGATCATCACTAAGTCGGTCTGAGAGAATGACGGAACACCACTGAGTGTGGTTTGGGTGAGCAGTATAATCATTGTAATCGAGTAACATCAATACAAGCAATCGTTCTGAAATCCTTCTAGTGGAAACTAGAAGGTAGTGGTTTTTCCTTAGCTACTTAGTTTAGTATCTGGGTTTCCACTATATACTGATGTCTCGTATTTACTTTTACACTTTGGTTTATTTCCCCTGTATACATATTTAGCGCGCATCAATACTTGACAAGTGCAACTAACTAACAATCCTAACAATTGGCATCAGAGCCCGGTCTCTAGATTTTAGTTCACTTTGTAAGTAAGATGAAAACATCAGCGATAGCTTATGGAGACCCCCTCAGCTGAAACATGGTGAATACGATTGATGGGCTGAACAGTTTGAGTCAAACATATGCTCCCTGGATGGTCAGCTATGGAAGATAATCAAGCAGGGACCAGTACCTACCATGGATTCTATGATGATAGAGAAGAAGCAGGATGACTATGATGAAAATGACTACAAGGTGCTAGAGAAGAATAACAGAGCAAAGAAGGTCCTACACTCTGCACTTGGTCCAGGAGACTTGAAAAAGATACTCCGCTAGAAGACTGCCAAAGAGATATGGGATGCATTAAAGAGACAATGACGTGAAGAAGCATCGAATCTTGGCCGCGATGAGAGACTATGACAACGTCATGCAAGGAAAGAGTGAGATGTTGGAAGATTTCCACTCACGATTCCAAGGCAACATTGGTCAGTTGGAGTTTCTTGGAGAGGAGATTAACGAGTGGAAAGTCACTCACCACTTCCTTCAATCACTAAATTTGAAGTGGGATGTTGTGACCTTAGCACTCCAAGCCCAGAAATATCAAGGATATAAGCCTCGAAGAGCTCGTTTCCAGACTTCAGAGTAACGACAGTATCCTGCAATAGTGGACGAGGACACTACGCTGGTAACTAGAGCCCTCAGGATGGCAAGAATTAGAGCGATGGGATCGTTCAAAGGGAAGAAGTCACCAAAGACTGCTTCAGCAAGAGAGCAGGACAGCCCCCAACTCAAAAGTGCACCAAGGCCATGCTTGCAGCTTGGGGTGAATCAGAAGACTACTCGAGAAGGTTTGTGTTTAAACAAGGGCTAAGACACAAATCGGGAAGTGTTGATACGTCCTCAAGAAAGAAAGAGATAGCTAAGAAAGCAAGTGAGCCAGCCAAGTGTAAGTGTCAATGTGGAAAGAATTGGCATCTGAATATGGAAACAAGTGTACCCTTCAACGGAAAGAAGGCCTACGCATTATGGCTCAAACAGGTCAAGAGTACAAAGCCGGCTCATATTGACTTTGTATCCAGGAAGGTCAAGAATTCTATTCCTCCACTGAGATGAAGCAAGTACGTGGATCCTAAGCACCATAGGGTATGTTGGAATTGTGGACATGCTGGACATCTCTACAGGGATGAAAGGAATCAAGCTAGGTATGGTCCACCAGCACTAATATGCTGGCACTGCAATCAGGAAGGTCACCCCATGAAGCACTGTCCCCACCGGAAGAAGCATCAGGGTGATATTCCAAAGAAAAATGGGTTGGCAAAGCATAATGCCAAGAAAAGATCTGAAAATAAGAATTCCAAGGATCAGCGAGCAGGACACAAACCAGACACGCCTAACCTTGTTTGGGTACGTAAGAACTAACCTATCTTTGCTTGCAGGGTGGAAGGAGGAGCAGCTCCTGGTACATAGACAGCGCATGCTCCATTCATATGATGGGGAATGCAGGATAATACACCTCCCTTCGACCTCACTCGGGCAGACCAGTCACTTTTGGAAACAAAAGTATAGGTGAGATCATTGGGATAGGAAAGGTAAAACTCAACAATAAAGTTCATATCAATGATGTGAGTTTGGTAGAAGGTATCAGTTATGATCTGCTCAGTGTTTCCCAATTATGTCAAAATGGAAAGAATCGAGTACTGTTTACTTCTGACGAGTGCTATGTTGAGTGCATTAGTGCAAGGAAAACATTTCTGAAAGGGAAGCGAACTGGTAAATCTACACAGTTGATACATCCTTCATCCCTGAGACGGAGCTATGCCTTGCTTCAAAATCAGAAGATACAGGGCTGTGGCACAAGAGATTCGGGCATGCAAGCGTACGTCTCCTCTCAAAGCTACAACGGATGGAGTTGGTAAGCAGACTCCCACATGTAGAGAGTGAACTTGAGAGTATGTGTGATGCATGTGTAAAAGGTAAGTGGGTAAGGTCATCCTTCAAGTCCAAAACTAAGGTAAGCTCCACCCGACCTCTTGAGTTAATTCGTATGGACTTTTGTGGACCTATGAGGACCAGATCTCTCGGAGGTAATCGTTATGTTTTCGTAATTGTGGATGACTATTCAAGGTATACTTGGACTATCTTCATTACCTCTAAAGATGAACTATTTGCAGAATTTGAGATTTGGAAGAAGGCTGTGGAAAGAAAATTAAATCTAACCCTATCACGTATGCATACTGACCATGGAACAGATTTTGATAGCTCACAATTTCTATGCTTGTGCAAGACCAAGGGAATCAACCATAACTTCTCTGCACCAAGAACACCTCAGCAGAATGGGGTAGAAAGGAAGAACAGAACTCTGGAAGATATGACGAGGACCCTATTACTAGCTAGTGGTCTCCCAGGAAGCTTCTAGGGAGAGGCTATCAACACATCGTATCATGTTCTAAACAGAGCCTACCTCAAACCTATGTTGAACAAGACACCATATGAGCTGCTGAGGGGAAGAAAGCCAAATGACTCTCACTTCATTTGAGCTGCTGAGCGGAAAATTGAACATTGGAAAATTCAATGCAAGAAGTGAAGAGGGTGTATTTGTGGGATACTCCACCCAGAGCAAGGCGTACAAGGTGTACATTCACCAAAGCAGAAAGATAGAAGAGAGCATCCATGTGGTATTTGATGAGGGAGTAATGGCAATCGAGATAAGCCGAGATGATGGGGAACCTCCCTTTGGGCAGAATGACGACTTCAATCTAAGTGAATGGAGGCTAGGTACTCAACCTACCCACATGGATCCCGTAGGACAAGATCCCCCCGTAAGTACCTCAGGCGAACAGGAAACATGTCCTGTAGATACCAACCCTACATCGGTTGACCATGGACGAGAGGCAACAGAGGTTGCTCAATAGTTGGCCGCACAAGAAGAGGACCAGCAGTATGATGAAACGGGTCCAACTAGACACAGCACTAGGAATCACTGCAGACTCGTATGGCATCAGGATTATCACTGCTACAAAACCGTGGACTCAGTACAAGAAAATCAGGTCACATCTGCCTCAATTAATAGTCATGCATATACTACGTTTGTGTGTTTAACTAAGCCCAGGAACGTCAAAGAAGCCTTGAAAGACCCAGACTGGGTGAAGGCTATGCATGAAGAGCTACATCAATTCGAAATAGAAAAAAATATGGAGACTAGTTTCGCGTCCAACCGGAAGAACAATTATTGGAACCAAGTGGGTTTTCAAAAACAAGTAGGATGATAAAGGGCAAGTGGTACGGAATAAGGCACGACTAGTAGTAAAGGGGTACAATCAACAAGAAGGGATAGACTACGATGAGACATTCGCCCCCGTAGCATGGTTGGAGGCAATCAGGCTGTTGATTGCATACTCTGTGTACCATGGATTCAAGCTACATCAGATGGATGTGAAAACAAAATTTCTGAATGGCGTACGTAAGGAGGAAGTATACGTCACTCAGACCCCTGGCTTTGAAGATACTACCTGTCCCGAACACGTATATATCCTCGACAAGGCACTCTATGGTCTGAGGCAGGCTCCCCGAGCCTAGTATGACAGACTATCTCAGTTCCTTTTGTCACATGGATATGTACGAGGACATGTGGACAAAACTTTGTTCCTTCTCAAGGATGGAGACGACACACTCGTAGTACAGGTATACGTTGTTGATATTATTTTTGATTCTACTAACGACTCTCTTGTCAGGAAATTTACAAAGCTCATGGAAAGCGAGTTTGAAATGTGCATGGTCGGGGAACTTAAGTTCTTTCTAGGACTTCAAGTGGCTCAGGAGAAGGATGGTACCTGAATCCACCAACAGAAATATCTCCGAAAGATGCTAGCTAAATTCGAAATGAAGGATTCTAGTACCATGACCATGCCGATTTCCCCAAATGATTCACTTAGGAAGGATGAGAGCTCAACAAAAGTGGATCAAATGCTATACAGAGGAATGATAGGTTCACTTCTCTAGCTTACTACTAGTAGACATGATATTATGTATAGTGTGTGTTTGTGTGCCCGCTTTCAGGATGACCCAAGGGTGACATAGCTCAAAGCATTAAATAGGATTCTACGGTACCTCAAGGGGAACAGAATGGATAGAAAATCCACATCGGGTATGGCACAATTTGTGGGATCATGGCTAGTGTCTTGGGCTTCAAAGAAACAAAACTCAGTGGCACTATCCACGGCGGAGGCAGAGTACATTGCAGTTGCAGTCTGTTGTTCGCAGTTATTATGGTATCAAACAACAGCTAAGTGATTACGGTATTACTTTTGATTCCGTACCTATACTCTGTGATAATATTGGTGCCATAAATATCTCTAAGAACCCAGTACAACACTCTAGGACAAAGCATATAGAAATTAAACATCACTTCCTAAGAGACTGTGTAAAAAAGGGTATGGTGTGCATGGAATTCTAGAAGATCAGATCGCTGACATATTCACGAAGGCACTGAACAGGGAACCCTTTGAAAAGCTTCGTATGGAGTTGGGGATTATGCCCCTCAACTGACACTGCCTCCTCGTAAGACCCTCGATGATTGGTGAGAAATATTGACCATTGTTTAAGTGCATGATTATGTGAAGTTGCTGGCTTGGTCTTATTCAGTCTCACTTAGGAATATACTCGTGAACATGCACTGCATAAGTTGATTAATTGTGTGACTTATGATACACAAACATGAGGATGAAAAATCTTTTGTTCTTCTGCCCAAAAGAACCTTCCAGATGTTTTGATCCCTCATTACAAGCTCATATGATGGAAGGTATCTATGGCCATCCCTAGCCTACTCGTGGTGGAACGCTCCTATGAGCCCTTTGAAATTATTTTCCATATACTGGATGTGCTCCCCATGAGGTACTATATATGCACTTCACAAATGTAGCTGTTTGTTTTCGTGTGTGAGGCATTATCTCATACCACTCGGGTAACCCTACCGCATCACACCACCCCTTGAAAGACCACGAGAATTTGCGAAGGAAATCTGTATCGTGGGAAAGAAACGCAAAACTACGTGCTTGGGTAACTGTACAGAGGAGGGCATTGATGATGGACAGATGTGACGAAGCACTACAGAGAACGATGACACTATGTACCAAGATAGTTGGGATACTAGAAAGATGGGAATAGTAGCAGCAAAGAACTCATATTGAAGCACTAAAGATATACACAGAAAATCAACGAAGGATACTTCAACCGTCCGATTTGGCTGACCCATGCTTATCTGGTAAGGAGTGTTACCCTGAGTTCTTAGAGAACAAGTGGGAAAATCATCAGGGACTGCATCCTGCTAAACATGTCTATCAAGAGAGAGCTGCTTAACTTGCCCACAACAGTGATATATCATATGGATTATACTGACTCCATTGAGGTATGCTCTTACCCGTACCCAGGTTCCCAAAAAAACAAAAAAAGAAGAAGAAGGGGGAATTAGGGTACGGAGAGGAGGATGAAGTGTATACTCGAAGAGAACAAGGATGCAGTGGTATGAAGGCTGTTCATCGTGATGAGGATGGATGGACTAGATTCACATTGGTGAAAACTCAGGAGAAAATCAATACGGAAGTATTGATTTTCCTAAAACAGATTAGGCAAGGCGGTGCTGTTACACATTGAAGATAAGATGCATATCAAGAAGTCGGTTAACAGATATTAGGAAAGACTTGCGCTTGAAGATTACTTGGCGAAGAAGATAATCGAAGAAGTTTCTTAAACGAAGATGAAGATATATTGAAGATTATCTAAAAGAGAGATGCGCAAGGATTTAGGAATGTTTCCTAAAAGATTTAGGAAAGATTTCCTAAAGATCATTGGCGGTTGGACTTGCTGAACAAGTAAGATTTGGAATCGTCCACCCCTATATAATGAGGGCTGAGGCATTCGAACTTCTCAGCAATCACGGAGATATTATTCACGCATATTCACTGAAGGGAGGTGGAGGCAAACGACCGGCGATATTATCATTCCGATAAGATCACGGCACTCGGATTCAGTCTGTTCTAGTGCTCGGCAGACTGATCGTAGAACAACTTAACGATACAGGCACTGTTGGTGTTACTGCGCATTCGGAAGAAGGCGCTGATTCTCGTGGAGGATCATCTGGTGGAATCGGAGGCGAGACTTTGATCTAGGGGGAGACCTAGTTAGCGATTACTAGAGTATTAGAGGCTCCGACAGTTTAAAAGGGATTCTGTAAACGTAAGCTCATGTACTCGCAATACTCAATATTAGTGAATTGCTATCCACCGGGCTTAGGAGACAGCCCTCAGACGTAGGCTTGTTAACGCCGAACTGGGTAACAACTTTGTGTGTCGTTTATTTTCCGCACTGCATTTATTTTTGCATAAGTTGTTCTAGATATTGTTCTATACTCGACTAGAACAACATCTCAACATACACGGGAAGGTTTCACTAGTAATTGAAACAAACTTCGTAGCGTAATACTCGTAGTAAAGGAATCAAAATACGTAGTGTAGGGAAAACATGAATCTTATTTGTGGGAGACGGAGCTTTATTATTGGGAAACTCGCTTGCAGTTTTTATTTCTATCATGATATTTTAAGGATTTGGTTCTCTAATCTGTGCCATATAATGATTATGTTATCTTCAGATGCCCTGTGGTGTACGTAAACTGGTTCTGGACTAATTGCTGTGACGCATTGTTGACCAGGATATCTTAATTTGAAGACAGTTGCAACTTGCAGGATATCTTAATTTGAAGACAGTTGCAACTTGCAAGGTCAATCTAAGCTTTGGAAACCAATTACAGACCTGGCGAGAACTCGAAGGAACCTCGGTCAACAACAGCTGACAGAAGAGCTTTCTCGTCCACTGCTACCCGAAGTCTAAATCTACGGGACATGTTTGAGCAAGATAGGTCGTGTTCTTCCCATGGTGATGATCGTCACAAAGTGAGGAATCATGTTAGTAGAACTTCACCAATATCTTCTGGGAATTATTCAAAGCAGTGGAGTATACGGGTTAATTGTACTGGTTATCCTACGAATATTATGTACTTGGTAGTTTCATTTCAATGCAAAAGTTGTTATTTCTTCGTAGTATTACTTCATACAGGGTTGTCCCATAATTCACAGTAAACTATGAAAAAGACTACGAATTATGTTAACTGGACTACGAATTATGTGAAGACTACGCATAATATGAATTACGAATTTAAACTAGAAAGCTATGCATTATAAAAAAGGGTTAAATGACAGGCTACAAATTTTAAATGGCAGACTACGAATTTTAATTAAAATGCTACGCAAGTTTTTCATAAACCGAAGTTTTCTAAATCGAAGATGCCAAATCAGACTGCGAAGAGTCGCAGCTTAGTCGGTTAGGAAAATATGATTAAGATCTTCGCAAAATCTTTGAAACATCCAACTCGAATTTCTTGGAAAGGGCGGTTGGAGATTTTGGGAAGATACACAACTCAAAGATATTTTGAGAGATTTTTTACTCGAGAGTTTTGGAAACATATATACACTCGAGGACCTTGGAAAGATTGAGCTCGAGATATTTGGAAGAGTTGGAGATTGTAAGGGATATTCGGATTGAGAATCTTAGGATGATCTTGTCGGTTGGGATTAGATTTCCTATTCATATTTAGAAAGATTTCCAATCGGCCTATATATATACATACCCATCTACGGTATAGTTGATCGTATCGATTTTGAAGATCGAAAACATGCATACACATTGAGTGAGGTTGATCAGATTTTGGTAGTCGTTGGCCGACTTCAGAGTTGAGCTCGTTATTTTGTTTGAGGCCATTACCATCAACGAGCTCAAAGACTTCTCATCAATCATTGTTCAAGGAGTTGTTCAGGATTGATTGTTGCACGAATTAAAGGTTTCTGCACACTTAGTTTTCGGGAGAGAACTGCAGTCTTCATGAGAAGATTTGGTGGACAAAGCGATGGATCTCAGATCTAAGGGGAGCTTAGATCACACATTTCGCTAGAGTGTCAGAAAGAAAGAATGTTTGAGAGGGAGTCTGCAAACCTAAGACCTTGTATTATAAACTCAATAATAGTGAACTGCTTTCCACCGGGCTTGGGATAAGCCCCCAAAAACGTAGGCTCGTTAACGCCGAATTGAATATCAATTCGTGTGTCCTTTTCTGTTTTACTACTTTTCATTTGTAAATTAATTTGTCGTGCATAAGTAATACATCTTGTTGTTCAACAAACTAGCTGATATAACATCTCGATACGAGCGAAGACATTATATTTTTCATTTTCTTCAAGACTTAAAAATTTATTTCCTACACCATATTTTCTTTATTTTCTAACAGAGGGAGGTATGGGTTTCAAATGTCTAGATTTGTTTAATATTGCAATGGTGGCAAAACAAAGGTGGAGGTTAAGTTGGCGCAATGACAATTTGGTCGGTAAAGTTATGGAAAAAAATTTCTAATTTGATCAAAATTAAAATTTCATTTCTTTTTAAATCAAAAAAAAAATTCATTTCTTTTTGTAGCCAATTTTCAAATTTGTTTTCCAAAATGACCATTGCCAACGGCGCCTTAGACATTAAGCGCTCTACCCAATAGCACCTTCTGCCTAGTGTCCATTTTGGATCGATATAATGCTGAGTCAGCAGGCTGACCTGGCAATAACCCCTTAGGCGCCCTTCTGGACAACGCTTTATATTCAGATACATTCGAGCCCTAATTTCTCTCTATTGTTCCGTTAACTCTCAAACTCCTCACAACCCGATTTCGACCCTCAATCCATCGTCCCAAGCCGAACAACGTCACTCCACCGTCGTTTGGCGTCGTCCGTCGTCATCCGCCGTCGCACATCCTTGGTTTGCCGCTGTCCGCCTTTCCAACCCAAACAACATCACTGACAACATCAGGTATGACTCGATATAGTTTTCCTTATTGATGAGCTTCAATTCTTCCTCTAATTCATTAACCTCCTATTGCTTGCCTCCTTTCTCTCCAAACATATATTGTAGAAAACCCCAAAATCCAAATATGTTCTAATAAAAGAAATTCTGATTTGAGGATGCTTGGGTGCTTATGTATCTTGAAATTTACATTGTTTTTGTTCTGAGTGAGGCATTGTGGTTGAGTTTAGCTTTTGAGAGTGTCGTATAGAGCAGTGCAAAGCATGTATCCATTTTTATCAATCAAAGGAACTATATTTTTTTTCCAAATGATTTCCTAGTGTTAGAGGTGTATGGAGTTGGGGATGGACTTAGGTGCTAGGGCTAGTGGGCTTTGAACTTTGAATTGGTTTGTGCAGTTGTTTGTTGTTGTTTTGTTTTATTAAATGCTTAAATTACTTATGGTTCTAGTATACGATTTATATAGATTAATCCAATCTTTTAGCAATGGTTAGTGACGGAAACGAAGAAACTTCAGAAGCAATTATAGAAAGCTTTGAAGTTCCTGGATTCGACGAGTATGATAGAGATTATGTGGGAAATTCGGATAAAGAAGATGAGGAGGGCTACATTGAAGTACCCATATGTAGTGAAGGAGTTAATAATTCCCTATGAGATTTTCCTCCTTTCAATGACGTTTACGGTATGATGAACCATCCAGTCATTGATGGCCACGGATCTAATAGTAGTCGGTTTACTATGATAGTGCTTCGTGAAGAGGGTATGTGCCATCTCCATTTGCCCATTTATTTAGTATGTTACAGATATGCCACAACGTTCACGTTCTGAGGCCATGGATGATGTGCCATCTCCATCAGCGACCTCAGGTGGAGATGAAACATTGTTACCGGATTTATCTCATATTGAAGATCCGGGACCCATTGATACTACACTCTAGTATAAGCAACTCACTCATCGGTCTACGGAGATTTGGGAGACTTCGGTTAGTTATAAGTTCAATAAGTACGTTATACGACAATTGTTACTATCTTTTGTATTAAATAAGCTAACTGTTTGTTCTACATGTACATAGCACGTCCTCATTAGTGGTTTGTCATCGCGGGCATTGGGTTGCAGCTGAGCGCATACTGGCGTATCTCGTTAGGGCCGACTTTGGTCCTTGGTATTATACGCAAAATTACGAGGTAGATTGGTCTTTCATGACTGCTTTGGTGGAGAGATGGTGTTTTGAGATGCATACATTTCATCAGCGCCACAGAGAGATGACTATTAATCCAATGTGTGCAGCCTGGAGAGGTAGCTGAAGGGCCGAAGTGCCACTCATTTGTTTTAATATCGCTGAGTGGCACTACCCTTCGCGGGGTCTTCGTCAATTTGGATGGAGACAAGCAGAGCCAGCATTGCCACCACAGAGTCAGAGAGATATGCACATTAGCAAAAGGACTTTTGAGCCTATAGACAAAGAAATGCATGAATCTTTGGGATACTCGTGTGGAAAGCCTTATTACCGGTGAGCCTGACATGGATGGATCGTACCTGGATGCGTCCTACACTGTCACTCGCAAGCGCATTCAACCACCGTTGGATACACTGGTGCCATATCGGCCATCTGGATTTCAGATGAATTTACTTGTAAGTATTAATACATTCTAACGTAAGTGTTATATTTACCAAATATCTAACTTATGACAACTTACCTTTTTCTACAGGTCACATTGTTAGTGCGCACATGGAAAGTGTCTTCTGGAGTTTTTCTTAAGATGACTGCCATGGATTCGAAGAGGACACTCCATGATCTATTTCATTATACTCGTGCGGACTTGTTGAGAATTGGAGAGGGCCGAGCATTGGATGTTGATTTTGCACAAATTCACCTTCATGATGGTATAATTTTGAAATATTTATTTTTACGTCTTTTATACCTAACTTGTTTTTTTTGTAAATGTACACTCGGATGAAGAGGTGGACTTGCCAGAAGATAACTATGAAGTCAGCGGCCCTTCTCAAGTTACTCAAGCGGAGTTACAAAAGACTCCAACTCGGAGGGTTGGTTCACGCGCTAGAAAGTCACCCGATCATTTTACGCCGGGATCTTGATATCTAACTATTAGCTCTAAACTATAAAGTTTATGTGTTGTGACTTATGTTACATGTTATGTTGCCATAATGTAACTTTTGGAACTTTTTATAAATCGTCACTTTATGCTTCGGACTTTTGTGTTGTTAAATTTTGGTGGATGAGATTTTGTGGATTAGTTTTGGTGTATTGGACAGGGTTGTATGTTTTAAGTGTTGTTTGCAGGTTTGTTTTGGGGTAAAGAGTTCAAACGATAATTGTACACATAAAATTCAGGTTAAGGCACTGTCGAGAACAACGCTCAAACCTGAAACCAATTAAGCGATGTTCTCAACAACGCTGTTCTCAACAGCGCTTAACATGTTGTGCCCATTCCTCTTAGGCGATGTCCTTTAGAGCACTTATCATGTAAGCCGTCCTTCCTTACAGCGCTTTTACCCGTCTAACTATAAGCCCCTGAACCTCCACTGACTTATAAAGGCGCTCTTCCTTAAAGTGCATATAGTAGTAGGCGCTCTCCATAACAGCGCCTAAGCATATATGCCAGGCTAGACTGCTGACTCAGTATTATATCTATCCAAAATGGACAGTAGGCAAAAGACGATGTTGGGTAGAGCGCTTAATGTCTTAGGCGCCGTTGGGAAAGTGGTCATTTTGAAAAACGAATTTGGAAATTGGTTACAAAGGAAAATGAAATTTCGATTTTGATCAAATTAGAAATTTTATGATAGCCTAATATTATAAATGCCACTGTCTGGAAAGTCAATCTTGGCAGTAGACCATCCTTGGCGTGGAGAAGCATCTGGGAGGCCAAGAAAATTTTGAAAGGAACAAGGCTGTGGCTAGAGGGTAATGCAGATGAGAGGCAGGGGCTGAATGTTAGACATATCTATGGGGAGCTACTAGAGCTAAGGAGGGAGCAGGCAAACTCAGAAGGAGACGGTTCACCTCAGGAGAGGAGGTTCTTTTGGCGGAAGTTTTGGAAATGCAAATGAAGGTAAACAAGTTAGCTGACTGGCTGGCAAGGAGCGCTAGAGACGCTTTGTGGCGCTGGAATTCATATGTTGCCATTCCATAATATCTAAACGTAGACCAATTGCCAAAAAAAGTTCGTGCATCAGATTCTGAACAATAGCCACACAAAAAAGATGGTCCATTCATGGAGTTCTAGCAGGATTGACAACATCCAAAAACAGACATTCAACGACCACCCAAAAAGCAGGCAAAGGGTGAAGATGCCATTTAAATAATGTGCACAACTCACACAATGTGATGATAATCCAGACAAAATTATAATGTAAATCTATAACTGCGACCCACAAAGTCGACCAAAACCAAAAAGGAAAACCCCAAGCCATATAGTTACCACAAGGACTTACGACTATCACTAATAATCAAGGACACGCGCTTCCAAGTAGACACCTCTCTAAAGGAGATCAGCAACATTGGAGGGCAGCTCTTCAATCACCACGTTGTAGAACCTCTGGATGTCAGCTAACATTCTCTCATCATCTTTGGTCACAAAGTTGATGGACACACCCTTTCTTCCAAAACGACCACTACGACCAATACGGTGAAGGTAGTTCTCAGGCTGAGTCGGCAGATCATAGTTTATCACGAGTGAAACCTGCTGCACATCAATACCTCTGGCAAGAAGATCGGTGGTGATCAGGACACGAGAAGAACCAGAACGGAATTCACGCATGATGATGTCGCGAGTGTTCTGGTCCATGTCTCCATGAGTAGCAGACACCGTGTGGTCTCTGCCCCTCATTTTGTCAGTAAGCCAATCCACCTTGCGACGTGTGTTCACAAAGATGACGCTCTGGGTAATGGCAAGAGTCTCATACAGGTCACACAGGGTTTCGAGTTTCCACTCTTCCTTCTCAACGTTGACGTAAAACTGCTTAATACCTTCCAAGGTGAGCTCATCACGTTTGACCAAGATTCTCACAGGTTTGTTCATGAACTTCCTCGTGATCTCCAGAGCCTCCGGTGGCATAGTAGCAGAGAACACCCCCACTTGAACCTTGCCTGGGAGGAGCTGGAAAATATCATAGATCTAGAGGCATACAGAGAAAAAAATCAGCGGACTAGAAAATAGAACACATCAAACGGATTCAGAGTTCAAAAAAAACATTCTCCTCATCAGATTAAATTTTTTCGTCATCATCAAGAAGAATCTATTTCTAACTTCAAATGGGTATACAGATTATGAGACAAAAATCAAATATCGACACATCCTTTCTCTAGTTTTAAGTTCTAACAAACAATATAATTGTCAAATGCGAGACTAACTATTATCTCCATCACTCCCAATATTGAAAATAATGGTCTTTATATGAAATACCTGGTCTTTGAACCCTCTTGAAAGCATCTCATCTGCCTCGTCCAACACAAACATCTTAATGTAATCAGCTCGTAGTGATTGACGTCTAAGCATATCAAAGACACGTCCAGGTGTGCCCACAACAACATGAACACCAGCAGACAAGATACGTTGGTCCTCACGGACACTTGTCCCTCCAACACAAGCGTGGACCTTGACACCAAGGTAATCGCCCAGTGCACGCATAACCTTCTCAATCTGCTGGGCAAGCTCACGGGTTGGTGCAAGAACCAAAGCTTGACACTCGACTAAGCTGTAGTCTAGTTGCTGCAAGATACCAGAACAGAAGGTAGCAGTCTTCCCAGTTCCAGACTGAGCCTGTTGAATCACATCAAGTCCCTTGCAGAATGGGACAATACCTCTCTGTTGAATAGCAGAGGGTTTCTCAAAACCTAAGAGTTAGAGCACAATTCCTTATTTCAAAGATGGTCAAAAGAATAAAAAAAAAGCACAAATCAGAAGTAAAATGGGACTGTATCACAGCCAGAAGTACAAACTCCATATGTCATTAACTCCCACTAATGTAAGATCCCCATACCATAAGCATAGATGCCCCTCAGTAGGTTTTCTTGTAAACCCATAGAATCAAAACTTTCATAAACTTCATCATACGATGTAATGAAATCTTGTCCATCAGCAGTCAACCTATATTAAAACAAGACTGAAAATTATCAATACATCATCATGAGCACACAGTACGCACGGCGGAGAAACAAATTCGTACTATAAGATAAGACCATATACAGAAGTGTGATGATTAAGACATTCAACATTGAATTTATGATTGGTCTCTTACAGCTCATTCATTTTGCTATCATACTGACGGGCGTCAAACTGAGATCCTTCTGATGCAACTCCTGCCATGACTGGAAATTACACCAACCAATCAGCAAAGAACCAGTCACAATCATTAGCCATGACAGGCGTAAAAACAAGGTAACACAAACAATAGGGCTTTTTCTGTAACAAATCACCGGCAACAGTGAACTCTCTAATAACTGATCTTCTTGAGAGGAAGGGTAGACTAATAACTCATGTAATCAGTCAAATTTACATCAAGATACAAACAAGAACGAAATTTTGATGCACCAGAATACACTAAATATAGGCATAATTTATTGAATTTGAATCCTCCTTAAAGCTGGCCAAGGGGATGACCTATGACCTCATAATAAATCCCATCATGTAATATAATGTGGCAACAAATACTGATAAAGCCGGCATAACCAACAACAATTTCATCAGGGAACAAATAGTATTTAACATAACAGATACGCAGCTATTATTATTATTATTATATCACTGACCACACACTGATTGTTTCAGTCGAGATTACTGACATTCATAGATTCAGAAAGTAAAATTGTTTCCAAAAGTCGAATTGATAAAAAACATCACAATCGAAACTCCAAATTGTGTTAAGGAATAGCATGGACCGTCAGAGCAAAAATATAATAAAAGTCACAACAACCACCAGTCCGCACATATATGAAACGAACTACAGCGTCAAATCCAGATCGCATAAAAACGAAACAAAAACCACATCGGAACGAAAACATAGGCTACGATTAAGAAAATAGATGAATCGGAGATGAGCGAATTCATACCTGAAGATGTCGGGAACGGATCGGGGACTGTAAAGGTGGTAAGTGAAGATGCTCTGAGTGCTCGCTATTTCTCGGATGCGGTGTGAGAAGTTACTAGGGTTTCCTAACTTCTCTATTAGACAACGCGTTTATGAAGAGAGACTATTTATAGTATTTATTTATTAATTACAAAACTATTTTATCCCCCAAACAAACACAACCTTATATTTTGTTTGTCGTATCGTGTTATGTTTTTATTATTTTATTTACTTAGAATGAAACTTTATTTGGCATCAAAAAAAAAAAAGAACGAAACTTTATTTATTTATTGATTTATTCTGTAAAAAAGTTTTTTTTTTTTGATTAATATTCTGTAAAAAAGTTGAAGATATTCTTTTTTGATAAGGAAGATATTCTTTTTTGATGTTGAAATTGAAAAGATGGGGAATGTTTTAAAATTGGGTCTAATGTAATTTTGGTCCCTATAGTTTTATCAAATCATCAATCTACATTATTCATAAAAAGTTGATATCCGGTACAAAGCCCAAAATTGGTACAAAATTACAAAATCATCACCACCCTTTGTTTGAATAATCCTGTGGTGTAGATTAATTTTAAAAAAATGTTATAGGCCGAATTTAAGTAATGTTAATCCTATCTTTAAGGGTATAATTGACCAAAAAAATATTTTATATTCAAAAGCAAACCGGTTAGTATCCTCAAAATCAAGCACACGACTGTGAACGAAAACCCAGATTTTCGAACAATTCTACCACTTAGAATACCAAGTTCCAGCGCACGATAATCTATCAATTCGTCGTTCAGTCTTACGTTTTGTAGACATTCAAAATTTAGGGCTCGATTTACTGAATTTCTGACCTTCACGAATTATAGTCCACTTTTGACGAATTATGTCATAGTTCATCAATAGTACACTATAATTCGTCATAATTCTTGACGAATTATAGTGTACTTTTGACGAACTATGACATAATTCGTCAAAAGTGGACTATAATTCGTGAAGGTCAGAAACTCAATATATCGAGTCGACCTCCGATTTTAACCTAATCAAACCAAACAATGAACAAAAACTCATGTTGAATCCCTAATACCCATTTATCATGCGTAAATGTTGGAAAAAGGATCAGTTCCATCAGCAACGGTATCGACGACACCAACATCAACCATCTTTTCTCCAAAACCTAATCAGTCGCCTCCAAATCTGCCAACCGAACCCACTCCTCCCCCGATCCCTGAACGACACCTCCTCCTCGACGCCCTCTCAAACATCTTCTCCGACGATGACGAAAGTGACGTTGACTTATGGTTGTGAGTATTGGTGGATTTAGTGAAATCAATGGATCTCAGAGCAATGGTTATTGAGATTTGGGTTTTTTAATCGAGTTGAGGAGAGAGACTTGTGGTTAATAAGGATGTTATATTCCATATTTGCCCCTATTCTAATATCAATTTGGATTTACACATATTTATGTTGTAACTCAATCAGATTATGATTAAGGATCCAATTGTTTGATTTCTAGCTCAAGAACCCTAATTCAATTTGCCCTAAATCAACTATGCTTTGAAAACATAAAGTAAACAATGCACAAAGATTTATACTGGTTCACCTCTAGGTGAGAGGCTAATCCAAGTTGGCTCACTGTTGAAACCTGGACTTCACTATGATGGTGGCCGAAATCGCACCAAATTGCCCGGATATGGTACAGGCTCACTTCACTATCTCACAGTCGATTAATCACCCAAACCAACTTTGCTTCGCTCAACCAAACACCGAATCACGCACGATACTCTCCCGAACGAAAGCCCACTGTCAACTTTGCAAATCGATCATGTTTGCGCCTCAAAAGAAATCGAAAACAGGTGAGAATGGAATTGAACCCTAAGCTCGAGACTTCTACACTTTAAACACCCGCCCAAATTTCCAGATTGAATCTCGTCCATCCGATGTGTCAACCACGCGTCTAATCTCAACCGTCCATCACCACCAATTCGTAACAGACTTTCGAACTCCATTTGAGCCTTGCCGTGGCGCTCTTTGATTGGCTATTTGCATCTCCCTCAGCTACGCCACTTAAGCTCTTCAGTGACGAAACCACATCTTTAGCAACGACTCATTAAACACCTGGAAATAGAAACAAACACTTGTGAGCAACAGCGATGACTCCAGGCACTAATAGCGACGACTTCGTAATTTCCCAACAGCATGACTCCTTTAAATCCTTCAATCCTCCACCTAGAGCAGTCATCTTCAGACCCCTTTAGGCCTTCAACCACGACCCAACCACCATCATAATCAAGTCCAGACATACCCAACCTTTCATTGCCAACACCTGCTACATAAAACTCAAGAAATATGGAGCAAATCTAAGCAAAGCTTGAATTTACTCGCTCTCATAGACTTTATCCCCATATCAGATGGGTTATCAGCAGTATCAATTTTCAGCAACTTAACCACACCAACAGTCACTTGGATTCTGATAAAATGATACTTAACATCAATGTGTTTTGTTCTATCATGGTACACATGATTTTTACACAGGTATATAGCAGACTGGCTGTCAAAAAATATAGTCACAATACTACTAGATAAGTCAGCTTCTCTAATCAATCCTTGCAACCAAATTCCATCCTTGAAGGCATCACATATAGCAACATACTCAAACTCAGTAGTAGACAAAGTCACAAGAGACTGAAGACCAGATTTCCAAGATATACAGTTTTTAGCAAATGTAAAAAGTATGCAATTGTAGACTTTCTACTATCCTTATCCCCTACAAAGTCAGCATCAACATATCCCACTAGATCAAACTCATTACACCTCCTTGCATAACACACTCCTATATCCAATGTACTAGCAACATATGCAATCACCCATTTCACAGCAGTCCAATGTTCATACCTAGGGTTACTTTTAAGCCTACTCAAGACAGATATAACATAAGACATATCAGGTTTAGTACATATCATATCTTACACGAGGGAACAACTGGCATTAGCATAAGGAAAATGTTCCATTTTTACTCTCTCAGATTGACTAACAGAGCATTGTGCTTTAGTTAAAATAAAATGAGTAGGTAAAGGCACTTGAACAGTTTTACATGCAAAATTACCAAACTTTTTCACTAATTTTTCAAGATATGGTTTTTGATGAATCTTTAGTGAAAACTGAGTCCTATCCCTCTCAATAATCATGCCCAATATTTTTCTAGCATGCACAAGGTCCTTCATGTCAAATGCAGAATTTAAATATTTCTTAAGGGTATTTATTTTATCAATTGACTTGCATATCAATAGCATATCATCAACATACAGCAGGATATATAGGATTATTGTTAAGATATGACAAGCGTATTTTTAACCATTTATAGTCGTCAACTTATGAGTTTTAGGGGTCTGGTTGCTGTCAAACAAAATTTATAAACCTTGGTAAGCCAAGGGTCGATCCAAGGAACAACGTGTGTGAATAGTAGCTAACAAGTGATCTATTTAGCTATTCCGATTAACAGTGAAAGGTTTTGTTGTGATGAAAGTAGCAGAAATTAAATGCAGAAAAATAAAGGTTTGAACTTGATCAGAGAAAGAATCCCAGGATCAAACTTCACTCATGCTAACCCCACTAATCATGCAATCATGTCACGTAAATTCATCATGCTATTGAATATGGAAATAAACCGAAATAACACTAGACAAGCCGCCCATCCACGGATCATTTTCTAGATTAATCTCAATCGTTGAACGCCGCCCATCCACGGATTATCAACGATTTCGATTAGTTAAGCTTAGGGTTTTTCAGACAAAAGTCAACTTTCCTATTAATTCATGTACTACCATTGTAGCTACCATGACCTAATATCAATTTCATACAATCCGGTCAATACCTAGGACCCATCCATCTTTTGGTAATTAACCTAAATACGTTCTAGCATGCAAACATCCCATTCAATGTAAAACTTGCAAGAACGATAAAATTAAGCACAATGAAATTGAATATTCGAATTGAATTAATTAAAAATGTTCAATTGATCACACGGAGAGTTGGGTACATAGCACGTGATCCGTAGGATCCAAGAATACGAAAGACTACTCATGGTAAATTAACCAAAAATAGTATAGATGGAGAAATCAAAGACGAGGAAACCGTGTAGACGATGTAGCTCGTTGATTTGTTGATCTCTCCCAATAATACGCTCTGTCTTCTTTTCCAAAAATCAGGTCTTTTTTACCAAAAGTTAGCTTTCTATTTATAGGCCCGAATTTCCTAATTCATTCCGATATTTAGAAACACCCGTGACATAGGAGGCCATAACGGGCTGTCATGGGCTCTGTGAAAAACAGCCGTCTGACTCTCTTCTCGGAAGTCCCGTGACACCAGTGCATCCCGTGGCGGGTGTGCCGTGTAACGGGGGCATACGCCCGTGTCCAATGAGTCGTCACGGGCTGTCGCGGATGTCACGGGGTCTTCACATTTCAACCGCTTCTGATTCACACGGAACGGGCCCGTGACGCCCGTGCATCCTGTTGCGGGTGCGACGCGTCACAAGGTCTTGGTTAGGAAAAAGCATATTTTTGCTTAATTCTTCAACTTTTTGTCCATTCACCATTCATCGGCTCTGGGGGGAGAAACAGACCTGAAACACTAGGGAAAACCGTTAAAAGACACTAAAACACCGGGGATAATCGAGCTAATCCATCATTGAATGGCGCGATTAATTGGTCAATAACTCAACCGATCAAAACACTCCAAACTTAGGATTTGTTCTTCCCGAACAATATAAAGCACAAGTCAATAAATGGCGAAACAGCTACCCACTCGTGCATCATGTGATCAATTCTAACTAAAATAAAAAGGAAAACTCATAACTCATTGTCGTAGAGGACACGAATGCATTTAGCATATGCATCAAGCCTTTTAACCTCTAGGCTGCCCTAGTAGGATGAGTATAGTCTCGTGAAGGTTTTCAGGAATGGGACTACCTACAAATACCCTGTATAACTAACTAACGTGTATGCATGAAATGATGCTCAACGGGTAATAGTAAAGTCATGTCATACCTCGGATTCATCGTGTTGCCCCGACTTCAGGTTAAACATCTTCATCAAAGTTGTCAGACAATCATAGATTAAACGAGTAATGCATTCACACGGTCAGTCCACACGGCTAGCAAGTGACTAATTATATGTTCTAAACAGTTCTATAGCAACGTGGTAAGAACATGAATAGTTACACAAAACATGCTCGCCATTCACCTATTCTATCTAGGGATAGTCCACGGGCTCTAGGCACAAAGCTCATTCTCAAGTGCCAAGGACAAGGCAATGACCCGTAAGAGAAGAGGAGCTTGGCTTAAGAATTTTCTGAAAAATAGTACGAAAATCACATAAAATTTTTAGTGCAAGCACGAGGACCGTCCCGTAAGAGTAGATGAATTCTCAAAACAAGTCATGACTGCATGCAATGAGAAAGGTGGAATTACACTGCATCAAGCAAAAGGGGGCAGAAATTTCATTTTTTTTTCTTTTTCATACACAAGGGGTGACTTTTCTCACTTTGCCTTTGGTATTATTGTTCTTTTTTTTCGTTTTCATACACAAGAGGTGACTTTTCTCACTTTACCCTTGGTATTTTTTCTGCTTTTATTTTTCCAAAAACAACTGTGCTTGGGGTCAATTTTTACCCTCTTTTGAAAATTCAGAACTTTATTCTTGATTGAATTTTTTTTCTCTAACTCCACACTTAAAACTTGACATAGTGTATGAGTAAAGGCGGGCGCATGCAAATCACAACAAGTATAGAGAAGCACATACTAGTACTAAGGTCACCTAGAAAAAGAGATGCAATTTACGTTTTTGACATTTTGTACCGGTGCCTACTAATATCAAGTCTCAAACATGCTTCAAGAAATACGTAAAACACGTGATAGGCAAAGGCTTGAACCGATACTGACTCGAGAGAATACACACATGATTAAAACTATTTCAAGTCCTAGACTTTGAATCCAAAAGAGTGACAATCAATCAAGGAGTATCGTAGAAAAACGAGGATTTCAATCGCAATACATAGACAGTTGAGCATATGCAAGATTGAATGTGTGACATGCGATGTATGTGACTATGCGCTACCCACTCCACACTTAAAAATGAGCTTAGTCCCTAAGCGAAGAAATAAAAGATTAGAAAAGGCGCATATGAACTTCCCTCGTGTGTGAAAGCTCGATATCCATAGAGATTAATCGATGTCCGGGGAGTGAAATGCGACTCGTGAGCTGGTAGATAAATAGATAAAAACATAGAGCTACACGAGTGATAGGTTAGCATCGAAAATCATGAAGGGGCTAGTGCACTCCACACTTAAAATCTTGAAATGTCCACACACAATGCAAATGAAAAATGCAACTAACTAATACTTACATCGCGGGTTACTCCCCGAAGAGGCCTAGTTTAACGTCTTGGCGAGACTCAGCAAGGGAGATAATGTCAATCCACCTTCAAATCCCATTGAAATTTACGTCCATCAAGAATGATATGGACGTTAAGTAGAGCATGCAGTCCCTTCAAAAATTCGAGACCCTTAAGAATCAAGGGACTGTAGAGGCTCCCTAATAACAGTTTCAAGAGGTGAGGCAAGAACTGTCGAAACTTGTCTGGAGGCGGTGCAGCAAGATATACATCTTCAAATCTAGCTCCAGCAAGAACACTTCCTTTATACTCTTTAGATAAGATCTCAGGTGCATATACTTCGGAATTTCCCTTAACATCGTATTTAGGCGTATGCAAGGATCCTCTTCGATTGAACTCAGGTACACATCAACAAAGTCTTCATACGTATGATCCTTTGATGGCTCTTCAGCGTCCAGAGGAACCGGTGGAATGATGTTCTCTATTGGCTGCTCATCTAAATGACCTTTAGAAGCGCTCGTAGTGGAGGGAGATGCATCTTCATGTTCTGAGACGTCTTCAGTACAAGAGTCATCATCCTCCAACTCAGTGTAAGCCTTGGCAACGGTTCTCAACGCCTAATAACCGTCCTCACAAACAGGTTGTTTTGGTTTAGAGATCATTCTCGTATCCTGATCATCTTCCACGTGGATTGGAAATTAAACTGAAGATGAATGTGCTTCATAGACTTGAACTTCTTGATGATTGGCTATTGTCATCTCGATGTCCTCATCTCTGCATTCATTGGTGGCTGCAATGGCTTGTTGCTCTAACTGGTCCTTTAGTATTATTTGGCTAGTTGTGATTTGTTCTACCATTTTCCGAAGTTCCTTTATCTCCTAAACCGTCTCTTGAGATGTCTCTTGAAATGTCTCTCGTTGTTCTGCTATGAAGCTAGCTAGCATGGCTTCTATGTTTGACGTTATCCCGGAGTTCTAATGTTGTTGCAGATGCGTCTGGTTCTGGTAGCTCTCATAATAAGGATCCTCTTGATAATAATATTGATCATAAAACTGATGTTGTTGTTGCTGCGACTGGTCCTGGTAACTCTCATAATATTGGTCATCTTGATAACAGGGTTGATCATAGAACTGATTTTGATTTCCTTTCCAATTTGTATCATATGAATGTGTCTCACAATAAGGCTCGTCTCTTGGGTAGGCGTCTTGATGACCAAAAGAGAACATCCTCGCAACATTCTAAATAAAAAGGATTAGGAAGTATATAGAGTATGTACAAGGAAGTATAAATAATGGAGTAGTCTAAACTACACTAGTTAAATATAATATCACACTAAGTGTTGCTCCCTGGCAACGGCGCCATTTTGACAAGTGTATTTTTAACCCTTTATAGTCGTCAAGTTATGAGTTTTAGGGGTCTAGTTGCAGTCAAACAAAATTTATAAACCTTGGTAAGCCAAGGGTCGATCCAAGGAACAACGTGTGTGAATACTAGCTAACAAGTGATCTATTTAGCTATTCCGATTAACAGTGAAACGTTTTGGTGTCATGAAAATTGCATAAATTAAATGCAGAACAATAAAGGTTTGAACTTGATCAGAGAAAGAATCCCAGGATCAAACTTCACCCATGCTAACCCCACTAATCATGCAATCATTTCACGTGAATTCATCATGCTATTGAATATGGAAATAATCTGAAATAACACTAGACAAGCCGCCCATCCACGGATCATTATCTAGATTAATCTCAATCGTTGAACGCCGCCCATGCACGGATTATCCACGATTTTGATTAGTTAAGCTTAGGGTTTTTCAGACAAAAGTCAACTTTCCTATTAATTCATGTACTACCATTGTAGCAACCATGACCTAATTTCAATTTCATACAATCCGGTCAATAACTAGGACCCATCCATCTTTTGGTAATTAACCTAAATACGTTCTAGCATGCAAACATCTCATTCAATGTAAAACTTGCAAGAACGGTAAAATTAAGCACAATGAAATTGAATATTCGAATTAAATTAATGAAAAACGTTCAATTGATCACACGAAGAGTTGGGTACATAGCACGGGATCCGTAAGATCCCAGAATACGAAAGGCTACTCACTACTCATGGTAAATTAACCAAAAATAGTATTGATGGAGAAATTATGGACGAGGAAACCGTGTAGACGATGTAGCTCGTTGAGTTGTTGATCTCTCCCAATAATACGCTCTGTCTTCTTCTCCAAAAATCAGGTCTTTTTTCCCAAAAGTTAGCTTTCTATTTATAGGCCCGAATTTCCTAATTCTGTTCCGATATTTAGAAACACCCGTGACATATGAGGCCATCACGGGCTCTGTGAAAAACAGCCGCCTGACTCTCTTCTCGGAAGGCCCATGACACCCGTGCATCCCGTGGCGGGTGTGCCGTGTCACGGGGGTATACGCCCGTGACCAAATAGTCCTCACGGGCTGTCGCGGCTGTCACGGGGTATTCACATTTCGACCGCTTCTGATTCACTCGGAACGGACCCGTGACGCCCGTGCATCCCGTTGTGGGTGCGACGCGTCACGGGGTCTTGGTTAGGAAAAAGCAGATTTTCGCTTAATTCTTCAACTTTTCGTCCATTCACCATTCACCGGCTCTGGGGGAGAAACAGACCTGAAACACTAGGGAAAACCGTTAAAAGATACTAAAATGCCGGGGAGAATCGAGCTAATCCATCATCGAATGGCGCGATTAATTGGTCAATAACTCAACCGATCAGATGCAAATTAGAAACATGTATCATATTCACTTCTTTTAAATCTCAAACTCAGCACAAAGCTATCAAACTTCAAGTACTACAGGCTAGGACTTTGTTTCAACACATAGAAAGATCTTTTCGAGTAGCAAACATGATTAGGAAAATTTTCATCCACATAACCATCAGGTTGTCTCATATATATTTTCTCATCCAAATCACCACGAAGAAATGCAATTTTAACATCAAGCTGTTCTATTTCTAAGTTTAAGCAACCAACCAAAGACAAAATGATTGTAATTGTCTTAAACTTCACAAAAGGGGGAAAATATTTCCTGGAAATCTATGCCTTCTCTCTGAGTATGGCCTTTGGCCACAAATCTGGCGTTGTACCTAGGTGGATCTCTCTCAGTTTGTCTTTCTTTATGTGTATAAAGCCACCTACATTCCGCCATCTTTTGTTTTACGGGAGGAGGAACTAGTCATGATTTACTCTCAGGGAATTCATCTCATCATCCATGGTTGCTAACCATTTATCCCTCTGCTAACCATTCATCTCATAAGCAGCTACTAAGGCAGAGAATAATAAGTCAGCATAGGCATATCTGGTTGTCTCCCAACTCCCTCTCTTCAAGGTCAATCCCTAGCTAACTGGTAATTAGTTAAGTCCACTTGTTGGTTAGGATAATTTTCTTCCACATGATCCTGAACTCCTAAATGAGGTTGCTCAACATCTGGTTCATTGCCTGTTTCATTTAAGGGATTTCAGGAGCAGTTTGTTCTGTCTGAATATTTTAAGTATTTTGTCCAGTCTCAATATTTTCTGGTTCTACTTGTTCATGGATAATCTCACCATCAATAGGCAATGTATTTCCACTCTCTGGTCCAAGGGAACTATCAGAGGTGCTAGGTACCTCATTCTTACAAGGGAAACTAGTCTCATCAAAGATCACATCTCAGCTAACTAAGATACTCACACCAGGAGCACTCCTATCCCGCAATCAATAACCTCGTTAGGTTGTTATCCCAGAAACACACACTTTGCCCTAGGGTCAAGCTTACCATCTTTATTATAAGCATAAGCAACACAATCAAAAATTCTCAAACCAGACAAATTAGGTTTCTTGCCATTCCACAGTTCCATAGGACTTTTAATATTCAATGCTCTATTAGGACTTCTATTTATCAGATAACAGGCAGTATATAATGCTTCACCCCAAAATGACTTAGGTAAACCAGATGTAAATAACAAACATCTAACCTTTTCAAGCAATGTTCTAATCATTGTTTCAGCCATACCATTTTGTTGAGGACTCATCCTAACTGTTTTATGCCTAAGTATGCCATGCTCTTTACAGAAATTGTCAAATTCAACATTACAGAACTCAAGGCCATTATCAGTTCTAAGAGCTTTTACAACAGAATTTGATTGATTGTCCTCTGACCCTTACCATTCCTTAAATTTCATAAATGCCTCATCCTTAGTTTTTAGAATAAATGTCCACACACTCCTAGAATAGTCATCACTGATGCTCAAAAAATATTTGGTGCCACTATAAGTCAGATGAGATTCAGGTCCCCATAACATGCAAGTAGTCAAGTATGTGCTTACTGGAATGCATGCCATTAGAAAATTTGAATCTAAGGTTCTTAGCAAGAATACAAGGTTCACAGAAATCAAGTTCACTGATTTTATCCTTTCCAAACACACCTTGCTTAAACAAAACCACCAATCATTTTTGACTCATATGCCCAAGCCTGAGGTGCCACTTAAGGGTGGACTTCTTAACCTCATCAATCACATTTGCCTCATTTCTAGCATTTTCAGTGAAAGATCCATCAAGAAAATAGAGACTGTCATTTTTAACACCAGTGAGAACAAGTTTGTCAGATTTATAAACATTTAGAACTCCACCTTCAGCTGTGTAGGAACATCCTAAATCATCCAAGACACCTAAAGAAATTAAATTCCTTCTCAGGCTAAGCACATGTCTCACATTGGTAAGAGTGACCATTTTATCATTTGACATCCTCAATGTGACTGACCTTTGACCCTCAACCTTACATATGTGGTCATTTCCCATGAACACAGTCTCACCATTACAAGGCTTGTAATGCTGGAACCATGCCTCATTAGGACACATATGGGAAGGAACACCCAGAGTCAAGCACCCACTGGTCACTTATGGATTTATCATTCACATTTAGAACTTCAGGGGAATTAGTTTCCTTGTTACCAGCCACAATTAAATTTGTCTCACTATTTTTGGGTTTATTTCTAGCAAAAAACTTATGACAGTTTCTTCTAAAATGGCCAATTTGACCACATTAGTAACATTTTCTTGAGTTTCCTGAGTTACCCTGAAATTTACCATCTTTTCTTTGATCAGTTTTAGATTTATTCTCAGTTGAGGTTTGGTTATTATTTTGTTTAGGCTTAAAGGACCTAAAATGACTAGATTTAGACTTAGCAAACAAACCAGACCGAGACTTAAGCTTTTGACCCTTAAGTTCCGTTTCCCTAGTCCTTAAGGCAGCACAAAACTGATTATAAGAAGGTATAGTCCCAGTATACTGAAATCCATTTTTAACAACTTGGTAACTTTCAGGAATTGCAGTCATCAATATCATAACAATGCTAGTATAATCCAAGGCATGTGCAGCTCACTCAGCAACAAACTCATTTTCACGAACTCATCAATGTTATCATCAATAGACTTATTTGCATCCATCTTATAGGCAAATATTGAAGCTTTCAAGTAACTCATAGTTGGGGTTACTTGGTTTTCAAACAAAGACTTCTATTTTTATCAAACAGCAAGGGGAGTTTTCAGAGTACATACCTTCCTAATAATATTGTCTGCAAGACTTAATATTATCAGATTGTATGCATCATCATCAATCTCTTGTTTCCTCTTCTCTACATCCTCACTCTATTTTGCAACTTCTTCTTCCAGTGCAATGCCCACCTTATGATGACAAAGCAAAGCTTTCATCTTCAGGTGGAAACCTTAAAAATGAGACAATTGTGACTAACAATTTGCAGCTTCCACCTTCCAGTGCAATGCACACCTTCTATTTTGCAGCTTCCCCCTTCCAGTGCAATGCCCACCTTTCCAGATTCCATTTTACCTCAAAAACAATCAATACAGTTTTGACTAAAAATTCAAAAATGAGAATCACAGAGTTAGGCAACTTCAACAAGCAAGAAATCAAGAAAAGGCTCTGATACATTGTTGTAACTCAATTAGATTATCATTAAGGATCCAATTGTTTGATTTCTAGCTCAAGAACCCTAATTATATTCGCCCTAAATCAACTATGCTTTGAAAACTTAAAGTAAACAATGCACAAAGGTTTATAGTGGTTCACCTCTAGGTAAGATCAGAACCAACTTTGCTTCGCCCAACCGAACGCCGAATCACGCACGATACTCTTCCCAACGAAACACGTGTGTCAACTTTGCAAATCGATCACGTTTGTGCCTCAAACGAAATCGAAAACTTGAGAGAATGGAATTGAACCCTAAGTTTGAGACTTCTACCCTTTAAACGCCCGCCCAAATTTTCAGATTGAATCTCGTCCATCCGATGTGCCAGCCACGCGTCTAATCACGACTGTCCATCACAAACGACTTGTAACAGACTTTTGAACTATGGCACTCTTTGATTGGCTATTTGCATCTCCCTCAGCTACGACTCTTAAGCTCTTAAGCGATGAAACCACAGCTTTAGCAATGACTCATTAAACATCCTGGAAACAGCAACAGACACTTGTCAGCAACAGCGATGACTCCAGGCATTAATAGCGACGACCTCGGAATTTCCCAGCAGCATGAATGCTTTAAATCCTTCAATTTATTTTCACTTAATTCCATCCATCACAATTACGAAATCAAGGGATGTGATTATTTTATTTTTTTGACAAGAATATGGACTTTGCACCTAATCCTATTTCAAACATAAATGTACCAAAATTTGATTTCAAGTGCTGGACTCATAACCTTTTCATTTAGATTGCTGCCAATGCCATATGTGCGATGTTTATTTGTAAATAATAATGACAATCCTGAAGTTCACTTGAACCTAACTAATTCGAATTGTCCCAATAATCAATTCTAACTTCAGCACCGATTAATTGTGTTTCTCCAGTATTTTAGCGCTCTGGAGGATCGGGTTCGGCAAAGAATCACAGGATGGCTTCGCCATTTTTTGTCCATGGCTGGCCGAGTGACGCTGATTGAAGCTGTTCTGAATTCTGTCTGGATTCACACTCTGGCTTCTCTCCGTACTCCAGCTGCAGTCATTGATCGCATCTCAGGTCTCCTCTCCAACTTTCTTTGGGATCAAAATGTCGGTGCACGCCGTCATTGGATAAGCTGGGACGATGTTTGCATGCCTAAACATGCTGGTGGCTTAGGTATTACGCCACTTAAGATTATCAAGTCTGCGCTGCACCCCAAGCTTGCATGGAGATGCATGGACGTGAACTCGCTTTGGGGCCGCTTTGTTAGATCCAGATACAAGCTAAGGCAGCATGGGTCTCACATGTGGAATCATATCAGCAAAGTACTACCAACCATCCAATCTCAAACAGACTGGATAATTAACCAAGGAGATACGAGTGTTCCAGATTTCTGTTGGACTTATAATGTCCCCCCGCCGCAGCGTCTTTTAGCTAAGCGCATCAATGAGGTTGTCCATTCTCAGGCCGAACGAGACGAGCTTCTAGGTACTCTCCCAGGGACTGCCCAAAGAGCTATTCTGACCAGTGTGCCATCCTGGTGGCCGGATACATTACACTGGTTTGGAGGACCTGATGGTACTCTTTCAACCGGGGCCTTCAAGAAGCGTCTTACTTATCCTATGGGTTTTGACAAGGTGTTTTCTTGTGTTTGGCGCCGTTGGATTCCTCCGAAAGTGAGCGTCTTTGTGTGGCGTTTGAAGCACCTCGCGGTGCCCACTGACAGCCGTGTTCAGGAGTGCGGAGTGCCGCTGGCGTCCATGTGTAGGTGCTGTCAGGCCCCTTCGTTCGAGACTCCCGACCATCTTTTCATTCATAGTAGTCCGGCTCGGCTAGTCTGGGCGTTTGGGAGGCACCTTTTCGGTATTGATCAACCTCAATCTCTTAACCAGCTTTGGCAGCTCTGGATCAAGGACTGCCCAGTTAACTCGTTCACGGGTGGCCTACACTCCTAGAGCCAAGTGGACGCGCTGGGAGCCCATCCATCATGGTCTCACCCTCAACTGCGCTTGGACTGATTGATGGTTGCACAGTCGTTATGCGCAATCGTCAAGAATAAATTTATAAGTGTCCGCTACTCGCGACTTCACTACTGGGTAGTAAGTGGTAAGTAGGGGTCGAACCCAAAGGAATTAGGGGGATAGTTGTTCTTTGAGGGGATTATTCAGCGAGAGAGCGTGTTTTAGGTTGGTTGGTTGGTTTTAAAGCTACCAGCTAAGTGATTGATTGGTTGGTTGGTTGGTTTTAGTACTGGAAAGTAACTGATAATTATTACAATTAAAAGAAAGCATTCGGTTTCAGGGGCCTTGTATTATATCCTGTTTATCATTGACCTTTAGTGAATCTTCTAAGTATTCAAACATGAATCGAGGCTATTCCTAGCTCAAGACTTGCAACATCGTCTAGCCTTTTTAAGGTCGTAGAGCACTTATTCTACTTCAACTAATTCCTCCTTCCGAAGTATCTTAGCCTTATGTGCATCCATTTGGTCCCTTTGGTCCAGTTTCCAAATGGTTTTTTAGATAGATCGAACTCCTCAGATAAGCTTTGCCCGTCAAAGCATCCACTTACCCGAGTATGTTCACGAATCCCAAGGAAGAGCTTTGCCCGTCAAAGCGTCCACTCAACCTTGGAAGTTCTAATCTTATATATGGCACATAGAATAAGTTTTGAATACAAAGACGAGACACTAAGTTAATAGTCTAAAACATTTTATAATACAAGTCCACCCCTTCTACCGAACGACTAGTTTAGCTACTATTCATCGCGCTAAACATTATAACTAAGGAATTGGAAATTAAAGACAGTAAATAAATATTAAAATACTTACAACCGTTGAAGCGCCAAGGGAGCAATCCTTTATTTCCAAAACCAAACTTACAAAACTTAGAGAGAGAAGTGTTTACAAACTTATTGATTTGATTTTGATTTTGTGATGATACAAATGAGGAGGAGATGAGCTCCATTTATAGGGAGGAGAAGGGAGGAATGGATGGAGGAGATGATGGCATGTGTTTTTTGATCCAAGGGAGGAGAAGGAGGAAGAAGGAGGAGGCGCCACATGGGGGGGAGCAAAAGCCGCCGGTTGCCGGTTGTGGGGAGGAGGAGCCGCCGGTCATGGAGGGGAGGAGCTCCTCCCTTGGCCACCTTCTCTTCAAGTGGTCGGTCACCAAGGCAAATGGATGAGTTTTGTGAGTTTTGTGCAGTCTTTTCACAAAACTATCAGTGTGTTTCGTCCCGGACTGACTTGATTCCTCTTCTGCTTAATTTGTTATGAGTGATTCAATGTCAGGATCCTTGATATTTCTTCAGTCGGCATATGATCTTGACCTCGGAATGACTCGTAACATCTTTTCTGCTTTAAAAGCTCCTCTTTAGCATGTATTCTCTCTAAGCTCTGAAATACCCTGTAGAAATATATCGGAACTTACAAGCAAAAGTTAAATAGACAAAGTGTCTAATTAAGGGGGTTTTACTGTGTTTATGATTCGTATAATTTTGGTCCATCATATCACCCCACACTTTTAGTTGTTCGTCCCGAACAATGCTATTAAAGGGCGGCACTATAAGTTGGTTTTGGAATATGAAATTTAGACTGTGGTACTTGATCTATCCTAATTCATGCATTACTACTTATTACCAAATTAAACTGCGTAAATAAATAGAAGAAACTTAATACTTGTACCTCCGTGCTGAGATGCAAATTATATTGGATGTTTCGGGAGATAGCCCTTTTTAGGCTCCTGGACTGCAATCTTGGGACCATCTCGCACTATATGGTTTTCTTGTAGCTTTCTCTAGCACGTGATTCGGTTCGGGTTTCACTGAGTTGAGCCTTTTTAATTTCTTTCTTCTTTGGCGAGGGACTGCTTTTTTGTAGTGAATTGGCCTTTGGCCTTTGATTTGACTTTTTTGAGTACTTCACTTTTTTTGTTCGGTTAAAACCTTCACAATGTTGGGCCTTTGGCCTCTTGATTTGCTTCTTCGAGCTTTTTGCTTCTTTGTGACTTGCCAGTCCATTTTCTCAAGCCTTTCCTTTGGGAGGTCCAATCATCGCCCGCGAGCATATGGAAATACCTCCCCGCTCCTCTCATCGTTGTCGTTTCGCGCGGGTCAAGATGAGGGTCGCTCATCTATTTTCTCGGCTACTTTGACTAGAGAGAGGACGGTCTGATTTCCGTCCTCGCCTTTTCTTTTCTTTTTGCATAAACACTGCATGGCGGAGATGACTTCATTCTTCACTGAAACCCGAAGTGCAGCCTCCACTGACTTCGAAAACCATATAGTTTGATTTGATCCTTTGATTGCTTGCCAAGCCTCTCTAGGGCAGTTTATGTCAACTCCACATCCCTAGTTTATCTCAGCACAAAGGACAAATGAAAAGTTACATTCTAAGTTTTTAAACAGTTTGAATTTTCACAAGGTTAATGCATGAACTAAGATCTATCTTTTTCACATTCTCAAGTTCATATTTTCAAAAAGATACTATTACTAAAAAAGAAAACAGCAAGCATGTTATTTATATACAAAGGTGGTTCTCACCCCACACTTTTGAACGAAGGCGTGCTTTAGTTCAAAAGTCATGCAAGCTTAAAACTAAATGACTGAATTTAAATGACAGAAAGTAAGATAGTGTCGGGTTACCTCCCGACCAGTGCACTTGTTTAATATCGTTGGCTCGACAGTACCTCGTTGTGGATTACTGGTTTGGGTCCCATGGGTGGCTCAGGTCAAATTTCGCCACTGTTCCTGTGTTGTTTCTTGCCTTGACTCTTCCTGACTTCTTGCCGGATGTTGTACTCGGGTCAGGACTCCTTTGTTTTGGGATCTTTTCTTTCCAATACCCCGGAGGGGGTGAGGGACCTTTCACTACTAGCCTTTTGAAGTTCTTGTATTTGGGACTGCCTAGTCCAGTTACGGCGTAACACTGCTCCATCGAGGAGTCATTCTGCAGAGGCCCTTTTCCCATCCTCTTTTGAGTTTCTTCATTGATCCTATAGTTTTCTGCAACTTGCTCATTGATCAAGGGGAAAAGTCGGGAAAGCCTCAAAAGGCTTGGTTCTGCCTCGTTATGATTGTCAGTGAGGAACTGGTCGTAGATAGTCTCCGCTGCCCGGGTAATGATAGTCGGGTATGAATTGGGCAGTTCGTCAGTGGTATTCTGGACTCCAACCTCGTTGCTTCCGGTGCTTTCCATATCTGATTCTTCTGATGGTTCAGGAGTCTCTTCTGACGGCTCGGTAGTTTCTTCTTTGTCTGCCTCAGGGTCAGCTTCATTTATCTGCATTTCCTCGTCAGTTTGGGGTACTCGTCTTGTGGCAGCGGCCAGGCCAATTATAAGGTTCCACATGTCTGCAATGGTGAAGTTTCCGGCCGATCTTCTCATTGCTTCGTTAACTCTTCCCAGCTCTTCGGACCTCATCCCACGAAGAAATTTTTGGAGAAGAACTTTCTTCGTGAATCCATGGTGCGGGCAGCTTGAGACGATGGCATCATAGTTCGTGTAGTATTCGTCCAAGGTCTCATCCCGGGATTGTTGAAGGCACATGATCTTCTCACGGGTTTCTTGGCGTAAGGATGGTGGGGAGAATTCCTTCAGGAATGGAACGCAGAGATCTACGTAACGTTCTGCACTGCAAGCGGTGGATGTGTAGTACCATATCGTGGCAAAGTCAGTTAGAGAGAATTTAAAGCATTTAAGCTTAAATTCCTCTAACACTTCATTTTCAGGTTTGATGTGGTGGCAGACGTGGTGAAAGTTTCGGCAGTGCTGTACTGGGTCTTCTCCCTCCGTTCCTCCGAACAGGGGCAGATATTGCGTTGTCCATGCATGCGTAGTGGGTAGTGTCATAGGGAAATGAAAAAGAACAACTATCCGACGGTTAATTCCCAGGCAACGGCGCCAATTTTTGATGGTTGCACAGTCGTTATGCGCAATCGTCAAGAATAAATTTATAAGTGTCCGCTACTCGCGACTTCACTACTGGGTAGTAAGTGGTAAGTAGGGGTCGAACCCAAAGGAATTAGGGGGATAGTTGTTCTTTGAGGGGATTATTCAGCGAGAGAGCGTGTTTTAGGTTGGTTGGTTGGTTTTAAAGCTACCAGCTAAGTGATTGATTGGTTGGTTGGTTGGTTTTAGTACTGGAAAGTAACTGATAATTATTACAATTAAAAGAAAGCATTCGGTTTCAGGGGCCTTGTATTATATCCTGTTTATCATTGACCTTTAGTGAATCTTCTAAGTATTCAAACATGAATCGAGGCTATTCCTAGCTCAAGACTTGCAACATCGTCTAGCCTTTTTAAGGTCGTAGAGCACTCATTCTACTTCAACTAATTCCTCCTTCCGAAGTATCTTAGCCTTATGTGCATCCATTTGGTCCCTTTGGTCCAGTTTCCAAATGGTTTTTTAGATAGATCGAACTCCTCAGATAAGCTTTGCCCGTCAAAGCATCCACTTACCCGAGTATGTTCACGAATCCCAAGGAAGAGCTTTGCCCGTCAAAGCGTCCACTCAACCTTGGAAGTTCTAATCTTATATATGGCACATATAATAAGTTTTGAATACAAAGACGAGACACTAAGTTAATAGTCTAAAACATTTTATAATACAAGTCCACCCCTTCTACCGAACGACTAGTTTAGCTACTATTCATCGCGCTAAACATTATAACTAAGGAATTGGAAATTAAAGACAGTAAATAAATATTAAAATACTTACAACCGTTGAAGCGCCAAGGGAGCAATCCTTTATTTCCAAAACCAAACTTACAAAACTTAGAGAGAGAAGTGTTTACAAACTTATGGATTTGATTTTGATTTTGTGATGATACAAATGAGGAGGAGATGAGCTCCATTTATAGGGAGGAGAAGGGAGGAATGGATGGAGGAGATGATGGCATGTGTTTTTTGATCCAAGGGAGGAGAAGGAGGAAGAAGGAGGAGGCGCCACATGGGGGGGAGCAAAAGCCGCCGGTTGCCGGTTGTGGGGAGGAGGAGCCGCCGGTCATGGAGGGGAGGAGCCGCCGGTCATGGAGGGGAGGAGCTCCTCCCTCTCTTCAAGTGGTCGGTCACCAAGGCAAATGGATGAGTTTTGTGAGTTTTGTGCAGTCTTTTCACAAAACTATCAGTGTGTTTCGTCCCGGGCTGACTTGATTCCTCTTCTGCTTAATTTGTTATGAGTGATTCAACGTCAGGATCCTTGATATTTCTTCAGTCGGCATATGATCTTGACCTCGGAATGACTCGTAACATCTTTTCTGCTTTAAAAGCTCCTCTTTAGCATGTATTCTCTCTAAGCTCTGAAATACCCTGTAGAAATATATCGGAACTAACAAGCAAAAGTTAAATAGACAAAGTGTCTAATTAAGGGGGTTTTACTGTGTTTATGATTCGTATAATTTTGGTCCATCACTGATCACCTGGATGGATGCATAGGCGCTTATGTGGTGCGTGATGTCTCAGGGACAATCAAGTGGTCCACCGTTACAGCCGGGAATGATCTCCTTCAAAATCTCTATACCGTCCTGCTAGTGCTCAAGGCTTTGCATCTCTCTCCTAGAGTTGTTCAAAGCTGCCACCCGGTCATAGCCATGCTTAAACAGCCTAGGCCCAGACACATCCTAGCCCCGCACATCCTTGAAGCTGTTGAGATGGTTCACAGGGTTTGCCCAATCGCCAATGCAGTCGCTCGCCTCTTGGCCATTCCTTCTCTCATTAGCCTTTCAAGGAATGTGTGCAGGGCTCTCCCGGCTGACGTTCAACATGCTATTATGAGGGACAGGTTCAGGTTGCCCGCTCCGTGCCTCGATCATGACTGCCCTTTTCCTCGAAGCTTTCTTGTGCAGGGTCTCAGTCCTTGGGTTAATTGATCCTAGGGCCCCGCTTCTTACATGTTTCGCATGCCCTGTTATCGCCCCGGCTCAGGCTTTTTGAGCTCTTAATAAATCTGAATTCAAAAAAAATTGTGTTTCTCATTTAAAACTATAATCAACTCCAAACTTAATCTGATGAAAATGAACAAAGACGATGTAGACTTGCATAAAATAACAATTTATCAACATTCTCAACTAGAGTTCCGATACGTCCTTCTAGTATACGAACCGAACCTCTATAAAATTAAAAATTAAATCTGAGAATTGAGATCGTCTGGAACCGGAAACCACGCCATGAATGTGCTGGAGATTGAGATTTGCGGATAGAACTCGATCGGAGACGAAGAACTCAAGACGCGCCAAAGGAAGACCCTTAGCGACGAGAAACTGATATTTGCGATAAAACTCGCGTTACCTATTCTCATTCAAAGAGCATGTTTTATAGTTACAAAAGTAGTTATTGAACAACCCCAAAACTATCGATTGTTACACTACGCTACCCAAAAATTCAAATAAACTACAATTGCTTCCTTTCCTCCAATACCAACTTAACTGAGCTGATCTTCATCCGTAATACCCCTCCTCAAACGAGGCATGTGCAAGAAGTTACTGTGCCAAGTTTGCTACAAAGGTGAAGTAGAACATCACTACTAACAGGTTTGGTGAAGAAATCGGCTGGTTGATCGCTGGTGCTGATCGAACGAGGCTCAACAAAATCTTTGGTGACCAGCTATCTCATTAGATGACAGTCTATCTCAACATATTTTGTCCTCTCGTGAAACACTAGATTTTTGGCAATATGTAGGGCAGCGTTGTTGTCACAATATAGCGAATGGGTGTGTCTACTGAGACATGAAGGTCCTCCAATAAGCCATTAAGCCAAGTCAGTTTACAAACTACTTGTGCCATGGCCCTTTTCAGCTGAGGATCTGCAAACTGTGGTCTGCTTTTTAGTCTTCCAGCTGATCAAAGAAGTGCCAAGGGTAACACATAATCCTGAGGACTCTTTGAGCTGCGTTGAGATGATCCAGTCTGGGGCTACTCGTGAATTGACTAAGAATGAGGATAGAATAAGCTAAGTCTGGCCTTGTCACAGTGAAATATATGAGTTTGCCTACCAGTCTTCTGTATGCAGTGGGATCTTGTAGAAGATCTTAAGTGGATAGGCTGAGTTTATGCTTTGTGTCCATAAGAATTATGCTAGGTTTGCATCCAAGAAGACCAGCATTAAGTAATAGATCAATAGCATACTTCCTTTCGTTAATAAGGACACCAGAGTCTGATCTTCAACTTTAATGCCAAGGGAAAAAAATTTAAGCATCCCCATATTTTTGATTTTGAAAGCATCATGTGTATGAACTGTTTGACCTTGTGACTCATGTTAGTACTGGTGCATGTGATAACAACATCATCAACATAGACTAACAAGATCAGGAAGATGTCACCAGCTTCATATGTGAATAAGGAATAGTCATGTAGACTTTGCCTTAAACCAAAGGAAATTAATGCGTCACTAAATTTACTGAACCATTGTCTGCTGGCCTGTTGTCCATAAACACTTTTCTTGAGTCTGCAAACCTTGCGTTGAGATTTCAATTGTTTCATATGGCCATGAGGGAGCATCATATAAACCTCTTCATCAAGAGTACCATGAAGAAATGCATTGTTTACATCCAGTTGGTAAAGAGGCAACTTCTTGGATGATGCAAGAGCAAGAACTGTGCTAATAGTAGTCATCTTAACAACCGAGGCAAAGGTCTCATGAGAACCCACACCTTCTTCTTGGGTAAAGCCTTTTACCACAAGTCTGGCTTTGTGCCTTTCAATGCTCCCATCTGAGTGTCTTTTAATCTTAAACACCCATTTGCATCCTATAGCATTCTTTCCTTGAGGAAAATCTGTGACTTCCCAAGTTTCTTTAAGTTGTAAGGTGTCAATTTATGCTTGCATAGCCTGTTTCCACTCATCATGTTTGCAGGCTTGTGTGTATGATGATGGCTCAACCAGGGCTGTAGTCTGCAAAGCAAATAATTTGTGGACTGGAGAGCATTTCTCATAGGTCACAAAGTTTGCAATATGATAAGGAGTAGAGGTGATGATAGACAGAATCCTACAGTTAAGAAAAAGGCTTTGGAACTCTCATAGATTTTCTAGGCTGATCAGTGTTTGTAGTAGGAACTGATGATGCCAAAATCTAATCAACAGTCCGATTTTCATCATCAGCTGCGTCAATATCTTCATAAGATGAAGTTACATGTGCCTCATGCCAAAAATCAGGATTATCAAGCTCAAGATCAGCTAAATCAACTTGAGTAATATTTGGCTAAGGAACAAGAATATCATGAAATGGAAAATGAATAGTAAAATCAGGTACCTTACTGGGTTTCCTTGCAAAAGGGAAGATATTCTCATGGAAAATCACATCCATACTCACAAAAATATGATGATCCTAAATGGAGAGAATTTTATAGCCCTTTTGACCATAGGGATAACCAAAGAAAACTCCAGCAATTGCACTGGGATCAAATTTCCCTTTGTGAGGACTTGTGTTTGTTGCAAAGCATAAGCACCCAAAAATTTTCATCTGATCATATTTGGGCCTTTTTCGGAATAGATGCTCAAATGGAGGCTTCCCATTCAATGTAGCGGATGGTAATCTATTGCATATGTACGTAGCAGTTTGGACACTATCACCCCAGAACTGAATAGGTAATTGGAACTGAAACATAAGTGCCATTGCCATCTCAATTATATGCCTATGCTTCCTCTCAACAATCCCATTTTGCTGTGGTGTATATACACAAGATGTCTGATGCATAGTACCTTGTGTCTTAAGAAAATCATCAACTCTGGAGTTACAAAATTCTTTTCTTAGGACTTTAATTTTGTGCCAAAATTGAGTATGAGCCATGCTGAAAAACTGGAAGATATGATCAGCCACCTTTGATTTTTGCTTCATCAAGAAAGTCCATGTAGTCTTAGACAGATCTTCTACAACTGTAAGAAATTATTTTGCTTCAGTAGTGGTAGGAGTTTGAAATGTACCCCAAACATCCATATGCACCAAATCAAATAAATGGGAAGAGTTTGAAACATTGTTCTCAAAATGAAGTCTTGTTTGTTTAGCTAAAAGGCATAATGTACAAAACAGAATGTTCATTACATTTCAATCCATCAATGGACTTTGCTCATATCCTACTATGCCATAGATCAGCCAAGTCCTTTGATGACCTGGTATACAAGCAACTTGATATGGCCTTATTATGTAACTGAAACAAACCATCGGTGAGCTCACCAATCCCTTCCAAAATCTGCATGTGATGGCCCTGAATGTAACATTTGTCATTAACAAAATGTATACTACATCTAGTATCTTTTATCAACTTCCCAATAGATAACAGATTAAATGTATACTACATCTAGCAAGACATCTTTCAACTTGAGATGACACTAATCACACAAGATCCTATGTCAGTAACCTTTGTAGTATGACCATTAGGAATGGTAACCTCATGACAATTATAAAGTGGCCTAAGATCAGTAAACAAATGGGAATTTGATGTGATATGATTAGTAGATAGTGGTGCAAACATTTCTTATAGTCTTGTAACTAGTAAGACAAGCAATACCTGCAATGTGCTAAGTTCCTTCATTGTTGGATTGATTCAACAGACTAAACAGCTTGCTCAACTTGTCATTGGCAAACTGTACACAACTCATTAGTGTAGAACTGATGAGTCGTATTTATACGACTCATCGAATCAACTAATCCCATATATTTCGACACTTTTATATATGAGCATTTACTTTTCAGTATTGTTTTGAATTTCAGGTGCTTCGGAAGCTCTAGGAGGAAACACGCATAAAAGACGACATTTAATGCTGAAAACACCACAATTGCAGATCAGACCTTCGGAGGTTCGACAGCGTGTTGAGAATTGACCACTAATTAGAAAAATACGTTCTATATGTTGTTGCGTACTCAATTCTCTAAAACTCTCTAGTTCACACCAAGAGCATCCGATGTCATTTTGATGGTCAAATCATGAGTCGAAGTCGGAAACAGTGGGGACCGCGCCTAAAGAAGACATTAGCGCAGTGCTAACGTCAACTATGGGCGCGCCCATACGTCTTCTTTAAGCGTGACTGATGACGTCAGCAACGCGTTTTGATGACATCAGCAAGTTTAAAAATTAGAAATTTGGGCCCAATACAGATTTGGAACCCTAGCAGCATATATATATGGATCTATTCTAATTTCCCTTCATCAATCCATCATTCTACGAAGAACAGAAGAAGGCTCTGGAGGAGAAGGCGAAGCTTTTGATGAGAGAAGATATTTTTCTACTACTTTCCATCATGAATATTTGCGTTTTTATTCATGATGTGTAGCTAAACTCTCAATTCAGTTTAGGGTTTCGTATATTGTGACTACATTTTGAGACTCTTTTCTTAATGCTACTTCATGTTTCTCGAGTTCTTGTTCTTCATCCAATGAATTGAATTGTTGGATTAAGTGGACACTTTGTCGTAAAGGCTAGTTTGACAACCAATTCTTATCATTAATATCTACTGGAAACTTTGTCGTAAAGGTACATCGTAACAACTAGACTTAATAATACATGTGTCGGATTATTATGTTTAGGAAAGAACTATAAGTCTAACCCCTTTGTCGGGTTAGATTGTGGTGTATCACCTTTGTCGGGACACTTAGGGTTGTTACCTCTGTCGGAATAACCGCACTTAGAAACTTGAGATTGATATTTAGCACTCGATGATAAACATGTCACAATAGAAACCCTAAGCTGAATATTCTCTCTAATAGGAAACTTCTTTGCTATTTTCTCTTTTGCACTCATAATCACTCACAACCCCCATTTTCTTTAATTGTTTTCAGATAAAGCTTCAACAACTAGTTCACTTGGGTTCGACCCTGCTTGCCGCTACACCAGATTTTAGCAAGAGAATTTAAATATTAAATTTGACACGTCAGGCGACGCGCGCAAATTTTGGCGCTATTACTGCGCTGAAGCTGAAGCTGTTTATTTTTTGATTTTGATTTTGTTTTTTATTTTGATTTCTATTTTTTGTGTTTTGCTACTTGCTTCGCTATGTCTCGCGCAGGTAGTGAGAACGACGAGGGTGATGATCATATGAAGCCGTATCAACCCATAATGAAGGAGCTGTCTGCCCCTAATTTTCAGAATATACCCCGGTGCATCAATGAGGGGCCAGACATGCAGGAAATCGAGATCAAGACTGCGGTAGTCCACCATCTGCCTAAGTTTTCGGGTCGGCAAGAAGAATCAGCAACCAGGCATAGGCATGATTTTCATGGCATTTGCCAGACTCTCTGATCCTATGGAGTCACAGTGGAGAACTTCAAACTTAAAGCTTTTCACTTTTCTTTAAATGAATTGGCTTGATCTTGGTTTCTGTCTCTTCCTTCAGGTAGCATCAGAACATGGGACCAGATGCAGAAGAAATTTCTCGACAAATACTACCCAGCAGCTAAGGCAGGACAGGTCCGTAGACAGCTGCAAGAGATTTGGCATGGGCCGAACAAGTCGATGTATGACTATCTAGAGAAGTTTAATGCCCTGGAGCAGAGCTGCTGCAATTTGGGAATGCTAGAGAAGCTGATAATTGAGTACCTGCTTGATGGTTTGAGGCCTCTCGACAGGATGCTGCTAGACGCCCCAGCTGGAGGAACCATCATGAATCTGTCCCCAGCTGAAGTTCGGAATTTTACCGTTGAAGTGGGTGAGAATGCTAGATACAGAGAGGAGGTCAGCCGCCAAGAGGAATTTAGCCGAACCAGACATGTTACAAAAGCTGAGACCCCAGCATCTGATGAGCGGAAAGAACTGCAAGAGAGGATGAAGGTTTTAATAACTAATCAGGTAGCTCAGGTAAGGCCGTGTGAGTTTTGTGGTGTGACTAATCATAAGACGGATGCTTGCCCGACTCTACAGGTGGATACACAGGCCAATGTCAATGCAGTGGGTGAATTTCAAAATTACAACAACCATGCACCCCAGCAACCTCAGCAACAGTACTACCGCCCACCATATCGTCAATAGCAGGGTAGCTACAGTAATCAGGGTCGGTATCATCAGAGAGGGTAAAGTTACAATCAGGCAGGCCCTAGTAATCAAAATTTAAGCAAGCCTCTGGAGGAGGTGGTGAACGAGCTGGCAGCTAGCACCCAGCAGTTAGCCACGACTGTGCAGCAAAATCAGGCTAGGACCGACGCACATCAGGTGAAGACCGATGGATCAGTAGCAGAGCTGGCTAAGCAGATGTCCAACTTAGCCCAGACAATTTTTTAGCTGAAGAGAGATCCAGGAAAGCTACTGTCTCAGACAGTGCCTAACCCCAGAGGAAACATCAATACACTGGCAATGGTAGATGAACCGGGGGCGAAAAATAGAAAAAAGGAGCCTGAGTCGGAGCCAATCGCACCAAAGGAAGACATTAGCTCGACGCTAATGTCTGAAGCGGATGCCTCTATAATGTCAAGACAGGGTGCAATTGTAACGTCTGAAGCGGGCACGACCCGTTCTGAGGCATGTTCCAAAAGTAACCCTCCACTTTCGTTTTCTATGCAGGCAAGAGCTCTTTAAGAGCATATGATCGACAAGGATGAGCTAGGAGGCAAAGAATGAGCCAGAAAAGCCAACGATAGCGCACCCGCTTGCTGCGAGTCAAGAAGCACCTCCTGGAAAGTGTAAGGACCCAGGTGCCTTCATAGTCACCTGCGGTATTGGTAAGATGCTAATACATCATTATTTAATTGACTTGGGTGCTGCTATCAATACTATGCCTTATTCTTTGTATTGCTCTTTGAGATTGGGACCATTTAAGCCTGCTAAACTTTTGGTAGAGTTAGGGGATAAATCTCATGTTCGTCCAGTAGGTTTACTTGAAGACCTAACCCCCTTGTTGGAGATCTTGTTGTATCTGCAGACTTCTATGTTTTGCAGATGGGAGATGCTAGAGATGACGATCCTATAACACTTATCTTGGGACGTCCATTCCTCTTTGCCACTAAAACCAAGATTGACATGGAAACAGGCTTGTTGTCACTTGCGTTTGGTGGCAAGACATCAAATTTTTATATTTATGAGGATGCGGACCACCCGAGCCTGAAAAAGCCACCGAACATAGTGCACACACCATATCTTGGTGCCCTATCTTTTGACCTACCGGATGAGATCAGTTGTGCAGCTAGAGAAGTTACCCAAAGCAAGGTGTCCTCGCAAACTCACGAGGATGTGAAGGCGAACCCGCCTGATCGATGGAGACTAGACACGAGCACACCATTCCATGAGGGCTACGAGCAGAGTGAAGGAGTAACTGAGATGAAGTTTGACCTCACACGTCCATGGGATCCCAACCTGTGATCCCTAATGAGGTATCGTCGAGCCGACGACGTAAAACAAAGGCGCTCGCAGGTTGGCAGCCCGGCAAATTTTTTGTATTTCTCATTTTTTTTATCTTTTGTGTCCGTTTGAGTCTTGTTTGGTCTATTGTCAACTAACCGGTCTATCTTGACTTGGTTTTAGTGGGAAAGAAGTCATGCTGCAGGTCCAACTCAGTGCGGATCGCACCGAGCATTAACATTACAGGCGCGCCCAAGCATAACATTAGTGGCGCGTCCTAGGAGAACATTAAGGCGTTGACCGCGCCCCAAATATCTACACTGGGCGCAGCAGACGGTTGACCAACTCATTTGACAAGAATTTTCACCATCACGTGACGAGATGAGGGGAGTGCCTGTTCACTTTTACTTCTATATTTTCCCTATATATTTGCGTCTTGCATTGTCCGTGTCTTTGAACTAAAGTTGTGCCGTGAGGACACGGCTTGGTTCAAAAGTGTGGGGTGGGAGAGTCAGTCAGTCAGTTGTGTCAGCATGTTTATTTTTTGTGCATATTGTACGGTGTCTGCACGTGTCTTTGAAACAAAACTTGAATGGAAGAGTGCAATTTCTCTGTTTCTTGGATATGCAGTATTGAATTATGAGTATTTCTCTCGTGAAATCTGAATTGTGCTTTACATGGATGTGGAGTTGATAGAAATGTCCTAGTGAGACTTGACGAAGCATTCAAGGGACGGGATTTCCAGTTATACGGTTACACGGATTTAGTGGAGGCTAGCACTTCGAGATTTTATGGTTCAGAGTTAGCTCCGCCGCTGTAGCATTTATGTAAGTAGGCGGGACGGGAAAACAGATCGTCCTATCTCTAGTCTGAAGTAACCGGGAAAAGGTGAGTGACCCCCATCTTGACTCGCGTCAAAAAGGTCGAGGATGAGAAAGAGCGGGGAGGTATTTCTATATGCTTGCGGGCGATGATTGGACCTCTCTCAAAAGAAAAAGAAGGAAAGTACAAGCAATTCAAAATAAAAGAGCAAAGCGAAAGAGCAAAGCGAAAGAAAATCAGCAACGTTGTGAAGTTTTAACAGAAAAAAACGTGAAGTACATCATTCATACATCAAGAGCCAAAGGCCAAAGAAAGTCACTACATCAAAAGTTGTCCAACAAAGAAAGAAGAATTCAAAAACCTTGAAGCTCGAATGAATCATGTGCCAGAAAAAGCAATGAAGTATAACCATATAGCCAGAGTTCGGAACAACGAATGCAGATCATGGGTCTAATAAGGACTATCTCCTATTTATCCGAAGTGATTTGAATTTCCAGAGGTAACATGTATCAAGTTGATTCTGTGTTAAGCATGATGATTTGAGTAACGATTGAGTTATGCGTAGAAAAGCTGAATTTAGACTAGCAACTCATATTCCTGTGCAACTATTCAGGACATCGAAGAAATTATGGTGTTATAGTTGTTTTCCTTCTATGACTTGTTCTTGTTCGAGACTAACAAGTTTAAGTGTGGGGTGGTTTGGTGAGTCGTATTTATACCTCATCGAATCAACTAATCTCGTATATTTTGACACTTTTATATGCGAACATTTACTTTTTAGTATTGTTTTGCATTTCAGGTGCTTCGGAAGCCCTAGGAGGAAACGCGCATAAAAGATGGCATTTAATGCTGAAAACACCACAATGGCAGGTCAGACCTTTGGAGGTTCGACGGAGTGCATGGAATTTACCACTGATCAGAAAAATACGTCCTATTTTTCGTTGCATAGGTGACTCAATTCTCTACAACTCTCTAGTTCAAACCGAGAGCATCCGAGGTCATTTGGATTGTCAAATCAAGAGTCGAAGTTGGAAACAGTGGAGACCACGCCCAAACTAGACATTAGCGCAGTGCTAACGTCAACTCTGGGCGCGCCTATAACCTCTTCCTTGGGTGCGACAGATGACATCAGCAACGCGTTTTGATGATGTCATCAAGTCCGAAAATTAGAAATTTGGGCCCAAAACAAATTTGGAACCCTAGCAGCATATATATATGGTTCTATTCTAATTTTCATTCATCAATCCATCATTCTACGAAGATCAGAAGATGGCTCTGGAGGAGAAGGCGAAGCTTTCGACGAGAAACGAGATTTTTCTACTACTTTCCATCATGAATATTTGCGTTTTTATTTCAATGATGTGTAGCTAAACTCTCAATTCAGTTTAGTGTTTCATATATTGTGACTACATTTTGAGACTCTTTTCTTAATGTTATTTCATGTTTCTCTAGTTCTTGTTCTTCATCCCATGAATTGAATTGTTGGATTAAGTGGAAGCTTTGTCTAAAGCTTAGTTTTACAACCAATTCTTATCATTAATATCTACTGGAAACTTTTTCGTAAAGGTAGAATGTAACACCTAGAATTAATAATACATTTGTCGGATTATTATGTTTTGGAAAGAACTAGAAGTCTAACACCTTTGTCGGGTTAGATCGTGGTGTATCACCTTTGTCGGGATACTTAGGGTTGTTACATTTGTCGGAATAACCGCACTTAGAAACTTGAGATTGATATTTAGCAGTCGATGATAAACATGTCACAATAGAAACCCTAAGCTGAATATTTTCTCTGATTGGAATTTTCTTTGCTATTTTCTCTTTTTCACTCATAATCACTCACAACCCCCCTTTTCTTTAATTGTTTTTAGATACAGCTTCAACAACCAGTTCCCTTGGGTTCGACGCTGCTTGCCGCTACACTAGCTTTTATTAGGAGAATATAGATATTAAATTTGACGCGCGTCAAGAACCGTCAACAACCTCATTCTTGTTGTGACCTCCAGACTCAGCTGTACTTGCATCACTAACAGGATAAGTGACAGCAGCATTAGCAACAACCTTATTTGTAGTTTTAAAAACAGGATTCTGAGGCCCTTCAAAATTTATAGTTTGTAGGATATCTATGTATTTTATAGCAATTCTCCTTGGTGTGTTCTTCAGTATTGCAATGAGTGCAGAAAAAATTTCTCCTGTTGTCGTTAACAGATCCACTTTGAGTCATGGTCCTTCCAGTGTTGCCATTGTTTTACCTGATATTGTTACTATTTCCTTGAGAATGTTTCACAAACATAGCTGATATATCAGATAAAGGAGCCTTGTTCCCAGTCTCTTCCCTGAGTAACATATTGTAAACTTCTTGCAAGGTTGGAGCAGGCTTCATGTGTACAAGCAGAGATCTCACTGTAGTGTAGCCCTCATCAAGTCACATTAGCAACTTCATAACTCTATTTTTCATATTTCTATCACTAGCACATTTGGGAGCTTTACATGCTATACCAAGAGTACAAACTTCTTCACCAATTAAGGCATCTTCATCACCCCCAAAGTTGAATCAATTTTCCATAGTAACTAGCAGTGCTTGCTCCATTCTGCATACATTCGGCAATAGCCTGCTGCACAGAAAATAGACTAGAATCAATAGATCAAGCAAATCTTGAATTATGATCTTCCCAAGCAATCATACAATTTCCAGAATGAAACAAACAAGCAGCTATCTTCTATGAGACATAATTCAAGATCCAAGTTAAGACTACAACATTGCATCTGTCCCATCGTGCCAGTTGATATGGACCAGTTTGCTTGGGGAAATGACCTTTCACAAAACCAAGTTTCGTTTTCACAGCAAATGCTACCACCATGGATTTCTTCCAAGGTATGTAATTCTACGTTCATGTTAGGGATTGAGTAACAAGAGACACTCCAACATTTTTGTTTCCACTGAAGTATAGGGGATCATCAGCAGGAACTACGAACGGATCACACGATGAACTCGCCTGAGGCTGGGTTGAATTCGCCATGATCGTCGCTAGAAAAATAACAAAACCTAGCCAAAAACTTGGACAATCGGAAATCAAGAATCTAGAACATTACTAGCAATCGCCAAGAATTGCTCGGTTGGTTCTATACCATGTGAATCGAGATCATCTGGAACCGGAAACCACGCGGAATGTGCCGGAGATCGAGATTTGTGGATCGAACTCGATCGGAGACAAAGAACTCGAGATGCGACAAAGGGAGACCTTTAGCGACGAGAAACCAACATTTGCGATAAAACTCACTAACCAATTCTCATTCAAAGAGCAGGTTTTTTAGTTACAAAAGTAATTACAGAACGACCCCGAAACTATCGATTGTTACACTACACTACCTAAAAATTCAGATAAACTACATTTGCCTCCTTCCCTCCAATATCACCTTAACTCGGCTGATCTTCATTCGTAATAGCTACGCTATCTTTTTGGACGTAACACTCTCCCCTCTCTCTAGTTTTCTTTTTCTTTTCAAATACTTCCAAGTGAGGGGCCATTCCCCATAAACAGCTAGCGATAGAGGGACGAAGTTATTAGCATAACTTTTGGGTGTTTTGTGTGAGGTGCAGTTCATGACGTTTCGCATCTATATGTTCAGGTAGCTAGCTGCACTAAATTTGTATATACAAATATATGCGACATGTTTTCTCTATAAACTGTTTAAGGGAGGCTTTTCAGTAGAATTCATTCAGACTATTTTTTGTGGTTTTCTTGACAATGTCAAACGAAGAATCAATGGTCCTGTTGTTTAATATCTTACTTTCTAAGTGTTTCGACTGTTCTTGTCAATTCTGTTACCGGAGACTATGTATTTTGCATGCTTCATGCCGGATTTTTTGTAGGAACAAGCTACTAGCTCATGATGGGACATTAGATAATTTTCAGGATAAATTTAGTAAGTTCAAACTGTTTGCATTTCAACTATGTGCAGTTGGCCTCTCGCCTAACGAGGAGTAAATTGTACTGATCGGATAAAAGAAGTCTTCTACACAGTCCTTACGTCTAGAAAAATCTACGAATTGCTGGGTAGTATACTCCTAGTTGGAGCGGCGCATCCCGAATACGCGAGGTGGATACGCTTTACGTATCCTTTCCAACTAAGTTATACTACTTAAGCCGTACAGATCATACTAGAAATAAGGATTGCATGAGGATAATACAAGCCATAATATTTTGAAAGTTTTAATGGAAATTGTTACAGACCTTCTCTCAAGAATTGGCTTCTGATGTGTATCAGTGGATGCCGTTTCAAGAGAACTGAGAGCTCCTTATATAGGAAAACTCCCAAGAAGGAAACAAACTAATAATGCATGTCGGGTGCTCATTGGGCCCCATCGACACATGCAGAATATGCGTTTGTTATCTTCAAATGGAAAACGACAAAGGAAAAACTGCGCCACAAGGCGACTTTTGTACAGACACAGGGGTCCATCAAAACAACTGATGGTATCCCGGTTTTATTGAAAACAAGGGGCGCTGGTAATCAGGTTGGGCCTTCTACTGGCTGCTTTTGGGCTTGGGCTTCATTCTTGGATCCTGTTGATAAGCCGGGCCAGGTCTCCGCATACTTGCTCCGAGGTGGTGAGTTGGTTACTGGCTCGTTGTTGTTGTTCGGCCCATCCTTCGCCGGGGTGGTTTTGTTCTTGGGTTTGATAGTGTTCCATTTTGTATCGCAGCATTGAGCATAGTTGTTCCATGGTTTGCTGAGCTTCATCGGCTGCTTCTTCGAGACATTCTTGAACAAGTCTTTCTGTGTTGAGCTGGGCTTGTACAGGGTTTTGTTGGTTTTCACTCCTGTGTTGTTGGCGCATATGGAAGAGGGCGTTGTGGTACTCGTCTGCTCTATTTGTAGGAGCAGGCCATGTATGTACATGAGAACCTGTTCCTCCGCGTGTTTGGTAGATGCGCCATGGTGGGATGCTTCCATAGTTTGTAGCTCTTCCAAAGCCACGGCCATGACCTCTGCTTCTTCGTCCGCTAAACATCCTGCACATAGGTAGTGAACTAGGCGTGAGAGTGCATCGGCAAGTACATTGTCCTTGCCGCTTATGTGTTCAAAGCATATTTCTACGCCTGTGCCGGTGATGTAATCGGTGAACCCGATCCATCGGACTCGTGATGGTTTATTGGCTGCTGTCTTGTTATAGAAGCTAATAATAGCTTGACAGTCAGTCCTCAGGGTGATTTCTTCCTTATCCAGGTAGTGAATTTTCATTGCCTGGAGGCTTTCCATGGCAGCGTGGATTTCTGCGTCAATTGTTGCCTTGACGACAGAGAATTTTCCACTTGCATAGGCGCATACGCGCTCCGTTGTTTTTGGGTCGCTTCTAGACTTCTTCCACTTGCATATCCCTCCCCATCCTTCCATGCATCCATCTGTCTCTAGTATGATGTAGGCATCTTCGGGGGGTATTTCGAGGTCCGGGAGATTCTGTATCTCTTCCTTCAGCTGTCGGACTATTTTTAAGTCAGACTCCTTGATTCGCTTGTCTCCGTGTGGACTTGTTTTCGAGTAGAGGGGGCCTAGCTTGATGCCTAGTTTTGGGATGTATGCCCTTGCATAGTTGAGTATTCCTAACCACGTTCTAAGACCCTTTTTGTCTCGAAGGGTCTCTTCTTTGAATTCTGATATCCTTTTTATGATGTGTGGCTGGAGCCTTATTCTTCTGTTTCCGATGACCGCTCCTAGGAATTCTACTTCCTTGGTGGCAATTTTCATTTTAGTTGGTGAAAGTACCAACCCCTCCTTTTCGCATACGTTTAGAACCTTTTGTAGGTGGTCAATGTGCTCCTCTTCAGTCCTGGAGAAGATGAGGATATCATCTATGTAGACGGCGGTGAATTCTTCCATTCCCTTAAAGCAATGGTCCATCTTTCGTTGGAAAACTGCTGGTGCATTTTTGAGGCCGAATGGCATGACTAGCCATTCATATAATCCTCCTGGAACCACGAATGCCGTCCAGGGTATGCTTTCTTCGTCCATTGCTACTTGGTGGAATCCGCTTTTTAGATCAAACTTGCTAAATATGTTAGCGTTCCCGACCTTTTTCAGGATGGTGTTGATTCCGGGTAGTGTGTACTGGTCCTTATTGGTGTTGTCATTTAGTGCTTTGTAGTTGAACACCATTCGCTCTTTACCTCTTTCCTCCTTGCCAGTTTTTGGGTCCACCGTGGTTCCTGATTTGACCAGTATTGCCATAGTCCTATGGCGACTTTTACTTGGTCTTATGACTTTGAGGCTGAGTAGGACGTCTACGTGCCTTTTGAAGCTTTGCTCTGTTGCCGGTGTTACATGCTTGAGAGGCCTATCCTGAATGGTTATGTCCGGGTTTATCACCTCAATCTTGCATATTACTTTGTTCTTCGTCCAGTGTTGTAATGGGTTTTCGCCTATGTAGCCCAACTGTTTGAGTCTGCTAAGAGTCGGGCTCAATCTTTTCTGGAGTTTGCTGTTTGTTCGGCCCATACTGCTTTGGTTGTTCACCTGGCCCATATTATAGTAGACCAATTCTACTATCTCCATTTCCTCCATTGGGCTGAGTTCGATCTATGCATTGGCCTTTTCCGCTATTTGTGGGCTAGTGGTGATGGTGGTCAATTGTTTGTAGAAGGTGATTGAGTTTCCTTCTATCCTTAGCCCACCACTCCGTGCTCGGATGAAGTTACATCCCAAGAGCATTTGTACTCCGTCCTTCATTGTCATGTCGAATACGTATGTGAATGGTATTCGGAATACTTGCTCGTCGATGGTCATTTGCCCATCTTTCAATTTCAGCTTGGCTGGTTGCCTTGAGTTGATGCCATTGAAGAAGACCGTGTAGTTTAAGTCTTCTAACGCTTTTTCTGGTACTGCTGCTTTGTTGATGCAACAGCATGTTGCTCCCGTGTCTAAGATTGCTTCGATTATAAAGGGCTGCATCCCAGGGATCGAGAATCTTATCGGTATGTGAAACAGTCTGCTCACAGCCTTTGTGGTTATAGGTGCAACTGACGAGGCTCCTTCATTGAGCCAGTTCGCGCTTTCATCAACTCCCTTTCCCTTATCCATAATTGTAAGGTCTTCCAGGTCCTTTACTAGCTGTTCCTCGATCTCCTTTTCTAATTCCGTTTCGGTTCGCCGTGTTTCGTTAAGGATAGCGTTCAGCCTGTCAATTTCCGCGTGAAGGAATTGTACGTATCCGAACACCTCCCTGAGTAGTTCATCGGTAGTAACATACTCTTGTTTTGTTGGGGGTGCCGGACTGATCTCTTTGTCCAGATAAAATGGGCAACACATAGGACAGCTTGTTATTTCGCATAAGGGGCAGTGTAGCCTCATTTTTGGATTCGTCTTCTGCTTGCAGAATGAGCAATTAAGGAATTCAAATCTGACTTCCTTATTTTCTTCCCAGTCATGCTGGCAGGTCAATTGTTTGTCTCTGACCTTTATTTGGGGCCTCCATCCTCCTTCCCTTCCAAGCTTCATTCCCCATTCGTCAGGGAATAATGACATTGATGCTATGTAGCGGCAGTTTTCTTCGCCTTCTGATATACTACATATCGCATCGCTGTCTGGCTCGTTTAGGTCTACCGAGACTACGTCCAGATCTTCTGGTAGCTCAAGTCCTTCTAGGATGGACGCTCGAGCTATGTTTCCTCGTTGTTTGCTGCAATCTCGCGCAAAGTGTCCCTCATCCCCACATATAGGGGTCGACAATGGGCAGGGCAGGGCCGGCCCTGCCCTTACTGAAAGGGCTTAGGGCCGAACAAATACCATTTTTGGAGGGCTTTCAAAATAATTAGGGCCGGGCAGGGCCGGGCTTGGTTAAAAATGTTGACCCTAGGGCCGGCCTTAGGGCCGAACATTGAAAGGGCTTTTAGGGCCGAACCGAACGACCCTTAATTTTAGGGCCGAACTTTAGGGCCGGGTTTAAAATAATTATTTATCAACTAGATCATATTCAAAAAGTTACAAAGGCGCAAAATATTCTACATCTTCAACTTCCGCCTATTCAAAAAACTACAAAGGCGTACTTGGGTAGTAAACCAACAAGGCAACAACCAAGCATGTACAAAAAAAAACACTACTGCCCAGTCATGTTTTTTGTCGCTATCAACTCATGTCTTGTTCACAGTTAACTAATTCAGATGCATTTTCCTCCTCTTGTAACCAATCAGGTCTTGCTGCCTTCAAATTGCTTAATTCTTCCGCAAGCTCCTCTTCTTCAGCTGCTTTTTGATTTCTTGCACTAGCTAGGGACCAATCTTTGAGACAAACCAGTGCCTCAATTGTATTCGGACTCAATGAAGCTCTTTTTTCTTGCACATAGAGTCTAAGTGTATATTTCAAAAAAAAATTGACTTAATTTATAGTAGATAAAATATAGTAGGGCTTTGATGATCGGACTTTTTTAGGTCGAACCGAGTAGAACATTATTAGGTCACAATTAGGTCGGGCTTTTTAGGGCGGACAGGGCAGGGCTTAATTAGGTCAGAGTTAGGTCGGGCTCGAGGGCCGAACAGGGCTTGAAAATCATGATTTATGTTCAACCTTAAGCCTTTAGGGCTCAGGGCTCAAGGGCTTCAACATAGGGCAGGGCCGGCCCTAGGGCTCGTAGGTCATAGGGCTTTATGCAGGGCTTTCGAGCCCTAGGGCTGAATGTTGACCCCTACCCACATATGAAGCACTTGCATTTTCGTATTTTGTCGGCATGCTTCGTCTTGATAACCCTGACGTGAGTGTCGTGTGGTTTTCCTCTGTAGGTTCTGGACTTCCTTATCCCGTACTTGCTCGGTTTATGGTAATATCCCGGTATCGGGACTTGACTACAGAAGGATAAGTCCTTCATTTCCTTCTGGACCGCAGCCCTTTTGCATGCCTCTGCTAGGAATTGGTAGGCGAAATGTATGCGAGGAAGGACGCCGATGGTCGCTCCTGGATTCTTTTTTGCAAATGCCTCTGCAATTTCTGCTCCAATTAATGGGGGCATTTTTCTGAATAGTTTTTCCGATAGTTCTGTGGACATGAATGCTCTCCCGCTCTTGATTGCAAGGATCTTGTATTGGTTCATATACGTGAATATGTCGCGCATTCGATCGCATGAAAGACGATCAAGGTCTCTGTATGCGCGTTCTTGCTCATCGGTCGATCCTTGGTATGGTTCTTCCAGGGTAATGATCCTTCGTATCTGTGAGATTACATTTTGGGGATCGTCTGCTATTGTTACCAGCTGTTCATATTCTTGGACGTAGGATGTCCGCCATTGGATCCAAATCTTTTTCTCCAGTTCCCCAAGCAGGTTTTCTATTGCATTGACCTTTGCTTGGGGTGTTGCCCATGTTTGACTGTTGATCCAGTTTAGTGTGATAGATTCCCATCGGGATATTACGTCTCTGTATAATCCGATGTCTTCTGGTAAGACAAGTAGCGCTCCTGTCATTTGCTGCGCCGAAGGCAACTGGTATAGCTCATTGCTGAATGGCTGAGCTCGCCCTTTGAACGGTTTTGTTGCCCATTGTGCAGCCGTCTCATAAGGGTTAGGGTTGCCCCTAATGGCTGGGGGATATAGTACTGGGCCCATCATAGCATCCGTTGGGGGCTTGTACTGTGATGTGGCACTAGTTTGGGCCGCGCCCGATTGGGTAGTGCTGAAGGCTCTCTCTTCCTGGGCCGCTTTGTTAGCTTTAAGGATCCTAGCTAACATGGGATATTCCATTTCGGGAATATCTTCTTGTTCGGCTGGGTATGCCTGTTCACTAGTGCCTTGTTCGCTCGAAGTGTCCGAGTCTTCTTTATGGCAATCAGATCCCGATTCGCCTATGTAGGTTGTTGCGACAGTGGTTCCTTGTTCATTATCATCGTCATCTGGTGAGGAGTCCCAGCGAGGCCCGTCGGAATCATCATCTGGTGTTGGGTCTGACCCTTCGTCATCACCCCATCCCGATGGTGGTATATGGGTAGTGCTGATTAGTTGTGGCGTCATTTTAACTGTAAACGCATATCGCCCATTATCAGCATGTGTTACCCATTTTTTTTCGTTACTTGGTCGGTCCTCTTCTTGGTTCCAGTCATGTCGTTGTCGGCGAGTGAAATGTCTGACCGTCGATTTGTAAGCTTTAGCCCCTCGTCTTTGTGATTCGAGTATGGCTGCCGTTTGTGCTTCTTTGAGCCGCTCTCGTGCTATGAGTTCTCTGCATGATTGGGCATATGAGTTATCTTCCCACATCATGCCAATGAACTCTTCCTCATCCATCTCATGTTCTTGTGTGGATACGGAGGGCCTTGCATTTGTGTTGATTATAGGATAAGGGAGGGCATTGTAGTCTCTCAAGCTGAGACTGACTCGTCCTCCCGTAAGGCTTCCAATGCTGACCGCTGTGGGCGCCTGTGGCCTAATGGTTCTCGAGGGTCGGAGTACCCATCGATCTCCTTGAGGTACCGGGATTTGGTATCCAGCGATAGCACGGATGCCACTACTGGCCAGATGCTCTGCCACGTGACGTACGTTATATCTGAATCCCGTGTAGCTTGTATTTGTGAGTCTGCCAATGAGCGATCGGGATATCAGGAGATTGCTTTCTCCATCCCATGTAGGCGAGTATCCTTGGGTTTGTATAGCGATTTCTATATGATTATAGAAATCGTCAACAGACATAAAGATTTCTGGTACAATGTATACCAGCTGCGTTCCTTCGGATAGGTCCACCTCCATTGTTTCTATCACCTGGCGTTCGTCTTGCCATCTTGTGTCTCGCAGGGCTATCAGGGCAGTGGTGCCTGCTCTTCGTCTGTGTAGCGCGTGTATTCGTATCATTATGAGCCCCAGATGTATGTGCTGCATACCAGCCCTTCTCACGGCTTGGTAGCTCTGTTCTGTGATTAGGCGTAAGTCTGTTTGCTCGCCTTCTCTGCACAGGATCCTACTATCCGAGTAGTGCTTGTAAACCCTGTGTCGTGCTTCGCTCCACCTTGCATTGTAAAGTACCTCAGCAGGTACTAAATTTGTTCGCTGTTGTTGGGATACAGCAAGCTGTTCTTCCGGGTTCAGCCTTCTTTCCAGGCTTCTTCCTTGTGCCCTTCTTCTGATCAGGCGTCGGCTTATCTCGTGTCTGGCCGGACTAATTCGTCTGTAGTTACGAATCTGATCTTCGACGTTTGGGTTTGGGTTTGCAGATCCAGATCCGGTTTTTATGACCGGTAATGGTTCAGTCATCGTTCGGCTCATTTCTTGGACTTTTCTTCTTCTAGTATTGTTTTTGGGTCTTTGAAGACGTAATAAGGTCCTGATGTAGCCTTGATTTTTCTTGGTTCTCCTGGAGTGGTGATGTTTAGTCCAGCAAGTTTTTCGGATAGCTCTGCAATAGACTCTGCTATCCTTGGATCTCCTGGTCCCTTTTGTCACGAGTAGCATCGTGAATACCAAATTTTTCCTTGTCACGAGTAGGACATGTCAAACATGCAGATGAGTGTTTTTTACAAGTGACCTTTCAACCTTTGAGTTGCTGCCTGATCTCTAGCCACCCCATAATATTATTATTATTATTCATGCTTTTTATGTTTATATTGGTGTGATGTTTAGGTGGCGGGCCCACCTACTTAGGTGTGAGGCCAAGTGGAGCAGCAGACTACTGATCATGCATGCTTACAATGACGGAACTGGTCCCGATTGAACTTTTTCTAGCTTTTAAAGTCTTCTGTTTCTCCTTTATATTTGCTCTTGCAATTTATCAAAAAAAAAAAAGAACCTCTGTAAAATTAGGGGACCTATAATATTGCATAGATATATAGATAATAAAATAATTGGGTAAATAAAACTAACAAATATATGTAGACAAATAATATAAATAAATGATTAATTAAATAGTTTAAATAAAAAAATGCACAAACTATAGTAGTGTAAGGTGAGGCATGCTATTCATAAAAAAGGCGAGGCAAGATGAACATGTTTCTTTAATGTTATGATCAGAGGAAACGCCTCCCACAATACAATAGCTTTGCTTGAGCGGAAACGAACCTCTTGAGCGGAAACCACCACCATACTCACATTGTAAATAAGAACTAAAAACACAAGAAAGTGCACGATATGGACTGCTTGAGTAGGTACTTCAGTAGTATTTATGCTAGAATTGATGAAAAATAATGAGTTGTGCAACTCTTTTATACACCGAGTAAGGAAGCTAAGCTTGTGCCAATCACTTTGACCATACTAATGACAAACTTAAATATGTATAAAGGTTTCAGAGTTTAATTTCTATATTTAGTTAGTTGGGCGGCGCTGACGTTGACGTATTTTACTAGGACAAAAGTATTTAATAATAGCCTAGTTAACTCTATAATCGTTCAAGGAGTTACTAGCTTGCATCATGATGGGAACCCGCCTCAGGAGGTTCAGGCCCCGACCAGTCATCCGCGCACGACAAGAGGACCCTGTCCCGAAGGAACGCTCAAGGCCCTGTGCGCATCTGACGCACCAGCGGAGCCCACGCCCGAGGAACCCTCGCCCGTCAACCAGCCAGTTGAGGTTGCCCACTCGGACCCCGACGAGGCACATGGCGCTAAGATCAAAACGCTCGACCCGGTGAACGAAGACCAAAAATCTGGCTCGACCATTGTGCTCCACCTGGCCGATAAGTCGAGAGATATGACGACCCAGAAGGAACGCACGAACCAAAGTCCCGAGGCACCCAGAACCTCACTCTCGCACACGAAGGCCCCGCCTGATCCGAAGACTGCCCACAGCCGAGCGACTCGCCACCTGGCACCCTATTTTTGGCATGTCCACAAGCCAGCGCGCGCCAAGCACACTCCAGCACACGCCGAGCACACGCCCAGTGACGTGGCATCCTATTCTCGGCATGTTCATGAACCGGATGGCTATTTTGGGACTATGAGCGGCGCCCAAGACTGGAGGTGCATGCACCCGCCATAATGGCCAAGGCACGAGGAGCGAAGAGACACATTTGGCCGCCCACTTGCTGCCCCTCTCCTCTCCTATATAAACACATGTATTTCCTTATTGTTCTTCATCCAGAAAATACCCAAAGAGTTATCTCGGATCATACCTTAGTGTTGAAGGACAACCCTTCGACACTTGGGTGCTTATCTTGAGATCCTCGACTAGCTTTCATATTGTAACGAGTTCCCTTCGACTGTTCTCTGTCTTTTGCCATTCTAATACATTCCATCGAGTCACTTTGCTCATTTTCCATCATTCGTTCGAGCCTTTTGGCTAAACCCATTTTCCGCTGCGCTCACTCGGGAATTGCCAAGGCACCAGCCGGCAAGTTCCTATCAATTGGCTTCAGAGCTGTTCGGTCCTTAGGACACCACCATACGCTTCCGCAACCTTCCACATCCATGTCAAACAACATCCGACAAACCTCCATGGCTGAGTTGGAAAACAGAACAGCCACCCTCGAAGTAGGATTGCAAAATCTTACTGAAAGGGTCGACCACAACCACAACGAACTGAAGCAGACCATACACGAGATGCGCAAGGAGTTTCTCGAAGCTATCAGCGCGCTCAAGGCTCCCGCACATCCACCCGCAACGCCCCTCACCATCAATCGAGGAAAAGGCCCCATGTTCCAAGAGTCGAGCGACGCACGCCAAGGCTCGCAGACGGGACCCGATCCTCCGCACACTCCACTAGGCACTCGACCTGCCTTTGACGTAGAGCCCCTCAACACGTTTCCGTGCGTGTCTGACGAGAGGACTCGAGGTCCACCCAGGCGAGCACTATACATCGACCCGTACATGGGCGAGCCGATGGGAACCGAGGGCTTGGACTACGACCAGCGCATGAGGACTTGGAGCGCTCCTCGCGAGGACCGACCAAGACCTGTTCGACCGCCCGACATATTCCACCGAAAGCTCGAGCTTCCCATATTCCAAGGCGACGACGTGCACGGCTGGCTCCACCGAGCCGAAAGGTACTTTTCGGTAAACCATCTAACTGAGTATGACAAGCTCGATGCCGCGAGCATCTGTTTTGAAGGCAAGGCGCTGCACTGGCACCAGTGGCGCGAGGCACAACAACCCTTCCGAAGCTGGGAGGAATTGAGAGCGGAGCTGAGCAAGCGCTTCAAGGGCCAACCAGGGCGAGTCCACGAGGAGTTCTTCGCACTGACGCAAGACTCCACCGTCGAAGCCTACCGAGAGAACTTTGAGCGACTCTCGACGGGACTGCCAGGGCTCCCAACCGAAGCTCTATTGGTGACCTTCATGAAAGGCCTCAAGGCCTCTATCCGCGAAGGAGTTCGAGTCCACCGACCACGCACTCTTCCGGACGCCATGCACCTCGCCCAGTTGGTCGAGGAAGAGAAACGAGCGGACAAAACGGCAAGGGCTCCGGCTCCAGTCAACCGCGCACCAATGAGAGAACCAGATAGGCCCCGAGCACCTACGCCCGCACACTCCGGAACCAGAAGAGTGACGGAGACTGACATCGCCACCCGGCGCGCCCAAGGCTTGTGCCTACGATGTGATGAAAGATGGGCTCCGGGGCACAAGTGTCAATACCCAGGGCTTCAAATCATGCTCACAGACGAACTAGACGAAGAGGACCCGGACGAGCCACCAGCGGACCAGGACGTTGTCGAGGTGTCCTTGCACAGCCTGGCAGGCCTGACCAATCCGCGCTCGATGAAGCTGAGAGGAAGGATCGGGGAGCGAGACGTGCTGATCCTGGTCGACAGCGGGGCCTCCCACAACTTCATCTCGAAAGCCCTGACCGAGGAAGAGCGCATTCCCACCAACAACCGGGGAAAATTCCGAGTCATCTTAGGGAATGGCCAGGCGGAGGAAAGCCAAGGGCGCTGCGAAGGAGTGCGCATCGACTTACCAGAATACTCGATACGAGAGGACTTCCTACCACTGCGTATGGGGGGGACCGACGTGATCTTAGGCTGGCCTTGGCTGCAATCCCTCGGAGAGGTCAAGACCAACTGGGGGCTTCTGCGCATGGAGTTCCAAGAAGGGGATAGACGGGTCCGGCTGCAAGGCGAGGCAACCCTGCGAAAGGCCGAAGCCTCGTTCCAATCCTTGGCGAAGAGCAGCAAGTCAAATGCCGCATGCTACCTCGTGGCGCTACACGTCGAGGAACCAAGTCCCAAAGAAGATACGCCCGAGAACATCTCCAAGCTGCTGGCCAAGTTCGAGGATGTCTTCCATGAGCCCCAGGGACTGCTCCCGCTTAGAGGACACGAGCACTCAATAATGCTAAAAGACGGATCCGGCCCAGTGAGCGTGAGACCCTATCGATACGCACAAGCGCAGAAGGATGAGATTGAGCACATGGTCCAAGAGATGATGGCAGCAGGGATAATTCGCCCAAGTACAAGTCCTTACTCCAGTCCGATCTTACTGGTCAAGAAGAAGGATGGCAGTTGGCGTTTCTGCGTCGACTATAGGGCGCTAAACAAACTCACAGTGGGGGACAAGTTCCCTATCCCAGTAATAGACGAGCTGCTAGACGAGTTGCACGGAGGCACCTACTTCTCAAAGATAGACCTGAAGTCAGGCTACCATCAAATCCGCATGACGAATGGGGACGAAGCCAAAACCGCATTCCGCACTCACGAGGGCCAGTATGAGTTTCTGGTCATGCCCTTTGGCCTGACCAACGCCCCAGCCACCTTCCAAGCTCTCATGAATAAGGTACTCAAGCCTTTTTTGAGAAAGTTTGTTTTGGTTTTCTTCGACGACATCCTAGTCTACAGCAAGAGTTTGGAGGAGCACACCTATCACTTGGAACAAGTCCTCAAGGAGCTGCGAAGGAACCAACTAGTGGTCAACCGGAAGAAGAGCGTCTTCGGCAGTCAACAAGTCGAATACCTAGGGCACATTGTCTCGAAAGAGGGCGTCTCGGCCGACAAGCTCAAGATACAAGCCATGGTGGAATGGCCGGAGCCCAAGACCTTGAAGGAACTAAGGGGATTCCTCGGCCTGACTGGCTACTACAGGAAGTTCGGCAAAGACTATGGCAAGAAGGCAGCCCCGCTCACGCAACAACTCAAGAAGGATTCCTTCGACTGGAAGGACGAGGCGCGCAAAGCCTTTGCCGAGCTAAAGAAGGCCATGACCCAAGTGCCCGTGCTAGCCCTACCTAATTTCGAGGAGCCCTTCATCATCGAGACAGACGCATCCGGGTACGGACTGGGCGCCGTCCTCATGCAAAACGGGCGACCAGTCGCGTATTTCAGCCAAACCCTCTCCACCCGGGCACGACTCAAAGGCACATACGAGAAGGAGCTGATGGCCATAGTGTTGGCAGTAAACAAGTGGCGACCATACCTGTTGGGAAGGCACTTTATAGTGAGGACGGACCAGCGAAGCCTCAAGTACTTGTTGGAACAGCGAATGGTGGCCGAGGAGCACCAGAGGTGGCTCACTAAATTACTGGGCTACGACTTCGAAATCCACTACAAGGCGGGGCGAGAGAATCAGGCGACCGATGCCCTATCGCGCAAGATTGAGACACGACAATCCGACCTTGAGGACAAGGTCGCTCTTTGGGAGGAGAGCAATGATGGGAACCCGCCTCAGGAGGTCCAGGCCGCGACCAGTCATCCGCGCACGACAAGAGGACCCCGTCCCGAAGGAACGCTCAAGGCCCTGTGCGCATCTGACGCACCAGCGGAGCCCACGCCCGAGGAACCCGCGCCCGTCAACCAGCCAGTTGAGGTTGCCCACTCGGACCCCGACGAGGCACATGGCGCTAAGATCAAAACGCTCAACCCGGTGAACGAAGACCAAAAATCTGGCTCGACCATTGTGCTCCACCTGGCCGATAAGTCGAGAGATATGACGACCCCGAAGGAACACACGAACCAAAGTCCCGAGGCACCCAGAACCTCACTCTCGCACACGAAGGCCCCGCCTGATCCGAAGACTGCCCACAGCCGAGCGACTCGCCACCTGGCACCCTCTTTTTGGCATGTCCACAAGCCAGCGCGCGCCAAGCACACTCCAGCACACGCCGAGCACACGCCCAGTGACGTGGCATCCTATTCTCGGCATGTTCATGAACCGGATGGCTATTTTGGGACTATGAGCGGCGCCCAAGACTGGAGGTGCATGCACCCGCCATAATGGCCAAGGCACGAGGAGCGAAGAGACACATTTGGCCGCCCACTTGCTGCCCCTCTCCTCTCCTATATAAACACATGTATTTCCTTATTGTTCTTCATCCAGAAAATACCCAAAGAGTTATCTCGGATCATACCTTAGTGTTGAAGGACAACCCTTCGACACTTGGGTGCTTATCTTGAGATCCTCGACTAGCTTTCATATTGTAACGAGTTCCCTTCGACTGTTCTCAGTCTTTTGCCATTCTAATACATTCCATCGAGTCACTTTGCTCATTTTCCATCATTCGTTCGAGCCTTTTGGCTAAACCCATTTTCCGCTGCGCTCACTCGGGAATTGCCAAGGCACCAGCCGGCAAGTTCCTATCACATCACTAAGGTTATGTCAATTTTAACTAGTTTTTTCTAACTGAACTTTTAAGGGTTCGATTTGGTTTTGGCCGTACAGTCACAAGAACTATGACTAGGTTAGGAGCAGGAGTCTCGTAGATGGTTCGCATTGACATAATTGCAATCACGGATAAAACTCAATGTTTAATAACATGTCTTACATAAATTCACAGAATTGGTAGTGAAATACAAGTGGTAAACAATAGTGATAGCGGAGTAAAGGTAACTACTAATCCTGTCACGAATAACTTGATAGTTAAACCTTACAACTTTATAAAACTACCGTGTTAGGTCTCTCTGCTCCTCTCTTGGACGTTCTTAAATGTTTCCAAGTACCTTGGTTAGTCAACTAAACCTCGATCACCTCAAGATGTTGGAAATAATGCTTGAACTTGCCTTTTATAAGTGCTAGACAGGGCTGCCTTGCCCCTTCCCTTTCTTGTCTCTTTGTTTCTCCCTCCACCAAGGCGGCGACTTAGTCAGTTTGGTCCAATTTTGGTCTCTTTCTGCATGTTTTCGTGGTTTGATTCTCTGTCGGTCCATGTAAGCTGAAACAACCAAAATGCAAGTTATAACTATAAATGTCGCTAAAAACGTCACGAAATCTTGTCTAAAAAGCTATATAAAATTTGCCGATGAACATATCTTAACTACAATATTATCTATCATTTTCCTTGTTTTTATGAGCACTCAATTTTTTTTCCGATTTGATTCGGTACAAAGTAAGTCTCAATCCTTGCCTGAAATCCAAAAGAGAATAAAACTAGCAAAAAATGAGCTTTACCTCTCTATGCACTAGTGTCGCCAGAGTAAAGATTTACCTACACTGGCGACACTCTACACCTCTTTGGATTTACCCGTGTTAGCATTAGATAACACTGACGATAATGGCCGATGGGAAAAGGCGGAATTTCTGCTAGGTCTTGGAAAATACGAAAAAGGTAGATTTTAATGAAAGGAAAATACATACTAGACCCGACTGCCATTCATCATTGAAGAAATTTGACGATTTTAAGTAACAAAATTGTTGATTGAAGGGCAATATCATCATCATCATCATCACCATCATCATCATCACTTAGGTTGTGATTATTCTTGGTCAAAATCTTTAATCTTATTTTCGAACAATAAATGAGTTGTATGTTCACAGCCATGGGTAAGGAGTACATACCCTAATTTTGGGTCCTACGAATCTTACTTCACTATGAATCGTTTAAGGAAATAACTGTTGCATAATGTGGATTATCTTGTATGATCTGAATTTTACTTAGCGCATAACTTAAGCGATGAATGCTAGGTGTTTGAGAAAATACTTATGTGCACAACTTTGAGACGTTAAGCCAATAGCGCCGAAATGGTGAGGCTTTACGTCAGACTATTAAGTTAAATGCACATTACAAACTCGAGGACCACAAGATTGGCCCGAGGTAACGGGGAAAGCTAGGAATACGACAATTGCTTCCCATGTTTGTGCAACGAGAGTTGATACTTGATTCGGATCAATAACGTTGAAAGAGTGAGGTTTGTTGTTTAAGGTACATTTCTAATTCGATCAATAGCTTCGAAAGGGCGAGGTTCCTACTTGGAATGTACGACGATTTTCCAATCTATCTAGGCAAATCCTTGCATGCTAGTTTATAAATTTGACTCTAATGTTGGCTAAGTAAATTAGTGCCTCGAAATACTTTTTGAAAATCGACAAAACTCTTTACTTAAATTTGTGAACATGAAATTCTAGAAACAAAAAAACACTCATTCAGACTGGGATTAATAGAAACTAAACCTTACATAGTGCATACATTAAACTTACTCCATTGGACGATCCGGTTCTTACCGCTTTATATCTTATTTTTGTCACATAAAAACACAACACCAGAATCAGTGGCTCTAGCGACTCTCGACAGGGGAGGTCCAACAAAAATTTTAACTGAGAGTGGTAAAAAAAATTAAAATTTTTAATTATTAAAGACAAAATTTAAATTATTTGGAATTATTTTTAATTAATAAATATGAATTGTGTTTTATACTAAAGTTAAATTATTTGCAGTTTTATATTTAATAATAGCTTGGTGGTATAAAATTAAGTCAACTAAGATTAGAAAAAGTAAACAATAGTGTGATTTAGTGGTTGAACATACTTAGTTTAAACATTTGATCAAATGATTAACTTTAGATATTCAAATATTATCTTAACTTTATGCCACTTTCTTGCTTATTTTTATACTTGTTTACTGTTTTTGAGAGGGATGCACAACCGGTTCGATCCGAACCGGATCAGAATTGTCTGGTCAGGGTCAGACCGGTGGACTAGAAAGTTTCAAAAATATGGACCGTGGACCGGACCGGGATATAAATGGGCAGGACCTGATCGGTGGACCGGATTTTTTTGTAAAAAGTGGACCTGACCGAATCACATTATATTTACGGTCCGGACCGGTGGACTGAAAATTTTCAAAACTATGGACCGTGGATCGGACCGGGGTTTTTAATGTCCGATCCAAATATGTGCATCCCTAGTTTTTGATTTTGTTGGACCCTTACATTTCATGGATGTTCTTGTTTTTGCCTTACAACCAAGTTATCTAGTTGATTCATACTCAGTTAAAGAAGACCTATGGTTTGACTACCAACGCCGAAAACCATGCCCCAGATCAAGGATAAAGGTTAAGTCCAAAAAAGGAAACTTCTAGCTAACCTTCTAGCTCGATAAAAATCACACGCGAAACCCCAACAAAATACTTTAAGAACAATGGATAACCAAGATCCCTGTACCAATTCAAATCACGCACCCAATGCTCAAGATGCAAGAGCTTTATGAGACTATGTGACCCCACGCCTCACCTATTTTCGGTCACCAATAGCCCCACCTGCAGTAGCCGCGAATGAATTTGAAGTTAAGATGCATATTCTCCCAACAACAAAAACCACCCAAACTTTTCATATAAGAATCAAGACTCCATTCCATTCAAAAGGAGTAGCGCACCACCTGGATTCACGCCTAAGTCTCAATACCAACAATCCCAATCTAGCCAAAGTCAACAAAGAACTCGATACCAACAAAGGCTAAACTACCAAAGTCATCAACAAAAAGGCAACTATCAAGGACAACAACCTCAAGCCCTGCCTCAACAAAGTATAGAAGCCATTATCTTGGCAATTGATGTGGCAAATCAAGCCAAAGCTGCTCAAAATAGTTTGATCATGTACCAAGTACCCAACAAAAGAATGGACGATATGGCTACTCACAATAATATATTGAAGACCCAATTGGCGCAACAAGCTAGTTCTTCATCAAGACAACAAGGTAAACATCTCTCCAAACTAGATTGGGGGTCCAATCGAGCCCAAGAGTGAGAAAGTGCACAAGTCTCCTACACCCAAAGCAAAGGCCAATACTTCTCACAATCCAACCATAAATGAAGAGGATAAGGTGGAGAACGAGGTAGAGATCCCCACACCAAGAGAGGAACCTCCAAAGGAAATGACCAAAGAAGCCGCAAAGGAGATGACCAAAGAAGCCGCAAAATAGCTTCCTCCTTACATGCCGAGCGCCTATGCCTTTTTCTACAAAGGCATTTGAAGAAGAAGAATGAATGGCACTTCAACAAGTTTGTGGACAATATGCGTAAGTTAAGAGTGACACTCCCCTTCACCAAGGTAATAACTTAAACACCCTCTTATACAAACTTTCTTACGGATATTATTTCTCATAGGCGTGAAATTGAAGAAGTAAGTTCGGTAGCTTTGAGTGTTGAATGAAGTGTAATTATGCAAAATACCAGGCCAAAAAAATGAAAGATCTGAGGTCATTTTATTTACCTATTAGTATTGGGGAAGTCATTATTAAAGATGCATTACGTGATTTAGGTGGAAGTATTTCGTTAATACCATATTCTCTTTGCAAGAAACTTAATATGGGAACTTTTACTCTCACATCCATTTGCTTACGCCTAGCGGATCATTCTTCTAGGGTTTCTAAGGGAGTTCTATAAGACGTCCCTATTAAGGTAGGGAAAATTATATTCTCGTGGACCTTTTTGTGCTAAAAATGGACGAGGACCAAGAGAATCCTATCATTGGGTAGCCCATTCCTTAAGACTACTAGAGTCACGATCAATTGTCGAAATGATTCTCTTGAGTTAGGTATACGTTGAGAGAAGATTGAGTTTCATGTAGGAAAATCATTCATTAGCCCTAGCAACTCTATGCATTGTAATATGTGAGTCCAAATCATGATGTGCCTTTGAAAGGTGGCTTGACGATTGTCATGGATGAAAATGATGAGTTGATCCCTACACAAAACGTCACGGGATGACGGATGTGTATCGATTATATAAAGTTGAATAAAGCCACAAGAAAAGATCACAGCCCTCTTCCCTTTATCGACCAAATGTTAGAAAGACTAGACAACCATGAGTAATTTTGTTACCTCGATGGTTATGGTGGATATTTCCAAATCCCTATGCACTCTCGTGATCAAGAGAAAATGACGCTTACTTACCCTTATGAAACATACGCCTATAGGCGATTGCCCTTTGGGTTATGTATTGCGTCGGGCACTACAAGAAAAAGCTTTATAATCAAACAGTTTAAAATCAACGAGCTATACTTTTGTAGATAATATATATAAAACCTTCAAAATTTGGTGGAAAATAAATCCGTTGAAATTAATATGTTATAACCTACAAATTAAATTCAACGGAAACATATGTTGTTGATAATATATATAAAACCTTCAAAATTTGGTTGGAAATAAATCCGTTGAAATTTATGTGTTATAAGCTTCAAATTAAATTCAACGGAATATATATTGTTGATAATATGTAATTAAAACCTTCAAAATGTGGTTGAAAATAAATCCGTTGCAATTAATGTGTTGTAACCTACAAATTAAATTCAACGGAAAAATATGTTGTTGATAATATATATAGAAAACCTACAATTTTCGGTTAGAAATAAATCCGTTGAAATGTATGTATTATAAGCTACAAATTAAATTCAACGGAATATGTATTGTTGATAATATGTAATTAAAACCTTCAAAATTTGGTTGAAAATAAATCCGTTGAAATTAATGTGTTTATAACCTGCAAATTAAATTTAGCGGAAAAATATGTTGTTGATAATATCTATAAAACCTACAATTTTTGGTTAGAAATAAATCCGTTGAAATGTATGTATTTATAAGCTACAAATTAAATTCAACGGAATATGTATTGTTGATAATATGTAATTAAAACCTTCAAATTTTGGTTGAAATTAAATCCGTTGAAATTAATGTGTTATAAGTTACGAATTAAATTCTGCTAAAAAATATGTTATTGATTATATTTATGTTATAATCTACATCTATTACGTGAGAAATACAGATTTGGAGCTGTAAATTTTAAAAACTATTTTCATCAAAGTGAATAAAAAAAATACATGACTTCATGTTAATTTGCATTTTATATTTTTCAATCAAAAAATTATAGCAATATTTTACTTCCAACTTCACTGTTAACAGAAACCCAACAAAACAAAACAAATTGATTAAAAAAATAAAAATATCATTCAATTTCCCTTTTTGTTAGGTTTGTTAATTTTGAACATTCGCTTTCTCTTTTTTAGGTCGTTATTTCGATTTTGAACGAGAAGTCGGAACGTCCGTGCCTTCATATGCGGCTTATGCGCAGCTGCCAAAGTTCATCTTGTCTTGATCGAGCTTCTCAGCCAAACTGAGCTTCTATTATTTCCAGCATCAATTATCTCCATTGCGCATAGCTGACTTGAAATCAATCGTTTGAATATTGGGGCTATTCCGGATTGGCAGATCCTTCGTTTTTGTTCTTCGGCCGCATTCATCTCGTGATGATCGTACGTTATAGTTGCACATAAACAATGGCGCTCCGTAAACAAGTCAGAAGGGTCTAGCCTCTTGGTCATCAAAAACCATTCGATTAGGAAGTCCTCTAAGGTTAGACGGCTAATCAGATTCATATTTCTCTTCTACTTTCTTGAACGAGAGTATTTTGATGGGTGAAATTGAAATGTATGCTGAACTTCAGAGCCTATGTGTATGGGGTGATTGAAATTGTATTTCTCTGCTTGTTTTATTTGAATGTGTAGTTTATGTTGGTATCAAGTTTATTTGAATGTGTAGTTTCTTTGAATGTGTAGTTTCTTTTTTTACTTCAGAGCCAATGTTTATTTGAACTTCAGAGCCTATGTTTATTTGTATTTCTATGTTTATTTGAACTTCAGAGCCTATGTTTATTTGAATGTGTAGTTTCTTTTTTTACTTAACGTCATATGTCATTCATGTTTTCTGCATGCAGAGTTTTTACAGATGGATGGTTGACCTATCGCATGTTTTTTATGTTTATTTCAGATGTCAACAATTCGTGGTTGGATGTATCGTAGGCTCTTTGCAAATGGCACAGACATAACTTTTGAATTCCGAACAGGTGTTACTGAGTTTTTAAACTTTGCATCAAACGAAAAATCAATGGATTCGAAAGGTATGATTAGATGTCCCTGTGTAAAGTGCAAGAATATGCACTGGAAGGTTCTTGATGACGTCAAATACGATTTGTATCGTTATGGATTTTTAGAGGGCTATGAAGTTTGGAGATTTCATGGTGAACAATATGAACAAGTGGAAGAAGAGATAGAACAATCAGAATCTCATCAACAAGTGTCCGGTGATGAAAATATTTATGACGCTGTTGAAATGTTCATGGATGCTACAGGAATATCTAGTGACAGAGAGGAACAACCTCAAGGAGATGCGTCTCGCTTTTACAAGGTATTAGAAGATGCTACAACACCAATCTATCCAAGCAATACAAAAGTCACGAGACTCAATTTTATTACCAAGCTTCTTTATTTCAAAAATATGTATGGGTGTGGTGAAAGGGGCTTTGATGAGTTGCTTGAACTAATTGGAAATATTTTGCCAGAAGGTCATACACTACCGAAATCCTACTATGAAGTGAAAAAGATGGTAAAAGAATTAAACTTGGGTTATCAGAAGATCGATGCATGTCAAAATGATTGCATGTTGGTTTATGGATCTAACAGTGATAAACTACAATGTGATATATGTGGTGTAGGACGATACAAAGATAAAACTGGAAAGGATGAAAAAAATATTTCTCGAAAGATTCTTCGACACTTTCCTCTTGTTCCTAGACTGCAGAGGTTGTTTATGTCATCTCATACAGCTGAACATATGAAGTGGTATAAAACAAGAAACACGCGACACGGGGAGTTGACTCATCCAGCAGATGGAGAAGAGTGGAAAAATTTTGATCGTATGCATCCATCTTTTGCGGAAGAGGTTCGTAATGTCAGACTTGGTCTAGCCACGGATGGCTTTTGCCCCTTCAATAATGGGTTTGCAAAACAATATTCCTTGTGGCCTGTTATAATAGTTGTCTACAATCTTCCTCCTTCAATGTGTATGAAGGATCCTTATATGTTTATGACACTCCTCATACCTGGAGAAAAAAGCTCGACAAAGGATATTAATATATACTTGAGGCCATTGATCGATGAATTGAAGATGTTATGGGACACTGGTGCGCAAACATTTGATAAATGTTTGAAAGAAAATTTTACTTTGAAGGGAGCTTTATTATGGACGATCAATGATTTTCCAGCATATGGCATGGTCAGCGGATGGTCGACTCATGGTAAATTAGCATGCCCAGTATGCATGGGAGATGTCCAAGGTTTTCAGTTAAAGCATGGTGGAAAATGCAGTTTCTTTGGGACTTCTCGCTTATTTTTAGACGCCAATGATCCTCTTCGAAGAAACTCTAAGTTCGGCTGGATAGAAAAGCGATTAGTTGAAGGTCGATATTCGGGTGAAGAATTAAAGAGAAGACTTGTAAACCAGCAATTTCCACCACCAGGAAAAGCTCATAGTAAAGAAAGAGCTATCGGGTATGGTAAGAGACATAACTGGACGCATTTCCCTATATTTTTTGAGCTTCCATATTGGGAAAAACTTAGTTTACGCCACTGCATTGACGTTATGCATACCGAAAAAAATGTGTTCGATAATATCTTCTATACTGTGTTAGATGATGTCAGTAAGACCAAAGATGGTCGAAAGGCAAGGCTAGACTTAAAAGAGTTGAATATACGAAAAGAGTTATGGTTACTGCCCGACGGAAAGAAACCTAAAGCAAAATATACTCTAACGAGGGATCAAGTTCTACAACTTTGTCAATGGGTAAGTAAGTTGAAATTTCCAGATGGATATGTTTCAAATATCGCACGTTGTAGCAAGGTAGACCAAGGTAAATTCCAGGGTATGAAGTCTCATGATTGTCATGTTTTCTTGCAAAAATTGATGCCTGTTGCATTTCTTGACCTACTACCTCGATACGTGGTGGATAGCCTCACAGAATTATCCAAATTTTTCCTTAATCTATCATCAATGATATTGAAATACGAGGATTTAGATATATTGGAAAAAGGTATAGTGAAGATTTTGTGCAAGCTGGAAACAATTTTTCCACCAAGTTTTTTCGACTCGAAGGAGCATTTATCTCTACATTTGCCCTTGGAATGCAAACTTGGAGGACCTGTTCATTTTCGCTGGATGTATCCTTTTGAGCGGCTGATGCGAAGGATGAAAATGAAGGTTAAGAATAAAGCAAGGGTAGAGGGTTCAATAGCTGAAAAATATATAGAGGAGGAGCTTGTAAACTTCTGTTCTTTATATTTCGAATCTGATGTATACACAAAGCATAATCAGTTACGCCGTAATGAGGTGGTAAGTTCAAAAGGTAATTCGAATTCGTTGGAGGCATTTACATATCCGATAAAGCTGTACAGCCATGACTAGCAGAGATATTTAGATGATGAGGAGTTACGAATTATTGAGAACTACGTATTTCTAAATATGCCTGAAGTGGCACCATTCCTAGAGTAAGCCTTCAAACATTTTCTCTTCATAATTAACTGTGCTACTTTCAATATTTGTGTCAATTTATCCATTTATTCATATGCAGGACATTTGAGACTGAGATATATGCATCTCGTTCAAGTGTTACCCCCAAAGAGATGGAATTACTTACGAAAACAAAATTTAAGGGTTGGTTTAAAAAAAGGTCAATCTTTGTTTAATAGATGTTATCATCTTTACTGAATATAGGCTGAATACACTTTCCATTTATGCATCTTAATGTGAAATGATTGCTTCTTATTTTATTATTCAGGTGGAAAAAGATGCAGCATCTGCAGCAAAGTTTGATGAGCTAATACAAGGTCCTTTAAGGCTTGTTACACCATTTAAAGCTTGCATTTGCAATGGTTATAAGTTCAACTGTGGTGATTTAACAAAACTCACTTCGAGCAGTTCAGGAGTAATGGTTAAAGGAAGTTCATATAGCAATATCCTAGATAATTACTATGGGCGCTTACAAGAAGTTCTGTGCGTCAATTATCAAGGAGGCTATCAAGTCGTTTTGTTTAAATGTCATTGGTTCAATACATCAGATGATAAACACAGAAAGATTGATAAAAATGGGGTTGTCAACATTGATGTGAAATCAAGATTAAGGACTGATGATGTTTATGTATTAGCTAGCCAGGCTATGCAGGTGTATTTTGCTCCTAATGTAGTCAACCCTCGCAGCACGTGGTACACAGTTGTAACTACAAAGAGTCTTCCGCTAGATGAAACAGTTTCTGATGGAGGTGAAAATGCATTTCAGGAGGATGTGTCAAATGTTGAAACTATATCAATCTCTCAAGCAAACATAGAGTCGGTCTCTGAAGAAATCATAAATATTTTAGATGAAAATGAAGATGATAACGCAGGTGATACATTTATTATTGATGACATTGAGGACACCGAGGTAGTCGATGAAGAGGATGACGAAGAAGAAAGGAGCAGCAATGAATTTAGCGATGACGATGGTTTTGATAACATACATTAACTTGTTTAAAGTTTCTCTTTTATGTTTGAAGTCAGCTGAACTGTTTCATCTTTGCTTTCAGCTTGCTTATTGTTTCTAAGTTTATCTATCATTTATTTTTGGTTTGGCTTAATGATCTTCAATTGTGTTGGCTGCTATAATAGAAATGAAATGAATTTGGTTCTCAGTTTACTATCATCTGATATAGTGGTGTTTGTGTTTGTTGCTTTCCTAAAGTATCTTTGCTTGATCTCAACATGCCTATCATGTTTTTGACAAAATACCTGATAGAAGCTTGTTTCTCTTTTATGTTTGAGGTCATCTGAATTGTTTCATCTTTCCTTTCAGCTTGACTATTGTTATACGTTTATCTATCATTTATTTTTTGTTTTGCTTAAGATCTTCAATTGTATTGTCTGCTATAAGGGTACATTTCAAAGATGTATGATGACAATTTTTCACATTTTTTGAAAACACTATGGAGGTGTTCATGGATGACTTTTCCGTATATAATTCATCATTCGATTCGTGCCTAGAAAGGGTTTTTGCAAAATGTACTAAAACCAATCTTGTTCTTGATTGAAGGAAGTTCTTTATGCTACAAGAAGGTAGTGTCCTTGCTCATCTTGTTTCAAATACAGAAATCAAAGTGGATAAAGCTAAGCTAGAGGTGAAAGAGAAGTTGCCACTTCCTAGAGATGTGAAAGGAGTCCGAAGTTTCCTGGTTCACGCTGGTTCTTATTGACATTTCTTGAAGGATTTCTCTAAGATTGCTGAATCCTTGACCAATCTCTTGGACAATGATGTAGCATTTATCTTCAATGCTGCTTGTCTTCAAGCATTTTGAAAAGCTTAAATCCGCACTCTTCTTCCCCCATAATCGAACCTCCTAATTGAGAGCTTCCTTTCGAGCTTATGGGTGATGCGAGCGACTACGCCATAGGAACTGTTCTAGGACAAATGGTAGAAAAAGAGCTTCATGTTATCTACTATACAATCAAGGTCTTAGACCATGAACAATGTAACTACTCTATTATGGAGAAAGATATGCTAGCTATAGTCTATGCCTTCGGGAATTTTAGGTAATACTTGATGGGATCGAAAACCATTGTTTGTACCGACCATGCCGACATTAACTACTTTATTTTAAGAAAGAAGCTAAGCCTAGGCTCATAAAATGGGTTCTTTTGCTCTATGAGTTTGATATTGAGATCAAAGGTAAGATATGAGTAGAGAACTTAGTTGCCAATCAGCTTTCTGACGAGCCACTAAGAGAAAGAGTTCCAAAGGAATATTTGCCAATAGAAGATTCATTCGTAGGGGAGCAATTGATGAGTGTAGAGAGAATGCCCACACCATGATATGCCGACATAGTAAACTTCAAAGTTTGTCAAGTGTTGCCCCAATACTTTAACTATAGCCAAAAGAAGAAGTTCGTACATGAGGCTAAGATGTATTCTTGGAATGAGCCTCATCTTTACAAACTATGCGCCGGTGGCATTTATAGGACATGTGTGGCCAAAGAGAACATAAAGGATATCTTACATCATTGCCATTCTTCACAATATGGAGGACATGAGGCGAGTTCTAAGACCATCGCTAAGGTGCTCCAATATGGTTTTTACTTGCTAACGCTATTATGAGATGCCTATAAGTTTGTTCAAGCGTGTGACATGAGCTAAGGAACCTGGAACATTTTCAAGAGGGATGAAATTCCCCAACAAAGCATCCTTGAGGTAGAAATCTTTGATGTTTGTGCAAAAGACTTCAAGGGACCTTTTCCCTTTCTTATGAAAATTGCTATGTTCTAGTAGTGGTTGACTATGTGTCAAAGTGGGTTGAGGCTATACCTTCCCCAAATTGTAATGCAAAAGTCGTAGCAAAGCTCTTTAAGACAGTTATATTTCTTAGATTTGGAATCCCTCGAACGGTGATAAGTGATGGAAGATCACTTTTAAGGAGCGCCAATGCGAGGCACTTTTAAGGAAATATGGAATCTATCATAAGATTGCTACACCCTAAAACCCTCAAATAGTGGTCAAGTTGAAGTTTCGAATAGAGAGATCAAAGCCATTCTTGAGAAGACGGTAGGGAGCTCTTGGAAGGTTTGAGCATCGAAGTTGGATGATGCCCTTTGGGCATATAGAATCGCGTATAAAACTCACAAAGGAATGTCTCCTTTAAGGCTCGTCTATAGGAACCTTGCCATGACCCGGTAGAGCTCGGACATAGATGGGCGGTTAAAGCCCTCAATTTTGAATTGAAAATCACTGGGAAGAAGGGGATTTTGCGACTACATGAATTGGATGAACTAAGGCTAGGCTCTTATGAGAATGCTATAATTTACAAAGAAAGAACTAGAAGATGGCATGATAAAAGGATAATGAGGAGAGAGTTCAAAGTAGGAGATGATCTGTTGTTGTTTAACTCAAGACATCGACTCTTTCCTTGGAAGTCCATTGAACTGCCCACGACGCTTTAGTGGGAGAACCGTTCCAATTTCCCATGAAGTCGAGCTGACTTCCTTGACTAGCAGTTGATAAGTTCGTGGAATGCGAACTTTTTCTAATAGAAATCGAAGAGTATGGGGAAGACCAAGTCGGTCTTGACTTGGTTTATTGCTCAAAAATGGAAATTGAATTTTGTAAAATCGAACCGCGCCAGGGTGCTCAATCGATGCTGCATCAAGATGATTTCCCCCTGGGCACCCGCGTGAAATCTTACCAATCATATTATTGAAATCATATATAAACATATAATGTTCCCATTTAGCTTCCAATGTGGGACAATTGGTTTCACACAAATGAAACCAATCCACCCATCTATCCCTACCAACTTCATGTTTTCATGGATTTTGGTCCAACTTTAGGCATCGATTTCTTATTCGATAAAATTCTGATTGTGGCATTTCCACATTCGATTCCATACCTCACAATGCAAGGTATTTTAATCCGATTTTTATAACCTCATTTTGAGGTGTTCTCCACGCTCAATTAGGTCTCAAAATGGGGCACACCACCATTTTCTTCACACATTTTAAACACACTTTTCAACAATCCCCCACATGAAGAAAACTGAGGGGTGAAAAAGATAAAACAATCAAAATCGATAATCATGACTCGACTCAATGTGGTGATATCTTCTACGGTTGATATCTGCATAGGATAGGTAGGCAACACCCTTGAACCTTCCCTTGCGAAAACATGTTCTCTTTACAGACTATTCAGTAGACGTGATTATCTTTCAACTATTCGTCTTATAATGTAAACGAAATCCATGTCCCCCGCAGATTTCTTCCGAACCATACTTTGTTCTTACTGGTGGGTTCATTTGGCCATGACACCCCTTTCCTGGTTCTACAAAAGTTTCTAAAGAATTAAGCCCTTTGAATTCTCCTTTGAAGCGACCTCACTTCTCTCTCACATAGGTGATTCTTTCTTAAAGTAATCCCGCGTTACCCATTTGAATCTCACTATTCAAATTACTAGAATCATTGAAAGCTTCGAGCTTAGCCTCGTGCGGGAGTCACTGTTTTATCTAGGAATAGGGCTGGGGTGTTACCCCCACAGTGACCTCACACAGTCTTAGCAGGTCAGTTATCCCTTTGAACCAAGTTCTTGGGATCTTTAGTCATCATAGTAGGGTTTTCCTTTGCCTCGACTTTTATTGCCCAAGGGCTTAAGCCTGTGTTTTGATATTAGCAATCAAAAGGCTTCAGTCCCATTCCCTTTGTCGTCTTCTCTACTTGGTCCATATTTAACCCTTTGGTTAACGGATGCGCTATATTTTCTTTTGACCTCACTTAGTCAATGCTTATGACTCCGGATGAGAGAAGCTGTCTGATGTTATTGTGTCTTCGACGTATGTGTCTAGACTTACCATTATACATGACATTCTGTACTTTGCCAATTGTTGATTGGTTATCACAATATACACATATTGGTGGCATAGGGATTTTCCATTTAGGAACATCCTCTACAAAGTTTCTTAACCACTCGGCTTCTTCGCCGCATTTATCTAATGCCCCGAACTCGGCTTCCATCGTGGATCAGGTTATCAGTGTTTGTTTAGAGGATTTCCACGACATGGCTGCACCTCCCAAAGTGAACACATATCCACTTGTGGCCTTTGAGTCTTGTAAATCAGATATCCAGCTTGCGTCAGTGTATCCTTCAATGACTTCGGGATATCTGGTATAATGTGGACCGTAATTACGAGTAAATCGTAAATACTTTAGTATTCTTACAATTGCATATCAGTGTTCTGTTCCTGGACTACTTGTATATCTTGCAAGCCTACTCACAGTATAGGTAATATCAGGTCTAGTACAAGTCATTAAGTACATTAGACTGCCTATTACTCTTGAATACTCTAATTGGGAGATGCTTTCTCCATTGTTTTTAGACAAGTGTTGATTCATTTCTATAAGAGTCCTACATACTCCTAAGCTATCTTTTCCAAACTTGTCCAGGATTTTATCATTGTAGTGTGAGTGGCCCAATACAAATCTATTCGCCGTTCTTGGAATTTTAATCCCTAAAATTACAACAGCTCGTCCCATATCTTTCATATCAAACTTTGAGTTTAATATGGCCTTCGTGGATTTGACCAAGTTTTAATCGCTTCCTACGATGAGTATATCATCGACATATAAACAAAAAAATCACATACCCGTGTTCAATGTTTTGATGTATATACATTTCTCAAACTCGTTGATTTTAAATCCGTCTGACAACCTTACTCTGTCAAATTTCTCATGCCAGTGTTTTGGCGCTTGTTTCAGACCATAAAGAGACTTGACAAGTTTACAAACTTTTCTCTCTTGTCTTGGAACTCTAGAACTCTCAGGTTGTTCTATATATATCTCTTCCTCAAGGTCTCCATTTAAGAAATCAGTCTTCACATCCATTTGATAAATTTCTAAATTGCGCAATGCTGCAATGTCAATTATCATTCTAATTCTGCTGCACAATGGTGTAAATACTTGGGCTGTTCTGCTCCTCATGATATCCAACATAATACCATGCGGCGTATTCTCTCACCTCCAACTTACCGCACCAATTGGCTGCCCATGTGGATGGTATGGTTCTATCTCACGGCAAGGATCGTGTTATTTGGACAGGCACTTCGTCGGGTTCTTTCTCTGTCAAAGCCTTTAGGGACACCTACCATACTTTATATCCATTGTTACCTTGGACGAAATTCATCTGGTCTTCTTGGATGCCTCCAAAGGTTTTTATTTTTATTTGGCGGCTTGCTCTTCACGCTATTCCTTCGGATGCTCATATCTTGAACCTGAGGATTCCTTTAGCATCTAAATGTATTTGCTGCAATAGTAACGTGGAGTCATCTCGGCATCTTTTCTTTGAAGGTCCATGGGCCAATGAGCTTGCTTCCTTTTTACTCTCGCTGTTTGGGATCAGTCGTCCTACTTCCATGTCGCACTTTCTCCATATGTTGCCCAAGTCTAAATGCCATGACTTTCAGAGCTGCCTATCCTTTGCTCTCATGTGTTGTGGCCGCTGGGACATTTGGATGATGAGAAACAAGGTTAGGCATGAGGAGCCCCCCACTCCTCTTCGTATCAGCCTCGGTCGCTGGGCTACCAGGCTTGCTCACTGCCTCCCATATTCTAAAGCCAATACAAGGCCTTCTACCCTTGCAGACCTTCATATCCTGCCTTTGAAATCTAGCTGGAGGACCTGAAAACTAGGAGAAACTGGGGTCACCATCTCAGTGGGCATCCTTGACGTTCATGAGATGCTATGACGGTGCCATCCTACGCTCTAACACGGGTTGTTTTATTAATGCCTATGGCTTGGACTTCCCTAAGAGCTTATGCTTTCGTGAGCTGATCTTTTTTGTGAAAGCCTTGCTGAAGGAGCTCAATGTATCAAGATGGTATATTTGTCACTTACAAAGCTCCCATCCCTTAACTAATCTTCTCAGCCCCAGCGAAGAATACCGACGTCCGTGGGATACTACGTACTTATACCGTCAAATGATGAGACGCACTAATGGCTTTTATTGTAGACGGGTTAGCCCAGGGTAAAATAACCCTGCCCTGATCCTAGCCGCTTCCTCTCTCGTCGGGTGGTGTCGCCATCCCAACCTCTTGCCTCGAAACGTGAGAACAGCCCTTCGGTGATGTTGTTGGTCACGCCTGCTCAGTGAGAGACTGTCCTTCCCATTCTTCTAACTCATCGGCCAGTGATGACGCGGTCTGGAGGCCTCCTTCTCGCCTTACTCTCCCGGCCTAGCTTCTGTTTAGTCTATCATCCTTGTGATCTATTAGACCTTTTGTGTCGCTCTTTTCTTAGGCGTTTTTCGCCATCCTTTGTATTTGGCTTCTATAATCTTTTACTGATATCAATAAAGAGCTCGTTTAAAAAAAATTATCATTCTAATAGATGTGATCCTTGTCACAGGGGAGAATGTGTTAAAGTAGTCTAGACCTTCCTTTTGTCTATACCCTTTGATCACAAGTCTCACTTTGTACTTTTCAATAGTACTGTTTACTTTCTTTTTTTTTTGTAAAAATCCACTTGGAATCAAGTGGTTTGCATCCCTGAGGAAGATCAACTAGCTCCCAAGTATGATTTTGCATAATGGAGTCTAATTCACTTTTTATGGCTTCTTTCCATGAAGGACCTTCAACAAAGCTTATTGCTTCATCATATGTACGAGGTCCTGCCTCAACCATAAAGGTTAAAAAATCAGGTCCAAATGAATTTTCAACCCTAGCTCTTTTGCTTCGTCTTGGTTCCTCTAAACTTGTATTCTCCTCGAATACTTCTTCTTCTTGTTGAGACAGTTCAGTGAGTTCTTCGTCTATCTCATAAGGTGAACTCAGTCTCATTCCCTCAGATTTATAAGGAAACACTTGTTCAAAGAACGGAGCTGTTTTAGACTCCATAATGTTGTTCTTGTATATATCAGGATTTTTCGACTCATACACAAGAAATCTATACGCAGTACGGTTTTCCGCATATCCAATAAACATACAGTCAATTGTCTTTGGTCCTATTTTCATTCTCTTAGGAACGGGAGCCATCGCTTTAGCTAAACACCCCCACACTCGCAAGTGTGTGTAAGAAGGTTTTCTCCCTATAAATAATTCAGAAGGGGATTTTTCTTTCTTCTTACAGGGTATCTGACGAAATGGCCTCCCCCCATATTTCCTGAGGTAACCCTGAACTAAGCAACATGGCATTTATTATTTCTTTAATAGTGTGATTCTTACGTTCTATACCGTTTGATTGAGGTGAATAAGGTGGAGTTACTTCATGTATGATTCCAGTTCGTACTCATTGTGTCCCACACGGTTCTACAAATTCACGACCGCGATCACTTCGTAGGCTCTTGATTTTTTTTATTTAGTTGGTTTTCCACTCCCAACTTATACATGACAAACTTCTCTATTGCTTCATCCTTGCTCTTAAGCAAGCAAATTGAACAATATTTTGAACTATCATCTATGAAAGTCACAAAATATTTATTTCCACCTCTTGTTGGCATGAATTTTAAGTCAAATAGATCACTATGTATTAAGTCAATGAGTTCAATATCTCTTTCAACACTATGAAAGGATGTTCTTGTTAATTTTGCTTCAACACAAATTTCACACTTGTGTTCGGAATCAAACTGAAGTTTTGGTATACAATCATTAGATTCCTTATTGAGTCATAATTCACATGACCTAATCTACCGTGCCATCAAACTCAAGCAAGTAAGCAGAAGAACCCTTTTTATTGATACACTTGATGGCAATTACATTAAGTGGCCACATGCCATCTTTCACGTAACCACGTCTCACATACATTCCGTTCTTTGAAAGAACGACTCTCTGAGACTCAAACACCATCTTAAAACCATGCCCATCAAGTAAAGCTCTAGATACTAAGTTCTGCCTAATGTCAGGCACATATGAGACATTAGTCAGCTTCAACTCCTTTCCTGAAGTCATCTTCAAAATAACACTGCCTTTCCCCTTGTCTTCCTGAGGTGGCCAAGTTGCCCATGTACACCTTTTCTCCTGCTTCATTCAGTTTCACCTTTGAGAAGGCATTCTTGTCAGAACAGATGTGTTGGATTGCTCCAGTATCCAGCCACCACTCCTTGGGGTTGGAATCCACCAGACTCAGCTGAGAAATCATAGCCACTAGAAGATCTTCATCCACCTCAGCGATATTCCCCTTTTTCTTCTTTTTAGCGGCTTCTTACAGTCAGCAGCTCTGTGACCCTCTTTATCACAGTTGAAGCACTTACCAGAGTACTTTGGCGGCACCTTCTTCTTGATAGCCCCACTTTTTTATCCAAGTTTGCTGGAGGGCTTCTTTCCTGTGGAGTTACCACCATGCTCCACAATGTTGGCCCTCTCAGAAGGGAGCCTTATCCTTTTATCAGAGAGTCAATTACCCTCTTCAGCCTTCAGACGAATCACCAGGTCTTCCATATACATTTCCTTTTGCTTGTGCTTAAGGCCATTCTTAAAGTCCTTCCACCCCAGAGGCAGCTTCTCAATGACTGCAGCAACTTGAAATGATTCATTGATCTTCATTCCCTCAGTGTTCATCTCATGGATTATCAGCTACAAATCTCGAACTTGACTAGTCACAGATCCACCATATGGAATTCGAGGAAGCGCCCCAGAATGTACTTCTTGTAGCTTGCATTTTCAATTCGGTACTTCCGATCAAGTGATTCCCAAAGCTCCTTAGCCGAGCTGTTGGTGCAGTACACCTTGTACAGCGCATGATTCACGCTGTTCGGCACATAATTTCGACAAAGATACTCGGACTCTTTTTAGGCAATGTATGCCATTAGTATTTGATGATCAGACTCATCCTCAGCAACTTTGGGTGTGTTCTCGGGCAGATACCGGGCAAACCCTAGTTGTGTCAGGTAAAAGAGCATCTTCGACTGCCACGTATTAAAGTTCTGTCCATTGAACTTTTCGGGCTTTTCAGCTGCCATTAATCGCAGCAGGCACTTGTGCCACTGCACTGTTTGGAACTAGACCCGCAGGTCCATTCCCGGCCGTAGCCATCATTGCTGGTGGAGTTGTAGCAGCTGACTCAGCAGCAACAACTGGAGGAGGGTTTAAAACCCTCCATGTTCACTAACTGATTTTTTCAGAATTCATTCTCTACATAGAAAGGCGGATCTGTTAGTAACTTCAAACGAATGAAACATAATTTTCTTACTTTAAGATTTTTGGAAATATTGCTGATTTAACAGGCGGATACCAACGAAGTTACTGAACCTAAATGCAATACATATTCAATTAAACTGAAACATAATTGCAAACCATAGTGGATCGAGTCGCGTTCGACGCTGTCCTTAAAGCAAGATTGCTGCCCTACTGGTGCTGGGACTCGCTGGCAGTATGCTTCCCATGATGAAACGATCCTCGGCAACAGACATAGCAACAAGCTTTGCCGATCGAACATTTCTGACCTTCAACTATCAGATCGACAGACAAAAACGAATGGAAAAACCGAAGAGGAGAAACAATGTGTGTTTTCTGTTTGTTTTGGAACTGAAGCACCGACTTCAATATATAGGAGTCTAAAAGTCTGAACTACCCACGACACTTAAGTGGGAGAACCGTTCCACTTTCCCATGAAGTCGAACTGACTTCCTTGACCAGCAGTTGATAAGTTCGTGGAATGAGAACTGTTTCTAAAAGAAACCGAAGAGTATGGGGAAGACCAAGTCGTTCTTGACTTGGTTTAATGCTCAAAAACCGAAATTGAATTTTGCGAAACCGAACTGCGCTAGGGCGGCTCAATCGATGCTGCATTCGTGTCCCTTACGACTCGGGCGCACACATTGGCAGCCAAATCCGACATCGTTGAACCGTATGATTTCCCCCTAGGCGCTCGCGTGGATGTTGAGAGAGAGTTTCTTTTAATAACTTACCAAAAGCATAATATTGAAATCATAAGTGAACATATAATGTTCCCATTTAGCTTCCAATGTAGGACAATTGGTTTCACACAAGTGAAATCAATCCACCCATCCATTCTTACCAACATCATGTTTTCATGGATTTAGGTCCAACTTTAGGCATCGATTTCTCATTCGATGTAATTCTAATTTTTGCGTATTTTAATCCGATTTTTATCAATTCATTTTGAGGTATTCTCCATACTCAAATTAGGTCTCAAAATGGGACACACCACCATTTTCTACACATATTTTAAACACACTTTTCAAAAAAATTCTTTGTGAATCTGACTCTATTTAGTTTGAGCGTTGTTGTCCTCGTCTTAGTGGTGTGGCCATAACTTGGGTTATGCTACTGCGCGGGGAGAGAGTATGAATTCAAAGGTTGTCAAGCAGGCGATTAGAACATGAAGAGATGATGGACGAGTTTGGGAGTTCTAGAGATGATTTATATGCAGCTTTGGGTTGGAAACATCGATGTGATAAGAACTCACCAGGCATTATTTTTAGTCTTGGCATTGGGTAAAAAGTCCTCTAGTTGATCCTTTTTTGTTTTAGCCATATAATGGTAGCTGCGTCTACTTGAGGGCATGGTGTGTCTCTAGGCATGTGTTCTTTCATAGGCCTATGATGTCGCTTGTAGCATTCGGAGGTCGATACTAGACTAGCCTTTGTTATATAGTTTGTTCGGCGTTTTTAAAGTCTCTGACGATTACCGAGCCTAACGCTTGAGGGCTTTGTGTGCCGTCACGGTCCATGCTGTTTGAACCTTCGTATTAATAAATCAAGGAGGATACCCTCCCCTTAAAAATAAAAAAACATTTCGGGAATGGGCATGCACAGTGTTGTGAAAACCGGATCGGACCGGCCGGCCGGTTTGACCGGTTAGACTGGGAACCGATCACCAGACCGGTTCGGTTCTCTAATCGGATCGGTATTGCCATTGAACCGCTCTCATTCAAGTTGAACCGGTGGGTTTTTAATTAACCCGGTGACCTGGCCGGTTCAACCGATCTGATTTTGTCAGAAAAAAAATAATTTTGAGCTCAACGAGAGTCGAATGCAACACCCATGTATAATTAGTCACTTTCCTTCCACTAGGCTAACGATGATTTGTGGTTATAAGTGTATTTAAGTAATATATATTCATTTATCACATTTAATACATATTATCAATTTAACTAGAAATTTAATTTAGTTAAATAGTACTTCACGATAGTATAACTCAGTAATTTTCCGCCTATATATGTTAGACTTATTTCAATTTTGAGTTTGAGAAATACATGTAACCCTATTTTAATCAAGACTTGGATTAAATATCAAATAAAATTATAAATTTTGGATATAATATGATTGTATAATGAGTCGAAAAAATTGAAAAACAATTATCCGACATGTTTAGATTATTTAAGTAATATATTATCAACTAGCTTTAACTTTAATTTTGGAGTCCTTTTTTGTCTATATTTAAATACTTTCGATTTTGAAATCTTACATGTTCCAGTATCTTAAATGTACCGCAAAACCGTCGCACAATTCTTGCAACGGCGGTTTGTGCGACAAATCAAAAACGCATCGCATACCTGACGCATTACGACACATTTGCGACTGCTTTACGTCGAATTTTCGATGTCGTACACTTGTGCAAAAATTTGTAGTGAAAATGGATATCACAAATCCTGGTTGCGCCGCTTTTTTGTTGCGATTTGTGAATTAAGACTAACATTTTTATTGTTGTTTATTATTGTTGTATTATTGATTTGTACTATTCGAATTCTAAATTTGTTACGTGAATAGTGTTGTATTTAAATCATAAACATGTAAAATTTATTTTGGTAATAAACTTGTTAAATTATAATGTCATATATAAGTTTTTTTTAGAGCTTGCGGGTCAATCTGGTTCGACCCGGTGGAACCATTAACCCATTAATCCAGTTACTTGACCGGATCGATCCCCGGGTCGGTTTTCACAACACTGGGCTTTGCATGACTTTGATGCGCTTCTTTGAATGGAGTGGATTCGATGACCCTAGCCCACCTCCAACTAGAGTTGTTTCTCCTCCTCCAGCCAACACCTCTGGTCCTTCTCACCGCCGAGTTGCTCCCAACATCGGTATCTCCAAATCAGACATCGACTCCGAGTGACCTGCTGCTTCTACACACTCCCTGTCTTAATCATGTTGCTCTATTTTGATTATGGAACTGTTTTGAACTCATTTGCTTTCTGTTGCTTCCATGTTTGAACTTTTTGGATTTCTGTTTGAACTCTTTCTATGGAATGGTTATGGTTTATGTTTTGAACTTTCTATGAACATTTGCACGGTTTGAAATGTTTGAACTCATGTATGACTACACCTACAGGATCTAAATTGCCATTCAACCGTTATTTCCTTCCCCATTTAATACATTATACATGTGACATGTTATACTAATCTCTATCATGTTGTCACTTGTTTGAGCTGTAGAATTCAATTGTTATATGCGGGAAAGGAATGATCAATCATGATTCACGTGCTACGTGCCACAATCAGGGAAGTCCTTTCCACTAAACTTTTCAATTTTACATTTTGTCACTTAGGGACTAAAGCTTCATCTCAAGTGTGGAGTGGGTGTGTAGTGCATTCTATTGTAATTATCCATGTGTAGGCACTTGCACTTTTAAAGCATACATTTGAGTACTCAAACATCCAAGGCCTTCGCATGACTTCATTACTCGACTGTCTAGCTTCATTGCTAATTACTAGATTTTGAATCTCAGATCTCCATGACTTTTATGAGTGCATAATTACTGGGCATCAAGGTTGTTGTTATCTTTTGTCTATCTAATGGTTTATGCAACCTCTTTGCGTCCCTTGAACAAACACTTAGTAAGCATGAAAACACCTTTTCTTCCCTTCGAGCACTTAGTCATTCCTTTAATGTGATCTCTGTTCTTTTGTCATGTATCCACAGACCATGTTTCATTCTTAGTACATTGCCAAATCTTAAGTGTGGAGTCAATATGGGTCAAAAATTGACCCAAACAATTCTTTTTGTCTATGCAAGCACAGGCGAAAATAAGGCAAGCTACAAAAAAAGCAAAAATAAGGCAAGTTATTCAAACCAAAAAAGCCCTGAAGCATATTTCGGACAAAATGCCTTGAAAAAGAAAATAAATATGAGACACTCACTTAAGTTTGTCAATGTCATTTCTTTTAGTGTGTATGCATTGTTATTTGAGTAGAGGGTGACCCTTGTCATTGTACGTGAGTATGACTTTGTTTGAGATAGTTTTGAAAATTAACTGCCCAACTCCTCTTTCCTTATGGATTATGGACTTAGCTCATAAGACTTGGAAACGAGTTTGATTTTGTCAGCCCTTGGACTATCGTTCTTGATAGCATAGTGACGTTGCAACAGTTATGGGTGCGTGCAAAGTGAGCTAGTTGTTGAAGCAGTATCTGCAAATAATTAAAGAGAGGGGGGGGGGGGGGGGGTTGTGAGTGATTTTGAGTGCGTAACAGAATATGAAAAATGGTTTCCTTATCAGAGAATAAATTCAGCATAGGGTTTTCACTTGTGACATGTTTATCATTGACAGCTGATAGTCCTAAACTCAATATTCCGGCAAGGGTAATATCGAATTTAGGTGTTACTACTTGTCTTCACGGCAAAGTATCCAATAAGTGTTAAGTGTGGGAATTGGTTGTTAAGCTAAGCTTTACAGCAAAGTTTCCACTTAGCTTAACAATTCAATTCGCGAATGGAGATCAAGAACTAGTAAAACGAGAAATATGCATTAAGCACAGAATCTCAAAACATAGTGTCAAACGGTGAAAACCCTAAACTGAAATAGGAAATTAGCTATGCATATCCATAGAATTCAACACAAGGGTTTGTAGAAATAATGAAAACTGTAGAAATCTCTTATTCTCTCGTCGGAAGCTTCTCGTCTTCATCTTCTCCAGAGCTGTCGTCCAAAGCTTGATGGATGAGAATGGAAATCAGAGCAAAACCAAAAATATCTGCTGCTAGGGTTCCATAAACGTTTTAGGCATAATTTCCAATTTTTGTATTTGCAGACGTCGACATCATCATCTGCGTTGCCGACGTCACTCGCCAACACTGTGAAGATTAACGCTGCGGGTTTAGTTGATATTACCGTCCGTGGATGACTCTGCTGAAATGGCCTACACCCGTGATATGCTCGGAGATGGTGCTCTTGTTCTGCTCGTCAGTTTTGACTTTGGCTCTCGATTCGACTTACCGGATGACCTCTTCTGTTCTCGGTGTGAAATAGAGAGTCGAAGAGCTCTGAGTCTGCTACGCATCAATGTCAGGCTCGAATCCATCGGTTCTTTAGTCAACTCTCAGCGTTCCATCGAAACTTCAAAGGTCTGAATGGTCATGTGGTGATTTGGCACCAAAATGCCATCTTTTACAGCGCTTTTTCCTAGAGCTCCCGAAACACCTGAAATGTAAAACATACTAAAAAGTAAATATTCACATGATAAAGTGTCGAAATAAATGGGATTAGTAAGTTCGACAAGTCGTATAAATACGACTCATCAAACCATCCCACACTTAAACTTGTTCGTGCCGAAAAAGAACAAGTCATAGGAGAAACAAAATATCTCACCACAGTTTCTACGACATTCTGGATACATGCCACATGAATATGAAATGCTATTCTAGACTAGCTTTTTATGTATAACTCAATTGTTACACACTTTATCATGCTTAACAATTAATTCGATACATGTTACCTCTGAGCTGAAATTCAAATTACCTTGGATGAATAGGAGATACACGTCTTTAAACCCATGATCTGCATTTGCTGTCTCGAATCCTAGCCATATGGTTACACTTCTTTGCTTTCTTTGGCACGTGATTAATTTGAGTTTTGATTGCTTTGAATTTTTCTTCTTTCTTCTTTTTTTTGAGGACATCTTTTGTAATGACTTTCTTGCTTTGGCCAATCCGAAGGATTTATCTGCACTCGATACATCATTTTTCTTTGTTTGATACTTCACAACTTGGGTGATTTTTTTCTTGAGCTTTCCTCCTTGATTGTGAATTGCTTGTCCTTTTTCTTTTCTTTTCAAAGACGATCCAATCATCGCCCTCAAGCATATGGAAATATCGTTCCGCAATTTCTCATCCTAGTCCTTTTTGACGCGAATCAAGATGGGGTCACCACCTTTTCCCGGTTACTTGAGACTATAGATAGGACAGTCAATTTTCCCGTCCCGCCTACTTACATAAACGCTGCAATGACGGAGCAAACTCTAATCCATAAACCTCGAAGTGCTAGCCTCCACTGAATTCATATACCATATGACTGAGAACTCGGTCCTTTGAATGCTCGTCAAGTCTCTCTAGGATATTTCTATCAACTCCACATCCCTGTTTATTTCAACTCAAAAGACACGTAAATGATTAAATTCTCATGTAGTCACATAATTAAAATTTCACAAGCAAAACATATGTAATCAGCATCATAAATTTTGCATACTCATAATTCAATACTGCAATATCCAAAAAAACAGAGAGAAATTTCAGAGATTTCATTAAGTTTCCTTTTTTTTCCAAAAGAAACTTGTTGACACAGTACAAAATGCAAGAAAATAAACGTGCAGATACAATTGACATCCCCACCGCACACTTTTGAACCAAAATGTGTCCCCACGTCATGATTTTAGTTCAAAGACTCATACTATGCAATAGACACAGAAAAAAGAAACAAAAGAAACGAAGAACATCAGGAACTCCCCTAATCCGAATCCGCTGGCGGTGCCTACGGTGAAATGAGATACTCTAATGGAATAGGCTGATCTGGAGTCCATCCCGGTGGAGCCAAAACTGATTGTGCTCCTGCAGGCATCAAATGATGCATCCCTCTATAAGTGTTGAACACTATGTTCAACTTCTCTTGGGAAAGCGGTGCTGGCTGAGATTGTGGCTTTCGCTGTGGCTGAGCAGGCTGCTGAACTCCTGAACGACGACGATGGGGTCCCGTAGAAGGTCTATCCTCATCATTGTTGCAACGACATCCTCGCCTGTCTGTAGGCAACGGCTGTCGGAACTCGGCTACCTCGTGGTATGTCCAGGCAAACTAATCCCTGATGGTCGATCTCTTCTTTATCGCCTTCGTGGAGATGAATGTCTTCATATCTAAGAATGCTGTAAGAATGATCTGGTGGTCCAAAGCAGGCTGACCGTGCAGGCAACGTAGCATATAGGTGATCATCCTGCCACAGATGACCGGTTCTGATGTGTGGCGATTCTTCCAGAAGAGGCACATCAATGTGCAGAAGTCGATCCTTCGCCTCTGGTCCATGGCATTCAGGGAAATCATGTACTGTTCTTGAACTTATTTATCCCATTCATCCGTGAATATTGTGTTCCTTAGAAGCTTCAGAATGTAGAACAGCACTGGGTCTTCGAGATAGTTATTCTGATATTGCTTGGTGTAAATGTCCCTCCACTCGGTATCCTGAACCTCGCCAAAGCATCAACAAAGAAAAACTCATTCCGTACAATATTGCCTCCCTCTGGCCATCCAAGTACCTCCCTAATCTGGGGAGGAATGGTGGTGTGCAATTCTCCACAGTGCCTGTAGGTCATCCCCTGATGATCCTAGCTCCCGAGGTAGCGGTAAGATGCCAAGAACTCGCTTGTGTCATCAACATCAGTGGCACTCTAAAGGGTCAAAAGTGGCCATCGACTAATTGTCAACAGCTCTCGGACTCGGTCCTCGAATCTAGTAAGTCTTTGAAAATCAGCGTCGATGAACCTGCTCACCGCTTGTGGTCTTTGCCAAAAACCTTCATACTGCTCCTTAAATTTGAGTACTGGTGCCATGATACTCACTTGAACACCTAGCATTGGATTTAGGCACTTGGAGTGGGGTCCACTGGTCCTCGAATGTGGCTTGGATGGGTGTTGATGGTGGTTGTAGGTGGATTCCATGGCAGATTGGAGGTGGTTTAGGGTGGAGAGGTGATCGGAGGGTGTAGGTTTCATCCTTGGTGTTTTTGGGTAGGAGAGAAGAGGGTGATCTGCGATATAGTATTTTAGGTTTGGGTCAAAGTCGACCGCGGAGAGAAGCCATTTAACATCGCGGTCAAACGATAAACTAAGCTACACCCGTGCTCTTAATATCGACACCATCCGCGATCCAATCTGAGAAAAATCACTCTGTTCGGTCAATGACTGGCGCAGGTTGTGTACACATTAGCACCGCGGTCAACTTCTAAAATAGGGCGCGCAATAATATTCAACTTATCCGCGATCCTCTCAGAGAAAAGTTCCTTTGCCTGCACAAACAAGTTTCTTTCCCCAAACAAATGATAATGAAACACATTGACTCGCGAACTAGATCGACATGGACTGGAGAAACAAGACTCAAAATAAAATAAAAGAAAAACATTAGGTTGCCTCCCGCACATCGCCTTTGTTTTACGTAATTGGCTCGATAGTACCTCATTTATGTCTCGGTGGGAGGTTCGGCGAGCTCAAACTCTTGAACCGGTTGTTCAATTTTGTCTTAGTAGTGCTTCACCCGCTGTCCATTGACCTTGAAACGGTCTCCACTCCTCGGATTTTCTAGCTCAAGTGCTCCGTGGTTAAAATTCGTTGTCAACGTGTCCGTATTTAGGCTTTGACCTTGAGGGAGACTTGTTTTCTACCTGAAACATAGAGATCAAGGTCAAATGACATCAAAATAACGTCGAAAATGACCCAAAGCTATTGTAAAAAATGGCTATTAATAAGTCGAAAACTCGACTGATCAGTACAAGAGGGAAAGATGTATTGGACGATCGTTCCCTCCAATAGCTCCCCGAGCTGAATGATCAGTTTTCGCTAAAACCCTCTTTCGTACAAAAACCTTCTTAAAGAAATCTGGTGTGCACAACTCTCTTTCCACAAAACCCAGGTGTCTCTATTTGTAGGTACAGGAAAAAGATTCCACCTTTAGACCATTGTCTCAGTCAAGAAAACAGAACCCTGACCGGGTTAGCGCGGAGACTGCATGTTCTGGGTTCTGGTCAAAACGGCATTGTTCGGGTTTGCCAGGAACAAAATGCACTTTCAAGGCCAGTCAAACGGAATTTGGCGGTTAGGGGTACAATGCTTTCAAGCGTGTGGTGCATTCGCTCAGGGAAGTGAAAGCGACCTTGTTGCGAGATGCACTGTTTTAACTCATTTTTGCTTCTTTTTGCCTTGTTTCAACTTGTTCTACTTCTCTGAGGGGTCTGATCAATGTTGCACAAATATTGTACTTGAACGGGCAAACGAGTGTTATTGGCCTAAAAAATACACATGATCGAATCAAAACCTTAGGAAGATACATAAAGATATAAGTCGAGAATTCCCTGTGTCAGTGGATTAATCTATACTAGTGACACTAGGCACCTCTTTGGATTTCCCTATGTCAGCGGCTAAACGATAAAAGGAAATTTTTTGCTAGGTTTTCGAAAAATATGAAAAGGTAGACTTTAATAAAGGAAAAATACCATACCCGGCCGCCATTCATAATTAGAGAAAAAGGGACGATTTTGAAGGGAAAAAAGACACAACAAATCAAGGAATATTGATTGGAATCTAGAATATATTGAAGGGCAACATCATCATCATCTACACGTAGGTTGTGATTTTTCTTTGTCAAATATTGCAATCCTAGTTTTGAGCAAAACATAAGTTGTCTGTTCACATCCATGGATAGTGGGTAGTGACCCATATTTTGGGGTCCGATGGATCCTACTTGACCATGAACAGTTAAATGAAATAATCATTGCATGATTCAGCTTGTCAATTTGTATTTTACTTAGCACATAACACATGCGATGCATGCTAGGTGTTTGAGATAATGCCTAAGTGCATAACTTTGAGACCTTAAGTCAATAGCGCCGAAAGAGTGCGGCTAATCGTCAGACAATTAAGTAAAATACACATTAGAAACTCGGTGACTACGAGAGTTTGTTCTTAATTACTGATTTATAAATTATTTTTGCCACAAAATTTCACAACATCAAAATGGCATCGTTACCAAGGAACAACACATTAACTTTTCTTAGGCTTAGTTGAAGCATATTTGAAGCATGACCATCTCTTATTTGCTCGTTGCGTTTACAAGACGCACTTACAATGTTGACAGTAAAATTGAGCTTCTCAAAAAAGTGCTGAACATGATAAACTTCTTTTGATGCCTCAACCAAAGATAACTGCAAATGATGAGCAAACCAATGGACGTAATAAGTATATGGACATTCACGTGAAACTAAATCTTGCAAACCGTTCCATTCTCCACGCATATTACTTGCACAATCATAACCTTTCTCTCAGATAGACTCAATATCAAGATTATAATGAGAGAGTATTGCAAAAATATAATTTTTCAAAGTCAGTGATGCGGTTTCTTTCACATGAAGCAACCCCAAAAACGTTCTTGTATGCAACCATCTTTGTCAACAAACCTGAAAACAAGTGACATTTGCTCCTTTTTAGATTCATCCTGAGCTTCATCCACTATTATACAAAATTTGCACACCCAATTTCTTCCCGAATAAATTTCTTGACTTTTATTGCCAAGACTTGCAAAATTTGATTCTGTATTTTTGGTGATGTATATGATGCATTTCACGGAGCATTATCTAGAAACTTTGCTACATCACTATTCAAAGATGCAGAGTATCTCAATAATTCAATAAAATTACCACAATTGCTTGAGATGTTAGACTCATCATTGCCTCTGAAAGCACATGACTGGTAGGCAAGCCATCTAGCAACTTCAATAGAAGTTTTCAATCGAAGTCTATTATCAAGTATCTCTTGTGTTATGAAATTCCCAAACTTATTTTAACTATGAGCTGGTTGTTTCGTGAGATCTGGCCAACTCAAGAGAGCTTTATGATGCAGGGAATTATGAGCTTTTCCGACATGTGCCATAAGCGAACAATTTGTTACTCCTACCTTATTTCATGTTCGGAATCCATCAACAGTAAACGCATTCGATCCTGAAGGTCCATTTTCTTTTTGAAATTAAAAACATGGCAAACAAAATATAGCATCTACTGCCTTAGAATATTCCAACCACGTTGCAAAACGACTATACCAAGATGACTGAAAGCTGCGAGATTTTCTTTCAACAGATTTTGGATACTCGTCAAGCATAGGTTGATTCGGACCAAAATTAGTATAAGCTCTTCTTCCATATTTGTGGCCCTAAACCTGGGTCAGGTTATAATGTGTTTATATCAAAATCACCATCAATTTCAAGCCTTCGTAATTTTGGAGCATGATATTCCTCACTGTGTACATGACTATCTTTATTTGAAATCTTCGTAGTTTTTCTTTTAAAGAATGAATCAATGGTTGGCGTTTTCATCTATAAAATACAAAATCAACGATCAGAATCATAGTGTAACATGATTCATTAATATAAAACAAATCGACAACATAGATAGTCAGATACTCATCACAAAATAACACAAATTGACAACACATGATCAGAATCACAGGACGCTCCAACAAAGATACTCGTCACAAAAGTTTATGAATAAAAAGAAAAATAAGAATAACATTACCTGAGAGGAAGAGAGGCCAAGGCCGGCAGCCGACTGCTAAACAAGTCGATGGCGCTGGCTTTGTGGTGTTTGCCAGGGTTTTTAAACATAATATGACTAATTTAATAAATATATATGTAATATACTTAATTTTTATTTTACATATTATATAAATTTGTTGTTGAACAAACCTGAGAGTGACACGTGCCACCCCCGTCAACCGTTAGTTCTGTCCCTGCTTCAAAGGCATATTGACAGGCGTATTTTTAACCCTTTGTAGTTGTTAAGTTGTAAGTTTTTGGGGCCAGGATGTAGTCAAAAACAATTTATAAACCTCAGTAAGTCAAGGGTGGATCCAAGGAACAGGCGCGTGCGTATATATATTCTTCTTGACCTGATTCTTGTTTGTGTCACTTAATTTCTTTGCAGCTTCGGAGAGCCTCTGCTCCTTAAAAGTCTTCCACTCATCGGAGTCAATAAACGTATAAATTTTCAAAGCATCTTCGTCTGTTCCGTCACCGTGGATGTAATCATTTGCGAGCCGTGTCTTAAATTGTTTACACATGTTGCCAGCACAGCTAAGCTCCCTATTTTTATGCTCCTCGACTCCATCAAAAATTGCCTGAATATATATATATATAACAGGTTGTAATTAATACAAAAGTTAGTTACCATTTTAGAAACAAATACAATGTTAGAATTAAAGAAGCCCTTAAAGTTGCATCTCTCCACACACTGTCCTTAAAATGTTTAGGGACCTTCCTCCAATCGGTGTAGGTGATAGGAACACGACAACGAACCAACATACCTAGGTGGATCCTCCAATTGTCTGCATACTTCCCTGTCGGATTCCCTCTTCTATTGAATGTGACCGTGGCCTTGGTACCAGACTCTTTGAGTCTCTTAATCAACTTGCTCATATATAGAAGGCATTTCTTCTTTCTAACTGTGTCTGAAGAACATTATGGTCATCCTCACTGCTGCTGCTATGTGAAATGACCATGATCCTGTAAACATGAAATTAAACGTCAGATTAATTAATCAATAAACAAATTTATGAAATAAATAAATAACAACACAGGTCATAAATAAATATCATACACATATTAAATTTCTTTATCAATCCATTTTCCTTCTCCGTGATCTTCTCGTAATTGTATTTCATCAACAACTTCGTTGTCGTCGTTCTCCACGGAAACTATCGTACAAACGGGCATGCATTCCTCAACTAGATCTTCAGATGTATCACTGATTACTTGTTGTTTTCCGTGGAGGACAACAAACTGGTTATTATCAGAAGGGTCCTTTACGTAAAATACTTGTCTTGCTTGTTCGGCCATAATGAATGGCTCATCCTTGTACCATTCTCTTCGAAAATCCATGAACATCATTTTATATTCATCAGTACGAACTGCCGAATTGTTAAGCCATTTACATTTAAAAATAGGTACTTGAAACTTTACGTAACCCATTTCCCATATTTCTTCGATAACTCCAAAATAATAAATAGGAGCATATATTGGATTCTGATCTCTAGCGCAAGAAACAAGAGTGGTTTCAGCAACAAGTGTGACACAACTATTTTGCACAACGATGTGCTCATCTTGATCTTTTGTGTGGAAACAAAATCCGTTAATGTCATAAGCTTTCCACGTGTATACTGTTGGTCTTGGACCTGGCATAAGCCACTTTACCAAGTCATCAGACACTTCTTCAGAGTTGGCCTGGTTATTTAAAACCTCATTACGCCTCAGCCAGTTACAAAATGACCGACTGTGTTCTTTTTGCAAGCACTCTCGGATTTTCTTGAGAATGGACTCCTTAATGTGTTTAGGTGCTGCTCTATAAAAGGCGTGATATCAGGTATATGTTGCAATACATAGAAATGAGCTTTCGTCAACTAATTAAATGATGGGGTCTTGAATTTCTGACCACTTGTGCCCTTTCCATTAAATCGATCAAAATGACGTGGGCTTGGAATCCCAAATGCAGCTGTATTTCCCAAAAAATTAGTGCAAAATTCAACAGCCTCTTAAGTTATGTATCCTTCCACTATACACCCTTCGGGACGATGTCTATTTCTTACGTAGGTCTTTAGAATCTTCATGTACCTCTCAAAAGGGTACATCCATCTCATATGAACTGGTCCAAGAATTTGAATCTCGCGCACCAAATGAACAGTAAGATGCACCATTTTATCAAAAAAGCTTGGTGGGAAAAACATCTCTAGTTGGCATAGTGTAACAACAATCTGGTCTTGCAGTTTATCAAGCTCTGATGAATCAACAACCTTAGCACCTAAAGAGCTAAAAATGACGCAAAGTCTTAGTACATCGGCTCTCACTTTAAAAGACAGTACACCTCTAATTGCAATAGGCAACAACTGTTGAATCAATGTATGACAGTCATGGAATTTTAATTCATTCAACCGCAGATCCTTCATTGAAACTAAGCTCGCAATATTTGAAGAGTACCCATATGGAACTTTAACTCCTTTCAGACATCCACACAAACTTGATTTCTCACTCTTAGAAAGAGTGGTGCATGATGGAGGCAAATATGTACGCTTTCCTTCAGTTTGAGTTGCTAATTTGGTACGAATGTTCATCTCCAACATATCCAGTCTCGCTTTCAATCCATCCTTTGTTTTCCCAGGAATGTTTAATAAAGTACCGATCAGACTGTCACATATATTTTTTTCAACATGCATCACATCAATACAGTGTGTGACGTCAAGTGTATGTCAATAAGGGAGATCAAAAAATATTGATCGCTTCTTCCATGGAGCACTTTCGATGCGTGCATTGGGCTTCCCAAATCGACTTGTAATATTCTGAATTTTTTGAAGTATTTCATCACCAGAAGCCGGTCGAGGTTCTATTCCTTGTTATGTCTCACCAATAAATGCAGCTTTCTTTCGCCTGTAAGGATGATGCCTCGATAAGAAATGTCGATGTCCCATATAAACCATTTTTCGACAATTCTTTAGATCGCGTGCATGTGTCTCTTCCCCGGAAATTGGACAAGCATTGTACCCTTTAATACTGTACTCAGATAAGTTACCATAAGCTAGGAAGTCATTGATGGTACACATTAGCTAGGAAGTCACCATAAGCTTTGATGTGTCAAACGTGCATACTCCTTCGTTCCATAAAAGCTTCAAATCATCTATCAAAGGAGCTAAGTATACATCAATATCATTTCCAGGCTGTCGAGGACCCGATATCAACAGAGAAAGCATCATATACTTACGCTTCACAGTTAACCTGGGAGGAAGATTGTAGATAACCAATATCACAGACCATGTACTATTCTGACTACTGAGGTTTCCATGTGGATTCATCCCATCAGTACACAGGCCAAGGCGTAAATTTCTCGACTCTGCTCCAAATGTCGGGAATGTGTTGTCTACTTTTGCCCATTGTAGTGAATCAGCAGGATGACGCATTTTCGTATCAACAACACGTTTCTTAGCATGCCAACACATATTATCAGAATCATTCGAGTTAGCAAACAATCTATGAAACCTGGGGATCGGTGGAAGATACCATAGTACTTTAGAAGGAGTGCCTTTTGAACCATTTTTTCGGTACTTTGTTTAACTTATAGCGAGGAGACTTGCACATTGGACATTCATCCATATCTTTATAGGTATACCGATACAATATACAATCACTGGGACAAGCATGTATCTTCTTATACTCGATACCCATAGGACACATAACATTTTTAGCCTTGTAAGAACTGTTAGGTAGGGTGTTTTCCTCTGGAAGCATGTCTTTCACCAGAGTTAACAATTCTATCACTCCACCCATTTTTCGATTTCAAGTTGAATAACTTCAAAGTTGCAGATAGCCTTGTGTATTTGGAGCACCCTTTGTATAATGGTAATTCCGAGTCATTCCTCAACGACTCCAAAACTTGAGGTCTAGCAACAAACTCATCGGCAACATTGTTGCCCATGCCAATTAATTTGTCCTCCTCCCAATCATCATTATCCTCCGGCAAACTTTCTACGGGCTGAGGTTCAACGTTTTGTGGTTCAACCTCGCCATGCATATACTACACCTTATAATGTGGGTCAATTCCCTTTAACCAAATGTGTTTATGCAATTTCTTCGGTTTGACCTTTTTGTTATTCCAACAACCCATACATGGAAAATAGACACATTCAACGTTGTTTCTGGACGCATACAACGATGCAAACGCACAAAAATCCATAATCCCTTTTTCGTACTGTACACTTAACCTACTACCGGACACCCAGTCTCGATTCATTATAAATCCACTACATAAAGCATGTAAATATGATTATTGGAATGAGATCATATAAGGATTGATATAATTGTCATTATCAAGCACACTCCAACAATTAAAAAGTTTTGAATGAATTTCATAGTGCATTTTACCTTATAGTTGAATCTCTCGCAGAAAACATTCAAAGGGTGAACGCAGTGTCGGGTCTAAAGTTATAAACAACAACAAATAAATTAGTAAACCTAAGAAAAATCAAATATCTAATATGAATGGAAACATAAGTAGTAAATTAGTTTAATCGGGTAGTTTACCTTAGAATAGAAGCTCGCGAAGAAGAATAAAATGGTGGGTGTGCAACAGTATGGACTAAAGCTATAAACAACAAAAACAACTTAGCCAACCAAGAGATAAATTGAAATCACCATGTTAATAGGAAAATAAGTAAGAATGATAACCATTAAATACCTTAAAATTGGACAAAGCGAAGAACAACTAAAGGGAAGAGGATGTAGATCGCAAATGTTAACCCTAAACAAAAGAACATCAATAAAATTAACATACTTAAATCCAACTAGTTATTAACATCATTCAAGGATGAAAGAGCAACAAAAACAAAATGTCCAAGTTTGAAAACAATACACAATTAACACAATAGAATACCTTATATGAAATGATATTCCGAGGATCAAAAAAGATGCAACTTCCACTGTATACAAGTACCACCGCTCGACATGTTTTAAAACAAAAAATAAGCATACCTGAATCCAATTAGTTATTTATGTCATTCAAAAATGATAGAGCCAAAAAAGATTCACCTCACAAATTCAAGTTGGAGAGGTGACAGATGCTTGTCGTCAGAGCAAATGTACAAATAAATTTATAAGTCCGCTACTCGCGACTTCACTACTGGGTAGCAAGTGGTAAGTAGGGGTCGAACCCAAGGGAATTAGGGGGATAAGTTGTTCTTTGAGGGATCGTACAGCGGGGGAGCGTGTTTTTTGGTTGATTGAGGTTTTACTACTAACAGCTAAGTGATTGGTTGGTTGGTTTTAGTTTTTAGTGCGGAAAAGTAAATGACATAAAAGTAAATACTGAAAGTAAAAAGAAGACTTACAGCGGTTGTTGCGTGATCGGCAAGTCTTGCGGAACGTCAGCAGTTGAAAGGGCAGTTTATACTAAGGAAGTAAGTGCAGGTAGTGTTTTAATCTAAGGAAAGCATTCGGTTTCGGGGGCCTTGTATCATAGCATGTTTATCATTGACCTTTAGTGATCCTGCTAAGTATTCAAACGTGTATCAAGGCCATTTCAAGCGCTCGATTTGCCACACTGTCTAGCCCATTTCAAGGTCGTAGAGCACTTGTTCTATTTAGACTAGCACCCCATTTCAAGGTATACTAGCCTATGTGCATCCATTTGATCAATCATTTCCGATCAAACCAAATGGTGTTTTAGAGAGATCGAACTCCTCAGATAAGCTTTGCCATTTCAAGCATCCACTTACCCGAGTATGTTCGCGAACCCCCACGGAAGAGTTTTGCCATTTCAAGCATCCACTCAACCTTGGAAGTTCTGACCTAATATATGGCACATAGAACAAGTTTTGAACACAAAGAAGAGGCACTAAGAGTATAGCCTAAAACATTTTATGATACAAGTACACCCCTTCAACCGAATGAAGAGTTTAGCTACGAATATCCATAGAGGTGGATACCATAACTAAGTACTCGAGGGTTTTTGAAAGACAGTAAGTAAAGGAGAATACTCAAGAACCAACAGAAGTATTCTCAAAGACTACTAGAATACTCAAGAACCAACAGGAGTATTATAGATTTCAAACAAAGCTTACAAAAGTGCCAAAATCTAGAGAGATAAGTGTTTTGTGTTTGGAATGAGGATATGGATTACAAGTGAAATGGCTTGGTATTTATAGGCTAAGGGAGGAGGAGATGAGGTTTGAGATGAGGACACTTGGCAAACATCCAAGGGGAGGGGAGAAAGCCGCCGGTTGGAGGTCATGAGGGGGAGGAGCCGCCCCCCATGACTCATCACTTTGCCCAAAGCCGCCGGTCACAAGGCAAGGTGGAGGAGGTTTTGTGATTTTTGTGATCTTTTCACAAAGCCATCGGTCCATTTCAGCTCCGGTCTGACTCTGGTTGCTCTTCGGTTGGACTTGTTTTGAGTGATTCCATGTCAGGTTCATGATATTTTTTCAGTCGGAATCTGGTTGCGACCTTGGAATGACTCGTAATATCTTTTCAGCTTAAAAACTCCTCCTTAGCCTGTATTCTCTCTAGACTCCAAAATACCCTGTAGATAAATATCGGAACTAACAAGCAAAAGTTAAATAGACAAACAGTCTAATTTGGTGGGTTTAACTGTGTTTATGATTCATACAATTATGGTCCATCAAGAGGAGAAGCTTTCTCTTGCAAATCAACCAACAATAACTACAACCAGTCAACGAATACAAGTAAGAAATCGAGAACAACATGTTACTATAAATATAACTTCGTATATCCGAACAATCAGAATGCCAAAACAAGTTGGAAAACTGAATGAGGATGAGACATGAGAGCGGGTGGAGATAAACTGAATGCAAAAAACTGAATGCCAAGACATGAATGCGAAAAACTGAATGAGAAAACCATCCCAAAATTTTTTGCAGGAGATAAACAATATACATACTAGAACTACAAAACAGGAAGAGACATGACACAAATTGAGAACCCTAACCTATTGAATCGGAGTGAGGTTGAGGTCGGAATGAGCGGAAGAGTGAGCAACAGTGAGGGACGATGAGCAGATGTGTGAGGCGAACAAGACGACGTATGTGAACTGAGGGCGAGGCGACACAAGGCAAACAATGTCGACGTCGAGGAACAACGAAGCCAGTGACAGAGTGCCTCTGAGGAGCAACGGGGACGGTGGAGCAGACGGAGAGCATCGAGAAACCTAAGTCGGAGGAGCAGACGGACAGACAGAATTTCAAAATAAAACCTAATTCTTCTTTTAACTCACTTTATGCATCAGTTGCAAAGGAACCGTTTCTTAATGATACCCTTATGCATCAGTTCATCTCAAACCGTTGCGAAAAATAAACATTATGCAACTGTTCAAAAGAACCGTTGCTTAATGGTTAGCCTTATGCATCGGTTTTAGATGAACCGATGCATAAGGATTGCCATTAAGCAACGGTTTTTTAAACCGTTGCATAAAGTCAAAATATGCATTGGTTCAAATAAAACCGATGCGTAATGTGTATATTATACAACGGTTGCATTATAAATGATGCATAAAGCTGAACCGATACCTATGTATTTTTTAACCGATCCACAATGTCCAGACTGTAGTAGTGTTCTCTAGTGAAGGTAGTAATGATTGGAGAAATTTTAGAAGATACCTAAAAACTCATGAATCTAGTGATGAACATGTTAAAACTTCCATAATGTGGCATGATTTAGAAAAGAGATTTGAAAAGAATATGACAATAGACAAGCATGCTCAAGCTATGATAAATAAAGAGAATTGGAAAAATGTGCTACTTCGAATAATTTCGGTTGTTAAAACACTTGGTAAAAATAATTTGGCCTTTCAAGGAACAAATGAAAAACTTTATAAAACCAAGCAAACGAAACTTTTTAAGTCTAGTTGAAATGATTGTGGAGTTTGATAATGTAATGCAAGAACATATTAGACGCGTTAAAGATGATGAAGTACATAACCATTACCTAGGGCATAATATTCAAAATGAATTGATTAATCTAATAGCATGTGAAATAAAAACAAAAATACTAGGAGTTGCACAATTTGTTGGCAATCTTCTTGAAGTGGCATTTCAAAGAAATACCTTTCTAGTTGTTCAGTAATCGAACTCATTTGTCTAGTCCGAACCGCCAGATCAAAGAGTGTGGATTTTTAGAACTTCCTAGTTCCTCATTTCCAACCATGTGATTAGGGTAGGAAAATTTGTGTAGTCCTATAGGTTTGTTTCATTCAGTGATTACTTTTTGTCTTTTCCTAAGACAATCTAATTATTGGTGTTTTCCAATAATTTCTCAATGCAGTCGCATTTATCTATTTTGTCTGAAATTTCTTTGATGATTTTTGCAGACGCCATTTCTATCATTTGCTCAATGTGTAAGCCCAAGGCTTTTATGTGTTCTTGAACTGTAGTCATTGTTAACCGATTAGGGTTACAATTGTTGTCTTGATTTCTTCAAGCTTTTCTCCCAAATCGTTCATCCTTTCTTCTGGGAGAACGGCTGAGTTGATTTTTTCTTTGATTTCATCTAACTGTTGATTTTGTTTATCAAGAGTTTTTTGAATGTTGAGAATGGCAAGGTTGTTTTCCCTGTTCCCTCGGATGCACCGGCATGAGTTTGGGACTTGTCCATTCCTTGCTTATAATAGTGGAATTTATTTATTTTTTTAAAAGTTGTGTTCCTATGTTTTCTATTCGTTTAGACAGATTTGCAAATGCAAATTTATTTAAAGTGGGCGCACCACTATTCAAAGTAGGGTGATTACTACTTTGTCCGGCTTCTAACCTATTGTTAGAAGTCCTGTATCTGGGCTTCTCACCAAGATACTGTTTATCCTTAGCAATATTGATTGTCCAGGAATTATCGTCTGATATTAAGTCGCAAAACTTATTATCTTCGATACTTCCAATATTGGAAAAGACATCGTCTATTTCAATATTCGGGTTATCTTTATAGTCTATCGAACGATGACTATTGGTTAATGCATAACCTAAAAGATAAGTAATTGAAAATACCTTATCTCCTTTGCTCATAAAGTCTGACCTTTCGAACTCATGTACAAAGCCGAGAGCTTTGTCCAGATTTTGACTTGTCAGGCTGGTAGCATACCGTGGGAATACAGTAAACATGAATTTACCTTATGCCAGGTTGCCTTTTGCTGCTCCTAAGATGCAGTCCTTTCGGTGGTTGACTCGGTTGTCAATCAGTGCCATTTTATTGGTGTATCAATGTCGTTTCTAAACTGGGCTTTGATTAAAACCTTTACTGCTCCAATGTGAACCATGGAGATTTTTTTCCTGATATCTGTAGGAATCTTTTGTAATCTCGAGTTTACCTCAGATCGTTTTAACAGTGGTAGGTAAACCTCACTAGTTGTGTTAGATATGTCAATTGACATTTCTTGAGTTGAAATACAATAAAATATTTCATTTTTCCTAAACAGAGATTTAGTCAATGTCTTAAGTAAACTAGGTGTTTTAAACACTTTGTCTTTACTTCAGGGGCGGACCTACGTTGGATGTATTGGGTGCATATGCCCCCATTGAATTTTTGTATCTTAAGATATTTTATTTGCTTAAATTAGTTTGCCCCCATTCAAAATATATATTTGCCCCATTGATTTGTAAATTGAAAGTTGAGCTCAAATATTCAAGAGTTAATGTAAAAATTTACTTAACAAAAATATGGAAGATTTATTCCTTTTTAAAAAAAATAGGTAATATTGAATATTAATTATTATATTAATAACGTTTTAAGTATATATTTATTATGTTGTAATAAGTGTTATGTCATATAGTAATAGTAAGGGAGAAAAGGATCCGGTACAAAGTTAAATTTTTGATACCAAATACAAACAAATTAAATCTTGATTTTTTGGTATAAAATGAAACTGACGAATTATGTCGTCTTTTCATTTTTCGGCTCGTCTTTTTCATTTTTCGGCTCGAAAAGTGACGAACTATAAAATAAACTGATGAATTATAAAATGATTTTGACAAATTTTTTATTTTGTACCAAATTTAACTTTGTACCTGATCTTGACCCATAGTAAGGGTTCAAGTTTTAAAAGGTTTTCTAACCATAAAAAAAAGGTTTTCTAAGTTTTTAGTTAGATTGTTTGCTCGGTTGGTTTAGTTGTAACAAGTTTGATTTCCAATCAAAAAAAGTTTTTAGTTAAATCTGCCCTACTATATCAAAATTTTATAATATATACATTTTCTTTTTTTGCCCCCAGTAAAAAAAAATTCTGGATCCGCCACTGCTTTACTTAGTCTAAGTTGTAACTTAGCTATTTCTTTTAATTGTGGTCGGCTGGTTATGTATGGAGATGATGGATTTAATATGCATGCACGGAGTTGTATATGGGAATCATAGTGATTATGGCATAACATGAAGTCACGTACAAGGGGAGTCAAAGTCCAAAGATGGTGTAGTGGCGGCATGGTGTAGTGGGTAGTAGTTTATAGTAGTTTATAGTAGTTATTTTGAGTAGTGGATGTAAGTTATGTAGAACCGTAGCATGCCTTCGAGCCTATAAGTAGAGTCATGTCATCCAATATAAAGATTAAGCAAGAAATCAATCTAAAGTATCCTCTTCCCAGTCTCGTCTCAATCTATCTCAAATTATTTATCTATTTTCTCAACCCAATTCGTCTCATTCCCTATCTCAGTTCGTCTCAATCTCATATTCTATTTGTCATAACTTTCGGTTTGCATCAGGTTGCTGCACAATAATTTCGAACTAAATCCTTTTTCATTTTCATTAGTGAAAATATGAATACTAGGGTTACTAGTTTCATTTTCTGAGTGATCCTCAGGATTCTGATTATCTACTTCTAGATTATTCATTTTAAATAGTAAACGTTATTTAAGTGGGACCCGTTCTGATACCATTTTGCGGATGATGCCTAATTGTATTTTGCAATTAGCAATTTATTTAGATAAGTGAATTTATGCAATTCATTTTTCTCTTTTTCTCCTATTTTACTAGGTGGAAATCTTTTTACTAGTCTGTTTTTAAACAGTTGTATATAGAGCTACAGTATTTCGCAGGATTTTCCCTAGTATTTCTACCAAGATTGAATACCTACTATATACTTCGTATTCCATTTTTTATTACACCTTTCTGGTTCCATCCGTGTTTTACGAATCTTCTGCTTATTGTTATCTTCTCCCTGGTTTCTGAAGCATATCCGGCATATCGGGCCTTTTATAGCGATTTTTCGATTCGGTATATCTCCTTAATGGCCTATTCTTGCGCTATTCTTTCCTTTGGCATCACTGGTCATCTCCACTCGTAAACGCGAACCACAGAGGTCTTACTACGGCCTCCTGCCTACCGCCTCCATATATCCGCTTGAGCTTTGACAGGCGTCGTTGTACCTGTGCAAAAACATTTGTAATTCCGACTAGCAAGTGGTAAGTCGGGTCGTATCCACAGAGATCGGTGTGAGAATCTGTTTCACTAAGTATAAAAGTAACAATGGGGGGTAAATTCCGAACAAGTCAAATAAAAACGCAAGTATCAAAACACGATCAATTATCAATAGAGAAATAGTCACACGAATTCGAGTATGTAATATCAAAGAGAAGTGCAAGCTAGAACTTTCCACTGTGATGCAAGACTAAATCATTGACAAATCCGTATTGATTTCTATTGTTTTACAACTTAGAGCTCCCCGCTAGGTTGTACTCCCCGTTCTAGTTCTAGTACTCAATCTCGCGCTAGCGATAATCAAGACCCTAACTCGCTAGAGTTGCATGAAGAATTGAACAAGTTGTCCTAGGGTGTTTAATCCTAGTGGTCTATTACTCGTGTCCTAGTTCACTATCCCCGCTAGGTTGTTAGCAAACTTTGACAATTGAAATCAACAAACAAACAAAAGCTCCCCCGCTAGGGTTCCACTCATGCTAGCATCAATTCCATGAATATTATACAGTAATATGACGCAAAACATAGAAATCGATAGAAGTCTCAAGTCAATACATCACAATTTGGAGTTCTAGCCTACACAATTGAGTTTAGCTACTCATCGTAATGGAATACATCATCAAGTATTGAGTAAGAATGAAACGAAAATACTGTTGACGAATCCTCCACCAATCTGCAGCTCTACTCCAACACTCAAACCCAGCAACGAGTCCTCAATCGAAATCCTACTCCAAGTAGTCTTCTCTCCAAACCGAAGTTTCGAACTCCCTAACCCTAGATCTGATTTTCTCTCCTTTCTCCAGATCCAGCCGCCTGGTTCTCTGTCCCCTCGAGTTCTCTATGTCCCTTCGAGACTGCAAATGAGAAATAATGATTTCGAGTGCCAGGTGTCATCCGCGGACGTCTCTTGATTTATGCTCGTCTCAACAATTATGGAAATTCTGGAGACGTAAGTGACCGTAATTCTTCAGACGTAAGTGGGCTGCACTGACTCAAACTTCAGCACTTCGGACTTCGTTTCTTCGATGCAAAACATCTTCTAATGGGCTCCCTTTAGCCTATATTCTTTCCATGGTCTCCGAATGTACCTGAGAATGAAAACTACACACAGGTAGTGAAATAATATACAGATAACACTAAGAGCCGGGGTTTAAACATATAAAATAGTCGTACAACTACGACTTATCAAGCTTCCTATGTGTTCACCCTTGGGATTGAAAGATGGAAGTAGCATCCATTTTGTAGATATGGTGAATTAAGCATCCTCTATTTTCTGGGAAATCGATATGTGCAGGGATATTTGCGTGCTTCTTTGCTTCAGGATTTGAAGTAGTAAACATTGGATATGTGCTGGATGGATGTATGTGGAAGGGTATTTTTATTTATGGAAGTTGAAATACATAAAGGTATGCCTGAGTAGGCATCCTGAAGAACATACTAAGGTATACCCCGAAGGGTTACCTGATGTACATGAAGACTGAAAGATTGGAGGAGAGAGAGTTGGAATTCTTGTTTCCAAGTCGGGGTCCTTTTCTCTGAGATCAAGCCTCCTCTTTATATAGTCCGAAAGGATCGTCCTCTTCTTGCTCTGCAAGTTTCTTAGTGGATGATCCACTAATTCCTCCACCGAAAGTGGAGTTGTTGGTTAGTGCAATGAGAGGAGCACTAGGTGTCCTTGAGATGGAATCTCTTTTGACTTCTTTGGTATTGGAGGGGTCCGATACCGAAAGGTTGTCTGTTTTCTTCTTCTTGTTGGAGTTAGTGGGAGTGCCACTTGAAAAAATGGAAGACAGGCTGTCTTCTCTGAAGATAAGGGCGGCAATTTGATAAAAGGTGCTCCTTGTGGGAGGGGCCGCACTGATGTCGGCTTGTCTGAAGATGTCTTCGTAATGAAGAATCTTGTTCCAGTCTTCTTGGCTAGTAGTTGTTAGGGTCCATCTGGTGACAAGGCAGTTTTATTTGCTGTAATTGACCTTGATCTTAGTATCTATTCCGATGGAGCGGATTTTCTGGACAACCAGTCTGAGTCCGGCGACTCTAAACTTGATGAGCTCTTCAGTAGACGGAAATTCTTCTGTCATGATTTTGGAAGAGCAGTAGTCTTTCTTTTTAGCGAGTTCAATTTCAATGGAGAAGTAAGGACTATGGCTTTTTGAATGATCCCAGTCAGCAATGGAGCTAGTCACATTGATGTACATGGCCTGATCTGCTGCTTTAAGGATCTTTGTTCTGAAGTTCTTGAATGCTTTTGTTAAACCTCTTGGGAAGTGCTTGAGTTCTTGGAGATTGGCACTGGGGTATATGTTTTTTACTAGTCCAGCTTTAAAAGCTTGGTACACCAGCGTAGGGTCTGCACCTTCAACGAAGTTGAAGAGACTTCTTGTCTTCTTATCGTCTGTGTAGAATATTTCTGCGAGAAGATCCTCTTGATCTCCATGGCGAGCTTTGGACCAGAGAATTCTGAAGTCCTCGAAGGAAATTTCTTCAATTTTTGCTTCTGTCTGATCGTTGGAGATGTTGACTAGCTCTTTTAGTAAGAGTTTTGTTCTTCTTGGTTTTTGGTTCCAAAAGGATATTAAGGTCATTTGCCTTTTCGAAGGCTTCTGCACTTCTTCTGGCCTGGTCCAAGGAGCTGAACTTCTTGTGGATGGCCTTTGTTCCTTCTACTAGTGAACTGACGATACACCAGTCGGTGTAAATGCCTTGGTGTTCTCCGTTGTAGATCACGTAATAAGCAGTTGAGGTCTTTTTCAACAGCTTGTTTATAGTTTGGAGTGAACTTTTTTTGAAACAAACTACAGTGGGGAGACGAGTTTATGAGTAACGGTTCCCAGTGGGGGAAGTGTTACTAGCTTGCTTTTTCCCAAAGCAACAGGGCTCAACGGATTTGATGAGTCTTTACGACATGCCGTTTGCAGTGGACTTGCTTCTGATTTGGAATTGGAACAATTCCCTTGCTCAGTAGTCACCATTGTTGCCTGCTGAAACAGTTCAAGCAGAATTATCTTAGACTTGATGGTCTGAAGATTTGCCTCTAGGGCTTGTAGCTCAAGTGTGAGCATATCTCTTTTGAGCCTTAGCTCTTGTAGAGTTTCCATTGTGAGGATGTATTGTAGAGAGAAGTTGTATTTGGTGTGAATAAAACTTTCAATAACATTCTCAATTTATAGGGAAATATAAACCAGAGATGTAAAAATCAGTGGGCTTACTGGTTTTGATGTTCTCTTGTAAGGAAATCTGCCAACACGTTTTTCTCACCTGGAAGGTGTTCTGTGTCGAAGTCATATCTAGTGAACCACATTTGCCACCTGCTTAGTCGACCTTGTTTGTAATCATCTGAAATCTTAGTTCTCAGGAAATATGTAAAATTCTTGTTATCAGTCCTGATTAGAAATTTAACCGGAGTTAGATATACTGCGAATTTTTCTATTACTCGCTTAACAGCTAAGTATTCTTTTTCATTACTGTGGTAATTTTTCTTAGCTGGTTTGAAGGAACCAAAAGAGTACCTACAGATTTTTTCAATTCCTTCTGAGGTTTTAACTTTGAGAATGCCACCCCAGAAGTCGTTTGATGCATCAGCTTCAATAATTAAGCTGTCATCATTGTTAGGTAAATAGAGCTTGGGGAACGGCCTAACTTTTTCTTTACCTTTTCAATGTAGCGGGTGTCGCTTTCTGACCAGCTCCACTCCGTGTCTTTTTTCAACTTGACTTGTAGAGGTTTGCGTACCTCTGCTAGTCTGTGAATGTTTGCTTCTGTGTATGTTAGTATTTTGAGGAGTCGTTGTAGCTGTTTCTTGTCTTCAATGCAACTGGGAAAGCGCTGAAGGTTATCTAGAATGTGATTTTGAGGAGTGTGTGTTCCCCTACCGATTTCTAGACCTAAGAAATTAATCTTTTCTTTGAAGAGATTTGCTTTCTTTTTTGAAAGTATAATCCCATAATTCTGTATGGTTTTGAGGACCATAAGAACATGTTTGTAGTGACTATCTTCTGAATCACTAAAAACTATTATGTCATCAACATAGACACAACATATTTTTTCTAAGCCTCTAAGGGCGTTTTGCATGTGCCTTTGGAAAATGGAAGGCGCTTGTTTAAGACCGAATGATACTAGATTCCACTGGTAGTGTCTAGGTAAGTTAAAAAGTGCCAAATGTTACTCTATTATTCTTGATTGTACTCCGGATAAAAGTCATCAAGGACAAATTTCATTTGTATTTCGTTGTGTAGATATAACAGCTAGTCCTATATGTGTTGAGGAATATTTTTTGGGATTTGTAAAAGTAGACGATACAACCGGAAAAGGTCTTTTTGATACTATTATAAATGAACTCTCTAGGTTGGACTTGACATAAAAAATTTGAGGGGACAAGGATATGATAATGGGTCTAATATGAAAGGAAAACATCAAGGTGTTCAAAAACGAATTTTAGAAATTAATCCAAGATCCTTTTACACTCCATGTGGATGTCATAGTCTTAATTTAGTGCTATGTGATATGGCTAATTCTTGTAATAAAGCAAAATCTTTTTCTGGAGTATTACAACGTGTGTATTCATTGTTTTCTTCTTCAACCAAAAGATGGAAGATTTTAAAAGATTATGCACCAAATTTTATTCTTAAGTCATTGTCACAAACACGTTGGGAAAGTAGAATTGAAAGTGTTAAAGCAATAAGATATCAAGCTCCACAAGTACGAGATGCTTTGTGGAAATTGATTGAAGTTAGTGACGATCCTAAAGTTAAAAGTGAAGCCGAATGTTTAGCTACTTATGAATTTGAAAATTTTAAATTCTTATTGAGTATGTGTATTTGGTATGACATATTGTTTGTTGTTAATTCAATTAGCAAAAATTTACAATCTGAAGATATGTGTGTGGATGTTGCTTTAAATCAATTACAAGGCCTTGTTACATTTTTTGAAAAATACAGAGAAGATGGATTTGAAGAAGCTATGATTAATGCTAAAGAAATTGCTATGGATTTGAATATACAACTTCGGTTTAGGGAGAAGGGTAATATTCAAAGGAATAGAAGATTTGATGAGAAAGTTGCTAACGAAACATTAAAATCCCCACAAAAGTCGTTTCGAATTGATTATTTTATATATATAGTAGATCAAGCTATTCTTTCATTTCGCAATAGGTTAGAGGCATTTGCATTATATGATACAATCTTTGGATTTCTTTTTAGTGTTGATAAACTAAGATCGCAAAATAATGAAAAATTAAAAGAACATTGTCTCAATCTTGAACTTTACTTAAAACACAATGATAGTTTAGACATTAGTGGAATAGATTTGTTTATGGAATTGAAAATCTTCAAAGAAATTATAAATGTGCAAAATAATACTCCAATTGATATACTAAATGAAACAAAGAGATTTGATTCTTTTCCAATTGCTTTTGTTGCTTATTGAATTATGTTAACCATACCAATAACGGTTGCTTCGGCGGAAAGAAGTTTTTAAAAGTTAAAATTAATAAAATCTTATTTACGATCAACAATAATGTCTCAACAAAGATTAAATGGTTTGGCTATGTTATCAATTGAAAAAGAAATGCTACAACAAGTTGATTATGAAGACTTGAGAAATAAATTTGCTTCCCAAAAAGCTAGGAGGATAAAATTTAAATAATTCAGCTTCACTTAGATTTGTCGATGGTCCAACATCACCCACTTCCCCATCCATAATTGTTGATGATCCAATATTATCCACATCATTTTAATCATATGTAGCGATTCCAACAAATTCAGCTTCATCTCCATTAACGTCTTCATCAACATCATTTTGTTTGTCCGCTTCATTGATGTATTCATGATGTAGGAGGCTGAGAAGATTTAGGAATTAAATCTTTTAGAAAAATTTTATATTATTTTTAGCAACTTTCTTATTTATAAATTTTCATATTATTTTGAGAACGTTTCTTATTTTAGTTTTTAGCAAGTCGCTTGTTATATTTCCTTTTATCTATTTATAGTCTGCTTGTGTTATAGAACTTTTACATCTTTTATTTGAATAGAAAACCTTAGCTTTGCTACTTTTCTGGTGGATTCCAGTCTCATCGTTCGAGTTCATCGCTTGTGAATTTGATCATCTATTCTAGGTTTAGCGCTTGCTATTCCTTTTAGATTTCGACTGCGTCAGGTGGTATCAGAGTAGGCTTTTCCTGTCTCTTTTCGAAGCTTAAATAGCCATGGGAGATCAATTGGTGACCAGAGCAGACCTCAGACCAAACCTTAAAGGGAACTTTTACCACGGTCCTTGGTGCTTTGACAAATAAGGTGGCAACTTTGATGACGAGAGTGGACAATAACTAGAATCAGCAAAGAGACAAGCAAGGGAAACCGAATAGGGTTCAACGAGGTGGGAATAATCGTGTGGCTATTATTGATAATTCGAGTTCAAAAGAAAAAGACCCTGATAACGAAGGAAAAGTTGACCACGGAGATCGACAGAATAGATATGATAACTTGGTGAAGGCTGATATTCTATTATTCTACAGAACCATGGGGTCGAAGAGTTTCTGGATTGTTAAATCGACTTTGATAGGTTCTTTGACATCATGGGTGTCCCCGAGAATAAACATGTTAAGATGGTAGCAATCAGGCTGAAGAGTATTTCGGTCGTGTGGTGGGATAAGCTTGTTGTTCAGTGACAGGGGCGGAGGAAGGGACCCGTCAGAACCAGGAGGCGTTAGAAACTATTGATGATGGAGCATTTCTTACCGAAAGATTATGCACAGATCACGTATAAGATGTACATCAAATGCATTCAAAGAAAGAAGACTGTGACAGAGTACACCGCCGTGTTCATACGTTTATATGAGTGCATTAACCTAAGGGAGACAGAAAGTCAGAAGGCGGCCAGGTACGTTAGTGGGCTAAAAAGTTCAATACAAGAGAAGATGGACCTGCAAAACATATGGACCGTGGCAGAGGCCTCTAGCCAGGCTTTGAAGGCTGAGTTAATCGAGAAGTTCCCTCGCGTGTTTTCTTTGTTCCCTCGCTATGCACCTCAGAATGTTTTTGAATTATCTAGTAATAAAGAGAAAAGTGTAGTAACTGAAGATTATAAGCAAATTGACAGTTCTTGTAGCGGCTCGGGTGGTGTCCACCGAAGCAGAGCGCCAATTCAATAACAAAACCATATCAACCCATACATAAAGTCGTCCAATGACAAGTGTTTTCGATGTGGTGGAAAAGGACATAAATCTAATGTTTGCAGGGACATAGATCAAGAACTGTCGCCTTATTGGAAGAGGAAAGAAGAGTATGAAGACGATGATGAATGTGCGGAAGTTGAGTTTGCAAAGGAGGAGGGAGTAGGAGTTAGAGAGTGTGAGTATTGTGCTTCCGAGGGTCTAATTATCGTCCAAGGAAGAAGGGCAGCGTATGAACCTATTTAAAACACACTGTTCCATTCACAATAAAGTGTGTAATCTGATTGTGGACAACGGTAGTGCCGAAAATCTGGTTTCTTGGAAACTAGTTTATCATTTGAAGTTACCCACGGAGCCTCATGAGAAACCATATTCACTCGATTGGGTGAGTAAGGGCTTGCAGCTTCAAGTGTCGCTGACTTGCAGGGTTCACATTTCCATTGGAAAGCACTACAAAGAAGAGGTACTTTGTGATGTTCTTGATATGGATATTTGTAATGTTTTACTCAGTAGACCATGATAGTACGATAATGATATAACGTATATAGGGCGAGATAACGTGATGATGTTCACACGGGGAGTGCATAAGATTGTTGTGGCTCCTGTTTTGCATTTAAATAAGAGTGTAGGGAGTAAGAGGTCCAGCTTATTAGTAATGATTCAAAGTGACAATGAGCTTGATGACGCTTTCAAAGAAATCAATTTTTCTATCCAGTGGTGATTGAGGGCCCTATGATTAAACTTCAGCCTTGCAAGTGTGGTCCATTCAAGGCAGATGAGGTCATATATCCAGAAGAGAACTCGGGGTTGAGTTCTTTGGAGGTAGAGGAAAGATTTAGGAATTAAATCTTTTAGAAAATCTCCATATTATTTTTAGCAACTTTCTTATTTAGAAATTTCTATATTACTTTTAGCAGCTTTTGTATTTTAGTTTTTAGCAATTTCCGTATTTTATTTCGTTTTCTTTATTTATAGTCCGCTTGGATTGTACAACTTTTACATCTTTTATTTGAATACCAAATCTCAGCTTTGCTATTTTTCTGGTGGATTGCAGACTTGTCACTCGAGTTCTTCGCTTGTAAATTCGATCATCTATTCTAGGTTTAGCACTTGCTATTTCTTTGAGATTCGGACTGCATCATGATCAACAGAATTTTGTACTACTTCAACTCCATCTATTTGGATTGTTTTTGATGTTAAGTAAAGAAACAATTGAAGAAATGTCTCGCAATGCTTGGTAAAGGAAATAAGTTCTAGCTTATATGGTTCTATGGAACCAAAACCTACAAGCTTGAGCTTTTGAGTCAAAATGGGACTATAGACATATATGAGCTAATAAAATTTAACATGGTATTAGAGCCCATGGTGTGTTCTGGGACGAGTATGTAAGATGAGGGACATGCGATAGAGGGGTAAAGGCACCCCTAATAAAGTATAAGCTACATGGCAGCTTGAAAGACTCGCAAAGAGAGCGTGAGTGGACTGGCTGGGTCAGTAGAGTCGCTAGGCAACGGTAGTAGGTCAAGACCCCAATTGAGAGGGGGAGTCATAAGGGACGCACCTACGAGGAGGGACACACCCCTACGAAGAAGAGTAGCGAGATTGTGGATAGCGAAGTAATGATCAAGGGGGAGCACGTGACACTTCTCCAATTGAGGGGCAGATTTTTAAGTAAAGAGTCCATTGACGAAATGTCCTACATTGCTTGGTAAAGGAGATAAGTGCTAGCTTATAAGATTCTATAAAACCAAGACCAACAAGCTTGAGCTTTTGAGTAAAAATGGGACTATAGACCCATATGAGTTAGCAAAATTTAACATATGATTGAACAAGTAGGTATAGTTCTTATACTATAAGGAAAGAACACAGCATACAAGGAGCTTTATAGTGCAGTTCTATTCTTTGATGTTCGTCATACAACTTGTACATCTCAGCACCAAGTGGTCATCGCCGAATCGCTTGGTCGAGTAAGTAATATGCCATATCTACATGTCTCCATGCTATATTTATCTCCATTTTCATAATACTTACAACCTCCTTCAATTTAGAAAACCTCAATTAAAAATACCCTAAGTATAAATATTATATAAACAATTCTTTCAAAACCCCTATTACCTTATACCTACCCATCAATAAAGAATATTCATAATTACTGAGCTCGTCATCCACATTAAGTTCCTCCCAACGCTGCCAGAATTGTTGAATTTCTTGGACAGACCATTATTATTCATGATATAGGGGAATTGACAGTTGGCTTAGGATCCCTGTGCATGATTCTGGAGACACTCTTTTAGTTGCCGTTGTCAAAAAGGATGGGATATTCTTTGGAGGGGCAATTGGCAGGAATCATAATGGTTTTTACAAAGATTTGTTCGGGACTGAGTTTAAAGGTGATGACGATCTTGTTGCTCTGATTTGTTGCGTTAGAGGTGTTGTCTGCGCTGATGCTATGACCAAAGGACTCTCTGTGCAGTTTGTTGTTTGTTCGTGGAATGAACTTCATAGATAGAGGGTCTTCAGGAATGAGTTCAAGGAGATCAGGTTTGCAAGGGTGTGCCCCAGGGTTAACGGAGTTTCCATAGCTTGGGCCAATGCGTTTGTGCATGGGACTAGTGAAGCGGAACCTCCGCAGTTTGTGATCAATACACTTTGTAGCGAGAGACAATCTGGCGTATCTGATGCGACCACGCGTTGTGCAGGCATGATGACTTGCATCCAAGTCCAACAAGTACCCAGGACGACTCAAAGCTTAGGGGAAGTTAAATATGTTTTTTTTATGTTGCTTCTGTTTTGCGGTTTTCATTTTTTTATGGTATGTCATGTCTTGTGATGGTTATTTTTCTTTGTTTACAATGATGGTGGTTGCGCCTACTGAAGGTCTTCCCTTTTTTCAGCCCAATGAAGACACGGCTTGTGCTTGTGCTGAGGGTGCGCTTGTCTACTCTTATACATGTAAGAGTCACGAACCAGATTTTTTGGTTATGGTTAATAAAATAAGGGAGAATATCCTCTTAAAAAAACTACCATAATTAGTGATAGTGAGTAGTGACCCAAATTTTTGGGGTTCTACAAATCTTACTCAACAATAAATCTCTCAATGAAATAGTTTTTGCATGATTTTGATTGGCTTGTTTGATTTATGTTTTACTTATCACGCAAATCGAGTTTACGCATGTTAGGTGTTTGAGAGAATGTATAGTATAAATTTGAGAAGTCAAGCCAATAGCGCCGAGAGGGTGAGATTGAATATCAAACTATGTCAAATATACGTTACATACTCGGTGACTACGAGCGTTGATAAACACTAGTGATTTGCTTGATTTGAACCAACAACGCCGAGAGGGTAAGCCTCGCGGTTTAAGGTACACTTCCAATTTGGTCATGCGCAAAGAGAGTTGGCGCCCTTTCTTGGAGTGTTGGACTATTTTCCAATCTATCTACACAAATCTTGCATGCTAGTGATAAAAACCTTGATTCTAATGATTGAGTAAGTGAAGTAGTTCCTTGAAATAGCACTTGAAATTCAGTTAACCCTTTCCTACAAACATAGATAACTTAGATTCTTAATAATCACCAACACATAATCTAGACTAGAATAAATCGAAGCATAATCTTACATAGTGCATAAGTTTAAAATTGTTTCCTTGGACGACCCGGTTCCTACAAGTTTATAAATTACTTTTGACACAAAACTACACCACGTCGAAATGTTACCTACGCAGTGTGTCTTGCATAATTTAAAATTAGCTTGGGTGGGGTTTGGGAAATTAGAAAAAAGAAAGTAGGAGCCAAAACATGATTGGACTAACACCTCATTTCAAATTAAGTATCGGACTATCAAAATTTTAACTTAAGTACCGAAACTATCATATCATTTTAAATTAAGTATAGAAGTATCAAAAGTTTTAACGTAAGTAAGAAAATATAATTTATTTTAAATTCAAGTGTTGAACCATAAAATTATTATTCGTTCAATATTTCACTATTAAAAATATAATAAAATAAAAATAATAGTAATACAATTACTTTATATGATAATGATCATATGTGAAGTGACAAATTTGATGAGAAATGAGAATTAAATACAATCATTCGATCTTTTATCCAACGACTCTTATTTTTTGGAAGTTTTTGAATCTGAATATCTATATTATATGTTTGTAAGGGCATTATTGTATATTCGCATCCCTCTTATTCGGAACGTAAAATCTGTTTCCAAAAGCAGACAGTTACAAACTTTATTATTTAACAATAAATTTTTTTATTTGGTCATCATAAAGTCATTAACAGTTACGAACTTTACTATTTAACAGTACATATTGTACTTGGTCATCACGAAGTCATTAACAGTTACGAACTTTACAATTTAACAGTACATATTTTGTTTGGTCATCATGAAGTCACCAACAGTTACGAACTTTACTATTTCACAGTACGAATTTTTTTGGCCTTCGTAATTTGACCAATATACCCCTAATTCGTATATAATGGGGACAATTAAACGGGATACGAATTTGAACGGGGATAATTTGGACCGTTGATCATTTGTGATTGACGATCCAGAATAATTCTCATTTCTCATGAGAATTATCCTTCTCATGGGATCGGAACCCTTACTTTATATACTTTTAAATGACTAATCTTTTTATTTTCCTCATAACTAACTGTATAATATTACTTATACGATAGCCATTCAATTTAACATATATTTCAACAGGTGCCACCCAAGTTGAGCTAAAAGGGAGTTTATAAGGTTGATTATTATTGAGTACTTTGAATTATAAATTTATAACTTTTGTTAATAAACTACTCTATTTGGTAGTTTAATACTCTATTTAAAATGATTTAGAAATGATGTGATAGTTAAGGAGGTACTGTACTTTTCCAAACAAAAATGCTTAAACATCGTAAAACTATTGTTGGAGCGATCTGGATGTGGAGAAGCTCTACGTACTTGATGTCCAAGTCTTTCAACTATATTAACAAAATTTGAATACCAAGGAACAAACTGTGTAGGTTACACTTAAAAAAAAAGGAAAAAAAAAGGCCCGGCAATCAGTGGCGGAGCCACTCACAAGGCAGATTGGAGATGTTGTTTTGAACTTATATTCCCAGTTTTTAACCAGTAAAGTTAAATTAAGTTCAATACAGTTAAATTAAGTTCATTACAGTTTAATTAAGTTCAGTACAGTTAAATTAAGTTAAATTAAACTCGATACAGTTGTTAAAAAAATGTAATATAATTTTTTAAAGTCAATACAGTTTTTAGTTTCCAATCCTATTATTCAAAACTTTTATTTTATTTTTAATTTTTTAAATAATTTTTGAAAGAGAGCGGTTTAGGTACAAACCCCTAAGTAATACAAACTACAAACTAATTAGGATGATTGATTATCTTAGATTGATGACCGAGATTTAATGTGATGATTTAACGGAAGTTAAACTCCCTTTTAGATTTTAACGCAAAGAAGGGCATAAATGACATCAATAAAAAACAAAATAGAAATCATAGACAATTTCATTCTCAGTCGTTAACGGAAGTTAAACTCCCTTTTAGTTCGGCTTATTTGTCAAAAGTACACAATATTCACAAAGACCACACAAATCTGAAGTTCATGTATGATGTTTTAAGCTTGATTTGTATGTGATAAAATTCATCTAGCCCATATGATGTTCACAATACAATTGTAGAGTTCATTAAATGTTGACATTACAAGTATAAAGTTCACTATACACTTGTTACGTTCATTAAGTGTTTGTATGGAATCTGTTTGGTAATGTTGACAATTAGCTGAACTGTTTTTATGTATGTAAATTAAGCCAAACAAGTGAGTTAGCATAATGTTCACAATAAGCAGATAAAATTCACCTAGCTAATATGAAGTTCACAATACAAATGTAGAGTTCATCAAATGTTAATAAATCAAATATAAAGTTCACTATACACTTCTTCGTTCATTAAGTGTTTGGATGGGATCTGTTTGGTAATGATAACAATATACCGAAATGTTTTGATGTATGTAAGTGAAGCCAAACAAGCGAGCTAGCATAATGTTCACAATAATCAGATAAAATTCACCTTTATGAAGTTCACAATACAAATGTAAAGAATACAATGTCTATTTCGACTTAATTTTTGTGTACTCCTCTAGATTTCTTTTCTTTTTCCTTCTTGGGGCAGTTGCGTTTATCGTGGTACCCATGCTTTTCATTGCAATACCAGCAAAGTCTTTTTGGCTTCTTTGACTTCTGAACCTCAATCTCACGCATGCTTTTCATTCTTCCGCAACCTTTATTCCTAGCAATCCTGGGAGTCTTGATGTGTAAATCTGTTGGCTGTGAAACACCAAGTACTTTATGAAAATAATCTTCCTTAGACTACTCAAGACCACCAACATTATTTGATGAACGCAGTAACAAATCCAATATCAATCACCAACAAAGGAAATTAAGTGGTTTATCCCCTAACATTCCGGTTCAAGGATATAGTTACTGATGTGTGCAGTATATACGGAATTTTAATTTCAACTTAGTTACCAATGAGCTCAAACATCTACCTAAATGGCTAAATCACCACTGACCATATATTCAGATTCAAATATTCACAGAAAAGATAGAGAAAAAAATGGGAGAAGAAGAAGCAAAGATATTTGGGCAACATATCCAAATAACAATTCCCTAACATCAACATAATGCCCTAATCAGGCTCCATCAGTACACCCAGTAGCAAACAAAAAATAGCAATTCACACGCAAAATCCACAAATACACAGAAATACATAAAAATAGAAATTAAGACAGCCATGGAGATTTCACTGAATAGCACCACAATCTTCAGCCTTCAAGTACCGAATCTCGGCAATCTCGTCTGAACTACACAACTGGAGCAGAAACACAAATAAAATCAAAAAGTGAATGTCCATACTTTGTCGAATAAAATCATTGATTAGACAACAAACGAAATCAAAACACCAAAGCTAAGGAAAACCAAACATCAGAAAAAAAAAACCACAGTATCAAATTGACCATCACCTGAATCTTTAGGCATTTCAATACTTTCATCAACTCAATTCTTTAAGGTCTCACCTCTGGAGCATTTCATCAAACAATAAGGCTGCATCCTACTATCATCATCAACTTCAACTCCCTTCTTCATCGCCTCACCAGGCTTTCTCCACCGCATCTCCCTCACCCACTTTCCCAACATCATACCCCACGTAATACACTAAAAATCACTATTTTATGAACGCAATTGCAATTTAGTAAACAAAGATAATTTATAAAAACATGGTAGAAGTTGGGATGTGACGAACCGGAGGGAGATAGTGGGAGATGGGAACAAGATGGACGTGTCGGGATCATCGAAGAAGATGATTGCCGCTGCCTCTGTCGCGTCACCCCTCACCTATACCGCGGCTTCCAAGGGCGAGTCACCGTCGACTCCGATCGTCGGGCGCAGGTCAGCCATTCTGATAGGGTTCGGTGAATGGAATTTTAAGATCTTTTTCAGGGCTTCAATCGCGTGCGTAAGGTTTGGAATCCAGGCTGCCGTTCAGAATTAGCATGTGATATGAAAGCAGGAAAGAGAGTTTGAAGAACAGGTTAGGGTTTGTGAAGGTTTGAATTAAGACGTCTGATTTTTTACTTAACGATGATAAACTGTGTTTATTTGTATTGTTTAATGATAATGATACCCCTCATATTTAATAATCAATATAAGAATGTTAATTTAAATATAATTATTTTGGGCCAATGTATTGATCCAAAAGGCTTATAAAGGTTTGTAGTTTGGATATACTTGTGGGGTTAAGATCTGGTGAGAAGTGACATTAAGGTGAGAAATAAGAATTTATCTTGTCCATTGATATTATTTAATCAACAGCCACGATTAGTCGAACAAATTTATCAAAATCAGCCTAATCTACGGTTACAGGGGTAATTTAGGCACAGACAAATCTCCAAAACTGCATATCCCGTTTATCCCGTTTCACACGTCACGTCTCTCATCATCATCTTCGTCTTTCTAATCTTTTCACGATTTTCGATCTGTGAAGCTCTGCTGCAATCCGTCAACGAGGTGGCCTCAACTCTTTATGCTTTCTTATTGGTATCATTATTACCTGAATATCCCGTATTTCAACCTCGGTGGCGCATCTCTCATCTTCTGATTTTTTGGTATGTAGGTCAGATTAACGATATTAGGTCTCGCGAGGCGTAGGATTGCTTGTAAAGGACGACCGTAATCAACGATTTCGAAGACGACGGTCATGGCTCGAAACCATCCGCCACCTCCGCCGAAGATGCCGATTCAAACGTCGGGTTAGTTTTCTAAAAGCGCGATTCCGTTTCTCGATTAGGGTTTGATGTTGTTCAGAAATTGTCGATTTTAGGGTTTGCTAATTTCAATTCAAGTTGTCGGAAATAACAATGGACTTGTCGAAAATAACTGCCTATCATAATCCGTAGCATAACCCAGCAAAATCCGTTGCATAAAGTGGGTTTTGGAAGAAGATGAAACGTTGTCTTATTGGTTGGTTGTGTATTTTGATTCGTAGCAAAGGGAGTTACAGATAATGGTATCATTTTAGTTTTTGTTCTAAATTATATGTTCAAATTATCCGTAGCATTACAACCATAATCCGTAACACATGGCTCATTATCTGTAGCGTCTAAGCATAATCCGTAGCACGGTTAACAGTTGAGATAACTAAAGTATATTTACTTCATTTTAGCTGGTGCAAAAAAAGTCTCCCACAAGATGCATCCCACTGAAACTGAAAGCGAGGATGATTTCATGCCCGAAACTTTGTGTGGTAAGGATCGAGGCAAGGCAAAGAAATTATCTGCACCAGGTATGATAAGTTCACTACAGATTAATTTCTATAACTAATCAATTTTAAATCGTATCAAAGCGATTAAATTCTTAGTTGCCTATTACCTAATGTTGTATCATTCTTTTTCTTTGATGAAGAGACAGAGAGTTCGGATTCCAGCGATAATGAAGCCAATGAACTGGGAAAAAAGGACTTGTGGCCTAGCAAACGAAGGGGATAAGGTGAGTCAATACTGAATATCTCAAACGTCATCTACTGTAGTAGTGTCCACTTAACATTTCTACATTGACATTGCAGCAAGAGGTCAACTTTGTGCGCTGCGTGACACTTACATGAACTTGATAATACGGTCACCACTCAACCAAATTCGGGATAAAGTGTTGAAACGCGCCAATGCATGGTTGAAAAAGAATCCAGACGAATATTATGATGGGAAGACGAATAAAAGCACTGTTTGCTGATTTGTAGGATTACCATCCAACATGATAACTACAAATTTTAAGTTTGTTCCACTTATATTATGTACGACGTATTTTGGCTAGTATGGTAGGAACAGTGTGTTCCAATGTAATGTTGCTCATGTTTTTAATATGATACTCAGGTACTGGGCAATGTATTTTGCGCATGTTTATCACACAGGGTTTTGTTATCCTTATCCGTATGATGTAATTATAATTCGTAGAATTGTGAGCATAATCCGTAGCTGAGGTATATAATCCGTATGGGATCATAATTCGTAGCATTGTAAGTATAATCCGTAGAATTCTCAGCAAAATCCGTAGCAATATAATCATAATCCGTACTATTGTAAGCATTATACTATGATTTGTAAGCATAATCCGTAGCAATGTACGCATAATCCGTAGTAAAGAAATTATGCATTTCCGAAATCAGGTGATACAAAAACATAAAGAACAATGACCAGTTTTTTAGTACAAGAACATCTCAGCTCATTGTTTCTCACATCTCAGCTCAACTAGCAAAATGATACACAAATTTTTCAGATGTCTGAGAGTAAATATATATATATGATACACAAATTGTGTACACCATTTCACTCCGACTTCTTTGCATCATCTACCTTGTTCCCATCGTCCTTGCTTTCTTGTTTAGGGTCAACTAGAAATTCCTTGATGTGCTTGTATATCTGTTTAGGCTTCTCTACATTCAACGTATGGCCAGCTCTTTTAATGATCACCAGTTGCGGTTTCTCGTCCAAATGTCTGTTATCTAAAACCAAAATAGATAAAGCAATTCAAAATCCTATTACCACAAGTTTGCAATGAAGCAACAAATGGCTATGACAAAATAAGCACGCCAGCTACTATCACAGCTTCATAATTTTATATTCTATTTCATAAAAGACAGTTAAGATTTAAGAAGCAAGCAAACATATGACCGGTTCAAAGACTCGGATCTAATAAATACCAGGCCACATACAAAAGAGTTCATTTTAGTACAAGAACATACGCCATTTCAAGTGCATGACCATCAAAACCTATTCAGAGAAAATTCCCTCAAAAAAAACTCAACAGGGATAAAAAAAACATGGGAATAACAGCAAAATCGGTACCTTAAAAGGTAGACTTGCAATAGCAAAAAATAAATAAATTAAAAGGTAGACTTGCATTGATAAAGTCATTAAGAAAACATGAGGGCACTTTCCTCATTGGCTTGTAAAACTAAACCTTCAACAACTCCTTCAATTTGTCCGCCTTCTGAGGCATCAAAATAGTGGCAGCTTCATCCACATTTTTTACCACAAACATGCAATCCTCCTTATCCTTCTCCTCCAAAGTCCAAACACACCCAGTAACACTCAGGTCAACAAGAAAACAAGCTCCATTTTGGACACAAGAACTCGTTGAAAAATTCTAAGAAATCCTTGATATAAAATAATCAAAGAGTACCTTCATGAAAATGGCATCTCCACTAGGAATGGACTTGAACATATCCCCGCCCACATGTCTTACACCAGCCCAAATATACAGCACAAAAATTTGTTAAATCTCACCAAAAAACCCATTCCAAGCCACACATAATCTGCTATTAATCTGACCTGCAATAGGAGGACCTTTAGCCACAACTTCCGTCAAATCAAAATTAATCCCTTCAACCACACCAGGATATTTCCTCAAAATCATCTTCAAACAATCTCCTGCGCTGCCGCCCACATCAACCAGCGTACGCACTCCTTCAAATCCATCGTAGCCGTCCAATATCGCCTTCATGAAGGGCACAGATACGCCCGACATCGCCTTCAACATCAACTCATTCATCTCCGGCTTCTTCCCGTAGTAATCGTACGACGCCTCTCTATTAGCCTTCACGAACGGCTCCGTTGTCGGATCCACCACCGCCTCATGCACCAGCGGCCACGCCTTCATCAGCGCGTCCTGGTGATGCTGCAACACATACGCGTCCTGGACCTGGAGCGATTGGTCTTCTTGGCAGGACGAATGCAGATCGGACGAGACGAAAAAATAGGATCCAATATCCAATATTATGTTTGTAGGTCCAAAATACCCTTCATCCATTAATTTTGATTTAATTAAAAACTAAATATATTGATTATTAACGACAATAGGATCTTAGATCTAATGGTTGATATAAATTCTTATTTCTCACCAAATCACATACTTCTCACCTCATCTTTTCCCTATACTTGTGAGGTTTGTACCTAATCCAAATTCATTTTTGAAAAATCTTTAAGACAGATAATCTTAACGGTTTTTCAAGTTTGTATCCACACCTCTTCATAAACTATTGCATCCGTTTTAAAAAAGAAATAAACTTCGTTGCACTTGATATGAATTAAAAGAATATGTAGTAATAAATATATAAATACACAATACATATTTTATATAGAAACGTATAATGACATTCAAGTGTAATACAAATAGAAACATTTACATAGCATCATCTTCATCCATGTTCATTTCCAATAACTTATATTTAAATATACTTTATAAAATGTAATCATAAAAATATACTTAAGTTTGAAAAAGTGTATAATTTTTTACCAATTTAAATTAATAAACTGTATAAGTTTGAAACAGATAAAAAAAAAATAGGGGAACGCTCGGTTGATAACCCCTAAAAATTCGAGAACCTGAGAACCCAAATCTCACCATTGTATCAAGTTGCATATTTGAATGTGGAAGTGACACGTGTCCCACTGACTTTTGTTCTTCATTATGCAGTTTTGAGCATGCATTTTGCCTAGATGCATTTTAAGCTTTCGAAAACTGCACTTAGGAAAATGCATAACGAATGGGTTCTCGAAAAAGAGGGGTTCTCATTTTAGCGCTCCTCTATATATATATAATTTTTTCAGTTTCAGTTCAGTACAGTTAAATTAAATTCAATACATTTAAATTAAGTTATGTACAATAAAATTTCAATTAAATTAAGTTCAAAAGAACGGCCCGGCCCAATATGTTTTGGCTGATTTTATTTTATTTTTCTTTATTTGTAGTGTAATTTTAAAAAATGGTATACAAATTTCTTAAATGGCCCAAATAAATTCAGATTTTTTTTTTGCCCCAGGTTGTTTATAATCCTGCCTCTGTCCCTGCCCACACAATGGCAGCAAAATAAAGGTTACACCATGACAGCCACCGAGAAAAATAAAACAGTCGAAGCCAATGGAACACTTTCTCATCGCCAAGTAATCATACTTTACGAAGAGAGATTCTTAAGGAGGTATGTATCTTGTTCTACTGTGGAATTTTATTAAGTTTGCAGTAACAATAATCTGCATATTTCTTCTTCTTGTACTTGGCTGGATTGTTGTCGTCCACCATCTTAGGGTGAGGGCCAACCTCCATTTCTGGTGGTGGCTCTAGGAAAACTGGCCACGACATTCTGGTTTTATCCTTAGTAACGGTCGTTCGGTGAAAAACAGCCTTATATTTTCCATTGCTCACCATCTGCATGTATACAAATTTTAGTCCATCAAATAAAAACCACACTCTGCTAAATACTTCCGGCTTGACATTCCTAATTATATAGACGATGACCCGTAAGATTAATAAAACATATATAGTTGGTTTTTTTTACCTCTAGTTGGTCCCCAATGTGGATAATGAGCGCGTTGCGGATGTACTGAACATCAAACCAATGCTCATCTCTGAAAACCTGTAGTCCTTGGACATCATTTGGGACTAGAATGGTTATGGAACACATGTCAGTATGGGCTGGAACCCCGAGGACCACGTCTGGCCTCGGACAAGGTGGATAGTAGTTTATTTTTAGAAGGTACACTAAGTCATCACCACCAACAGCCTCTTTCAGTTCACTTCCTTCCAAGCCAAGTCCCTGACCCAACAGGTTAAATAGCTTGTTAACCACTCCATGCATACATTCTGCATATTTCTCATTTGCTACCCTACAAAATCACAAACATAAATACAGCTTGTTACAAATCTGTACATCAAATTCCATATTTGATAGGACCTACAATAGAATTAAAAATTTGAATCATACCTCAAAATATGTATGCTGTTATGAGATAGTACCTGTATCGAGGGGAATGCTGAGGCCAAAACTGGTGATTGATGGCATGGGGTGGCCAAATCTTATGAAATAAGTGATCAACCCAACCTTTCTTCCCATCAAGTTCTTTTTGCAGCTTTGTGCCATACCCTTCAATGGACTTAGCCTCAGGAGGCTTCGCATATTTCTCCTTCTCCTCTTGACTCAGCTCGAAAAATTCTCTGCCAACTTCTTGAAGCTTGTCTATGACATTTACTGGAATATCATGGTTCACAATCTGGAATAGGCCCCACTCAGAAGCAGCTTTGGCTATGGTCTCTACCAGCTGTTTCTCGTCCTTCTCACTGAAGTCTACCACCGGGGGGCTCGGGACGGGACCGTTGAATGTTGTGATGGCAGGCTGTTCATTCTCAGACCGGACAAATTCAGAAGGAATCGTGCCTTCGGCTAGGGACTTGGATGCAATATCTTGAACATGAACTTCCATTCTGGCTTTTTAGACGAAGGAATAATAATGTTAAGAGGCGAGAGCAAATGCAGATTGATGTTTATAAAGCTTGTAAAATGTTGACCTTTTATTTTTCTTTTCTTTTTGTGATAATGGCTTTGAGAGAATTGTGGTGATCAAATATGATAAATGGGAGACTGAAACTCAATAGAGTAGCAAAAAAAGTGTGACAAATTTGTGGATGTCCTGTGTCAGTTGCTCATTTTCTAATTATGGAATTATTTGTTGTTATGATTGTGAGAGAAAAATGGAACAAGACAATTTGAAATCAATGTACCTTTTGAATAATTCAAGGTTTATCTATCATTACTGAAAGATGATCACCTGGTAGCTCATACCCTTGACTAAGGAGTAAGGAGGTGTGTCTGGGTTCAATTCGTGATGCTATTAGAGGTGGTTGTTAGAATGAATTCATATTCCAAGGAACGTGAAACCCAATTTATGTTAATCAAGCACATAGAAATTTACATAAGAAGATTAAAATTCAAATTTATGCTGTTGACTCTGAACTCTTCGCTTCTCACGGTAATGGATTTTCTAGCCTTTCCGCACAACCCGTTCGCCAGTAAACTTTTGAGAGATAAAGATACTGAAGTTAGCGCGTAAGACCGGGGACAACTACCTATAATATAGCGTCGTACATAACCGCTATACTTATTGATAATTACAAATCCTTCCCCTTAAAAGAAGTGTAATTATCAAACCGGTATCTACACATATTATAATTCCGTGGTCATAACTTTAATTATACTTTAAAGTCAACTATATACTAGATCACTTTAATATATGACTTATAAGTATGATACCATACACAACACTTTATATTTACATTAGGAACCTAATAATATATTATATAAAATAATCTAACAATCTCTCATTGGATCATACATGTAAATTCGAACAAATGTATAACCTTAAGAGCTCAAAATTTGCTATCACATAGAGTATACCCCGAAACAATCTCGTCCATCAATTATACTAACATAGGATCAAGCCAGCATTCGTAGCATTAACCATTACGCGACCGAACTTGTCACGTATATCATCATAACCAAATGACACAGATCAATCATGGATGTATAGCATGGAAATGACATGAATTGGGATCTACACGTGCCTATTTTCAACTGGCCACCTTAACTTTATGGAGATCAATCCTTAAATCAAACTATAACATAGTGCAATGTATATACTTCATTTCTACAGAACTTAAATGTATAGAATCCATATACAACATAGAGCATAACATAGTCGTCAACTACCACTAAACCCGGATATTCTCAAATTTGATTACACCCATATGAGCAGTACGCTAATGAAAGACCTTGGATGCTAATAATGGAGTTTTGTCCTAAAGTGCTATATGGAAATCCGACCACTCTGTAATTTATTGGAGTATACTGTCGATTTATTGTCACATTATCCTTATTGGTCTTTCAATACCTTCTATAAAGTGCAGTATTGTGACCAAGTTTGTAAAAATTGTTAAGCGCTAGTCGGGCGGAAAGGGTCCTTGAAGATTAATCGGAGCCTAAGCGGGGATTAATCGGTTTTATAATTTTGTATTTTTTAATATTTTTTAATAATTAATAATCATATAAATATTATTATGGTATTTATTTTATTATATTTTAATATATATAAAAAGTAATCTGATAATAAAGATATTTTAATAGTTTATCAAATATTAAAATGATATACAGACATATGTAAACTACGTAAAAATAAAGGAATTTTTTCATTTTGATCAAGAAGTTGATCATCTGGTTAACGCTTAGGCGGATTTAGGGGGCGACTAGGCGGATCGATTAATCGGGCGGATTCGTAAATTTCACCTTCTAGGCGGGGATTTTAGAACACTGATTGTGACAAAAACTTCACACTCAAATTCTCTCCGCAATGAGATATAACATCATTTACTCTTCAGTTGAGTTCTCTCAACTTCAGCCTTAGATATTTGAGCACGTTCAGTGACTCAAGTCTCAGGTCTCACGTAGGGATTTATTATATGATGGAACAATTTCTAACATGTACATATTATTATAAACATTATGCATATCGGTCTCGATAATACTGGAGTTTAATAGTTAAAAATATATTTGCTATTACCAAATGAACAAGAATAACTAAATTTGACCAATTTGGAAATAGAAAACAAATTTCGTCCAAAGACGATACAATGAAACTATCTATTAAATCAAATCAAAATAACCAAATGCTAATAAACTGGAACTCCTTATAAAATAGAGGCGTCTTTCAGCGTCAATACGTCAACGGCAGCTCAGGCAATCCCCTTTTAATCGTCAAGCGATATACTTAACCCATACGGGACATTCTTTCTTTAAGTTTCCAGTTTCCTAACAGAAATGACATGTAACATGAGCATTGAAAACTGGAACCAAAGAGCTAGCAGCTTTATCATGCTTCAGCCTCGCCTCTTCTTACACACAAAACGAAATGAGCTCATAAGCGACCAGTTCTTTTTCTGAAAGTTATAAGAAATCTTAAATTGGATGTACTTTACAGGAAGAGATCAACACCAAATGCAAGAGTAAATCGTCAGATAACTCGAGCTTCAGAGCCTTAAGTTGTGAAGCAAGGTGAGACATTTCCATAATATGCAACCTGATATTACCCTTGCCGGAGTACTTCATAGAAATCAAGTTTGCTAAAGGCTCACTCTTTTGGCCTTATCGTTTTCAACAAAACGCTTTTCAAATTCCACAAGGTAATCTTTGGTACAAGAAACCTCATCAGGCAGTATATCCCTGAAAGCCTCTGGAATTCCGCGACGAATTAGTTATGCATAGAAACGCTAAATCTAGACTAGCAACTCATATTCATGTTGCATTACATCCAGGACGTCATAGAAATTATGGTGTTATATTTGTTTTCCTTCTATGACTTGTTCTTGTTCGGGACGAACAAGTTAAAGTGTGGGGTGGTTTGAGGAGTCGTATTTATACGACTCGTCGAACTAACTAATCCCATTTATTTAAACACTTTTATATACGAACATTTACTTTTTAGTGAGGTTTTATATTACAAGTGGTTCGGAAGCTCTAGGAGGAAACACGCATAAAAGACGGCATTTCGTGCCAAAAACACCAAAGTGGCAGACCAGACCTTTGGAGGTTTGACGGAGTGCTGGGAATTGACCACTGATCAAAAAACTACGAGCTACATTTCAATGCATAGCTGACTCGATTCCCCACAACTCTTTAGTTCACATCGAGAGCTGTCGAGGTCATTTAGATGGTCAAATCAAAAGTCGAAGTCGGAACTGACGCGCAGAATGAAGATGCCGAAACAGCATGGCTCGCGCCCAACGAAGACATTAGCGCATTGCTAATGTCAACACTGGGCGCGGTTGATGATGTCAGTAACGCGTTTTGATGACATCAGCAGTTTCGAGAATTAGCAATTTCAGCCCAAAAATAGATTTAGAAACCCAGTTTTCTTACAAATAAATGGTTTGGAGAAGGGTTTCAACATTCGAAGGTTGAGAGAATCAACAAGACGGCTCTGGAGGAGAACGCGAAGCTTTCAACAAGAGAAGAGATTTTTCTAATACTTTTCATTATGAATACTTTGTGTTTTCTTTCAATGATTATGTGTAGCTAAATTCCTATTTCAGTTTAGGGTTTCATACATTGTGACTACGTTTTGAGACTTTGTTCTTAATGCAGTTTTATGTTTCACTAGTTCTTGCTTTCATCCCATGAATTAACTTGTTGGGTTAAGTGGAAGCTTTGTCGCAAAGCTTTGTCCCATGAATTAACATCTACTGGATACTTTGTCGTAAAGGTAGATTGTAACATCTAGGCTTAATAAAACCTTTGTCGGATTATTGTGTTTAGGAAACAACTAGAAGTCTAACACCTTTGTCGGGTTAGATTGTGGTGTATCACCTTTGTCTGGATACTTAGGGTTGTTACCTTTGTCGGAATAACCACACTTAGAAACATAGATTTGATCATTAGATGTCTAAACGTGTCACAATAGAAACACCTTTCTCTTGTGTTTTTCTCTTGTGCACTCAAAACAATCACTCACAACCCCCTTTTTCTTTAATTGTTTACAGATTCAACTTCCAAAACCAGCTCTCTTGGGTTCGACCCTGCTTAACATTTGCTAGTAGTTGCAGAAGATTATAAATATTAAATTTGACGTGTCAGATGACGCGCGTGACGTGCAGTATTTTGTATGTCAAAAACAATTTATAAAATCGGTAAGTACCGAGTCGTCCAAGGGAGCAAGTGTAAACTTATGCAATATGTAAGGTTGTGTTTCTATTTATCCTAGTCCGAAAAGTGTTTTGTTTGGTTTTATAATCTAAATAGACGAAAAATGCAAGAAAGTAAGAAAATGTTATAACGACTTTCGAGAAGTATTTCGGGGAACTACTTCACTTACCCAACATTAGAATCGTGTTTATTAACTAGCATGCAAGGATTTGCCTATATTGATTGGACAATAGCCGCACAATCCAACTAAGAACCTCACCCTTTCGGCACTGTTGGTTCGAATTGGAATTGTACCTTAAACTACGAACCTCACCCTTTCGGCGCTATTGGTTCGAATCAAGTAACACGCTGATGTTTACCAACTCTCGTTGCATAAACATGGGGAGTCCTTGTCGTAAAACTAGCCTTTCCCACTACAAAATTGGGCTACTCTCGTAGTCACCGAGTTCGTAACGTGTAGTTTACTTAATAGTCGGACGTTTAGCCTCACCCTTTCGACGCTATTGACTGAATGTCTCAAAGCTATACACTTAGGCTTCTTCTCAAACACCTAGTATGCATCCTTGGGTTTAGGCGCTAAGTAAAATACAAATCAGGTAAAACAATCTAAAACATGCAACGATTAATATATTAAATGATTCATAGTCGAGTAAGCTTCGTAAGACCCCAAAATATGGGTCACTACTCACTATCCATCGTCAAGGAAATACAAACCATGTTCATGAACGGGACTAGGATTACAACGAGAAAAAGGAAGTACTACATCCTTCCAATTGATGTTGATAACTCCCTTCGATCTCAATCCTCAATCCGATCGTAAATCCTTGCGTTTTCGTTCCCCTTCTCTCTTTTTCGTTCTCTCCAAGTCTCTAGGCATGAATGGAATGTGGAGAATGTCTAGTGTTGGGGTTGCCGGATGCCTCTTTTTCTTTTGGTTCAATTTCCCTTTATTTTCATTTTTCCAAAACCGTAGCAAAATTGGGCTTTTGGCCCATTCAGTCTTGCCGTGTCGCTTGTGTCGCTTTTTCGGAATTTTGGTGACACAGAGCACTTTTTGCATGCTCTCTGGAGTCTGCCATATCACTTGTGTCAACTATTTTTGTGACGCAAGCGCAGATTGAGATGACTTCTTGAGCTCAAATTTTGACATCCTTAACGGATGAATCTGCTCTAAGTGCCAACTACAAATTTGTAGAACTTGTTCTCAGGTTTCCAACAAGCCAAATATCCATGAATTCGGACACAGTATGAACTCTAGGCGTGCGCGACAAGTAGGGATGTCTATCCTCCTATTTTGCACTGTTTTCGCCCAAATTCCCATAAAACTCTTTATTTCGCCTTTGATTCGTTTTTCACCTAAAAAGCATCAAAACAAAAAGTGAGAGGTCATAAAAAAACATAGAAAATGATCGAAAGTCAACTAAATGTGGAGCATAAATATAGTACAAGTTTATGCTCATCAAAACACTCCACACTTAGTGTTTGTTCGTCCCGAACAAACATGAACTAAATCCTAACCACAGTCGTAGGGAACACGAGTGCATTTAGCATATGCAGCAAGCCTTTAAACCTCTAGGCTACCCTACATGACGAGTTCTAGTCTCGTGAGAGTTTTCAGAAAAGGGAATACTCACAAATCCCACATGCGACTAGCTAATATGCATGATCATGATAGTACTTCAATTATCTAGGCAATGCGCAACAAATTTCCCAAGCACAACAACTAAAATAGTAATCAAAGACTGAGTCCTCTTCAAAGAATTTCGAACCACCAATGACCTTACAAAGATGCACATTCAAAGACAATCAATATTGGAGTTATCAAATGTCTAACCTAGCAATTCATTCAACCTTTTCACAAGATACTCAAAACATGATCCTTAGAAACATAGAAAGTGTGCCAATAGCGTGCCTATGCTATCAAGAAGGATAGTTCATGGGCTAACAATACAAAACTCATTTCCAAGTTTTAGGAGCTAAGTCCATAATACCCAAGGAAAGAGGAGTTTGGCACTTCATTTTCAAAACTATCTATAACAAAGTCATGCTCACGTATACTAGTACAAGGGTCATCCCTCTACTCAAATCACAATGCATATACACTAAAGAAATGATGGAAAGTACATTGACAAACTTAAGTGTGTGCCTCATCTTTTTCTTTTTCAAGGCATTTTGCCCTCGATATGCTTCACAAATTTTTGTTTTGATAGCTTGCCTTATTTTTGCTTGTGCTTGCCAAAACTTTTTGCTTTTTTTGTAGCTTGCCTTATTTTGGCTTGTGCTTGCATATACCATTTTTTTGTTGGGGTCAATTTTTCACCCATATTGACTCCACACTCTAGAGTTGGCAATGTACTAAGGATATAAATGGTGGGTGCATACAATGTGAAAGAATAAAGATCACCTAAGAGCAATGACAAAATTTTCGAAGAGGAGAAAAGTATTTAATGCTTGCTAATTCAATGTTCAAGTGATGCAAAAAGGTTGCCTAAATCATTAGATAGACAAAAGATAACAACAATATTGACGCCTAGGAATGATGCACTCAAAAAAGTCAAGACGATTCTAGATTCAAAATCAAGACGAGAGCAATGAAACTAGACAGTTGAGTAATGGGGTAATGCAGATGCCTTCGAAATTTGAGTACTCAAATGTAAGCTAGCGCATAAAAAGTGCAAGTGCCTAAACATGGACTATTTTCAATAAAATGCACTACACACCCACTCCACACTTAAAATGAAGCTTAGTCCCTAAGCGACAAATATATGAAAACAAATGTAGTGCAAAGGGCTTCCCTGAAAGTGTAGCTCATAATGCGTGATACATAGATTGCTCATTCCTTTCCCATGTATGACATTCAAATCTGTAAAACAAACAAGTAACCACTACATAGAAAAGTATATTATTAGTACATGTCACAAGTATAATGTGTAATCATAGCAGGAACTCCACACTTAATTCAAAAGCATCTAGCGAGTGATGATGTGAGTGCAAAATAAGTTTGATAAGGCATCTTACAAATGGTTTTACTTCCTTCAAAGACCTAGTTTAACGTCTTGGCGAGACTAGCAAAGCGCCCCATGTATTCACTTGCGAGAAGTCCTTTGCTTGGCTAACTTCTCGCGGGGCTCTAGATACTTGAGCCATCAATCCACCTTCAAATCCCATTTGAATTTCCGTCCATCAAGTCTACGGTGGACTTTCATTTGGGAGTTTAACCCCTTCAAAAGTGTTGTTCCCTTTAGGATGGAGGGATTGTAGGAGCTCCTTGCTAATAATTTTGCAAAATAAGGTACAAAGCTCCTAAATTTGTCTCGAGACGCCATGATGAAGAAAGGGTCTTCAAAACTCGTCTCGAGCTTGATGGGCACACCCTGCTTGAGTTTCTCAATAACTTCCTTGGGTGCTCAATACTCTAACTCCTTCTCAAAACTTGCATTCTCTTGTACGCGAGGTTTCTCTCTTGTAGAGTCCATGTGAACCTCAACAAAGTCTTCGTACGTTGGACATCCTCGTGGCTCCTTATGCTCGTGTTCCATTTCATCTCCATCAAGATATTCATGTTCACATGCCATTGGTGGAAGTGAAAGTCCCCGAAGATTGTAGTCTTCTATAATTGAATCATCTTCATCTATCTCTTTGATAGCTTGGCCGGGCTTTCCAAAAGAGAAATTTAACACTTCGTCATCACTTGATTCAAACACTTCTTCTTCGAAGACCTTTTCTTCTCCATCCATGTTCCCATTCTCAATTGCCTGTTGTGCAAATATGCTTTCTAACAGTTGGTTTCGGGCAGCGAGTTCATCTAGACGCTGGTTCAGAGATTGGAAATTTTGTAGCATGTCTAGACTATCTAGGGTAACCTTTGCTTGGTGGGTCTCTTGATTAGCTTGGATCATGGCTACCGTTTCAAAGATGGAAAGTCCACTATTGGGTTGATGATTTGGAGGATGTTGAGGGTAGGAGTCTTCCTCAAATGAGCATAGACTATCATCCCAACATGGAGAGTAGGAATGTGTTGGATATCCACGATCTTCCCAATAAACATTTGGTTGCCCCTCCTCATGTTCATATTCTTCACTGTACGAGACTTGTTAGTGGTATGAATACATCCTCGCAAAACAAAAAGAACAAAAGTTAGTAAGGAATATGAGAAGAGAATATACAAAAGAAAGAAGAAAATATTTACAAGACCAGTCGAAATATACACACAACCTAGGCTAATGACAAGTTAATGCGTTGCTCCCCGGCAACGGCGCCATTTTTGACGTGCAGTATTTTATATGTCAAAAATAATTTATAAAATCGGTAAGTACCGAGTCGTCTAAGGAGCAAGTGTAAACTTATGCAATATGTAAGGTTGTGTTTCTATTTATCCTAGTCCGAAAAGAGTGTTTTGTTTGGTTTTATAATCTAAATAAATGAAAAATGCAAGAAAGTAAGAAAATGTTTTAACGACTTTCGAGAAGTATTTCGGTGAACTACTTCACTTACCCAACATTAGAATCGTGTTTATTAACTAGCATGCAAGGATTTGCCTATATTGATTGGACAATAGCCGCACAATCCAAGTAAGAACCTCACCCTTTCGGCGCTATTGGTTCGAATCAAGTAACACGCTGATGTTTACCAACTCTTGTTGCATAAACATGGGGAGTCCTTGTCGTAAAACTAGCCTTTCCCACTACAAAAGTGGGCTACTCTCGTAGTCACGGAGTTCGTAACGTGTAGTTTACTTAATAGTCAGACGTTTAGCCTCACTCTTTCAGCGGTATTGGCTTAATGTCACAAAGCTATACACTTAGGCATATTCTCAAACACCTAGTATGCATCACTGGGTGTAGGCGCTAAGTAAAATACAAATCATGTAAAACAATCCAAAACATGCAACGATTAATATATGAAACGATTCATAGTCCAGTAAGCTTCGTAGGACCCCAAAATATGGGTCACTACTCACTATCCATCGTCATGGAAATACATATCATGTTCATGAACGGGACTAGGATTACAAACGAGAAAAAGAAAGTACTACATCCTTCCAATTGATGTTGATAACTCCCTTCGATCTCAATCCTCAATCCGATCGTAAATCCTTGCGTTTTCGTTCCCCCTTCTCTCTTTTTCGTTCTCTCCAAGTTTCTAGGCGTGAATGGAATGTGGAGAATGTCTAGTGTTGGGGTTGGCGACTGCCTCTCTTTCTTTTGGTTCAATTTCCCTTTTTTTCATTTTACCAAAACCCTAGCAAAAATTGGGCTTTTGGCCCATTCAGTCTTGCTGTGTCGCTTATTCGGAATTTTGGTGACACATAGCACTTTTTGCATGCTCTCTGGAATCTGCCATATCACTTGTGTCAACTATTTTGGTGATGCAAACGCAGATTGAGATGGCTTCTTGAGCTCAAATTTTGACATCCTAAACGGATGAATCTGCTCTAGGTGCCAACTACAAATTTGTAGAACTTGTTCTCAGGTTTCCAAAAAGCCAAATATCCATGAATTCGGACAGCGTATGAGCTCTAGGCATGCGTGACAATTAGGGATGTCTATCCTCCTATTTTTGCACTGTTTTCGCCCAAATTCCCATAAAACTCTTTATTTCGCCTTGGATTCCTTTTTCACCTAAAAAACATCAAAACAAGTGAGAGGTCATAAAAAACATAGAAAAAGATCGAAAACCAACTAAATGTGGAGCATAAATATAGTACAAATTTATGCTCATCAGCGCGTCAGGGACATTGCTAAGATTGACGGCAACTGAAGTGGCACAAATGCAAGCTGAAAGAGAATAATACATAATTCAGCTTTTCATGCTAATATAAAGTAAATTAATATGACATATCAAGATACGTAGCACAACATTAATAGCAAATCTTTGGATAGTACTATTAACTGTAAGTGATACTCCTATCCCTGTAATAAAAAATTGATGATAAGTGATATCAAATAAAGAGACATCTTTTGATATACTAATTATTCACATCATGTTATTCCTTACAATCATCACATGTCATTGCCACAGTTTGCATGTAACCATATTAGATAAGACTTTTCCTTTTGGCCAATTAATACCCATAAAAATTGCAAGCATACGCATTTCCACACCCACCATGTATTAATCTACACAAACGATGTCACTTTTGCAACGATTATGCTTCAATTAATACACTCCAAGTGTGGCCCCAAAATAAATCTTATGTCATATATGTACACTTTAATATTAGGTAATTCACATTACTTTAATTGAATCAAAGTAGATTTAATTAATTAAGTGTAATTGAACCTAATACAGAACTGGACCGCAAAACCAAATCGATCCTAATCACTTTAATTGAACTCGAATCAAATGGACCGAATAACTAAATTGGACCACATTGAATCGATTGCAAAAATAGACCAAACCAACCCGAGTTAGATTCTAATTGAATCAGATTGGTTCAATCCGAACTGAACCATAACCGATTCAAATCACATTAATATAAACCAATAGGGTTCCATCACGTTCTCTACATGCACAAATCATGTTTTAAAAATAATAATAGCATGTCGTAAATCAAAATTGGGCCTCAAATTGATAAACCCAAACGAATCAGCAATGCAGCAATATAATCGGACTGCGCATGATCACCATGATGACAGTGCAAGATGCGAAACGAACCTCATGAGCATCATCGCAGTAATAAAAATTTTAGCAGCAAGGACCTTCTGCCACTGATTCCGGCAACTAAGTCGGACAACACTTCCAAACAACTCCACGACCAGATCTGAGTGCCGAGGAAACAAGTCGTAACATCACATAGTCGGGGAAGTCCAGAGCACGCCTTGATCTGAACGAGTACAACAACGTAGGACCTTCTTCCGATAATTTTCTCCATTTATTTTGATAGGCAAAGAAAAACAGAATCGGAAATAAGAGGAACTGAGAGAGCGAGGAAAGGCGAGATCCGAGCAAGACGTGTAGAAATCATCACTAGAGATCATCGGCGATTGATGAAGGAAGAAATTGACAATGATCGCAGCTCGAGAATCGCCCAAAAGAAATGGAATTTTACTAACTCTAATTTTGTATTGATTTTGATAAATGTTACAAATGGCGCAAAATCTGTTATAACAAACTTTTGCCAAGTATACAAAAAGGACACTCAAGACCCCTGACTATCAACTATATACAAAACAACTTTCAACAATTACAAAAAGACGCAGCCGGACGGCTGACGACTGAGCAATAAATCAGCCGGTCGGCTGATCACAACGTAACAGACTTGCTCTCCTCAATACCCCCCTCAAGCTCAACGCATGTAGCTTATTGATGACGTTGAGCTTGCTGGACAAGTGGAGAAGACGATCAGCAGAGAGAGCCTTAGTACGGAGATCAGCTGGCTGCTCAGATGTAAGCACAAATTGAGGACTAATCAAGCCAGAGTTGAAATGCTGTGTTACCACATGACAGTCCAATTCAACGTGTTTGGTTCGTTCATGGAACACTGGGTTCCGGGCTATATGCATAGCAGCATGATTGTTACAATGCAGAGGCACATGGGACTGAATGCAGACTTGGAAATCAGCTAAGACCCTTACCAGCCATGCTATCTCACAGCAGGTGTGTGCCATAGCACTGTATTCAGCCTCAGCTGAAGATCTAAAAACAGTAGCTTGCTTCTTAGTCTTCCATGAAATGAGGGCATCACCCAAAGTAACAGCATAGCCAGTGATGGATCTTCTGGTTATAGAGTAGGCTCCCCAGTCTGCATCACAAAACGCTGAGAGCTTGAGTTCTTTGCCACTGGGATAAAATAAGCCTTGTGCTGGAGCCATCTTGAGATACCCGAGAACTTTGTGAGCTGCTTTGAGGTGATCATCAGTAGGCTTGTTCATGAACTGACTAAGAATATGCACAGGATAGGCCAAATCACGTCTTGTATTTGTGAGATAGATAAGTTGCCCAACCAGTCTTCTGTAGGGCATTGGATCAGAAAGAACTGGTGCAGCAGACAAACCAAGTTTATGATTTGCATCCTTGGGAATTGTAGATGGTTTACAAGCCAAAAGGCCAGCTTCAGATATAAGTTCCACATCATATTTCCTTTGGTTCAAGAATAGGCCATCAGCAGATCTGGATACTTCAAGACCAAGAAAATATCTCAACTGACCCAGGTCTTTAATTATGAACAAGTCATGAATAAAGGCCTTAACCTTTTGAATGAGATCAGAAGATGTGCCTGTGAGAATCACATCATCTACATATACCAGAAGAGCCAAGAAAATGCCTTCCTTGTTGTAAGTAGACAAAGAGTGATCATTTTGACTTTGAGTAAAGCCAAAACTGATCAAAGCATCACTAAATCGGGAATACCACTGTCTTGGTGCTTGTTTAAGGTCATACAAGCTTTTAAGTAACTTGCATACCTTTCCTCGAGCTTTCTCATGTTCGAAGTAGCCTGGAGCTAATGTCATATAGACGTCTTCATCTATTTGGCCATGGAGAAAGGCACTACATCCAACTGAAACAATGGTCAGCCTTTAGAAACTGCCACAGCCAATAAGGCTCTAATAGTATTCATTTTGACCACAGGTGCAAATGTCTCATAATAATCAAGACCTTCCCGTTTGGGTGAAGCCTCTTGCAACAAGTTTTGCTTTGTATCTTTGAATTGTGCCATCTGAATTTCTTTTGACTCTGTGAATCGATTTACAACCAGTACGATGCATGCCTGGTGGTAGATCAGTAATCTCCCAAGTGCTATTTTTGTGAAGAGCTTAAAGTTGAGCCTCCATGGCCTCATTCCATTTAGGATCTTTACATGCCTTTGTATAGCAATTAGGTTCATCATCAGATAGAACCTGAAGAGCATAATGCTGCAAACTGGTGGAACACCCAGAATAATCTACAAACTTGTGAATAGGATACTCAGTTTTTGAAGTCAAAACTGTGTTGCACACTTAGTCTCTTAAGTACCTGTTATTAGGCCTAATGATGGAGGGTATGAGCGTTGAATCAGCTCAAATCTAGGGATTCAAACAAATCACTAGAGACCTGCTTCTTGAAAGATGAATTGAATCGAATCTGTTCAAGGAAAAGAGAAGAAACGTTCTCTGTTTATTAATTCTCAAATCTCTCTTCCAAAGCTTGGAATAATCTGAGAGAGGGCCAAAAATAGGCCGAAGAAACCAAGTGTAAAGTGCGGTCACGACCGACGTGTCCTTCGTTATGAAGTTCAGAGATAAGTTGTAATCGTAAACTGCAGTCAGGGATACACAACCGATTATCACGAAACAAGAATCCGTCGTGAATAGAATATGGTATCGCAGAACCATTAGTCACTTCTTCCAAAATTGGACCAAAGAACGGATCAGTTGTGTACAAATTCGCAAAGGAACTAAAGCCGAGAACAGAGACGTGAAGAACCACGAGTATGTAGTGGCGCCGACTTAAGGCATCTGCAACACGATTACTAACCCCGAGGTATGTTTGATGACAAAGGTTAACTATTGGAGATAAGAGATCCAAGAAGCATGGCGTGACGAGACTTTATACTGGTTTCCGAGATGTTTAAGTGCATCATGGTCTGTGTACATGACAAATTCTTTGTGAAACAAGTAGTGACACCAGTGCTTGGTAGCTTGGACAATGACATAAAACTCGATGTCATAAGTACTATAACGAAATCGCGCACCAGAGATCTTCTCACTTAAAAATGCAATAGGTCAATTTCACTGGCTAAGAACCGCACCAATTCCTGTCTTGGAAGCGTCACAATGTAGCTCAAAGACTAAAGAGAAATCGGGGAGAGCCAAGATCGGTGCTGAGCTTAACTTCTCTTTGATGACAGTAAACGCAAGTGATGCCTCGTGTGTCCAAACAAAGGTACCCATACGAATGCAATTTGTGATTGGAGTCATAAGTAAACTGAATTGCGGCACAAAACGACGATAGAAAGAGGCTAACCCATGAAAACTGCGAGCTTCAGAGATGGTTGTCGGTTGCGGCCAAGATTGAATCGCGGAGACTTTGTCAGGATCAACAGCAAGTCCCTCAGCGGAGAATATATAGCCCAAGAAGTGTACTTGTGGAGAGCCGAAAGAGCACTTCTTTAACGAAGCAAAAAGCTTTTCCCGACGCAAAACAACAAGAACCTCTCGGAGATGCACTAGATGTTCTTCAAGGGATAGACTGAAGATTAAAATGTCATCAAAGTACATAACCACAGATTTGCCGATAAATGGACGAAAAACTTGGTTCATGACACGCATGAAGGTACTCGGCGCATTAGATAAGCCAAAAGGCATAACCAACCATTCAAAAAGGCCTTCACGAGTTTTAAAGGTTGTCTTCCATTCATCTCCTTGTCGAATACGAATCTAATGATATCCACTTCGTAAATCCAACTTGGAGAAAACACGAGCAGCACCTATCCGATCAAGCAAATCGTCCAGTCGAGGGATTGGGAAGCGGTAGCGTACCGTAATTTTATTATTGGCTCGGTGATGGACCATAATTGTATGAATCATAAACACAGTTAAACCCACCAAATTAGACTGTTTGTCTATTTAACTTTTGCTCGTTAGTTCCGATATTTATCTACAGGGTATTTTGGAGTCTAGAGAGAATACAGGCTAAGGAGGAGTTTTAAAGCTGAAAATGAATTACGAGTCAGGACACGACCAGATTCCGACTGTACAACTTTCTTGGAACCGACTTGGAATCATGTAAATATGCTAGAACAGTCGGCGTTTGGACAAGAACGTAATGCAAAGGCACCAAGCCCGGTAAAAACCAAACAAGGGCAATTTCAGCCGATTTGGGATTTCGACCATGTTCCAAGCAGAATTTGGCTTAGGTTCCTTCTTGAGATCATCTTAGAATGACATTTTCATTCAGAATACACTCTCCAAAATCCGAGAAGCTCCGGTCAAATTCCGGTCAAACCGATGGCTTTTGAGAAACAAATATCTTCCGATGGCTTTTGGAGTGGTGACTCACCCCGATGGCTTTTGCTCTCCTTATGCCATGTGTTGAGATCTCAAGCCACAAGCCTCTCCTCCCTTGACAAGTGTATGGCTCTCCTTGCCTCCCTTAGCCTATAAATAGACATCTTCTCTTCACTTGTAAATCATCCACAAATCCATCCACAATTCCAACATCCCACAATCCACAAGTTACTTATCTCTCTAGATTTTGGCACTTTTGTAAGCTTTGTTTGTAATCTATAATACTCCTGTTGGTTCTTGAGTATTCTAGTAGTCTTTGAGAATACTCCTGTTGGTTCTTGAGTATTCTCCTTTACTTACTGTCTTTCAAAAACCCTCGAGTACTTAGCTATGGTATCCACCTCTATGGATATTCGTAGCTAAACTCTTCATTCGGTTGAAGGGGTGTACTTGTATCATAAAATGTTTTAGGCTATACTCTTAGTGCCTCTTCTTGGTGTTCAAAACTTGTTCTATGTGCCATATATTAGGTCAGAACTTCCAAGGTTGAGTGGATGCTTGAAATGGCAAAACTCTTCCGTGGGGGTTCGTGAACATACTCGGGTAAGTGGATGCTTGAAATGGCAAAGCTTATCTGAGGAGTTCGACCTCTCTAAAACACCATTTGGTTTGATCGGAAATGATTGATCAAATGGATGCACATAGGCTAGTATACCTTGAAATGGGGTGCTAGTCTAAATAGAACAAGTGCTCTACGACCTTGAAATGGGCTAGACAGTGTGGCAAATCGAGCGCTTGAAATGGCCTTGATACACGTTTGAATACTTAGCAGGATCACTAAAGGTCAATGATAAACATGCTATGATACAAGGCCCCCGAAACCGAATGTTTTCCTTAGATTAAAACACTACCTGCACTTACTTCCTTAGTATAAACTGCCCTTTCAACTGCTGACGTTCCGCAAGACTTGCCGATCACGCAACAACCGCTGTAAGTCTTCTTTTTACTTTCAATATTTACTTTTATGTCATTTACTTTTCCGCACTAAAAACCAAAACCAACCAACCAATCACTTAGCTGTTAGTAGTAAAACCTCAATCAACCAAAAAACACGCTCCCCCGCTGTACGATCCCTCAAAGAACAACTTATCCCCCTAATTCCCTTGGGATCGAGCAAGTCCTTCGAGGATATAGTGAAGGCCCTGGCAACCTCAGTACACCAGTTCCAAGTCAAGACTGACGGGGCCATCGCCGACTTGTCCAAACAAGTGTCCCAGATCGCCACAACGGTCTCTAAACTCAAGAATGACTCAGGGCGACTTCCCTCACAGACCATCCAGAACCCAAGGGGGAACGTCAATGCGGTAACACTCAGGAGTGGGAGAGGAGCACCATCGGTTCCCAGGCCATCCGAAGACAGCGGCCCACGAGCAGCCGAAGATGAAACAGCTGGGCCGGGCACTCTCGGATCCAGCGGCCAGGGCACTCTCGGACAGGGCCCGACACCAGCTGTCGGCGCATCTCAGCCAGACCCGGTTCCCGTAACCGAAAATTCTAATGCACGAGCTCCTTTACCTTTCCCTGTGCAGGGTCGAGCTCCCAAGCAGTACGTGATGGACAAGGAGGTGTAGGAGTTATTCAGCAAGGTGGAAATCAACATCCCCCTTCTCGAGGCCATCAAGCAGATTCCCAGATACTCGAAATTCCTGAAGGAGCTCTGCACCAACCGGAGACGAGGCACTAGGAACGACCAGGAGCTGATGAGCAGGAACGTCTCAGCCGTCATCCAGCGCAAGGTTCCTCCCAAATGTGGTGACCCAGGCACCTACACCATACCTTGCACGATCGGTAACATTAGAATAGAGAATTGCATGCTTGATCTCGGTGCATCTATTAATGTCTTGCCTTATTCCATATATTCTTGCCTGCGCATTGGTCCTCTAGAACCTGCAGGGCTCACTATACAGTTGGCGGACAGATCATGCAAGCAGCCCGAGGGCAAGATCGAAGATGTACTCGTACAAGTAGGAGAGCTTGTATTTCCAGCCGATTTCTATGTGCTGAAGATGGAGAACTGCGGCCCGACCGACCATGCCCCCATCCTACTCGGTCGACCGTTCCTTAAGACGTGGAAGATGAAGATTGATTGTGACAGTGGGACTCTCTCCATGGAAGTTGAAGGAGAGGTGTTCAGCTTTGACATCTTCCGGGCCATGAAGCATCCGATGGAGTACGAAGCGGTCCATGCCCTAGACACACTGGACGACCTAGTCCAGAAGGTGCAACCAGAGAGAGTAGCTGACCTGCTCAAGCTTGCATTAGAGAGAGCAGTATACTCGGCCGAGGACTCCTATGAGCTCACCGAGACTATCATGGATGCACTAGCCCAGCTGGAGATTGCGCAGCCACTCACCCCGAGGTATGAGGTTAATGAAGTTCGTTTATTTAAATCCAATGTGTGTTTGGCTTCTGTTGTGCAGGCACCTACAGTAGAATTGAAGCCTCTACCCGAGCATTTGAAGTATGCATTCCTAGGAGAGAATAACACCCTACCGGTCATCATCAAGAGCGGGCTCGTAGCGGATCAGGAACGACGGTTGATCAAGGTGCTGACCGAGCACAAACTGGCCATCGGATGGACATTGGCCGACATCAAGGGAATCAGCCCTGCAGTTTGTATGCATCGGATTTTGCTGGAGGATGGAGCGAAGCCTTCGAGGGAACCTCAATGGAGATTGAACCCGATCATGATGGAGGTTGTCCAGAAGGAAATACAGAAGTTGCTGGATGCGGATGTGATCTACCCGATCTCAGATAGCCAGTGGGTGAGTCCAGTCCATGTAGTCCCGAAGAAGACCGGGATCACGGTCGAGAAGAATGCCGAGGGCGAGATGGTGACGACCAGAGTCAAGAACGGATGGCGCATGTGCATCGACTACAGGAAGCTGAATGCAGTCACACGCAAGGATCACTTTCCTCTTCCGTTCATTGACCAGATGCTCGACCGGTTGGCAGGTAAGCCTTATTTCTGCTTTCTTGATGGTTTTTCAGGTTATAATCAGATTCCCATAGCACCCGAGGATCAGGAAAAGACGACCTTTACATGTCCATTCGGTACGTTTGCCTTTCGCCGAATGTCGTTTGGTTTGTGTAACGCGCCCTACACCTTTCAACGGGTCGTTACAAGTATATTCTCAGACATGATAGGTACGTTCATTTAGGTGTTCATGGATGATTTCACGGTGTATGGTGACACTTTCGATGCATGCTTAGACAATTTGAGTACGGTATTAGCACGTTGTGTTTCTATGAATTTGGTGCTCAATTATGAAAAGTGTCACTTTATGGTTACTCACGGTGTAGTCCTAGGACATGTCGTCTCACATGAGGGTATAGAGGTTGATAAAGCTAAAATAGACTTGATTGTTACTCTGCCCTATCCCTCCACGGTTCGTGACATTAAATCTTTCCTTGGGCATGCTGGTTTCTATCGTAGATCTATTAAGGACTTCTCGAAAAGGGCCTTGCCCTTATCTAACCTCTTGCAAAAAGATGTCCCTTTTGAGTTTACAGATCCATGCAGGGCAGCTTTTAACGAGCTAAAACAGGCCCTCGCCAACACACCCATTATCTGCGCACCAGACTGGAGCCAGCCTTTCGAGGTCATGTGTGATGCGAGCGACTATGCAGTAGGAGCGGTCCTCGGCCAGAGGGTAGACAAAAAGCCCGTAGTGATCTACTATGCTTCGAGGACTCTGGACGTGGCCCAAAAGAACTACTTGACCCCGGAGAAAGAACTTCTAGCCGTCGTCTTTGCCTTAGAAAAATTCAGATCTTATTTGCTCGGTACTAAAGTTGTTGTCTATTCTGACCATGCAGCTATCAGGTACTTGATGACGAAGAAGGAGGCGAAGCCGCGGCTCATTAGGTGGATTCTGCTCCTACAGGAGTTCGACTTGGAGATTAAGGACAAGAAGGGCATAGAGAACACTGTGGCCGACCACTTGAGCCGACTTGTCCGAGAAGAAGAGGCCGGGCAGATCACTAAGACGTTCCCAGACGAGCACTTGTATGCTCTCACAGGTAAGATGCCATGGTATGCTTCCATAGTGAACTACCTGGTCGGAGGTAAGTTCCCGCCTTCTCATTCTAAAGCTCAATGTTTGAAACTGAAGCATGATTCTAAGTTTTATTTGTGGGATGACCCGTACTTGTGGAAAATAGGCGTAGACCAGATTCTTAGACGGTGCATTCCTAATGATGAGATTGCTTCAGTTATCAGTTTCTGCCATCAACATGCATGCGGTGGACACTTTGGCCCAAGAAGGACGGCTAGGAAGATTTTAGACAGTGGATTCTTTTGGCCGCATGTTTTTAGAGATGCCTACAACCATTGTAAGAGATGCGATAAATGTCAGCGTGTAGGTAATATTTCGGCTAGGAATGAGATGCCCCAAGTACCCATACTTGTTAATGATGTTTTTGATATATGGGGCATCGATTTCATGGGTCCTTTTCCGGTATCGTATGGGTATGCTTATATACTGGTTGCAGTTGACTATGTGTCTAAGTGGGTAGAGGCTAAGGCCACTAGGTGTGACGATGCTAAAACTGTCATAGATTTCTTGCGCACTAACATCTTTTGTAGGTACGGAGTGCCTAAGGCCATAATCAGCGATCAAGGGACACACTTCTGCAACCGGATGATGGCTTCTACCTTGAAGCACTACCACGTTCAACATCGGACATCCACGGCTTATCATCCCCAGACGAATGGGCAAGCGGAGATCTCTAACCGCGAAATCAAAGGGATTCTCGAGAAGATGGTAAGTCCGGCCCGGAAAGATTGGAGCCAACGGTTGGACGAGGCTCTATGGGCTTACCGTACAGCCTACAAGACACCGATAGGCACCTCGCATTTTCTGTTTGTCTATGGGAAAGCATGCCACCGGCCGGTCGAACTCGAGCACAAGGCGTATTGGGCACTGAAGAAGTGCAATCCGGACTTGCAGGTAGCCGGGTTAGACAGGAGACTACAATTATGTGAGCTTGAGGAGCTGCGCCTGGAGGCTTACGAGAGCCAATCAGACTACAAGGCACGGACCAAGCTCTACCACGACAAGTTCATCCTCCGACGTACATTCGAGGTTGGCCAGCAAGTCTTGGTCTTCTCATCACGCCTACGGTTGATGCCCGACAAGTTGCGTTCGAGATGGACAGGCCCGTATACAGTGACAAAGGTTTTCAACTACGGGGCACTTGAGCTAGAAAGCCCGACGGGAGGAGACCGGTTCAAGGTCAACGGACAACGGGTCAAGCATTATCACGGTGAGGTCGATCTGACCGTCCAGCAATTCGACCTGGATGAGCCTCCCAACGACACATAAGCGAGGTATCGTCGAGCCAACGACGTAAAACAAAGGCGCTCGCAGGGAGGCAGCCCGGCATTTCTTTTCTTTTTTTTAGTTTATTTTGTTTATTTGAGTCTTGAGTCTTATTTGTCACATTGTATTCGGGAAAGAGATGCCCTTTTTGCAGGAAACATGCACCTCAGTGCGGAGTCGTCGAGAGGTCCCGACCGAGCGAGCCTTGTGCGCGAAGAGTGGACCAACCCGCTATCCTTCTTTGCGTAAGACTGCTATCCATCGAGAGTAGTTTCGCACTTTGAATACATTGTGTCAAGAAAAATAAGCTTTTAAAGATTCTGTCACCAAGACTTACGAGTCTAAGGAGATTGGTTCTTAAGTGAGACCGTTTGTGACTCCACCAATTTCCTGGGAATTCTTTATTTGTCTTAATTTCTTCGACATAGTCCTTTCATTTTGTGACGAACTCACGTTGCGATACAAGTCTCTACCAAAAGAAGGCAGGCGCAATGGTGCTCTTCCTGGACTCAGAGAAGAATGGCCCACCCAGTTGCAAGCCATGTGTGTGCAGAATTGGAGCATTGGAGGAATCCTCGACTAAACTTGCCCAACTTGAGATTCTGACTCGGCCATTAGTCTTAGAATGGCCAATTTATCAAGACATGTGAGAATCCTCGACCGAAGTTCATTATCTGGAAATTGTGGCTCGACAGAAGTGTTTAAAATGTCCAATAACTTTGGAAGGACGAGCCAACTTCGCAACCGCACGAGGGAAGTGCCTGTTCACTCTTAACTCTCTCTTATTTTCCCTATTGTTTGTTTGCTTGCATAGACGTGTCTTTGAACTTAAGATGTGTCGTGAGGACACGTCAGTTCAAAAGTGTGGGGTGGGAGAGTCAGTATGTCGTGTCAGCACGTTTATTTCCTTGCACCTACATAGAGTCAGCACGTTTCCCTTAAAATTTAAAATTTTTGTACAGATTTCTCTCTATTTTCCTAGACTTGCGGTATTGAATCTTGATGATGTGAAATAGATAGAACCGATTAGATACTTTTTTCTCGTGAACTTTGAGTTGTGCAAATACATGTGAACCTTCCCTATTGCGTGCTTTTGAGTTGAGATAAACAGGGATGTGGAGTTGATAGAAACGTCCTAGAGAGACTTGACAAATCACTCAAGGGACCGAGCTTCGAAATATATGGTTATATGGATTTCGTGGAGGCTAGCACTTCGAGGCAACATGGTTAAGAGTCTGCTCCACCACTGCAGTGCTTATGCGGTCAGGTGGGACGGGAAAACAACACACCGTCCAATCTCTAGTCCAAGTAGCCGGGAAAACAGACGAGCGACTCTCGGCTTGACTCGCGTCAAAAGGACGAGGATGAGTGAGAGCAGGGAGGTATTTCCATATGCTTGCGGGTGATGATTGGACCTCCATCAAATGAGGAACCACGGACGAGCAGTTCGCAATCAGTAGCAAAAGAAAAGAAAATCAGTTATTTGTGAAGTTTTACACGCAACAAAGTGAAGTACACCACTAATCCATCAAAAGACAACTCACTGCAAAAGCTGTCCAAGCAAAAGAACTCAACACCTTGAAGCTCGAACAAATCACGTGCAAGAAAAAGCAATGAAGTATAACCATATAGCGAGAATCCGGGACCGCGAGTGCAGATCATGGGCCTAAGAGGACTATCTCCCATTCATCCGAATTGGTTTGCATCTCGGCTCAAAAATAACACGTATCGATTACTTCCATGTTTGAGCACAATACTTTTAGTAACGATTGAGATATGCATAGAAAGGCGAAGTCTAGACTAGCAACACATATTCATGTAGCAATATCTAGGATGCCGAAGTATTGTGATGTTGCATTTGTTTTCCTCTTATGACCTAGTCCTTGTTCGGGACGAACAGTTACTTCTTAGTGTTGTTTTGTATTTCAGGTGTTTTGGAAGCTCTAGGAGGAAACGCGCGTTAAAGATGGCATTTTGTGCCAAAAGACATCGCAAGGCAGTTTTTGGCCACTCTGGCCCGAGCAGATCCAGGCCCCCAGCCGAGCTGTCCAGCACCAAATTCAAGTTGCTCGGGCAAAGGAGCTGATCTGACGAATCCACTTCGATCAAAGTGATCAAAATAGCAAATAAGGTGGACAATGTCGGAGAACCAAGGAAAACGCCCGTGCAGATTGGCAGTTGGCTCAATTCCAAAGGTCTCGCGCGCGCTGCTAGGCAACGAAATCAAGTTGCTCGACCAGACGGACTCCGATGACAAATCTGACTCGACCAAGTTGCTTAAAATGGACAACAAGTCCGACAATGTCACAAACTCAAGGAGAACGCATGGTTGGAATGGCCCATGAGAAGCCGAGCAAGTTCCAGGCCGCGCCCGCAGGCCCTGTCGAGCAGACTAGCGCTGAATCCGAGTTGCTCGACCAGATGAACGAATCTTGCAAATCTGGCTCGACCAAAGTGATCGAAGTGCCAAATGACTCGGACGATACCACTAACCAAGCAAAACGCACGAGCGGGATTGGCCGAGATGGGCAAAACGACGTTGAAGGCTCCGCGCGCTGGGCCAGGTCAGTGGGCTCAAAAGTGAGGCGGTTTGCTTACTTGCTCACCAAGCAAAAATGATTATGGACCAGGCCCAAATAGAAGTTTCGAAACCCGACTCTTCCTATAAATAAGACCTCTTGGTCTAGGGTTTCATCATCCAAAAAATTCGAGTTTCACATTCAAGGTTAATTCCGGTTTGAGTTGCAAGTTTAAGTGGAGACCCGAAACGGTAAAGCTTAAGCTGGGCAATTCATACCATCAGATCCAAAAACGTGAACTCGAGCTCTGCCCTCTCCTCCGGTCCTCCTTCATTCGGCAATAGAGAAGACATCGTTTCTTTACTTTTTATTGTTTTTTGTTCTAATGGCTATGTGTAGCTAAACCCATTATTCGGGCTAGGGTTTCAATTATTGTAACGAATGTTTTGAGATTCCATGCTTAATACTATCTTTGCATTCTTTTAGTTCTTGTGCACATTAATTTCGGTTTGAGTTGCAAGGTTAAGTGGAGACCCGAAACGGTAAAGCTTAAGCTGGGCAATTCATACCCCATGTTTACTGCCTATTTGATACTAAACCGTTAGAATAGGTAGTTGCACCAAACCTAATATAACCTGAAACGGAGTATTAGGTTACCACACTTAAGAACGCGGAATAGAAACTTAGAAATCAAGGATAAACAAAGTCACAATTAGAAACCCTAGTCTGAATATTCTCTCAGATAATAACTCTCGCTTGTTTCATATTTTGCGCTGCTTCCTAAATTGCTCACAACCAATTGTCTTTCCTTTTTCAGAACAACAAGTAACCATCTAGCTCCCTAGGGTTCGACCCTTGCTTATCGCTGTACTAACCCATAGCCAAGAGTAAGGAATTATAAATACAAATTTGTAGGTACCGACGACGCCTGTCAAGCACCCTGATAAGGATCAGCCGGTCTCGAAAATTCACCACGCACAAAGCCTACTTTCATCTAAATTCCTAAAGCCATCTCCATAGACTTCCTCCAATTAAGGTAATTCTTGTCCCCACGCAAAGGTTGAGTAACAAGCGAAACATCCACGTTCTCATTATTGTTAACAAACAAAGGATCGTCTGCCACATTCATGACAGTAAATGTCGTAGTAGATGTAGTTGCAGGTTGCGAACTTGTCGAAGGCATTGACACAAATGAACGCAAACCGAAAATAACTCACAACACAACAATCAAGAACACAAGCGGAAACGAACAATAATCATACCAGATCGACACCGATCATCTGATACCATGTAGAAATCATCACTAGAGATCATCGGCAATTGATGAAGGAAGAAATTGACGATGATCGCAGCTCGAGAATCCCCCAAAAGAAATCAAATTTTACTAACCCTAATTTTGTATTAATTTTGATAAATGTTACAAATGGCGCAAAAGTCTATTATAACAGACTTTTTCCAAGTATACAAAAAGGACACTCAAGACACCTGACTATCAATTATATATAAAACAACTTTCGACAATTACAAAAAGACCCAGTCGGATGGCTGACGAGTGAGCAATAAATCACGGCTGATCACAGCGTAAAAGACTTGCTCTCCTCAATAAGACGAAACTAGTCTGCGCATCAACACCTGTAAAACTGAAAGTTGTAGCAGCAGAAGTGATTTCATCAGACACGAATTATGAAATGGTAGCCGCAGTTGAACGTGGCAGCAGCAATGGGGTTGCTAGACAGTTGCCGTCAATTATCGACTGTTTTGATACAATTATCAGCAGTTTCCCACGGTTTCAGCCACGTTCCCCAATGATTTCCGGCGAGGTTATGAATTTTCATTCCAAAATCAGTAAAGGGGGCGACGTAGGTATTTGAACCCAATAGTAAAAAAATTCAAAAAAAACTAAGCGCAACAAAGAAACATACGGCCCATATTTCAGCTTCAAATTTATGAACTGTATGGTTTTCTATTAACATAAAAAATTGGGTGGCTCTGATACTAATTGTTAGAATAAATTCATATCCCAAGGAACGTGAAATCCAATTCATGTTAATCATGCACACAGAAATTTACATAAGAAGATCAAACCTACGTTGATGACTCTGGATTTTTCATTTCTCACGGTTAGTGGATCTTCCAGCCTTTCTGCACAACCCTTTCACCGGTAAACTTTTGAGAGATAAAGATACTGAAGTTAGAGCGGAAGACCGGGGACCATTACGTATAGCGTCGTACATAAACGCTATACTTATTGATAATTACAAATCTTTTCCCCAAAAGAAGTTTATTCTCAAACCTGTATTTACACATTATATTTCCATGATCATAACTTTAATTATACTATAAAGTCAACTATTTACTGGATCACTTTAATAAATGACTTATAAGTATGATAGCATGCACATCACTTTATATTTACATTATGATCATAACATTACATTATATAAAGTAATCTAACAGCTGTGACATTTTTTTGCCTCTAAATGGAGCACGCAAATAGATAGAAGCCGATTGTAGCCTCAAAAGATCTTAATGACATGAAAAATACACATATGTTGATATCCATCTTGCTTTCAGTTACAAAAAATTCGAAAACATGAATGAGAGAGAAAAAAGAGGAAGTGGAAAACAGTGTTACAGTACAAGTTATGGACAAATGTAGAAAAAAGCAGATGGTAGAATTATCTCATATCTGGCAAACATATATAACAAACATTGTATGAAACTTTGCAATCTGTATTTAAGAAGCAACATGAGACATGTTAGGTTAGGTGTGTTATGAATATATGAATCGAGTGTGTGTTATTGATATGAGGCCAATGACTTATATATACAGTACAAGAGATAAGTACAAATCATAATCAAATATACACAATATAATATCTAAACTGAATATAGCAACCCGAATATGTCAGAATATATCAATAACATCCCCGTCAAACTCATAATGGGTCAACAACACCGAGTTTGGAGAGATGGAATGAATGTGTTGCTCTGGTCTGTGCCTTCGTGAAGAAGTCTGCCAACTGAAGTTCGGACGGAACATACTAAAGAGCAATAACCTGATCATGTACCTGAGCCGGACATAAGAAGCATCCATACAAATATGCTTGGTGAGCTCATGCTTCACCGGATCGCGAGCAATACTGATAGCCCCCATACTGTCAGACAAAAAGGGAGTGGGTGTAGACATAGAGACACCAAAATTGTCAAGTAACCATCAAAGCCAAGTAACCTCGACTGTCAATAAAGCAATAGCACGCAGTTCAGCCTCAACACTAGAACGAGATGCCATTGTCTAGTTTTTAGTCTTTTGAGCAACGAGAGAACACCCAAAAATACACAGTAGGAGGATACAAACCTCCAATAACAGGAATCCCTAGCCCATGTAGCGTCTGAATAAGCTTGAAGGTGAAGAGAACTCGATCGCGGAAAGAAAAGGCGATGAGTGATAGTGCGACGAAGATAAAGAAGAACACGGAGAGTGTGACTATAGAAAAGCTGAGTTGGAGCAGTGACAAACTGGCTCAAGATATGAACTGGATAAGAGATGTCATGACGGGTGGCGCCAAGATACACGAAGCTACCAACGAAGTGACAATAGCGAGTAGGATTCGCAAGAGGCGCACCATCAGTAGGGTGAAGGTGGACATTAAGTTCCATTGGAGTGTTGGCAGTATGCTGATCTGTGAGAGAGGCACGATCAAGCAGATCTCGAATATACTTCTCATGGGATAAAAGGAAACCCTCAAAAGTGGAAGAAACTTCAATTCCAAGAAAATAATGAAGACGACCTGGATCATTGGATCATTCATGAGACTTGAGTACAAATCTTCTCCTTCACAAATGCAATATAGTGAGGATCATCACCAGTAATTAGCATATAATAGACATAGAGAAGGAGTAGGGACCGACCACGAGACGACGTCTGAACAAAGAGTGCAGGGTCGTGAGCACCAGGAGAGAAACTGGCTGCATTGATGACTGACAGATGCTTGTCGTCAGAGCAAATGTACAAATAAATTTATAGTCCGCTACTCGCGACTTCACTACTAGGTAGCAAGTGGTAAGTAGGGGTCGAACCCAAAGGAATTAGGGGGATAGTTGTTCTTTCAGGTGATTTGTACAGCAAGGGAGCGTGTTTTAGGTTGGTTAAGGTTTTAGAGCTAGTAACTACGTGACTTTTTGGTTGGTTTTGGTTTTTTTGTGCGAAAAGTAAATGACTGAAAATAAAAGTAGGAGACTTACATCGGGTGATGCGTGATTGGCAAGTCCTCCGGAAGGTGAGCAGTTGATTACGGCAGTTATACTAAGAAAGTAAGTGCAGGAGTTGTTTGATTTCAAGGAAAACATTCGATTTCGGGGGCCTTGTATCATAGCCTGTTTATCATTGACCTTTAGTAATCCTTCTAGGTATTCAAACGTGCATCAAGGCCATTCCAAGCACTCGATTTGCCACACTGTCTAGTCTTTTGCAAAAGTGTTCGAAAGAGTATCAAGGCCATTCCAAGCACTCGATTTGCACACACTGTCTAGACTTTTGCAAAAAACGTAGAGCCCTTGTTCTACTTAGACTAATACCCCATTCCAAGGTATATTAGCCTGTGTGCATCCATTTGATCAGTCATTCCCGAGCAATCAAATGGTGTTTGAGAGTGGTCAAACTCCTCAGATAAGCTTTGCCATTCCAAGCATCCACTCAACCTTGGAAGTTCTGGCCGAATAAATGGCACATAGAACAAGTTTTGAATACAGAGAAAAAACACTAAAGCAAAGTCTAAAACATTTTACGATACAAGTACACCCCTTCAACCGAATGAAGAGTTTAGCTACGAATATCCATAGAGGTGGATACCATAGCTAAATACTCGGGGGTTTTTGAAAGACAGTAAGTAAGGGGAATACTCAAGAACCAACAGGAGTATTCCAATTCCTACTTGAATACTCAAGAACCAACAGGAGTATTCTCTAAAACTGTTATAATACTCAAGAACCAACAAGAGTATTATTTCAAAACCAAACTTACAAATTGCCAAACTTAGAGAGATAAGTGATTTATGATTTTTGGGATGATTTACAAATGAGATGGAGGCATGTATTTATAGCCATGGAGGGAAGGAATGGAGGGCCAAGATGAGAGCATGTGGCTTCATCCAAGGGGAGCTCCATGGGAGGTAAGAGCCGCCGGTTGGAGGTCATCCATGGAGGAGAGCTTCCTCCTTTGGCCACCTCCTCCAAAAGCCGCCGGTCACCATGGGCAAATGTGGAGTTTTGTGACGTTTTTGCGACGTTTTCACAAAACTATCGGTGTATTTCAGCCCGGGATTGACTTTGATTGCTCTTCGCTTTGATTTGTTTTGAATGATTCCATGTCAGGATCTTTAGATTTCTTCAGTCAGCGTCTGATCGTGACCTTGGAATGACTCGTAACATCTTTTCTGCGTAAAATCCTCTCCTTAGCGTGTATTCTCTCTAAGCTCCAAAATACCCTATAGATAAATATCGGAACTAACAAGCAAAAGTTAAATAGACAAACAGTCTAATTTAGTGGGTTTAACTGTGTTTTTGATTCGTATAATTATGGTCCATTAATGACAAAAGAGAAACAATCAAACAAAGCACGAGGAGCATGTTAAGGGCCGTAAAGAAAGCGACGAACACGACAGACACTGCCCTTTGGAATAGAATACTCGGGGGTGGCCGCATGTAAACTTCCTCCCACCGCTCGCCGTTAAGAAAATAAATCTTAACATAAAGTTGGGAGATGGACCACTGCCAGACAGAGGCGACTGCAAGGAGTGTACGAATAGTGCTCATGTGAGCCCAATGAGCAAAAGTCTTCTCATAATTGCGCTTATGCTACTGTTGGAAGCCACGTGCCACGAGACGCGCTTTATGGCACTCAAGAGAATCATTAGACCAGTCTTGACCCTGTAGTCCACTTGCAAGTGATTGGACGAACTCCTACAAGGTCCTAACTACCAGTACGCTCGAAAGAAGTAATCTCCTCGGCGATTGCATGTTGCCACTCCTCATGCACCATAGCCTCACAATAGGAGCTAGGCTCGGTAAGCGGTGCAGAAGCAACACTCTAACGAATAGGAGGTCGAATATCCTGATAATCACGAAAAGAATACCGAGGAGAGGGCATGGGAGAAGATGGCTAAACGGAGAAAGACGAAGGATTAGAAGAGGAAGGAAGAATAAATGCAGAAGATGGCGATGATGGCGCAATGGAGAGAGATGGCGGATCGGAAGAGGAGGGGAGAATAGACGGAGAGTTCTCGACCCGCTTACGACGAGTGTAATGAAGAGAATGTGGAGAGACAAAGTCTGTATGGACATCCTCAATAGGAACATGAGCAACTGGTGACGGAGAACGCACTGGATGAGATGGCCGAGGTGGTATAGGGGTGGTGGGAATAGGAGTTAACAAAAATGACGGAAATGAAAGAGGTTCGGCAAGGGAGGAAGGAGTCGAACTCGAGGAAGGTCGAGGGTAAAATTCACAAGACTCGTCAAATCTAACATTCCGAGAGAATCGGATCTGGCGACTAAGAGGATCCCAACATCGATATCCTTTATCCTCTTCGCTATAACCAAGAAAAGCCACACTCAATGGATTGAGCGGTCAACTTGGTGCGCTCACAAGGTGCTAAGAGAACATATCACACGCAACCAAAAAGGCGAAGATGAGCATAATCAGGAACTTTACCAGAAAGACACTCGACCAGAATACCACCATCAAGAGCAGAAGAAGGCTGAATATTAATGAGATAAGAAGGGGTAGAAACAACCTCAACTTAAAAGTGAGATGGGACACTCGAGGAAAGCATGAGACTACGTGCAGTCTTAAGAAGATGTCGGTGCTTGCGCTCGGTAACCGTTCTGAGCATGGACACCCGGACAAGAAAAATAATAGCAAATGCCTTGCTCAGCAAGGAAATGTCAAAGATGGTGAGACAAATATTCTTCATCAGAATTAGCTCAAAGAATAAGAATGGGAGAGTCAAACTGAGTACGGATATTAGAGTCAAAATCCTTATATGTAGATCAAACCTCACTACAAGAAGACATAAAGTAAATCCATGTGTAGCAAGAATAATCGTCTATAAAAATAATATAGTATCGATGACCCCCTTTTGGAATAAAGGGAGCAGGAGCCCATACATTCGAATGGACAAGATCAAAAGCACACTGAGAGCTAGACTCACTAGAAGAATAAGGTAGTTTGCTCAATGGCATCATCGTTTACACAGCTTACAACCCTGACACTGCAATGATGCATCACCGGACAGTGTTCCTAAAATACCACTGCAAACTAAATAAGAAAGACGAGAACCTCAAATGTGACCCAAACGATGATGCCATTGAGCAAACTATATGGTAGAGAGGAGAACGGGACCTGAAGTTAAAGGAATGGCAGTGACAGCGGACTGAAGATAAAGCCACTCACGTTCCTAAAGACGCTGCCAATCACATTATCGGGCGCGAGTATCTACCAGAGTCCTTGTGCATCGATCCTGAACATAACAAGAGTCATAATAAAGGATAATGCGACAACCAAGATCACTAAGTTGTCCAGTAGAAATGAGCTGCATGGTCAATTTTGGAACACAAGAGACAGAGAGCGTAGTACCGTTGGTGGTCTCAACCATCATAGGAAAAACTAATGGCCAAATGGAACCAAGACATGTGGAGTCAGAAGTTATACGAAAAGAAGCACATCAGTCAAAATCTAAGGGGACATACCTCATAAATAAGGTGGGGTGGGAACATTTTCTCATTACTCGAAGATTGAGCGACGTAACCAACAAAACCGTCTATGCTGATGCGTTCATGCGGCGTAGCAATGTGAGCAGCTCCTGTGTCTCATAGCTTCTATGGTTATTTGAGAAGCGGCTTTTGCGATGACGAGCAATTTCTCGTTGGGTCTTGTAGCATATCTACACCAGATGTCTAGGCTTGTGACACTATGTATGTGAAGTCGCTCGCCACCAGATGAAACAGGAGTCACGGATACTGGGGGAGCTTGACGATCAGAAGTTGGAGGATGACCAATCAAGACAAAAGATGTCGGCAGTAGTCCAACACTTTGAATACATGTGTCCTCGGTCCGAACATTGGAAAGGGCCTCCAATAAAGTAACACGGGGATAACGAGGAAGTAGCTGAGCATGTATCTGCTCAAATTCAATATGAAGACGCGTACTAAAGTTGTGTAGCCGAATGTACTCCAGGTGAGAGTGCGGATTCTGACAACACTTGTAAGTGTGGCAAATCTCGAGTCCGAGAGAATCGAGCCGACGCCAAACTGCGGAAATTTGTTTATAGAACTCATCTATAGTGGTATCATTCTTGTGTAGTGAGTGCTCCCCACAGAAAATAGTGAGAAAGAGAACATAGCTTGAAGTCTCATAACGGTTTCGAAGATATATCCATATTAACTGTGAAGTAGATAAGCTAATAATAACACCGGTAAAAGATACCTTCATACTGGCAACTGATGAGTCGTATTCATACGACTTGCCAAACTAAGTAATCCCATTTATTTTGATACTTTTACATTCAAACATTTACTTTTTAGTATGGTTTTGCATTTCAGGTGTTTCGGAAGCTCTAGGAGGAAACGCGCAACAAAGCCTGTGTTTCATACCAAAAACACCACAGTGGCCAATCAGACCTTTGGCACTTCGACGAAGAGCTGGGAATTAACGAGTGATTAGAAAAATATGAATTACATGTTGATGCGTAGCTGACTCAATTCTCTACAACTCTCTAGTTCAAACCGAGATCAGCCGAGGTCATTTGGATGGTCGAATCCAGAGTCAAAGTCAGGACTGCTGCGTAGAAAGGGGAAAACATGGTCAGTGGGGACCGCGCCCAATGAAGGCATTAGTGCATTACTCACGTCAACGTTGGGCGCGGCGGATAACGTCATCGCTGGGCGCGTCGATGACGTCAGCAAGTCCGAATTAGAAATTTGGGCTCAAAACCGATTTTGAACCCTAGCAGCATATGTATATATGGTTCTATTCAGATTTCCATTCATCATTCATCAGTTCCAAAGATCAACACAACGGCTCTTGAGAAGAATGCAAAGCTTTCGACGAAAAGAAGAATTTTCTATTACTTCCATTTTAAAAAATACTTTTGTTTTTCTCCTACGGGTAGCTAAATTCCTATTTCAGTTTAGGGTTTTTTTTGCTTATGACAATACGTTTTGAGACTCTTGTTCTTAATTCTTAATTCGTGTTTTACTAGTTCTTGTTCTTCATCGCATGAATTGAATTGTTAGGTTAAGTGGAAACTTTGCCGTAAAGCTTAATTTGACAACCAATTCTTATCGTTAATATCTACTGAAAACTTTTCCGTAAATGTAGATCGTAACACCTAGGTTTAATATTACCTTTGTCGAAATATTGTGCTTAGGAGAAGTAAAAGTCTAATACCTTTGCCGGATTAGATTGTGGTGTATCACCTCCGTCGGGATACTTTAGGTTATTTTACCTTTGCCGGAATAGCCATGCTTAGAAACTTGAATTATGATTATTAGTAGTCAATGATAAACTTGTCACAGTAGAAACCCTAAGCTGAATGTCTTCTCTCATTGAAATCTTTATTCGTGTTTCTCTCTTTTGCACTTGTAATTGCTAAAAACCCCTTGTTTCTTTATTTGTCTAGAAATACAACTTCCAAACCAGCTCTCTAGAGTTCGACCCTGCTTGCCACTAACTAGTTGTTTGCAGGAAAATATAAATTTAAGTTTGATGCGTCAGACGATGCGCGTCAAATTTTGTCGTCGTTGCCGGGGAGCTGCGCTTTATTGAAGTTGTTTCTTTTTTTAGTTTTATTTTGTCTTGTGTGTGATCCACTATGTCTTCTTATTGTAGTGGCACAATATGTGACGATGAAGACGATGTCGAAGATGATTGTTGCGGGGTAAAAAGATGAGTGATTCGTCTTCTCCCTAAATTTTCTTGAGTCCATGGAAAAATCCTATAATGCACATGAAGGAATTTTACAATACTTGCAGGACTTTTAAACCTAAAGGAGTAACACTGGAAGAGTTCATGTTTAAGGCTTTCTATTTCTCATTAACTGACTCTGCAACTACGAGATAAGTTTTTAGGGAAGTATACTCTACCATCTAGTCCTGAAATTCGTAGAGAGATTACTAGCATTCAGCAGTTGCAAGGGGAGACATTGTACGATTACTTGGAGCGCTTCAAAGACCTTCTTGAAAGATATACGAATCATAAACTGACAGAGCATAGTCTTATTAAGAGCTTTCTTGATGGAATGCTTCCATTAGAGCGTTGTATGCTGGATGCTGCTGCAAGAGGCTCGATAATGAATTTCTGCATCAAGAACGCATGGAAGTTGATAGACACATTTTCTGAAGATACGAGATGGTATACAGTACAAAACAGAATCTATGAAACATAAACGATGAAAGATGATTCACTTCCGAACATCACATGCAACTATATGGTCACAAATGTACCCGCAGTGGAAACTCAGGATTTAGATGAAGAGGATAACTCCACCGCTATCGACGAGTTGCACATAGAGAAACAAACGATCATGCCCGCGGTAATCTCTGAACCACCTCAAATTATACAAAACTTTGATACACCTCTTCCACTTCTTGTGCAGGATAACATCATCCAAGATGATCATAAAGAGCCAGAAGAAGAAGAAGTAGGAGAAGAAGAAGAAGAGAATAAATTCAGCCCATTAGTGGTCACACTGACGTTGAAGTTTTTTAACATGTAATTGTATGCAACAAAACTCTATTCAAAAGAATTTATATTTTTGGTAAGACCAAGTCGAACCCAAGGGAGCAATTGGATTGTACGCTAAGAGTTATAAAATTTTCCACTTGGCTATTCCTATCTTGAAGTATGAGGTGATTTCCAATTAAAAACTAACAATGCAAGAGTTTTGAGGGATTAAACTTCAATTAAAGAGGCGCTTCGAGGGGTAACTCCCCTCCTTGGCATTTCCCATTGATCACATACACAAGAGTTAAGCCATTTCAAGGTCTCAAATGGTTTACAACCTAGCTTAGACTAAGGTAGACCAATTTTCATGTGAATCTATTCCTAGTCAAACCATCTTATTTAGAACCTCACTTCACCAAGGTATTGGTTCACTCTATAGCCTTTATTATCCTTGGAAAATCGCCCAAGGTAATAAATGCTATAGGCATTAAGCTCGAGTTAACCTCACATCCATGCAGTTACTCTCATAAACACTAGATATGATCCTTTTCACTACATCCAACCTATCACTAAGCTCTTTCAATACCTAGATCAAGTTTTGAGACTAACATGTTACTTAGGCATTTCATCGAACACTTGATAACATGTCATAAATGGAGCACTTAGTGAAAATGAATTTAACACCATGTATTATGTAATCAAATGCGTGTACATGATCATAGAGTACCAAGGAGGGTTGTAAGACCCTCAAAACAGAAGGAGACTACTCACACATCATGTAAGACAACATGGTGTGAGTGGGGTTTATAACAACAACAAAGAGAATGGAAAATGTGTTAAGGAAGTAGGATGGTTAATCCTAGAATCTCCCTTTTGATCTTCTCTTCTCCTTGGTTGAATCCTTGTTGATGACCTTACTTGAGCCTCTTTTTCTGGAAATTTTTCCCCAAGAACTCAGCACACGAAGTCAAACCTTCCTTCTTCTATTTATAGCATCGGGTAAAAATCCTGAAGTAGCAGGTCCAGCCGGTCGGCTGGACTGATGCCCAAATTCCAACCGGTTGGCTGGTGGCTAAAATCTGGCTTGTTTTTGTTGCGAATTTCCAACTGACCGGTTGGACCCCCATTTTCTTTAATTATCTACAGATACAACTTCAACAAACAAGCTTTCTTGGGTTTGACCCTGCTTGCCACTACACTAGCTCTTTTGCAGGATAAAATAAATATTAATTTTGACACGACAGACGATGCGCGTCACCCTCGTAGAATGGTGCTCTCGTGTCTTTTCTACATTGTCGGGTGGGTTAGCCTTCACATCGTCCTGAGTCTCGGAGGACACTTTGCCTATAATCACCTTGTTTGTTGCATGACTGGCCTCATCTGGTAGGTGAGGAAGTAGGGCACCAAGGTGTGATATGTTGACGATGTCCGGTGGCTTCTTCTTGCTCGGGTGGTCAGCATCCTCATAAATATGGAAAATTGATGTCTTGCCAGCAAACGCAAGTGAGAGCAAGCCTGTTTCCATGTCAATCTTGGTCTTAGTAGCAAAGAGCAGTGGATGTCTCAAGACGAGTGTTAGGGATCGCTGTTTCTAGCATCTCCCATCTGCAAAACATGAAAGTCTACAGGAACAACAAGATCTCCTTCATGGAGGGTTAGATTCTCAAGCAAACCAACTGGACGAATACGCGACTTATCCCCTAAATCTACCGACAGTTTAGGAGGTTTCAATGGACCTAGTCTCAAAGAACAATATAAAGAATATGTCATAGCATTAACAGCAGCACCAAAGTCAGTTAAACAATGATGAATGAGGCTTTTACCAATACGGTAGGTGACAGTAAAGGCACCTGGGTCCTTACACGTTCCAGGTGGTTCCTCTAGACTCTTAGCAAGTGCGTGTTCCATCACCGGCTTATCGAGCTCATGCGTTGTCTCCAACTCGTCTCGTAGTTCATCCTTGTCGATCACATGCTCTTCAAGAGCTCTTACCTGCACAATAAACGGAAGCGAAGTGTCAGAATTAGAAAATAAAATTTGCCCAACAGTGAGAGTCGCGCCCAAAGGAGAATTTAAGTCTCCTCGTTCAGCCTTAAAGTGTTCTTTGGGTCCGGCAATAATATCCTTATTGAGTGCAGTCAATGCATTGACCGTGTCGCTGACAACTTTAGCATAGCGTCCACTTTAGATGTTATTTCGGCGCGCCCTAAGTTAATGTGGTCTCTGGGCGCGATACTCACGGCTTCCGACTCGTTTTCAGCGCTGTTTGCCTCCTATTCATCCATTACGGCCAGTGCACTGATATTCCCTCTCGGGTTAGGCACTGTCTGCAACGGCAGCTTTCCCGGATCACTCCTCTGCTCAAAAACTACGCTGGTTATTTGGGACATCTGCTTTGTCAGATTGCTATGGCTCCGTCAGTCTTCGCCTAATTTTGTTGCATGGTGGTGGCTAACTGTTGGGTGCTAGATGCCAGCTGCATCACAAGATCTTCCAGATACTTGTTGGAATTCTGATTGCTAGGGCCTACTGGTATAGACCCTAATTATTGTAGATACCCTATTGTTGACGGTATGGCGGACGGTAGTATTATTGTTGCTGAGGTTGATGGGGTGCATTATAATTTTAGAATCCCCCACTGCATTGACATCGGCATGTGTTTCCTCCTGCAAAGCACGACAAGCATCCGTTTTATGGTTAGTCGCACCGCAAAATTCACATGGCCTTACCCACGCTACCTGATTCATCAAGATTTTCTACATCATCTCCTTCATCTGTTTCAGCTCCTCAACCATCGAATTTGAAGGGGCTTCAGACTTTGCGACGTTTCTAGTCATGCTGAATTCCTCTTGGCAGTTTACTTCCTCTCTAAACCTTGCATTCTCAGCCACTTCAGTGATCAAATTCCGCACTCCAGGTGGAGATAAATTTATGACTATTCCTCCAGCTGAGGCATCGAGCGACATCATGTCAAGTGGCCTCAGCCTATCCAGCAAATATTTTATTACCAACTTCTCAGGTACTCCCAGGTTGCGCAGCTCAGCTCAGCGCATTAAACTTCTTTAGGTAGTCGTACATCCACTCATTAGGTCCTTGTCTGATATCCTACAGATGTTTGCGAACCTGTGCGACCTTAGCTGTTGGGTAGTACTATGTAAGAAACTGTTTCTGCATATGATTCCCTGTTTTGATGCTACCTGAAGAAAGAGATAGAAACCAAGATCTAGCCATGTCAGTTAAAGAAAAGTTGAATGCTTTGGGTTTGAAATCCTACAGATGCCTGGTGGCCAATTCTCCTTGCCAACCCAAAAACTTCAGTAGATGGTGCACTACAACAGTCTTGATCTCGATGTCTTGCGAGTCTGCCCCCTCATCGATGCACAAAGATAGATTCTAAATCCGCCGGCCAGCTGGATGAAATAGTTGGACTTGAGAGCCACCACCCACTTTGAGTCGGTCGGTTGGACTCACCAGCCGACTGGCTGGCTGGCTGGCTGAAGGACTTAAGGATGATCACAGCTGCTCACTTTGAGTGGTCGGCTGAGCATCCAACCGGTCGTTGGAAAAGACATATCCAAATGCTTGCCCTCACACAAAATGAACAGATCAGCTCACCTGCTCAATCGGTTGGCTGACGACAGGTCCAAGCCACAGCCGCTCACTTTGAGCCGGTCAGTTGGCCAATCCAACCGGCCGACTGGTCCTTGCCCTGTATAAGCAATACAATCGCTCACTTTGAGTCGGTCGGTTGGCCAATCCAACTGGTCTGCTGGACGTTTACAACGAAGCAGTCTGGATGTTAGCCATCAGCCGACCGACTGGATTTCGGGCGTCAAGCCAGCCAATTGGCTGGACCTGCTACTTCAAGATTTTTTTAATCTATGGCTATAAATAGAAGAAGAAGGTTTGACATAGGGTGCTGAGTTCTAGGGGGGGAAATTTCCAGAAACAGAGGCTCAATCAAGGTCATCATCAAGGATCCAACCAAGAAGAAGAAGAGAAGATCAAAGGGAGACTCTAGGACTAATCATCCTACTTCCTCTACGCACTTTCTCCATTCCCCTTATTGTTTTCTATGAACCCTACTTATACCATGTTGTCTTACATGATGTGTGAGTCGTCACATTATGTTTGAGGGTCTTACGACCCTCCTTGGTACTCTATGATTATGTATACACATTTGATTCTATAATCTATGGTGTTAAATTCATGTTCACTAAGATCTTCATATGTGACAGGTAACTAATTGTTGGATGAAATGCCTAAGTAACATGTTGATCTTAAAACTTGACCTAAGTATCGATGGACCTTAGGAAAGGTTTGGATGTAGTGAATATGATCATATCTAGTGTCTACGACGGTAAATGCATGGATATGAAGTGAACTAGTGCTTATTGCCTAAAGCATTTATTACCTTGGGAGATGTTCCAAGGATAATAAAGGCTATAGAGTGAACCAACAATCTCGATGGAGTGAGGATTCTAGTTAAGACGGTTTGGCTAAGAATTGATTCACATGAAAATTGGTCTACCTTAGTCTAAGCTAGGTTCTAAACTATTTGACACCTTGATATGCATAATTCTTGTATACGTGATCAGTGGGAAATGCCGAGGGGAGTAACCCCTCGAAACTCTCTTTTAATTGAAGTTTAAACCCTTGAAACTCTTCCATTGTTAGTGATTAATTGAAATTCATCACATATTTATTTGTAGAAGTAGCCAAGTAATATATGCAACATTGTCATAGCACATAATCGCGTTTGCTCCTTTGGGTCCACCCGGTCTTACCAGTCAATAAAATTGTTCTTGACTAGCTTACTACATCTTGAATCTCATCGATTTAAGAGTAGAAAAACTTGGGAAGTCCAAATGGCGCTGTTGCCGGGGAGCAATGGTTAGATTATCCCAAGGATAGCTTGCATGACACTTCGACTACATCATTTTTGTTTTTATTCTCTTGTTACTTGTGTTTCTTGAGCCTATCACATTATCCTTATTTCTCTAGCTTGCTTTACTCCTTGCAGGTGCATCTCTTATATGCCCCCTAAAGCTAAGAAATCCAACGAGATTGTGGATAAAGACTTGAATCCCTATTTCACAAGGAGCAAAGCATCTAAGTCAAAAGGATCATCTTCTAATTCTCGAGAAACACTCATTTGCAACATGGCGGAAAGACCACCTAGACCTCCCAACCCATATCCTCAAATCCTACCTCGTAATCCCATGATTCCTCAACCAAATCATGTAGCCCCTCTCCCTCAAGCCCGTAGGGCTCTTAAGGATTACGTAGCTCCTAATGCCTAGGGTTACCGGTCTCCTATTCTAGTTCTGGAGGTTGATAACTGAGATTTTGACATGAAGACCTCCACAATCCAAATGGTTCAATACAACCAATTCTCGTGGAGAAACCATGAAGATCCCAATTCTCACTTGACCTCATTTCTTGAGATTTGTGACACCTTCTGGATAAGGGGAGCTTCAAGGGATGCTATACACTTGAGGTTATTTCCTTTCTCACTCACGGGAAAGCCAAAGATTAGTTTTAGAGCCAAACACCATTAAGTTTCACCACATGGGAGGAACTTGCGGCGGCATTTTCTTAACAAGTTTTTCCCACCATTCAAGACGGCTCACTTTAGGAGCCAAATCATGAATTTCAAGCAAATGGATGAAGAGACGCTCTATGAAGCTTGGGTGAGATACAAGGAGTATCAAAGGTTGTGCCCACATCACAATGTAGATGCATGGCTCGTATTTCATACCTTCTACAATGGAGTAGATGGTCCTTCGCGACTTGCCCTTGACACCGCCGCGGGAGGAGCCATAATGGAGCTTGAACCTCCGGAAGGGGTATGCGGTAATCGAGAAGATCACCAAGAACTACTTCATGTGAGAAAGTGAAAGAGGGAACCCAATGAGACAAGGAGGAGGCTATGAAGTGAAAGCCATAAGCACGAGTGAATATGATTCATTGGCTAAAATTTTGGGAAACCTCTTGGAGAAGTTGATAGATTGCAACTTCCAGCGAAGGACCACTCAATGAGTCAAGCTTGTGACATTTGCGAGGTAAATGAGCATGATACCAACTCAGGCCCTTTGGTTCAACGGGATGAGAGTGGAAGTGGGTATTAAGAAGCAAACTTTGTAGGTGGAAACAAAGGAAGTGAGTATGATACTAGCTATCCTCAAGGCCAAAATTCCCAATCCAACTACACCACACCAAGGTTTTCATCGGCATGGAGAAATCATCCGAACTTCTCATACAAGACCACAAATCCTACACCACCCAGTGTTTGGTCCTAGGCCTACTTCAAGCAATCAAGCTTTCCAACCGAAGAACCAATACCAAAGCCAAAGGACAACTTTACTACAAAGAATCCAACCTCAAGGGCAACAATACCGAGCTCAAGCCTAAAAACCTTACCAATAATTGGACCCTCCTCCTCGACCGACAAATGAACCCTCCAATTTGGACCCTATGATGGCCGTGCTCCTTGAGATGAGATAAGAATTGAAAGAAATGAAACAATCAAACCAAAGTTTGCAAACTCATGTCAAGATGCTTGAGATCCAAATAGCCCAACAACCCGAGTCCTCTCCAAGAGTACAAGGGAAGTTACCGGCTCGACCCGAGCAAGGCCAACTATTGTATTGTAATGCTGTGACATTAGGGAGTGGTAAGGAGTTGAAGGATGACCAACCGAAGAAGAAGAAGCAAGTTTCTTTTGATCTTGAAGGCCAAGCTAGTGCCGAAATTGAAGAATTAGATGAAGAGGGTCTCTAATCCTCCAACCAAAAAGGAAAAAGAAGTGGAGAAGGGAAAGGATGAAGTAAAGCCATACAGCCCCCCTATCCCCTTCCCACAAAGATTAAAGAAAAAGAACAATGACAAGTAATTTTCTAAGTTCGCCGAAATAATGAGGAAGCTCTACGTGACATTGCCTTTCACCGAGGTAATTACACAAGCCCCATCTTATGCAAGATTTCTAAAAGACATTGTTACTTGCAGGAGGACATTTGAAGAGGTTGATTCGATATCCCTCAATGAAGAATGTAGCGCCATTTTCCAACCTAACATGCCACCAAAGCTCGGACTCTCGGGTAGTTTTTCTATTTCATGCTATATTGGTGGAGTTAAAATTGAGCGTGCTATGTGTGATTTGGGTGCTGTCATATCTTTAATGCCCTACTCATTATGCAAGAAATTGAACATTGGTGAACCTAAGCCCACACAAATGACCTTGAGGCTCGCGGCCTGACGAACTGTTCTTTTTCACCTCTAGAATAGTATCAATGAAGAGAGGATCGAATGTAGTAGGTCAAAACATTTATAAAGACCGGTAAAGTACCGGGTCGAACCCAAAGGAGCAAGCCAAGCACATACACTATTTAAGATTGTGTTTCCATTCGGCTATTCTAAACAAAATGTATAGAGATGTATATTCTAAATCCTGTATGACTAGTAATTAGGGATGAAAGATAAGTAAGAGGTGTTTCGAGGGGTTACTCCCCTCCTTGGCATTTCTCAATGATCACATACACGATATTCAAACATTTCATGGTAGTCAAATAGCAATGAACCTAGTTTAGACTAGGATAGACCAAGTGTCACTTGAATCTATTCCAAGCCAAACTCTCTTATAGCTCGAACCTCTCGGTTCATTCCATGGCAATAAATACCATGAACTCGACTCCTAGTTCACTTCCTACCTATGCATTGTAGAAAACCTAGCTTAGACTAAGATAGACGAATGTTTATCTTAATCTAGTCTTAGCCAAGCTCTCTTATAGCTCGAACCTCACTCTCTCGATTTGGTTCATTCCATAGCACCATTATCCTTGGAATGTCTTCCTAAGGTAATAACTACTATGAACTCGAGTCCTAGTTAACAACAAATGCATACATTGGATAGGATCACATTCTCTATTATCCAAACTAGATTCAACATGTTACTTAGGCATTTTCACAAACACTTAGTAGCATGTCGTGTATGAAGTGCATAGAGAACATGAATTTGACACCATTAGATGGGATTAATTGATGATTCGCTTAATGACTAACTCCAATAAATCAAACATTCAATCCTTAGTCAAGCATCCATATCCTAAAGTTCACTTGCATGATTCAAGATATAGATCATTTTCTCCATCCTAGAACTATCCCCAAGGGTTTCCAAGTCCTAGGTTCAAGTTTAGGTCCAAATTGTCACTTAAGCATTTTATCAAACACCTAGAGTGCATAACATTCATAACACAAGAGAAAATGAAATCAACAATCATCCACATGAATATCAATGTATATATGTGATCAAAGAGTACCAAGGAGAGTCATAAGATCCTCAAAACACAAGATCCACTACTCACACCTCATGTAAGACAACATGGTGTGAGTAGGGTTTAATGGCAACAACAAGTAGAATAAGAAAAGTGCAAAGGAAGGAGGATTGTCAATCCTAGAACTCCCTCTTGATGTTCTCTTCTTCCCCTTGGTTGGATGATGATTGATGACCTTGGATGGACCTCTTTTCCAATCTTCTTCTCCCCAAAAACCGGTCCACACTTGGTCCAAAAAGCTTGCTTTCTATTTATAGCCTCGGGTGAAATATCGGTACTGTAGCAGTCCACCCGACCGGGTGGATATTCGGAAGCAATCCACCCGACCGGTTGGATTCCCAGTCGACTGACTGAAGGTCCAGTCGACCGACTCGATGGACTGGCTTGGGGAGCCTCCTGAGGTGTTTAGTCAGTCGACCGACTCGAGGTCCAGTCGACCGACTCGAACTTTTGTCCAACCGCTCGGTTGGCTGATGGAAGGAGCCCACCCGACCGGTTGGGGTCGACGCTGGAGAAGGGCCATCTGAGATCTGCTCCTTTTTCCAACCGGTCGGTTGGATCAGGGGAAATTCCCACCCGGCCGGTTGAGATGCAATTCTGCCCATATTTTTGCTCCAAACCTCCGGTTTTTCCCGAGTTTTCGTATTTAGGCCTTGACCATGGGGGAATCTTGTTTTCTACCTGAAATGTAGAGATAGAGGTCAAATGACATCAAAATGTCATCGGAAACGATTCAAAACTATAGTGAAGAATGACGATAAATGAGTCGAAAACTCGACTCATCAACACTCCACACTTAAGTTTTGTTCGTCCCGAACAAAGTATGAGAATATGTCAAGGTCATGCAAATGTCGAATTGCTAGTGGTGCTATGTTTTTCGTATATTTGCCTCACTAGATTTCACAAGGTCTCGATCATTATTCCTAATCACGTTATTGAAAGGTAAATGACAAGTATGTACAACCTAACTAGCTCCTTTTCGTAGGCGTTACGAATGCATTTAGCGTATGCATTAAGCCTTTAAACCCCTAGGCTACCGTAGTGGACGAGTTATAGTCTCGTGAGAGTTTTCAGAAAAGGGAATACTCACAAATCCCAGATGCACCTATTCCATGAGAATGAATGCAAGAGTGCTCAACCAAGGCGAGGATTTCTCAAAACCAATCCCTCACCCCAAGCTAGAACTACCGTCACATTATCATCAAAAGAACTTTTGAACCATTTGAGTACCATTGAGGTTGTGCATTCAAGGTTATCAATACTAGAGCTATCAAACGCCTCATCTAAAGTTTCACTCATTTTCAAGGCAATACAATGAAGCAAAGTTAATAGTTTTGTACAAAAGAGTGTCAACCGCTCACCTATGCTAGCTAGGGCTAGTCCATGGGCTTGCGACAAGGAACTCATTCCCAAGTTTTAGGCGCTTAAGCCATAATCCATAAGGGAAGAGGAGTTCGACACTTAAGTTTCTTAATAAACTAGCATAGACCAAATGATAGCTCCCGTGCAAGCACATGGATCGTCCAAGAGTCGTTCCAACTAGCACACAATGCAAATGATGAATCCCGCGCAAATGTAGGATGATGGAAGAACATAAAGTCAAGTTTTAAGTGCTTCTTATTTTCTTTTTCAAATGGCCTTTGGCCTACAAATGCTTTCGAGGGGGAACTTTTCTTCCTAACCCCCGGCATTTGTATATTTTGGAGTAAAACTTCTCGTGCACTAGAGAAAGTTTTTAGTCGGGGCTTTGCCCTCTTTTGACCATGAAAATGAAGCATTTTTTTTGTTGGAGCCTATTTTTCGCCCTCTTTTGTTTTTGACTCCACATTTAAAACTTGACAAAATATTCAAGGCATGTATGGAATGCGCGGCAAACAATCATAGGTAAGGCACTAAGTTAGAAGAACTCAAGTCACCATGGAGCATACAAGAGGTCTAAGTTTTTCATGATTTTTTTTAAAGTGCTTGCTAAAACTTAATCCAAGGTATTTCAACGAAAATGCTTAGAAAATTAGATAGACAAGGGATAGCAATGATATTGATTCACAAGAATGCACATTCATAGGGACAAGGTCGGTTCTAAGTTCAAGATCCAATAAAAATGAAAAGTAGGCTAGATGTGATTTATAGGGATTTAGAGTTGATAGTCACAAGCCTATGTGGTTTTAACACTCTCATGTTAGGGATAGAATACATGAATGCAAGTGTCCATTCTAAAATGATAAGCATGACATAATATGAGTGAACTATGCAACTACCCACTCCACACTTAAAATGTAGCTTAGTCCCTAAGCGCAAACAATGAAGAAAATGAGATAAAGGCGCATAGGAACTCCCCTCGTTTGTAGATGTGCCCCACCAATAGAAAAGATGACATTGTGCTAAGCTTGAATGTGCATGATGCGAATAACTTCCTTGATGACAAGAACACATGAGAGGTTAAAGGTAACAAGTGACATACAAGGTTATGCAAAACACAAGTATGAGCAAGATAGCATCACAATTCGCATAATAACATCATGGCATAACTTTCATAAAATTCAAACAAGGAAGTTGATCCACACCCTCTAAAACATGCACAAGGTTCCCTAAGTGCCCCAAATGTGAAACTAGAGTCATAGTATGATATCACAAATTAGTTCCACTCTAGTAAACACCAATAAAGCATATGAGCACTATGGGCAACATCATTAAGCATAGATAAATCAAAGGGAAAGTTGGAAGGGTGTGGAGTTGCGAAGTGGGATTGGAGTGAGTAGAACTCACTCCACACTTAAAATTTTACCAACTACTCATACACATCACACTCCACACTTTAGGGCTTTAGCTACTCAAAATCATGCCAAACACTTAAACATATATAAGAACAAGAATGAAATACTTACAAACCGGTTTCCCTCCCGAGAGGGCCTAGTTTCTCCCGTCTTGGCAAAGACGTAGCAAAGCGCCCCATAGAATCACTCGTCGAGAAGTCCTTTGCTAGGATCCCTTCTCGCGGGGCCTTGGACATTTGGAGTGTCAATCCACCTTCAAATCCCATTTGAATTTCCTCCCATCAAGTCTACAATGGACTTTCCTTTGGGAGCATGACCCCTTCGATAATGAACATCCCTTAACAATTAAGGGGTCATGAGAGCTTTTTCCGATTAGCCTTTGAAAATAGGGCAAGAAGCTCCAAAACTTGTCTCGAGACAAAGTAGTGAAGAAAGGGTCTTCATAACTTGTCTCGAGAATGATGGGCATCCCTCCTTCTAATTTTTCAATCGATTCCTTGGGTGCCCCATCCTCAATATCCCTTCCTAAAATTTTGTCTTCTTCTATGCGAGGTGGCTCTTTCATTTCTTCCATGTAAACCTCAACGAAGTCTCTATACCCTTGAAGACTTTCAATCTCTATATGCTCTTCCTCTATCTTGTCCTCATCAAGGAATTTGGATTCACATTCAAGCTCGTTCGTAGCGGGAGGAGGGAGTTCTTCTTCATCAATAAAAGGTGTTTCCTCTATGTGAGAGGCATCATCATTGAAGAATTCCTCATCGGAGAGCGTCAATGGAATGGCTTGATCCCATTCGTTGTAATGAGCTTCGGTGGCGGCTCTCCACCATTCATCCTCCATTTCTTGATCCCGTTCTTCCCTTGAGGCATTAGATTCTAGGACTTTTTCTTCAAATACCTCCTCTTCCTCATCCAAGTTTTCATTGTCCATTGCTTGTTGTGCCAATTTGCTTTCCAAAACTTGGTGTTGAGCCTCCAATCTATCAAATTGAGCATCCATCTCCATCAATTGGGCTTGCGTGTCTCTATGCACCTTCTCTTGGTTATCAAGGGGTGTCGCAAGCAAGGAATCTAGATTGGAGGATTCATTCGAGGGTTGAGGTTGAGGGTAGGAGTCTTCGGAAACCTCTTCTTCCTTATTCAAGTTCCCAATTTCTATTGCTTGCATTTGAGCTTTCCATTCCAAATGATCTATCTCTTGCTTCTCTTGGTTTGCTAGAAGTCTAGCAAGCATGGATTCTAAATTGGAGGGCTCACTTGAGGGTTGAGGAGGTTGAGGGTATGGAGGGTAGGAGTCTTCAACTTCATAGCATTGGCTATCATCCCAATTCGGAGTGTAATAACTTGTTTGATAGCCAAGCTCTTGAAAATAAGAATATGGTCGTTCCTCCTCTTCATAGCATCCCTCATTCGAATAGACTTGTTGGTCGTACGGGTCCATCCTCGGAAAAAAGGTAAACAAAAGCTAGTAAGTGATATGAGTGAAAAAGAAGAATATACAAGTATAAGAAAAAGGAAAAATATTCACAAGAATAGTCGGAACTTCCACACAATCTAATCTAGGGATGTGCTAACTAGTTGCTCCCCGGCAACGGCGCCATTTGACGAACTATTTCTTTTTCACCTCTAGAATAAGTATCAATGAAGAGAGGATCGAATGTAGTAGGTCAAAACATTTATAATGACCGGTAGGGTACCGGGTCGAACCCAAAGGAGCAAGCCAAGCACATGCACTATTTAAGATTGTGTTTCCATTCGGCTATTCTAAACCAAGAATGTATAAAGGAGTGTATATGCCTAAATCCTATGTGTGGCGAGTAATTAGGGATGAAAGATAAGCAAGAGGTGTTTCGAGGGGTTACTCCCCTCCTTGGCAAATTCCCAATGATCACATACACGATATTCAAACATTTCATGGTGGTCAAATAGTATTGAACCTAGTTTAGACTAGGATAGACCAACTATCACTTGAATCTATTCCTAGCCAAACACTCTTATAGCTCGAACCTCTCGGTTCATTCCATAGCAATAAATACCATGAACTCGACTCCTAGTTCACTTCCTACCCATGCATTGTCGAAAACCTAGCTTAGACTAAGGTAGACTGATGGACCATAATTATACAAATAAAAAACACAGTTAAACCCACTAAATTAGACTGTTTGTCTATTTAACTTTTGCTTGTTAGTTCCGATATTTATCTACAGGGTATTTTGGAGCTTAGATAAAATACACGCTAAGGAGAGGATTTTACGCAGAAAAGATGTTACGAGTCATTCCAAGGTCACGATCAGACGCTGACTGAAGAAATCTAAAGATCCTGACATGGAATCATTCAAAACAAATCAAAGCGAAGAGCAATCAAAGTCAATCCCGGCCTGAAATACACCGATAATTTTGTGAAAACGTCGCAAAAACGTCACAAAACTCCACATTTGCCCATGGTGACCGACGGCTTTTGGAGGAGGTGGCCAAAGGAGGAAGCTCTCCTCCCTTCTTCACCCACAACCGGCGGCTATGACCTCCATGGAGCTCACCATGGATGAGAGCCATGTGCTCTCATCCTCACCCTCCATTCCCCTCTCCTTTGGCTAAAAATACAAGCCCCCCATCTCATTTGTAAATCATCCCAAAAATCATAAATCACTTATCTCTCTAAGTTTGGCAATTTGTAAGTTTGGTTTTGAAATAATACTCTTGTTGGTTCTTGAGTATTATAACAGTTTTAGAGAATACTCCTGTTGGTTCTTGAGTATTCAAGTAGGAATTGGGAATACTCCTGTTGGTTCTTGAGTATTCCCCTTACTTACTGTCTTTCAAAAACCCCCGAGTATTTAGCTATGGTATCCACCTCTATGGATATTCGTAGCTAAACTCTTCATTCGGTTGAAGGGGTGTACTTGTATCATAAAATGTTTTAGACTTTGCTTTAGTGCTTTTTCTCTGTATTCTAAACTTGTTCTATGTGCCATATATTAGGCCAGAACTTCCAAGGTTGAGTGGATGCTTGGAATGGCAAAGCTCTTCCGTGGAAGTTCGTAAACATACTCGGATAAGTGGATGCTTGGAATGGCAAAGCTTATCTGAGGAGTTTGACCTCTCTTAAACACCATTTGATTGCTCGGGAATGACTGATCAAATGGATGCACACAGGCTAATATACCTTGGAATGGGGTATTAGTCTAAGTAGAACAAGGGCTCTACGTTTTTTGCAAAAGTCTAGACAGTGTGTGCAAATCGAGTGCTTGGAATGGCCTTGATACTCTTTCGAACACTTTTGCAAAAGACTAGACAGTGTGGCAAATCGAGTGCTTGGAATGGCCTTGATGCACGTTTGAATACTTAGAAGGATCACTAAAGGTCAATGATAAACATGCTATGATACAAGGCCCCCGAAATCGAATGTTTTCCTTGAAATCAAACAACTCCTGCACTTACTTTCTTAGTATAACTGCCGTAATCAACTGCTCACCTTCCGGAGGACTTGCCAATCACGCATCACCCGCTGTAAGTCTCATACTTTTATTTTCAGTCATTTACTTTTCGCACAAAAAAACCAAAACCAACCAAAAAGTCACGTAGTTACTAGCTCTAAAACCTCAACCAACCTAAAACACGCTCCCTTGCTGTACAAATCACCTCAAAGAACAACTATCCCCCTAATTCCTTTGGGTTCGACCCCTACTTACCACTTGCTACCCAGTAGTGAAGTCGCGAGTAGCGGACTATAAATTTATTTGTACATTTGCTCTGACGACAAGCATCTGTCAAATTGGCGCCGTTGCCGGAGAATTAGTTAATTAATCGGATAAGTTCTTTGAATCAACACGCGCTTCGAAACAACCATGTCTCGCGAAGGAAGCCATCATGACTACCAGGATGACGACGAGATAAACCTGTATGATCAAAATGATGAGGTGCCACTTCCATTTATCGACGATCCGGAACAACTAATCAAAAACAGAAGAGCTCGTGATAGGGAGGCCATCAGAAGAAACCAAGAACCGCCCGAGGACCGAAATGCAGCTGGTCCAGTACAACAACCCCCTAGATATCCACCACCCCCCCAACCTCGACAAATGCCAAGACAAGAACCTGTCTACGATAACTACTATGGGGATAACAACTACCATGAACCTACTATGGGAGAATTAAACGCCCCCAATTTCGAAACACAGCCGTGGTGCATTTACGAGGGCCCTGAACTAGAAAACATAACCATCAACGCATCAGTGGCCCACAGCTTGCCAAAATTCTCAGGAGCTCAAGGAGAATCTGCCACAACTCACCTCCAACGCCTGCATGGAATTTGCCAAAATCTAAAGCCCAATCGAGTGAATATGGACGACTTCAAGTTGAAGGCATTCTATTTTTCCCTCATAGACTCGGCAAACGATTGGTTCCTTTCATTGCCTTCGGGAAGCATCAGAACATGGGTTCAGATGCAAGGGAAATTCCTGGGCAAATACTACCCAGCAGGAAGAGCAATGCAAGTAAGAAGACAACTGCAGGACATAAGGCAAGGACCTAATGAGACCATGTACGACTACCTGGAGAAATTCAACCACCTGGAGAGAAGCTGATGCACTCTTGGACTACCCGAGAAACTCACCATTGAGTATCTCATTAACGGATTAAGACCCTTAGACAAAATGCTCCTGGATGCCTCAGCTGGAGGGTCCACAATGAATCTATCATTAAGAGGCATAAGGGATCTCATCACCAAGGTTGCTGAAAATGCCCGATTTAAAGAAGAGACAACTAGGCAGGAAGAATTTTCCCGAACAAAGAATGTGGCAAGAGCTGAAACACCGATGAGCTCTATTCCTGAAGAAATGAAACAGTTAAAGGAGATGATGATTCAGATCCTGCGAAGACAGACAGTTCCAGTAAAACCTTGCGAGTTTTGTGGTTCTACTGACCACAAAACTGACGCATGCCCGACATTAATAGAAGAGGAACCGGCAGAAGTAGATGCAGTGGGAGGATACCAAGGATACAACAACAACAACAACAACGACAGAGCCGGACAAAACAGACAGTATGGTCAAGCAACCAACCCGAGCTGGCGTAACAACAACTATCCTCAGAAGGAAGCACAACCAGCTGTCCCTCAACTAGCTCAGTCATTCTACCAACCCCCCCCCCCCCCCCCCCCCACCGACAGTATAACCAGAACGCTCCATCAGCAGGCTAATATCAGCAAAAAGGACCAAATCAGTACCAAACCGGCCCGAACAATCAGCAGGAACCGAGCAAGTCGCTCGATGACACGATGAAGGAGCTCGCAGGAAACATAAATCAATTGGGTGCTTCGCTACACCAATACCAGGCGAAAACTGACGGGGCAATTTCAGAATTGGCCAAACAGATGTCCCAGCTCGCCACCACAATGTCAACACTCTCCAATGAACCTGGTAGACTTCCTTCACAAACCATCCAAAATCCAAAGGCAAATATTAGCATGATAAGGAGGTCAAACATAAAGGCGACACTAGGAGAAGTAACACGATCCCCAACTTACAAACTCACAAGCGAGCACTTCACACGTAGGCATCGTCCTGATTGGAATCAAGAGGAAGACCGACCCAATGATGGCAAAACATGGGTCACGCATGCCGACAATGGACGGTATGCATTCACCGTCTGCATAACACCACAATCGATCATACACTCCGACATACCAGCATCTGGATGGGATGACAATAACAATTTAAGGTGGAACTCCCCAACTAATATTTATGCTTCAAAGCAAAATATTGAGAAGTCCAATTATACAAATCCTAAGCCAAGGAATGGTCAGAATGGCCCAACAATAGAAAGAGCCCTCACTTCAGATCATGAGTCACAACCGGAAAGAGATAAAGACCCAGGGGCCTTCACAGTCACCTGCGGTATTGGTGAAACCCAGATTCATAAGTGCTTAGTCGATCTTGGGGCTGCTGTCAATGCCATGCCTTCCTCCTTATACTACTTATTAGGACTTGGTCCATTGAAGCCGCCCAGGACAAATATCGAGCTAGGAGATAAGTCGTGCATCCGTCCGGTTGGAGTGCTGGAAGATGTAATACTCCATGTGGGAGAGCTCGTCGTTGCTGCAGACTTTTATGTGATACAAACAGGAGAGACCAGCGAGGACGACCCTCCAACAATAATATTGGGACGACCATTCCTCTACGCTACTAAAGCAAGAATCGATGTGGGCAAGGGCTCATTATCGCTTGAGTTCGGCGGCAAAATTGCAAATTTCTACATTGATATTAGCCACGCAGATACAAAAAAGCCGCCAGATATTATACCTATCTCAGATCGCGGTACACGGATTTCTAACTTGACACAAGAAACCGAAAAAGCAACAAGACCAGCAGCTATGGTCAAAGGCTCCCCGCCTTCTCAGAAACAATGGAAAGAAAAAACACCAAAACCATGGAGTTCCAACCCAAACAAGAAATCAGGAAAAGGCAAGGCAAAAAGCAACACAGGAATGGTGGCGAAATTCGACCTGAGCCACCCATGGGATCCAAACCAATGATCCAAGAAAGAGGTACTGTCGAACCAACGACGTTAAACAAGTGCACTGGTCGGGAGGTAACCCGACACTATCTTACTTTCTGTCATTTAATTTCAGTCATTTAGTTTAAAGTCATTCTCACATGTATATATCTGCTTGCATGACTTTTGAACTAAGGCACGCCTTCGTTCAAAAGTGTGGGCTGAGAACCACCTTTTTATATAGTTAAATAACATGCTTGCTGTTTTCTTAATAGTATCTTTTTGAAAATATGAACTTAAGAATGTGAAAAAGATAGATCATAATTCATGCATCAACCTTGTGAAAATTCAACTGTTTAAAAACTTAGAATGTAACTTCTCATTTGTTCCTTTGTGCTGAGATAAACTAGGGATGTGGAGTTGATAGAAAATGCCCTAGAGGGGCTTGGCAAGCAATCGAAGGATCGAATCAAACTATATGGTTTTCGAAGTCAGTGGAGGCTGCACTTCGGGTTTCAGTGAAGATTGAAGTCATCTCCGCCATGCAGTGTTTATGCAAAAAGAAAAAAAGGCGAGGACGGGAATCAGACCGTCCTCTCTCTAGTCAAAGTAGCCGAGAAAATAGATGAGCGACCCTCATCTTGACCCGCGCGAAACGACAACGATGAGAGGAGCGGGGAGGTATTTCCATATGCTAGCGGGCGATGATTGGACCTCCCAAAAAGGCTTGAGAAAATGGACTAGCAAGTCACAAAGAAGTAAAAGCTCGAAGAAGCAAATCAAGAGGCCAAAGGCCCAAAAGTGTGAAGGTTTTAACCGAACAAAAGTGAAGTACTCAAAAAGTCAAATCCAAGGCCAAAATCCGATTCACTACAAAAAAAGCTGTCCCTCGCCAAAAAGAAAGAAAATCAAAGATCAAACCATTGAAACCCGAACCGAATCACGTGCTAGAGAAAGCTACAAGAAAACCATATAGTACGAGACGGTCCCGAGATTGCAGTCCAAGAGCCTAAAAAGGGCTATCTCCCGAAACATCCAAAATACTTTGCATCTCAGCACGGAGGTACAAGTATCAAGTTTCTTCTATTTATTTACGCAGTTTAATTTGGTAATAAGTAGTAATGCATGAATTAGGATAAGTCTAGTCTCACAGTCTAACTTTCATATTTTAAAAGCTTACTTAGTGCCGCCCTTTAATAGAATTGTTCGGGACGAACAACTAAAAGTGTGGGGTGATCTGATGGACCATAATTATACGAATCAAAAACACAGTTAAACCCACTAAATTAGACTGCTTGTCTATTTAACTTTTGCTTGTTAGTTCCGATATTTATCTACAGGGTATTTTGGAGCTTAGAGAGAATACACGTTAAGGAGAGGATTTTACGCAGAAAAGATGTTACGAGTCATTCCAAGGTCACGATCAGACGCTGACTGAAGAAATCTAAAGATCCTGACATGGAATCATTCAAAACAAATCAAAGCGAAGAGCAATCAAAGTCAATCCCGGGCTGAAATACACCGATAGTTTTGTGAAAACGTCGCAAAAACGTCACAAAACTCCACATTTGCCCATGGTGACCGGCGGCTTTTGGAGGAGGTGGCCAAAGGAGGAAGCTCTCCTCCCTTCTTCACCCACAACCGGCGGCTATGACCTCCATGGAGCTCACCATGGATGAGAGCCATGTGCTCTCATCCTCACCCTCCATTCCCCTCTCCTTTGGCTATAAATACAAGCCCCCCATCTCATTTGTAAATCATCCCAAAAATCATAAATCACTTATCTCTCTAAGTTTGGCAATTTGTAAGTTTGGTTTTGAAATAATACTCTTGTTGGTTCTTGAGTATTATAACAGTTTTAGAGAATACTCCTGTTGGTTCTTGAGTATTCAAGTAGGAATTGGGAATACTCCTGTTGGTTCTTGAGTATTCCCCTTACTTACTGTCTTTCAAAAACCCCCGAGTATTTAGCTATGGTATCCACCTCTATGGATATTCGTAGCTAAACTCTTCATTCGGTTGAAGGGGTGTACTTGTATCATAAAATGTTTTAGACTTTTCTTTAGTACTTTTTCTCTGTATTCAAAACTTGTTCTATGTGCCATATATTAGGCCAGAACTTCCAAGGTTGAGTGGATGCTTGGAATGGCAAAGCTCTTCCGTGGAAGTTCGTAAACATACTCGGATAAGTGGATGCTTGGAATAGCAAAGCTTATCTGAGGAGTTTGACCTCTCTTAAACACCATTTGATTGCTCGGGAATGACTGATCAAATGGATGCACACAGGCTAATATACCTTGGAATGGGGTATTAGTCTAAGTAGAACAAGGGCTCTACGTTTTTTGCAAAAGTCTAGACAGTGTGTGCAAATCGAGTGCTTGGAATGGCCTTGATACTCTTTCGAACACTTTTGCAAAAGACTAGACAGTGTGGCAAATCGAGTGCTTGGAATGGCCTTGATGCACGTTTGAATACTTAGAAGGATCACTAAAGGTCAATGATAAACAGGCTATGATACAAGGCCCCCGAAATCGAATGTTTTCCTTGAAATCAAACAACTCCGGCACTTACTTTCTTAGTATAACTGCCGTAATCAACTGCTCACCTTCCGGAGCACTTGCCAATCACGCATCACCCGCTGTAAGTCTCATACTTTTATTTTCAGTCATTTACTTTTCGCACAAAAAAACCAAAACCAACCAAAAAGTCACGTAGTTACTAGCTCTAAAACCTCAACCAACCTAAAACACGCTCCCTTGCTGTACAAATCACCTCAAAGAACAACTATCCCCCTAATTCCTTTGGGTTCGACCCCTACTTACCACTTGCTACCCAGTAGTGAAGTCGCGAGTAGCGGACTATAAATTTATTTGTACATTTGCTCTGACGACAAGCATCTGTCATAGACCAATGTTTATGTTAATCTAGTCTTAGCCAAGCTCTCTTATAGCTCGAACCTCACTCTCTCGATTTGGTTCATTCCATAGCACCATTATCCTTGGAATGTCTTCCTAAGGTAATAACTACTATGAACTCGAGTCCTAGTTAACAACAAATGCATACATTGGATAGGATCACATTCTCTATTATCCAAACTGGATTCAACATGTTACTTAGGCATTTTCACAAACACTTAGTAGCATGTCGTATATGAAGTGCATAGAGAACATGAATTTGACACCATTAGATGGGATTAATTGATGATTCGCTTAATGACTAACTCCAATAAATCAAACATTCAATCCTTAGTCAAGCATCCATATCCTACGGTTCACTTACATGATTCAAGATATAGATCATTTTCTCCATCCTAGTACTATTCCCAAGGGTTTCCAAGTCCTAGGTTCAAGTTTAGGTCCGAATTGTCACTTAGGCATTTTATCAAACACCTAGAGTGCATAACATTCATAACCCAAGAGAAAATGAAATCAACAATCATCCATATGAATATCAATGTATATATGTGATCAAAGAGTACCAAGGAGAGTCATAAGACCCTCAAAACACAAGATCCACTACTCACACCTCATGTAAGACAACATGATGTGAGTAGGGTTTAATGGCAACAACAAGTAGAATAAGAAAAGTGCAAAGGAAGGAGGATTGTCAATCCTAGAACTCCCTCTTGATATTATCTTCTTCCCCTTGGTTGGATGATGATTGATGACCTTGGATGGACCTCTTTTCCAACCTTCTTCTCCCCAAAAACCTCCACACTTAGTCCAAAAAGCTTGCTTTCTATTTATAGCCTCGGGTGAAATATCGGTACTGTAGCAGTCCACCCGACCGGGTGGATATTCGGAAGCAATCCACCCGACCGGTTGGATTCCCAGTCGACCGACTGAAGGTCCAGTCGACCGACTCGATGGACTGGCTTGGGGAGCCTCCTGAGGTGTTTAGTCAGTCGACCGACTCGAGGTCCAGTCGACCGACTCGAACTTTTGTCCAACCGCTCGGTTGGCTGATGGAAGGAGCCCACCCGACCGGTTGGGGTCGACGCTGGAGAAGGGCCATCTGAGATCTGCTCCTTTTTCCAACCGGTCGGTTGGATCAGGGGAAATTCCCACCCGGCCGGTTGAGATGCAATTCTGCCCATATTTTTGCTCCAAACCTCCGGTTTTTCCCGAGTTTTCGTATTTAGGCCTTGACCATGGGGGAATCTTGTTTTCTACCTGAAATGTAGAGATAGAGGTCAAATGACATCAAAATGTCATCGGAAACGATTCAAAACTATAGTGAAGAATGACGATAAATGAGTCAAAAACTCGACTCATCACGGCCGTTCCTCAAGATTATTTAAGGGGATTCTTAAGGATGTCCCGGTTAGAGTAGGGAACATTCGCATTCCCTGAGATTTTGTGGTGCTAGAAATGGAGGAGGACATGGAGATCCCTATTCTTTTAGGGAGACCCTTCCTCTATACGGCGGGAGCAATATTTGACACAACCAAAGGTTTAATTACAATGAGAGTAGGTGATGAAGAGGTTGAATTTAATCTAGATAAAGCACAAAAAAGTCCTAGTTCTGCCACGAGTTGCAATTATATTGAATTTGTCGATGGCTTTGAACTACTTGATATACCTATATTGCCTACACATGATATTGACCTCGAAAATGAGCTATCCGAGCATGATGATTGTTGGGCTATCTCGGATGACAAAGGGAAAGAGGGACCTCAAAGCGGAAAAGGTAAGCAGTCTTGTTCGGTAGAGTTAAAAACTCTACCATCAAGCCTAAGGTATGAATTCTTAGGCCCCAATTCTACTTTTCCCGTTATTGTGAATGCTTCATTAAATGATAATGAAACTTCAAAATTGTTGGATGTGATTAGAGAACATACAGGTGTCATTGGTTATTCCATTGATGATTTGAAAGGAATAAGTCCAAATTTGTGCATGCATATAATTAATTTGGAAGATGATAGTGTACCTTCTAGGGAGCATGCTAGGAGACTTAATCCCATTGTTGGTGAAGTTGTTAAAAATGAGATTTTAAAGATGCTAGATGCGGGAATCATTTTTCCCATAGCGGATTCGAAATAGGTGAGTCCCATTCATGTGGTGCCCAAAAAGGATGGTACGACGGTGGTGAAAAATGGTAAAAATGAGTTGATCTTAACTAGAACCGTCACTGGTTGGCGAATGTGCATTGATTTTAGGAAACTCAACAAGGCCACTAAAAAGGATCATTTTCCACTTCCATTCATTGATCAAATGCTAGAAAGATTGGCTAATCATGAGTATTTTTGTTATCTTGATGGGTATAGTGGATTTTTCCAAATCCCTAACCAGCCTCAAGATCAAGAAAAGACCACGTTTACATGCCCTTATGGAACATTTGCCTACCGGCGAATGCCCTTTGGGCTATGTAATGCGCCGGGCACATTTCAAATGTGCATGATGGCTATATTCTCGGAATTCATTTAGGACATATTGGAAGTGTTTATGGATGATTTTTCTGTCTATGGTTCTTCATTTAATGATTGCTTGGCCAATTTGGCCAAAGTCTTGAATAGATGTATTGAGACAAACCTTGTACTAAATTGGGAAAATGTCATTTTATGGTGCATGAAGGCATTTTTCTTGGGCATTTGGTCTCCAAAAGAGGAATCGAGGTGGACAAGGCTAAAGTGGAAGTTATTGAAAAATTTCCTCCCCCAAGAGATGTCAAAAGAATAAGGAGTTTCTTAGGCCACGCCGGTTTCTATAGAAGATTCATTAAAGATTTCTCAAAGATTGCGAGGCCTTTGAAAAACTTATTATGTAATGACACCAAGTTCCTCTTTGATGGAGAATGCTTGTTAGCCTTTGAAACATTGAAGAAAGCATTGGTCTGGGCTCCCATTATTCAACCTCCTAATTGAGACTTGCCATTTGAGCTCATGTGCAATGTTAGTGACCAAGCCATTGGAGCGGTCCTAGGGCAAAGAGTCGACAAGAAACTTCATGCAATATATTATGCTAGCAAGGTCCTAAATGGGGCCCAAGCCAATTGCATCACAACCAAGAAGGCGCTTCTAGCCATAGTATATGCCTTTGACAAGTTTCGCCAATACCTAGTGGGCTCAAAGATCACTGTTTTCACCGACCATGCGGCTATCAAGTATCTTCTATCTAAAAAAGATTCCAAACCGAGACTCATAAAGTAGATTCTCCAACTCCAAGAATTCGACATTGAGATCAAGGACAAAAAGGGGGTAGAAGCCTGGTAGTCGACCATCTATCGAGACTTGAAGAGAGTGAAGAACTTTATAAGGACACAACCCTTGTTGATGATTCTTTTATTGGGGAACAACTCATGAGTGTTGAAGCAGAGTCTCTTCCATGGTACGCGGACATGATGAATTATGTTGTGTGTGGAATTATCCCTCAAGACTTGAATCGTCATCAAAGAAGGAAGGTCCTATCCGAGGCCAAAAGATACTATTGGGATGAACCCATCTAATACAAGCTTTGTGATGGAGCTTATAGGACTTGTGTCGCGGAGGATGATATGAGAGGGATTCTACACAGTTGCCATGCCTCACAATATAGAGGACATGGGAGTGGAGCAAAGACGGCGTCTAAAGTCTTACAAAGTGGCTTTTACTGGCCCAAACATTTCCGAGATGCCTACAAGTTCGTAAAAGCTTGTGACCAATGCCATAGGACGGGGAGCATTTCGAAAAGGAATGAAATGCCCCAACAAGGCATCTCACCGGTGGAGATCTTTGATGTATGTGGCATAGACTACATGGGACTGTTCCTTTCGTCCTACAGAAATCAATACATCTTGGTCGCGGTTGACTACGTCTCGAAATGGGTCGAAGTCGTGGCTTCTCCAACTTGTGATGCTAAGGTTGTAATGAAACTCTTCAAAAGGACTATCTTCCCTAGATTTGGAGTCCCAATGACCGTCATTAGTGATGGAGGCTCTGATTTCAAGGAGAAGCACTTTGAGGCATTGCTACGCAAGTATGGAGTTAGCCACAAGATGGCGACGCCGTACCACCCCCAAACTAGTGGGCAAGTTGAGATTTCCAATCGTGAAATCAAAGCTATATTGATGAAGACGGTGGGAAGCTCAAGAAAGGATTGGTCGTCAAAGTTAAATGATGCATTATGGGCCTATCGAACCGCTTTTAAGACCCCCTTTGGCATGTCCCCATATAGACTCATCTATATAAAGGCATGTCACTTGCCGGTTGAGTTGGGCAAGTCAATTCTTGAATATGGACCTCCAAAAACCGAGGGAGAATATAATCCTCCAACTCGAGGAGGAACTAGAGGAGATAAGGAATGAAGCCTACGAAAATGCGAGGATATACAAAGAGAAAACAAAAAGACGGCATGACAAAACGATCATTCGCCGTGAATTCAAGGAAGGAGATAAGGTCTTACTCTTCATTTCTAGACTCAAGCTCCTCCCGGGCAAACAAAAAAGCCGATGGAGTGGTCCGTTCGTTGCCTACAAGCCCTATGGAGATGGGTACGTAGAACTTGTCAATAAAGAAGGGACAATCTTCAAGGTGAACGGACAAAGGCTTAAACACTATTTTGGAGAAGCTCGGGATGAGAGTGGTGGACACTATTCCTTGACCAAACTAGGAAAAAGCTACAAGTCTGCTCGAGGAGGGATCTTAGCAAAAGACTCCTCAAGTGTGTTTCTTACAAAGAGATCCGGCTCGGTCTTTGCCAATACGTTAAACTAGGCCCTTACGGGAGGTAACCCAGTTTGTAAGTTGTCCATCTATGCACAAGTAAATACATATATGTTTGGAATACATGTATTGAACTTTGAGTGTGGACTTGGGTGTTAGGATGATTGAAATGCATGATTGAATGTGCTTGGTGTGGAGTGATGATTGCGCGTAACTACTAGGTGGTGTGTGATGTCCTAAGTGTGGAGGGCATGATCCTAGCTTGCTTTTTGTTGAAAATTATATTTATGCTGGTGATTTCTTGGTGGTGGAGCATGCTTTGAGTTTGTATCGATTTTTGTTGTGAATCTTGAGTGGTGCTCGTTCATTTTGAGGAGTGTAAATTTTTAAGTGTGGAGGTGGGTTCAAACTAGAATCTAAACATTTTTGGAATCAAAACTTGGAAAAATTATTGAAATCCTGGCTCCAACCGGTCGGTAGGCAATTCACCTGTTTTCAGCCGACCGACTGGCTATTTCCATTAAACCTCATTCCAATCGCTTAGTTTTAGTTGGTCGGCTGGACTCCCAATCGATCGACTCACCCTTTTCATTGATTTCCTTACCTCTCGCACTATTTCAGTCGGTCGGCTGAAAATTGAACCGACCGACTGGGACTCCCAAATTCCATTCAAACCACTCATATTCAGTCGGTCGGCTGAATTCCCAATCGACCGGCTGAAATCTGTTTATCCAAAACCCAATTCCTTCTTTGAAACTCAATTCAACTCCACTCTAAACATCACCCAGCCGATTCACTCTTCACCCCAGCCGACTTCGACCACCCTCCAACCAAGAGTTCACTTTCATGACTAAAATATGGATCATTTTCTCCATACTAAAACTATTCACTAGCGCTCATAGGTTTAAGTTTTAGTCTAATTTATCAATTAGGCATTTTATCAAACACCTTGTAGTATAGCATTTCCATAGCACAAGAGAAAATGAAATCAACAATCATCCACATGAATTTCAATGTATATACAATGGTCATAGAGTGCCAAAGAGGGTCCTAGACCCTCAAAACACAAGAATTACGCACACATCATCATGATAACATGTTTTCAATACAAAACAACAAAGGGGAGGATAGATGAGTAGAGAAAACCCAAGTAGAAGACTAGATTCCTTCCTAGATCTTCCGTCTTCTCCCCAAGGCAATCCTTTGATGATGATGAGCCTTCCTTGGCCCTTTTCTCACACTTTTTCTCTCTCAAAACCACCTCTCTTGGTCAAAACCCTCACTTTCTATTTGTAGCCACGAGTGGAAATTCTGGGCACAGCAGCAGTACTCGGGCGAATACGGGTCTCCGAGGAGTGCGATGGTGCAGGGGAAGCTGGTACTCGAGCGAGTACGGTGTTCAGACAAAAATGATGTCCTTAGGCAAGTCGGTACTCGGGCGAGTACGGGCCTCAGAGTAACTTGCCTTGGCTTCTGATGGTTGTACTCGGGCAAGTACAAAAGGAACCAAGTTCGTACTCGGCTGAGTACGGCTCCAAAGTGCTCAATTCTTCCCAAATTTTCAACATTTTGTGCAAACTTGATCTTTGAGGGCTTGACTTTGATGGAGAGTCATTTTGTACCTAAATATAGGATTAAGGGTCAAATGACATCAAAATAATGCCGAAAACGAAACAAATCTTTAATAAAATATGGCAAAGAATAAGGCGAAAATTTGACTTATCAACACTCCACATAAGCTTTGTTCGTCTCGAACAAAGTATATGCACATGCCAAGAGTAAGCAAATGGCAAAAAGCTAGTGGCGCTATGTTTTGTCGCCCAATTTCTCTAAGTGTTTGTTTCAAGTGCTCAATCATTATTCCTAATTAAACTAACAAGAAAATGTAAAATGAAGAATGCAACCTATCTAACTCCTTTTTGTTGGCGTTACGAGTACATTTAGCGCATGCACTAAGCCTTTTAACCCCTAGGCTACCCTTGTAGACCATTTATAGTCTCGTGAGAGTTTTCAGATAGGGAATACTCAAATCCCAAATGCACCTATCCCATGAGAATGAATGCAAGAATGCTCAACCAAGGCGAGGGGTTCTCAAGTCAATTCCTCATCCCAAACTAGGGCTACTATCATAATACCATCAAAAGAATTATCGAACCATTTAAGTACCTAAGAGGTTGCCCATTCAAGATCATCAATACTATAGCAATCAAATGCCTAATCCATTAATCTAGTGATCTTCAAGGCAATACAAATTGAATCAAAGTTAGTAGTTTGCACAAAAAATGTCAATTGTTCAACTATGCTAGCTAAGACTAGTCCACGGGTTTGCGACTAAGAACTCATTCCCAAGTATTAGGCGCTTTAGCTATAATCCTTAAGGGAAGAGAAGTTTGGCACTAAGACCAAAGGAAAGCTTTCGTGCAAGCACAAGGATCGTTCAAGAGTTTGACTAACTAGCACATAATACAATTGATGAATCCCGAGCAAATAGAATGGTGGAAGAACATATAGTCAAGTTTTAAGTGCTTTTTATTTTTATTTATTTTTTTCAAATGGCCTTTGCCCTACAAATTCTTTCGAGAGGGAACTTTTCTTCCAAACCCCCGACATTTGTATATTTTAGAAGCAAAAGTTCTCTTGTACTTCGAGTAAGTTTTTAGTCTGGGTTTTACCCTCTTTGACCATGAATTTGTTTTGGGCATTTTTTCGCCCTATTTGACTCCACACTTAAAACTTGACATTATGTTCAAAAATTGTGTGGAATGTGCGGGAAACGATCACAAGCAAGGCACTAAATTGGAAAACTCAAGTCACCAAGAAGCACCAAAGAGGTCTAAGTTTATTTTCGTGAAAGTTTTAGAAAGTGTTTGCTAAAACTTAGTCCAAGCCATGCAATGAAAGTACTTATAAAACTAGATAGACAAAGGATAGCAATGATATTGATTCATGAGAATGCACATTCAAAGGACTAAGTCGGTTCTAGATTCAAGATCAAGTAAAAATGAAAAGTAGGCTAGATGTGATTTATAGGAGATTTAGAAATGATCGTCATAAGCCTTAAATGGTGAAAACACTCATGATATTGGGATAGAATACATGCATGCAAGTGTCCATTCAAAGATGATAGGCATGGCATGAAATGAGTGAACTATGTGACTACCCACTCCATACTTAAGATCTAGCTTAATCCCTAAACACAAACAATAAAGAGGATGAGAAAAAGACGCATAGGAACTCCCCTTGTTTGTAGATGTGCCCCACCAATAGAGAAGACGCCATTGTGCCAAGCTTAATCATACATGATGGAAATAACTTCCTTGATGACAAGAACACATGAGAGGTTAAAAGCAACAAGTGATATACAAGGTAATACAAAACTCAAGTATGAGCAAGAAAGCATCACAAGTCACAAAATGACATCATGGCTTAAGTTTAATAGCGTTCAAACAAGGAAGGTAAACCGCATCTTCCAAAATGCGCACAAGGTGTCTTAAGTACCCAAAATGTGAAACTAGAGTCATAACATCGTATAACAAGTAGTTCCAATCTACCAAACTCAAATAAGGCACATGAACACTGAGGGGCGACATCATCATTCATAGAGAAATCAAGGGAGACGTGGAGGGGCTTGGCGATGTGAAGTGGGATTGGAGTTAGTAGAACTCACTCCACACTTAAAATTTTACCCACTACTCACAAATATCACACTGCATAATTAGAGCCTAAGCCACTCAAAATCATGCCAAACAATTAAATTTGCAAAATGAGAATGAACAGCTTACAAACCGGGTTACCTCCTGAGAGGGCCTACCTTTTGCGTCTTGGCAAAGACGTAGCAAAGCGCCCCATAGAATCACTCGTGAGAAGTCCTTTGCTAGGATCCCTTCTCACGGGGCCTTGGACATGTGAAGTGTCAATCCACCTTTAAATCCCATTTGAATTTCTTTCCATCAAGCATACAATGCACTTTTCTTTGTGAGCTTGACCCCTTCAAGAAAGTGAATCCCTTTAGAACTAAGGGTTCATGGGATCTTTTTTCAAATAATCTTTCAAAATATGGCATGAAGCTCCAAAACTTGTCTCGAGACGTCGTAGTGAAGAAAGGGTCTTCATAACTTGTCTCGAGCTTGATGGGCACACCCTCCTTGAGTCTTTTAATGATGTCCTTTGGTGCCCAATCCTCAATCTCCCTCTCTAAACTTGTGTCTTCTTGTATGCGAGGTTGCTCTTTAGCTTGGTCCATGTAAACCTCAACAAAGTCTTTATACCCTTGAATTCCTTTTTGCTCAATATGCTCTTCCTCAATTGACAAGCGTATTTTTAATTCTTTATAGTTATCAAGTTATATGTGTTAGGGGTCAAGTTGCAGTCAAAAACAATTTATAAACCTTGGTAAGCCAGGGGTCGATCCAAGGAACAACGTATGCGAGTAATAGCTAACAAGTGACCTATTCAGCTATTCCAAATAATTCAAGAGGTTTTGGTGTAATGAAAATTGCAGAAATTAAAAGAGTTTAACTTGATCAGAGAAAGAATTCCAGGATCAAACTTCACCCGTGCCAGCCCACAATTCATTGCAACAATATTGCGTAAATTAATCATGCTATCGAGTATGGAAATAAACAAAAATAACACTAGACAAGCCGCCCATCTACAGATCATTGTCTAGATTAATCTCAATCGTTGAACGCGGCCCATCCACGGATTATCAACAATGTCGATTATTAAACCTAGAGTTTTTCAGACAATAAAGTCAACTTTCCTATTAATTCATGTACTACCAGCGTATCTACCATGACCTAATATCAATTTCATGCAATCTGGTTAATACCTAGGACCCATCCATCTTTTGGTAATTAACCTAAATACATTCTAGCATGCAAATCCCATTCAATGTAAAACTTACAAGAACGATAAAATTAAGCACAATGAAATTGAATACTCGAATTGCAATAATTGAAAAATATTTAATTGATCACATGAAGAGTTGGGTACAAGGAACGAGATTCGTAGGATCCCAGAATAAGGAAGACTACTCACTACTCAAGATAAGTTAACCAAACATAGTGTAGAAATAGAAATCAAGGACGAGGAAACCATGTTGACGATGTAGCTCGTTGAGTCTTTGATCTCTTGTGATGTTCTGCTAAGTCTTCTTCTCTCAATCAGGTCTCAGTCTCTTCAAGCTTAAGCTCCTTTAAATAGATCCCGAATTTCCTATTTATTTTTGGAAATAATCGACGGTTGACATTCTAATATGCCACGGTTGTCATGGTACTAGGAAAATCGCACTAGGCTATAAGTGTACCGTGACATCCATCGCACACCAAAAGGTCAAGGCTGTCACGGTACACCCGGAAAACTTCTGAGCTCGGCTGTCGTGGCACCCATTACATCTACGTATCTCACGGCCGTCACGGAACCACCTGATTTCTTCTGTGTAAATAGCTTGCCATGACAGCTATGGGATGTCACGACAGTCACGACATGTGTCTGGTTCAGTGCTCTATTTCCGGTCTATCTCCATCGATCTTTCCGTTCTTTCGGCACTTCCAGTCCAAGAAGCATCAATATGTCTTTTTCACCCTCAAGAAAGACATCAAATAGTGACAATTTACCGGGAGAATGAGTGTTATCCGTCATCGAATGTTGTGAATAATTAGTCGGACTATTGACCAATCAAAACACTCCACACTTAGGATTTGTTCGTCTCGGACAAATTTCAAACAAATGACTGAATAAATGCACGAGTCAATGGAAAGCTCAACATCCATCTGTTTCTAATCTACCCACTCAAGTGTCATGTGATCAATCCTAACAAACTGTAAATCATAACTCACTGTCGTAGAGGACACGAATGCATTTAGCGTATGTATCGAATCTTTAAACCTCTAGGCTGCCCTAGTAGGACAAGTATAGTCTCGTGAAGGTTTTCAGGAATGGGACTACCTACAAATCCCATGTACAGCCAACTAACGTGTATGTATGAGACGATGCTCAACGAGTCATAGTATAGTCATGTCATACCTCAGATTTGTCATGTTACCTTGACTTCAAGTCAAACATCTTCATCAAAGCGGTTAGACAATCATAGTGCAAACGAGATATGCATTCAAACTGTCAGTACACACGGCTAGCAAGAGACTAATCACATGTTCTAAATAGCTCTATGGCAATGTGTTAAGAACATGAATAGTTACACAAAACATGCTCGCTATTCACCTATGCGATCTAGGGATAGTCCACGCGCTCTTGGCGTAAAGCTCATTCTCAAGTGCCAAGGACTCGACAATGACCCGTAAGAGAAAAGGAGCCTGGCTTAAGAAGTTTCTAAAAAATAGTACAAAAATCACATCAAAATTTTTGTGCAAGTACATAAATTCTCAAAACAAGTCATGACTGCATGGAATGAAAAGGTGGGAAATACACTACATCAAGCAAAAAGGGGCAGAAATTTTAATTTTTTTGACACACAAGGGTGACTTTTCTCACTTTGCCCTTGGTACTATTTTTTCTATTTTTGTTTGTTTTTTTCGATTTTTTCCTCTTTTTTTCTTTCTAGCTCCACACTTAAAACTTGACATAGTGTAAAAATATAGGCGGGTGTGTGCAAATCACGACAAGTAAGGAGAAGCATATACCAGTACTAAGGTCTCCTCGAAAAATAGATATGCAATTTAAGTTTTTAACATTTGGTACCGGTGCTTACTAATATCAAGTCTCAAGCATGCTTCAAGAAATACGTAGAACATGTGATAGGCAAAAGCTAGCAATGATACTCACACGAGAGAATACACACACGAATAAAACTATTTCATGTCCTAGACTTCGAATCCAAAAGAATGACAATCAATCAAGGAGGGTCGTACAAAATGAGGATTTCAATCGCAATACATTGACAGTTGAGCATATGCAAGAGTGAATGTGTGACATGCGATATGTGCGACTATGTGCTACCCACTCCACACTTGTAACCCGTTCCTATATGCCCAAAGAGCATCATCCAATTTCGATGCCCCAACCCTTTCTAGAGCTCCCTACCGACTTCTCAAGGATGGCTTTGATTTCTTTATTTGACACCTCGACTTTCCCTCTAGTTGAGGAATTGTAGGGCATGGCAATCTTATGATAAACATCATATTTCCTTAGAAATGCCTCGAATTGTCTCGCTCTGAAATACGATCTTCCATCACTTATTACCGATCTTGACACTCCAAATCTAGGAAATATAACTCTCTTGACGAGTTTAGCCACAACTTTTGCATTGCAAGTTGGGGAAGCGATAGCCTCAACCCACTTGGACACATAAACCCCCGCTACTAGAATGTTGTGGTTTCTATAGGAAGGCAGGAAAGCTTCATGAAGTCTATAACCAAAACATCAAATATTGCCACCTCAAGTATGCTTTTTTGGGGCATTTCATCCCTCCTGGAAATGTTCCCAGTCCTTTGGCACATGTCACATGATTGCACAAACTTAACTTCTTCTTTTGACTAAAGTTAAGGTCTTGGGACAACACCTCACAAACTTTGAAGTTAACAATATCGGCATACCAAGGTGTGGGACTCTCTACACTCGTCAAATGCTCCCCTATGAAGGAATCTTCTATAGGTAAATCTTTCTTGGGATGTCCTCCTCTCACTGGCTCTAGTATAGAAAGATGATCGACACCCAAATTCTCTACTCCTTTCTTATCTTTGATGTCTATGTCAAACTCTTAGAGCAAAAGAACACATCTTATGAGCGTAGGCTTAGCTTCATTCTTAGAAATCAAATACTTGATGGCGGCATGGTTACTATAGTTTTCAATCCCACCAAGTATTGGCTAAACTTCTCGAAGGCATAAACTATAGCTAGCATCACCTTCTTCGTAGTGGAGTAGTTCGTTTGAGCATAATTGACGCGCGTCGTCTAACGTGTCAAACTTAATTTTAATTTATTTTTCCTACAAACAACTAGTGTAGCGGCAAACATGGTCGACCCCAAGAGAGCTGGTTGTTGAAGTTGTATCTGATTAAAGAGGGGGTTGTAAGTGAGTGCACAAGAGAGAAAAATACGAAAGAAGGGTTTTCAATCAGAGAGAATATTAAGCTTAGGGTTTCTTCTTGTAACAAGTTTATCATTGACAGCTAATAATCATATTTCAAGTTTCTAAGTGTGGTTATTCATGCAAAGGTAATAACCTAAAGTATCCTGGCAAAAGTGATACACCATAATCTAACCCGGCAATGGTGTTAGACTTCTAGATCTCCTAAAACCAATAATCTGGCAAATGTATTACCAAATTTAGGTGTTACTCCTTGTCTTTATGGCAAAGTATCGAACAAGTATTAACTAGAGTAATTGGTCGTTAAACTAAGCTTTATGGCAAAGTTTCCACTTAGCTTAACAATCCAATTCGTAGAATAAAGCTCAAGAACTAGTAAAACAAGAAATAAGCATTAAGTAAAGAATCTCAAAACATAGCTTCACAAGGTCAAAATTCTAAATTGAAACAAGAGTTTAGCTACTCATAGCCATTGAAAGAAAACACAAAGTATTCGTAATGAAAAGTAGTAGAAATTCTCTTCTCACTTCGAAAGCTTCAAGATTGTCTTCTCCAGAGCTATCTTTGATTCTTGGAAATTCTGAATGATTAGAAATATTTCCCATACCCTAATATATATGTTGATTGGGTTCCAAATCTATTTTTGGGCCTGATTTCAAAATTTCGGACCTACTAAAGTCATCAAAGCACGCGTGTCATTCTGTCTGACTTGGTTTTCTTCTTTCTGGGCAGCATTCTTGAATTCGATTCTCAATTTGTGATTCCAAACAACCTCGGCTGCTCTCAGTATGAACTAGAGAGCTGTAGAGAATTGAGTCAGCTACGCATCGACATGTAGCTCATATTTTTCCAATAACTCATCAACTCCCAGCACTCTGTCGAACCTTCAAAGGTCTGATCTGCCAATGTGGTGATTTTGCCACAAAACGCCGTCTTTTATTGCGCATTTTCTCCTAGAGCTTCCAAAAAACGTGAAATGCAAAACCATACTAAAAAGTAAATATTCGCATATAAAAAGTGTCAAAATAAATGGGATTAGTTCGTTCGACGAGTCGTATGACTCATCAAACCACCCCACACTTGAAATTGTTCGTCCCGAACAAGAACAAGTAATAGAAGATAACAAATTTAACACCACAATTTCTACGACGTCCAGGATAACAGCCACCTGATTACGAGATGCTATTCTAAACTGGATTTTCTATGCATAACTCAATCGCTACTCACATTAATCTGCTCGACAAAGAATTAATTTGATACATGTTACCTATGAGCTAAAACTCAAATTACTTCGAATGAATATGAGATAGTCTTCTTTAAACCCATGATCAGCATACGATGTCCCGAATCCTAGCCATGTGATAGTACTTAATCGCTTTTTTTTGGCACGTGATTGATTCGAGCTTTAAGGGGTTTGACTTTTGTTTCTTCTTTTGTTGGACATCTTTTGATGTAGTGAACTTTCTTGGGCCTTTGGTTCTCGTGTATGAATGAGGTGCTTCACTTTGTGTAAAAACTTCACAACTTGGCTGATGTTTTTTCTTTTATTGAGCTTTGCTCCTTGATTGCGAATTGCTTGTCCTTTTTCTCTTCTTTTCAAAGACGGTCCAATCATCGCCCTCAAGCATATGTGAATACCATCCCACTCTTTCTCATCATAGTCCTTTTTGACGCGAGTCAAGATTGGGGTCACCACCTTTTCCCGGTTACTTCAGAGTAGAGATAGAACGGTCTGTTTTCCTATCCTGCCTACTTTCATAAACGACGTAGTGGCGGGGCAAACTCTAATCCATAAATCTCGAAGTGCTAGCCTCCACTGAATCCACATAACAATATGACTGAGAACTCGGTCCTTGGAATGCTTTTCAAGTCTCTCTAGAACATTTCTATCAACTCCACATCCCTGTTTATTTCAACTTAAGAAGACATGTATAATTTAAATTCACATGTAGTCACATAAATCAAATTTCACAAGAGAAATACGTGTAATCAGCTTCATAAATTCAGATGCTCATAAGTCAGTGCTCCAATATCCAAGGAACAAAGACAAATTCCACTACTCTTCATCAAAAAAAATTTCAAAAGGAAAGGTGCAGACATGGTGCAGGTATAGGAAAAGAAACATGCTGACAAAGACATATTCTCCCACCCCAAACTTTTGAACCAAGTCGTGTCCTCATGGCACTGCTTTATTTCAAGGACACTGACAATCTAGAGACACACTAAAAAGGGAAGGAGAAAAAAAGGTGAGCAGGTACTCCCCTGGTCTTCATTTGTCGAGGCAGGTCCAAAGCTTTTATAATAGGCATAAGCCTCTCCATGGTCTTCATCCTGGCTTCCATCCAAATGCGTTATGTCTCTGCTGCTCAAATGCAACTACTATAGGGACTTGCTTGCAAGGCCTAGCTTGTTTTTTTCTCCTTATCATGCTTCCAACTAATGCTTATATTTTTGAATGATAGTCTGTAGCTGGCGATCCAGTTTCTAGTCTTGCACAATGTGCTACATTATAAAGTGAACCAAATGCCTTTTGTTATAATTTTTTAGGTTCACCATCCTGCTATTACAACACAATAGGCATACTAGTCATATGCAACTCCATATTAAGTTTGGTGCTTAACTCAGGATTTTTAATAGTCAAGTCCATGCAAAGGTAAAGAGTGGAGTTTTTTTCGCCAAAACATATTTACTCAGTGTAGGTGACTGGCACTACTAAACTGACTTTTTCCTCTTCGTCTTCTTAGTGCTCTTTACGATTGACAAGATGCTCGTCGTCAGAGCAAATGTACAAATAAATTTATAGTCCGCTACTCGCGACTACACTACTGGGTAGCAAGTGGTAAGTAGGGGTCGAACCCAAAGGAATTAGGGGGATAGTCATTCTTTAAGGAATTTGTACAGCGAGGGAGCGTGTTTAGGTTGGTTGGTTGGTTTTAAAGCTACCAGCTAAGTGATTGATTGGTCGGTTGATTGGTTTTAGTACTGGAAAGTAACTGATAATTATTACAATTAAAAGAAAGCGTTCGGTTTCAGGGGCCTTGTATTATATCCTGTTTATCATTGACCTTTAGTGAATCTTCTAAGTATTCAAACGTGTATCAAGGCCTTTTCCGGCGCTCGATTTGCCACACCGTCTAGTCTTTTGCAAAAGTGTTCGAAAGTGAATCAAGGCCATTTCAAGCACTCGACTTGCAACACTGTCTAATCTTTTGCAAAAAACGTAAAGCCCTTGTTCTACTTAGACTAGCACCCCATTTCAAGGTATACTAGCCTGTGTGCATCCATTTTGGGTTGTCTTTTCCGATTTACCCAAAATGGTGTTTGAGAGAGATCAAACTCCTCAGATAAGCTTTGCCATTTCAAGCATCCACTTACCCGAGTATGTTTACGAACTTCCACAGAAGAGCTTTGCCATTTCAAGCATCCACTCAACCATGGACGTTCTGATCTAATATATGGCACATAGAACAAGTTTTGAATACAAAGACGAGACACTAAATCAATAGTCTAAAACATTTTATAATACAAGTCCACCCCTTCTACCGGACGACTAGTTTAGCTACTATTTATCGCGCTAAACATTATAACTAAGGAACTAGAAATTAAAGACGGAAAATAAATATTAAAAACTTACTACCGTTGAAGCGCCAAGGGAGCAATCTTTATTTCCAAAGCCAAACTTTACAAAACTTAGAGAGATAAGTGAAATTTTGATTTGAGGATGATTTACAAATGAGATGGATGGGTTGTATTTATAGGCTAAGGGAGGAGAAATGGGTGGTGGAGATGAGGGGCAAGTGTCTTTGATCCAATGGAGGAGGAGGAGGAGCAAGGAGGAGCCGCCACATGGGGGAGGAGGAAAGCCGCCGGTCAAGGGAGGAGGAGCCGCCGGTTGCAGGTCACCATGAAGGGAGGAGCTCCTCCCTTGGCCACCTCCAAGCAAGGTGGCCGGTCACCAAGTCCATGAGTGCATTTGATAGTTGATTTGGAATGACCAAGTGATTTTAAGACTAATGGTCGAGCCAGAATTTCCAAATTCCATGGTTTGGTCGAGCAATTTGGTCTTGGTGACTATGCGCGAGGCTTTTGCTTTGGACTTGGGCCAACTGCTAATCGGCTCGGGCGTTTTGTCTGGGAAGCGAGATTGTCCACGTTGTTGGGCATTCTAAACATCTTGGTCGAGCCAGATTTTCCAGATGCATCCGTCGGGTCGAGCGACTTGGTTTGGGTGCCTATGCGCGCCGGGCCTTTGCCTTGGAATTGAGCTAACTGCCAATCTGCTCGAGCATTCTCCTTGGTTTTCCGACATCTTCCACCTTATTTTCCATTTTAAACACTTTGGTCGAGGCGGAATTGTCAGATCAGATGGTTTGCTCGGGCAACTTGAATTTGGACTCGAATAGCTCGGCAGGCGCGCTGGACGCTGGACGGCGGGCGCGATCTGGGTTTCTCGGTCTTTGGCTGGCCAGAAATTGCGAGCGATCCTTTTTAGCGTAAAACTCCTCTCCTTAGCGTGTTTTCTCTCTAAGCTCTGAAATACCCTGTAGAAATATATCGGAACTAACAAGCAAAAGTTAAATAGACCAACAGTCTAATTAAGGGGGTTTTACTGTGTTTTTGATTCGTATAATTATGGTCCATCAGATCACCCCACACTTTTAGTTGTTCGTCCCGAACAATGCTATTAAAGGGCGGTACACTAAGTTTGGCTTTAAAATATGAAAATTTGACTGTGGGACTCGATTTATCCTAATTCATGCATTACTGCTTATTACCAAATTGAACTGTGTAAATAAATAGAGGAAACTTAATACTTGTACCTCCGTGCTGAGATGCAAGATATATTGGATGTTTCGGGAGATAGCCCTTTTTTGGTTCCTGGACTGCAACTTCGGGATCGTCTCGCACTATATGGTTTCCTTGTAGCTTTCTCTAGCACGTGATTTGGTTCGGGTTTCACTTGTTTGAGTACTTTGATTTTTTTTTTCTTTTGGCGAGGGACTGCTTTTGTAGTGAATCGGCCTTTGGCCCTTGATTTGACTCTTTGAGTACTTCACTTTTTTTTTGTTCGGTTAAAACCTTCACAATTTTTGGCATTTGGCCTCTTGATTTGCTTCTTCGAGCTTTTTGCCTTTTTGTGGCTTTGCTAGTCCATTTTCTCAAGCCTTTTTTGGGAGGTCCAATCATTGCCCGCAAGCCTATGGAAATACCTCCCCGCTCCTCTCATCGTTGTTGTTTCGCGCGGGTCAAGATGAGGGTCGCTCATCTATTTTCTCGGCTACTTTAACTAGAGAGAGGACGGTCTGATTCCCGTCCTCGCCTTTTCTTTTCTTTTTGCATAAACACTGCATGGCGGAGATGACTTCAATCTTCACTGAAACCCAAAGTGTAGCCTCCACTGACTTCGAAAACCATATAGTTTGATAAGATCCTTCGATTGCCTGCCAAGCCTCTCTAGGGCGGTTTATGTCAACTCCACATCCCTAGTTTATCTCAGCACAAAGGACAAATGAAAAGTTACATTCTAAACTTTTAGACAGTTGAATTTTCACAAGGTAAATGCATGAATTTCGGTCTATCTTTTTCACATTCTTAAGTTCATATTTTCAAAAAGATACTATTACTAAAAAAACAGCAAGCATGTTATTTATATACAAAGGTGGTTCTCACCCCACACTTTTGAACGAAGGCGTGCCTTAGTTCAAAAGTCATGCAAGCTAATATATATATGTGAGAATGACTAAGACAGAAAATTAAATGACAGAATTTAAATGACAGAAAGTAAGATAGTGTCGGGTTACCTCCCGACCAGTGCCTTTGTTTAACGTCGTTGGCTCGACGATACCTCGTTGTGGATTACTGGTTTGGGTCCCATGGGTGGCTCAGGTCGAATTTTGCCACCGTTCCTGTGTTGCTTCTTGCCTTGCCTTTTCCCGATTTCTTGCGAGATGATGTGCTTGGGTCAGGACTCCTTTGTTTTGGGATCTTTTCTTTCCAATACCCCGGAGGGGGTGAGGGACCTTCCACTACTAGCCTTTTGGAGTTCTTGTATTTGGGACTGCCTAGTCCAGCTACGGTGTAACACTGCTCCATCGAGGAGTCATTCTGCAGAGGCCCTTTTCCCATCCTCTTTTGAGTTTCCTCATTGATCCTATAGTTTTCTGCAACTTGCTCATTGATCAAGGAGAAAAGTTGGGAGGCTTGCATCTTAAGGCATGGTTCTGCCTCGTTATGATTGTTAGTGAGGAACTGGTCGTAGATAGTCTCGGCTGCCCGGGTGATGACAGTCGGGTATGAATTGGGCAGTTCGTCTGTGGTATTCTGGACTCCAACCTCGTTGCTTCCGGTGCTTTCCATATCTGATTCTTCTGATGGTTTAGGAGTCTCTTCTGACGGCTCGGTAGTTTCTCCTTTGTCTGCCTCAGGGTCAGCTTCATTTATCTGCATTTCCTCGTCAGTTTGGGGTACTCGTTCTGTGGTAGCGGCCAGGCCAATTATGAGGTACCACATGTCTGCAATGGTGAAGTTCCTGGCTGATCTCCTCATTGCTTCGTTAACTCTTCCCAGCTCTTCGGACCTCATCCCACGAAGAAATTTTTGGAGAAGAACTTTCTTCGTGAATCCATGGTGCGGGCAGCTTGAGACGATGGTGTCGTAGTTCGTGTAGTATTCGTCCAAAGTCTCATCCCGGGATTGTTGAAGACTCAAGATTTTCTCACGGGTTTCTTGGCGTAAGGATGGTGGGGAGAATTCCTTCAGGAATATAACGCAGAGATCTACGTAACGTTCTGTACTGCAAGCGGTGGATGTGTAATACCATATCGTGGCGAAGTCAGTTAGAGAGAATTTAAAGCATTTAAGCTTAAATTCGTCTAACCCCTCATTTTCAGGTTTGATGTGGTGACAAACGTGGTGGAAGTTTCGGCAGTGCTGTACTGGGTCTTCTCCCTCCGTTCCTCCGAACAGGGGCAGATATTGCGTTGTCCATGCATGCGTAGTGGATAGTGTCATAGGGAAATGAAAAAGAACAACTATCCGATGGCTAATTCCCCGGCAACAGCGCCAATTTGACAAGATGCTCGTCGTCAGAGCGAATGTACAAATAAATTTATAGTCCGCTACTCGCGACTACACTACTGGGTAGCAAGTGGTAAGTAGGGGTCGAACCCAAAGGAATTAGGGGCGTAGTCGTTCTTTAAGGAATTTGTACAGCGAGGGAGCGTGTTTAGGTTGGTTGGTTGGTTTTAAAGCTACCAGCTAAGTGATTGATTGGTTGGTTGATTGGTTTTAGTACTGGAAAGTAACTGATAATTATTACAATTAAAAGAAAGCGTTCAGTTTCAGGGGCCTTGTATTATATCCTGTTTATCATTGACCTTTAGTGAATCTTCTAAGTATTCAAACGTGTATCAAGGCCTTTTCCGGCGCTCGATTTGCCACACTGTCTAGTCTTTTGCAAAAGTGTTCGAAAGTGAATCAAGGCCATTTCAAGCACTCGACTTGCAACACTGTCTAATCTTTTGCAAAAAACGTAAAGCCCTTGTTCTACTTAGACTAGCACCCCATTTCAAGGTATACTAGCCTGTGTGCATCCATTTTGGGTTGTCTTTTCCGATTTACCCAAAATGGTGTTTGAGAGAGATCAAACTCCTCATATAAGCTTTGCCATTTCAAGCATCCACTTACCCGAGTATGTTTACGAACTTCCACAGAAGAGCTTTGCCATTTCAAGCATCCACTCAACCATGGACGTTCTGATCTAATATATGGCACATAGAACAAGTTTTGAATACAAAGACGAGACACTAAATCAGTAGTCTAAAACATTTTATAATACAAGTCCACCCCTTCTACCGGACGACTAGTTTAGCTACTATTTATCGCGCTAAACATTATAACTAAGGAACTAGAAATTAAAGACGGAAAATAAATATTAAAAACTTACTACCGTTGAAGCGCCAAGGGAGCAATCTTTATTTCCAAAGCCAAACTTTACAAAACTTAGAGAGATAAGTGAAATTTTGATTTGAGGATGATTTACAAATGAGATGGATGGGTTGTATTTATAGGCTAAGGGAGGAGAAATGGGTGGTGGAGATGAGGGGCAAGTGTCTTTGATCCAATGGAGGAGGAGGAGGAGCAAGGAGGAGCCGCCACATGGGGGAGGAGGAAAGCCGCCGGTCAAGGGAGGAGGAGCCGCCGGTTGCAGGTCACCATGAAGGGAGGAGCTCCTCCCTTGGCCACCTCCAAGCAAGGTGGCCGGTCACCAAGTCCATGAGTGCATTTGATAGTTGATTTGGAATGGCCAAGTGATTATAAGACTAATGGTCGAGCCAGAATTTCCAAATTCCATGGTTTGGTCGAGCAATTTCGTCTTGGTGCCTATGCGCGAGGCTTTTGCTTTGGACTTGGGCCAACTGCTAATCGGCTCGGGCGTTTTGTCTGGGAAGCGAGATTGTCTGCGTTGTTGGGCATTCCAAACATCTTGGTCGAGCCAGATTTTCCAGATGCATCCGTCCGGTCGAGCGATTTGGTTTGGGTGCCTATGCGCGTCGGGCCTTTGCATTGGAATTGGGCTAACTGCCAATCTGCTCGAGCATTCTCCTTGGTTTTCCGACATCTTCCACCTTATTTTCCATTTTAAACACTTTGGTCGAGGCGGAATTGTCAGATCAGATGGTTTGCTCGGGCAACTTGAATTTGGACTCGAATAGCTCGGCAGGCGCGCTGGACGCTGGGCGCTGGACGGCGGGCGCGATCTGGGTTTCTCGGTCTTTGGCTGGCCAGAAATTGCGACCGATCCTTTTTAGCGTAAAACTCCTCTGATTAGCGTGTTTTCTCTCTAAGCTCTGAAATACCCTGTAGAAATATATCGGAACTAACAAGCAAAAGTTAAATAGACCAACAGTCTAATTAAGGGGGTTTTACTGTGTTTTTGATTCGTATAATTATGGTCCATCAGATCACCCCACACTTTTAGTTGTTCGTCCCGAACAATGCTATTAAAGGGCGGTACACTAAGTTTGGCTTTAAAATATGAAAATTTGACTGTGGGACTCGATTTATCCTAATTCATGCATTACTGCTTATTACCAAATTGAACTGTGTAAATAAATAGAGGAAACTCAATACTTGTACCTCCGTGCTGAGATGCAATATATATTGGATGTTTCAGGAGATAGCCCTTTTTTGGTTCCTGGACTGCAACTTCGGGATCGTCTCGCACTATATGGTTTCCTTGTAGCTTTCTCTAGCACGTGATTTGGTTCGGGTTTCACTTGTTTGAGTACTTTGATTTTTTTTTCTTTTGGCGAGGGACTGCTTTTGTAGTGAATCGGCCTTTGGCCCTTGATTTGACTCTTTGAGTACTTCACTTTTTTTTTGTTCGGTTAAAACCTTCACAATTTTTTGCCTTTGGCCTCTTGATTTGCTTCTTCGAGATTTTTGCCTTTTTGTGGCTTTGCTAGTCCATTTTCTCAAGCCTTTTTTGGGTGGTCCAATCATTGCCCGCAAGCCTATGGAAATACCTCCCCGCTCCTCTCATCGTTGTTGTTTCGCGCGGGTCAAGATGAGGGTCGCTGATCTATTTTCTCGGCTACTTTAACTAGAGAGAGGACGGTCTGATTCCCGTCCTCGCCTTTTCTTTTCTTTTTGCATAAACACTGCATGGCGGAGATGACTTCAATCTTCACTGAAACCCGAAGTGTAGCCTCCACTGACTTCGAAAATCATATAGTTTGATAAGATCCTTCGATTGCCTGCCAAGCCTCTCTAGGGCGGTTTATGTCAACTCCACATCCCTAGTTTATCTCAGCACAAAGGACAAATGAAACTTTACATTCTAAACTTTTAGACAGTTGAATTTTCACAAGGTAAATGCATGAATTTCGGTCTATCTTTTTCACATTCTTAAGTTCATATTTTCAAAAAGATACTATTACTAAAAAAACAGCAAGCATGTTATTTATATACAAAGGTGGTTCTCACCCCACACTTTTGAACGAAGGCGTGCCTTAGTTCAAAAGTCATGCAAGCTAATATATATATGTGAGAATGACTAAGACAGAAAATTAAATGACAGAATTTAAATGACAGAAAGTAAGATAGTGTCGGGTTACCTCCCGACCAGTGCCTTTGTTTAACGTCGTTGGCTCGACGATACCTCGTTGTGGATTACTGGTTTGGGTCCCATGGGTGGCTCAGGTCGAATTTTGCCACCGTTCCTGTGTTGCTTCTTGCCTTGCCTTTTCCCGATTTCTTGCGAGATGATGTGCTTGGGTCAGGACTCCTTTGTTTTGGGATCTTTTCTTTCCAATACCCCGGAGGGGGTGAGGGACCTTCCACTACTAGCCTTTTGGAGTTCTTGTATTTGGGACTGCCTAGTCCAGCTACGGTGTAACACTGCTCCATCGAGGAGTCATTCTGCAGAGGCCCTTTTCCCATCCTCTTTTGAGTTTCCTCATTGATCCTATAGTTTTCTGCAACTTGCTCATTGATCAAGGGGAAAAGTTGGGAGGCTTGCATCTTAAGGCATGGTTCTGCCTCGTTATGATTGTTAGTGAGGAACTGGTCGTAGATAGTCTCGGCTGCCCGGGTGATGACAGTCGGGTATGAATTGGTCAGTTCGTCTGTGGTATTCTGGACTCCAACCTCGTTGCTTCCGGTGCTTTCCATATCTGATTCTTCTGATGGTTTAGGAGTCTCTTCTGACGGCTCGATAGTTTCTCCTTTGTCTGCCTCAGGGTCAGCTTCATTTATCTGCATTTCCTCGTCAGTTTGGGGTACTCGTTCTGTGGTAGCGGCCAGGCCAATTATGAGGTACCACATGTCTGCAATGGTGAAGTTCCTGGCTGATCTCCTCATTGCTTCGTTAACTCTTCCCAGCTCTTCGGACCTCATCCCACGAAGAAATTTTTGGAGAAGAACTTTCTTCGTGAATCCATGGTGCGGGCAGCTTGAGACGATGGTGTCGTAGTTCGTGTAGTATTAGTCCAAAGTCTCATCCCGGGATTGTTGAAGACTCAAGATTTTCTCATGGGTTTCTTGGCGTAAGGATGGTGGGGAGAATTCCTTTAGGAATGGAACGCAGAGATCTACGTAACGTTCTGCACTGCAAGCGGTGGATGTGTAATACCATATCGTGGCGAAGTCAGTTAGAGAGAATTTAAAGCATTTAAGCTTAAATTCCTCTAACCCCTCATTTTCAGGTTTGATGTGGTGACAAACGTGGTGGAAGTTTCGGCAGTGCTGTACTGGGTCTTCTCCCTCCGTTCCTCCGAACAGGGGCAGATATTGCGTTGTCAATGCATGCGTAGTGGGTTGTGTCATAGGGAAATGAAAAACAACAACTATCCGATGGCTAATTCCCCGGCAACGGCGCCAATTTGACAAGATGCTCATCGTCAGAGCAAATGTACAAATAAATTTATAGTCCGCTACTCGCGACTACACTACTGGGTAGCAAGTGGTAAGTAGGGGTCGAACCCAAAGGAATTAGGGGGATAGTCGTTCTTTAAGGAATTTGTACAGCGAGGGAGCGTGTTTAGGTTGGTTGGTTGGTTTTAAAGCTACCAGCTAAGTGATTGATTGGTTGGTTGATTGGTTTTAGTACTGGAAAGTAACTGATAATTATTACAATTAAAAGAAAGCGTTCAGTTTCAGGGGCCTTGTATTATATCCTGTTTATCATTGACCTTTAGTGAATCTTCTAAGTATTCAAACGTGTATCAAGGCCTTTTCCGGCGCTCGATTTGCCACACTGTCTAGTCTTTTGCAAAAGTGTTCGAAAGTGAATCAAGGCCATTTCAAGCACTCGACTTGCAACACTGTCTAATCTTTTGCAAAAAACGTAAAGCCCTTGTTCTACTTAGACTAGCACCCCATTTCAAGGTATACTAGCCTGTGTGCATCCATTTTGGGTTGTCTTTTCCGATTTACCCAAAATGGTGTTTGAGAGAGATCAAACTCCTCATATAAGCTTTGCCATTTCAAGCATCCACTTACCCGAGTATGTTTACGAACTTCCACAGAAGAGCTTTGCCATTTCAAGCATCCACTCAACCATGGACGTTCTGATCTAATATATGGCACATAGAACAAGTTTTGAATACAAAGACGAGACACTAAATCAATAGTCTAAAACATTTTATAATACAAGTCCACCCCTTCTACCGGACGACTAGTTTAGCTACTATTTATCGCGCTAAACATTATAACTAAGGAACTAGAAATTAAAGACGGAAAATAAATATTAAAAACTTACTACCGTTGAAGCGCCAAGGGAGCAATCTTTATTTCCAAAGCCAAACTTTACAAAACTTAGAGAGATAAGTGAAATTTTGATTTGAGGATGATTTACAAATGAGATGGATGGGTTGTATTTATAGGCTAAGGGAGGAGAAATGGGTGGTGGAGATGAGGGGCAAGTGTCTTTGATCCAATGGAGGAGGAGGAGGAGCAAGGAGGAGCCGCCACATGGGGGAGGAGGAAAGCCGCCGGTCAAGGGAGGAGGAGCCGCCGGTTGCAGGTCACCATGAAGGGAGGAGCTCCTCCCTTGGCCACCTCCAAGCAAGGTGGCCGGTCACCAAGTCCATGAGTGCATTTGATAGTTGATTTGGAATGGCCAAGTGATTATAAGACTAATGGTCGAGCCAGAATTTCCAAATTCCATGGTTTGGTCGAGCAATTTGGTCTTGGTGCCTATGCGCGAGGCTTTTGCTTTGGACTTGGGCCAACTGCTAATCGGCTCGGGCGTTTTGTCTGGGAAGCGAGATTGTCTGCGTTGTTGGGCATTCCAAACATCTTGGTCGAGCCAGATTTTCCAGATGCATCCGTCCGGTCGAGCGACTTGGTTTGGGTGCCTATGCGCGCCGGGCCTTTGCCTTGGAATTGGGCTAACTGCCAATCTGCTCGAGCATTCTCCTTGGTTTTCCGACATCTTCCACCTTATTTTCCATTTTAAACACTTTGGTCGAGGCGGAATTGTCAGATCAGATGGTTTGCTCGGGCAACTTGAATTTGGACTCGAATAGCTCGGCAGGCGCGCTGGACGCTGGGCGCTGGACGGCGGGCGCGATCTGGGTTTCTCGGTCTTTGGCTGGCCAGAAATTGCGAGCGATCCTTTTTAGCGTAAAACTCCTCTGATTAGCGTGTTTTCTCTCTAAGCTCTGAAATACCCTGTAGAAATATATCGGAACTAACAAGCAAAAGTTAAATAGACCAACAGTCTAATTAAGGGGGTTTTACTGTGTTTTTGATTCGTATAATTATGGTCCATCAGATCACCCCACACTTTTAGTTGTTCGTCCCGAACAATGCTATTAAAGGGCGGTACACTAAGTTTGGCTTTAAAATATGAAAATTTGACTGTGGGACTCGATTTATCCTAATTCATGCATTACTGCTTATTACCAAATTGAACTGTGTAAATAAATAGAGGAAACTCAATACTTGTACCTCCGTGCTGAGATGCAATATATATTGGATGTTTCGGGAGATAGCCCTTTTTTGGTTCCTGGACTGCAACTTCGGGATCGTCTCGCACTATATGGTTTCCTTGTAGCTTTCTCTAGCACGTGATTTGGTTCGGGTTTCACTTGTTTGAGTACTTTGATTTTTTTTTCTTTTGGCGAGGGACTGCTTTTGTAGTGAATCGGCCTTTGGCCCTTGATTTGACTCTTTGAGTACTTCACTTTTTTTTTGTTCGGTTAAAACCTTCACAATTTTTTGCCTTTGGCCTCTTGATTTGCTTCTTCGAGATTTTTGCCTTTTTGTGGCTTTGCTAGTCCATTTTCTCAAGCCTTTTTTGGGTGGTCCAATCATTGCCCGCAAGCCTATGGAAATACCTCCCCGCTCCTCTCATCGTTGTTGTTTCGCGCGGGTCAAGATGAGGGTCGCTCATCTATTTTCTCGGCTACTTTAACTAGAGAGAGGACGGTCTGATTCCCGTCCTCGCCTTTTCTTTTCTTTTTGCATAAACACTGCATGGCGGAGATGACTTCAATCTTCACTGAAACCCGAAGTGTAGCCTCCACTGACTTCGAAAATCATATAGTTTGATAAGATCCTTCGATTGCCTGCCAAGCCTCTCTAGGGCGGTTTATGTCAACTCCACATCCCTAGTTTATCTCAGCACAAAGGACAAATGAAACTTTACATTCTAAACTTTTAGACAGTTGAATTTTCACAAGGTAAATGCATGAATTTCGGTCTATCTTTTTCACATTCTTAAGTTCATATTTTCAAAAAGATACTATTACTAAAAAAAACAGCAAGCATGTTATTTATATACAAAGGTGGTTCTCACCCCACACTTTTGAACGAAGGCGTGCCTTAGTTCAAAAGTCATGCAAGCTAATATATATATGTGAGAATGACTAAGACAGAAAATTAAATGACAGAATTTAAATGACAGAAAGTAAGATAGTGTCGGGTTACCTCCCGACCAGTGCCTTTGTTTAACGTCGTTGGCTCGACGATACCTCGTTGTGGATTACTGGTTTGGGTCCCATGGGTGGCTCAGGTCGAATTTTGCCACCGTTCCTGTGTTGCTTCTTGCCTTGCCTTTTCCCGATTTCTTGCGAGATGATGTGCTTGGGTCAGGACTCCTTTGTTTTGGGATCTTTTCTTTCCAATACCCCGGAGGGGGTGAGGGACCTTCCACTACTAGCCTTTTGGAGTTCTTGTATTTGGGACTGCCTAGTCCAGCTACGGTGTAACACTGCTCCATCGAGGAGTCATTCTGCAGAGGCCCTTTTCCCATCCTCTTTTGAGTTTCCTCATTGATCCTATAGTTTTCTGCAACTTGCTCATTGATCAAGGGGAAAAGTTGGGAGGCTTGCATCTTAAGGCATGGTTCTGCCTCGTTATGATTGTTAGTGAGGAACTGGTCGTAGATAGTCTCGGCTGCCCGGGTGATGACAGTCGGGTATGAATTGGTCAGTTCGTCTGTGGTATTCTGGACTCCAACCTCGTTGCTTCCGGTGCTTTCCATATCTGATTCTTCTGATGGTTTAGGAGTCTCTTCTGACGGCTCGATAGTTTCTCCTTTGTCTGCCTCAGGGTCAGCTTCATTTATCTGCATTTCCTCGTCAGTTTGGGGTACTCGTTCTGTGGTAGCGGCCAGGCCAATTATGAGGTACCACATGTCTGCAATGGTGAAGTTCCTGGCTGATCTCCTCATTGCTTCGTTAACTCTTCCCAGCTCTTCGGACCTCATCCCACGAAGAAATTTTTGGAGAAGAACTTTCTTCGTGAATCCATGGTGCGGGCAGCTTGAGACGATGGTGTCGTAGTTCGTGTAGTATTCGTCCAAAGTCTCATCCCGGGATTGTTGAAGACTCAAGATTTTCTCATGGGTTTCTTGGCGTAAGGATGGTGGGGAGAATTCCTTTAGGAATGGAACGCAGAGATCTACGTAACGTTCTGCACTGCAAGCGGTGGATGTGTAATACCATATCGTGGCGAAGTCAGTTAGAGAGAATTTAAAGCATTTAAGCTTAAATTCCTCTAACCCCTCATTTTCAGGTTTGATGTGGTGACAAACGTGGTGGAAGTTTCGGCAGTGCTGTACTGGGTCTTCTCCCTCCGTTCCTCCGAACAGGGGCAGATATTGCGTTGTCAATGCATGCGTAGTGGGTTGTGTCATAGGGAAATGAAAAACAACAACTATCTGATGGCTAATTCCCCGGCAACGGCGCCAATTTGACAAGATGCTCATCGTCAGAGCAAATGTACAAATAAATTTATAGTCCGCTACTCGCGACTACACTACTGGGTAGCAAGTGGTAAGTAGGGGTCGAACCCAAAGGAATTAGGGGGATAGTCGTTCTTTAAGGAATTTGTACAGCGAGGGAGCGTGTTTAGGTTGGTTGGTTGGTTTTAAAGCTACCAGCTAAGTGATTGATTGGTTGGTTGATTGGTTTTAGTACTGGAAAGTAACTGATAATTATTACAATTAAAAGAAAGCGTTCAGTTTCAGGGGCCTTGTATTATATCCTGTTTATCATTGACCTTTAGTGAATCTTCTAAGTATTCAAACGTGTATCAAGGCCTTTTCCGGCGCTCGATTTGCCACACTGTCTAGTCTTTTGCAAAAGTGTTCGAAAGTGAATCAAGGCCATTTCAAGCACTCGACTTGCAACACTGTCTAATCTTTTGCAAAAAACGTAAAGCCCTTGTTCTACTTAGACTAGCACCCCATTTCAAGGTATACTAGCCTGTGTGCATCCATTTTGGGTTGTCTTTTCCGATTTACCCAAAATGGTGTTTGAGAGAGATCAAACTCCTCATATAAGCTTTGCCATTTCAAGCATCCACTTACCCGAGTATGTTTACGAACTTCCACAGAAGAGCTTTGCCATTTCAAGCATCCACTCAACCATGGACGTTCTGATCTAATATATGGCACATAGAACAAGTTTTGAATACAAAGACGAGACACTAAATCAATAGTCTAAAACATTTTATAATACAAGTCCACCCCTTCTACCGGACGACTAGTTTAGCTACTATTTATCGCGCTAAACATTATAACTAAGGAACTAGAAATTAAAGACGGAAAATAAATATTAAAAACTTACTACCGTTGAAGCGCCAAGGGAGCAATCTTTATTTCCAAAGCCAAACTTTACAAAACTTAGAGAGATAAGTGAAATTTTGATTTGAGGATGATTTACAAATGAGATGGATGGGTTGTATTTATAGGCTAAGGGAGGAGAAATGGGTGGTGGAGATGAGGGGCAAGTGTCTTTGATCCAATGGAGGAGGAGGAGGAGCAAGGAGGAGCCGCCACATGGGGGAGGAGGAAAGCCGCCGGTCAAGGGAGGAGGAGCCGCCGGTTGCAGGTCACCATGAAGGGAGGAGCTCCTCCCTTGGCCACCTCCAAGCAAGGTGGCCGGTCACCAAGTCCATGAGTGCATTTGATAGTTGATTTGGAATGGCCAAGTGATTATAAGACTAATGGTCGAGCCAGAATTTCCAAATTCCATGGTTTGGTCGAGCAATTTGGTCTTGGTGCCTATGCGCGAGGCTTTTGCTTTGGACTTGGGCCAACTGCTAATCGGCTCGGGCGTTTTGTCTGGGAAGCGAGATTGTCTGCGTTGTTGGGCATTCCAAACATCTTGGTCGAGCCAGATTTTCCAGATGCATCCGTCCGGTCGAGCGACTTGGTTTGGGTGCCTATGCGCGCCGGGCCTTTGCCTTGGAATTGGGCTAACTGCCAATCTGCTCGAGCATTCTCCTTGGTTTTCCGACATCTTCCACCTTATTTTCCATTTTAAACACTTTGGTCGAGGCGGAATTGTCAGATCAGATGGTTTGCTCGGGCAACTTGAATTTGGACTCGAATAGCTCGGCAGGCGCGCTGGACGCTGGGCGCTGGACGGCGGGCGCGATCTGGGTTTCTCGGTCTTTGGCTGGCCAGAAATTGCGAGCGATCCTTTTTAGCGTAAAACTCCTCTGATTAGCGTGTTTTCTCTCTAAGCTCTGAAATACCCTGTAGAAATATATCGGAACTAACAAGCAAAAGTTAAATAGACCAACAGTCTAATTAAGGGGGTTTTACTGTGTTTTTGATTCGTATAATTATGGTCCATCAGATCACCCCACACTTTTAGTTGTTCGTCCCGAACAATGCTATTAAAGGGCGGTACACTAAGTTTGGCTTTAAAATATGAAAATTTGACTGTGGGACTCGATTTATCCTAATTCATGCATTACTGCTTATTACCAAATTGAACTGTGTAAATAAATAGAGGAAACTCAATACTTGTACCTCCGTGCTGAGATGCAATATATATTGGATGTTTCGGGAGATAGCCCTTTTTTGGTTCCTGGACTGCAACTTCGGGATCGTCTCGCACTATATGGTTTCCTTGTAGCTTTCTCTAGCACGTGATTTGGTTCGGGTTTCACTTGTTTGAGTACTTTGATTTTTTTTTCTTTTGGCGAGGGACTGCTTTTGTAGTGAATCGGCCTTTGGCCCTTGATTTGACTCTTTGAGTACTTCACTTTTTTTTTGTTCGGTTAAAACCTTCACAATTTTTTGCCTTTGGCCTCTTGATTTGCTTCTTCGAGATTTTTGCCTTTTTGTGGCTTTGCTAGTCCATTTTCTCAAGCCTTTTTTGGGTGGTCCAATCATTGCCCGCAAGCCTATGGAAATACCTCCCCGCTCCTCTCATCGTTGTTGTTTCGCGCGGGTCAAGATGAGGGTCGCTCATCTATTTTCTCGGCTACTTTAACTAGAGAGAGGACGGTCTGATTCCCGTCCTCGCCTTTTCTTTTCTTTTTGCATAAACACTGCATGGCGGAGATGACTTCAATCTTCACTGAAACCCGAAGTGTAGCCTCCACTGACTTCGAAAATCATATAGTTTGATAAGATCCTTCGATTGCCTGCCAAGCCTCTCTAGGGCGGTTTATGTCAACTCCACATCCCTAGTTTATCTCAGCACAAAGGACAAATGAAACTTTACATTCTAAACTTTTAGACAGTTGAATTTTCACAAGGTAAATGCATGAATTTCGGTCTATCTTTTTCACATTCTTAAGTTCATATTTTCAAAAAGATACTATTACTAAAAAAAACAGCAAGCATGTTATTTATATACAAAGGTGGTTCTCACCCCACACTTTTGAACGAAGGCGTGCCTTAGTTCAAAAGTCATGCAAGCTAATATATATATGTGAGAATGACTAAGACAGAAAATTAAATGACAGAATTTAAATGACAGAAAGTAAGATAGTGTCGGGTTACCTCCCGACCAGTGCCTTTGTTTAACGTCGTTGGCTCGACGATACCTCGTTGTGGATTACTGGTTTGGGTCCCATGGGTGGCTCAGGTCGAATTTTGCCACCGTTCCTGTGTTGCTTCTTGCCTTGCCTTTTCCCGATTTCTTGCGAGATGATGTGCTTGGGTCAGGACTCCTTTGTTTTGGGATCTTTTCTTTCCAATACCCCGGAGGGGGTGAGGGACCTTCCACTACTAGCCTTTTGGAGTTCTTGTATTTGGGACTGCCTAGTCCAGCTACGGTGTAACACTGCTCCATCGAGGAGTCATTCTGCAGAGGCCCTTTTCCCATCCTCTTTTGAGTTTCCTCATTGATCCTATAGTTTTCTGCAACTTGCTCATTGATCAAGGGGAAAAGTTGGGAGGCTTGCATCTTAAGGCATGGTTCTGCCTCGTTATGATTGTTAGTGAGGAACTGGTCGTAGATAGTCTCGGCTGCCCGGGTGATGACAGTCGGGTATGAATTGGTCAGTTCGTCTGTGGTATTCTGGACTCCAACCTCGTTGCTTCCGGTGCTTTCCATATCAGATTCTTCTGATGGTTTAGGAGTCTCTTCTGACGGCTCGGTAGTTTCTCCTTTGTCTGCCTCAGGGTCAGCTTCATTTATCTGCATTTCCTCGTCAGTTTGGGGTACTCGTTCTGTGGTAGCGGCCAGGCCAATTATGAGGTACCACATGTCTGCAATGGTGAAGTTCCTGGCTGATCTCCTCATTGCTTCGTTAACTCTTCCCAGCTCTTCGGACCTCATCCCACGAAGAAATTTTTGGAGAAGAACTTTCTTCGTGAATCCATGGTGCGGGCAGCTTGAGACGATGGTGTCGTAGTTCGTGTAGTATTCGTCCAAAGTCTCATCCCGGGATTGTTGAAGACTCAAGATTTTCTCACGGGTTTCTTGGCGTAAGGATGGTGGGGAGAATTCCTTCAGGAATGGAACGCAGAGATCTACGTAACGTTCTGTACTGCAAGCGGTGGATGTGTAATACCATATCGTGGCGAAGTCAGTTAGAGAGAATTTAAAGCATTTAAGCTTAAATTCCTCTAACCCCTCATTTTCAGGTTTGATGTGGTGACAAACGTGGTGGAAGTTTCGGCAGTGCTGTACTGGGTCTTCTCCCTCCGTTCCTCCGAACAGGGGCAGATATTGCGTTGTCCATGCATGCGTAGTGGGTAGTGTCATAGGGAAATGAAAAAGAACAACTATCCGATGGCTAATTCCCCGGCAACGGCGCCAATTTGACAAGATGCTCGTCGTCAGAGCAAATGTACAAATAAATTTATAGTCCGCTACTCGCGACTACACTACTGGGTAGCAAGTGGTAAGTAGGGGTCGAACCCAAAGGAATTAGGGGCATAGTCGTTCTTTAAGGAATTTGTACAGCGAGGGAGCGTGTTTAGGTTGGTTGGTTGGTTTTAAAGCTACCAGCTAAGTGATTGATTGATTGGTTGATTGGTTTTAGTACTGGAAAGTAACTGATAATTATTACAATTAAAAGAAAGCGTTCAGTTTCAGGGGCCTTGTATTATATCCTGTTTATCATTGACCTTTAGTGAATCTTCTAAGTATTCAAACGTGTATCAAGGCCTTTTCCGGCGCTCGATTTGCCACACTGTCTAGTCTTTTGCAAAAGTGTTCGAAAGTGAATCAAGGCCATTTCAAGCACTCGACTTGCAACACTGTCTAATCTTTTGCAAAAAACGTAAAGCCCTTGTTCTACTTAGACTAGCACCCCATTTCAAGGTATACTAGCCTGTGTGCATCCATTTTGGGTTGTCTTTTCCGATTTACCCAAAATGGTGTTTGAGAGAGATCAAACTCCTCATATAAGCTTTGCCATTTCAAGCATCCACTTACCCGAGTATGTTTACGAACTTCCACAGAAGAGCTTTGCCATTTCAAGCATCCACTCAACCATGGACGTTCTGATCTAATATATGGCACATAGAACAAGTTTTGAATACAAAGACGAGACACTAAATCAATAGTCTAAAACATTTTATAATACAAGTCCACCCCTTCTACCGGACGACTAGTTTAGCTACTATTTATCGCGCTAAACATTATAACTAAGGAACTAGAAATTAAAGACGGAAAATAAATATTAAAAACTTACTACCGTTGAAGCGCCAAGGGAGCAATCTTTATTTCCAAAGCCAAACTTTACAAAACTTAGAGAGATAAGTGAAATTTTGATTTGAGGATGATTTACAAATGAGATGGATGGGTTGTATTTATAGGCTAAGGGAGGAGAAATGGGTGGTGGAGATGAGGGGCAAGTGTCTTTGATCCAATGGAGGAGGAGGAGGAGCAAGGAGGAGCCGCCACATGGGGGAGGAGGAAAGCCGCCGGTCAAGGGAGGAGGAGCCGCCGGTTGCAGGTCACCATGAAGGGAGGAGCTCCTCCCTTGGCCACCTCCAAGCAAGGTGGCCGGTCACCAAGTCCATGAGTGCATTTGATAGTTGATTTGGAATGGCCAAGTGATTATAAGACTAATGGTCGAGCCAGAATTTCCAAATTCCATGGTTTGGTCGAGCAATTTGGTCTTGGTGCCTATGCGCGAGGCTTTTGCTTTGGACTTGGGCCAACTGCTAATCGGCTCAGGCGTTTTGTCTGGGAAGCGAGATTGTCCGCGTTTTGGGCATTCCAAACATCTTGGTCGAGCCAGATTTTCCAGATGCATCCGTCCGGTCGAGCGACTTGGTTTGGGTGCCTATGCGCGCCGGGCCTTTGCCTTGGAATTGAGCTAACTGCCAATCTGCTCGAGCATTCTCCTTGGTTTTCCGACATCTTCCACCTTATTTTCTATTTTAAACACTTTGGTCGAGGCGGAATTGTCAGATCAGATGGTTTGCTCGGGCAACTTTAATTTGGACTCGAATAGCTCGGCAGGTGCGCTGGACGCTGGGCGCTGGACGGCGGGCGCGATCTGGGTTTCTCGGTCTTTGGCTGGCCAGAAATTGCGAGCGATCCTTTTTAGCGTAAAACTCCTCTCCTTAGCGTGTTTTATCTCTAAGCTCTGAAATACCCTGTAGAAATATATCGGAACTAACAAGCAAAAGTTAAATGGACCAACAGTCTAATTAAGGGGGTTTTACTGTGTTTTTGATTCGTATAATTATGGTCCATCAACGATCATCTTTGAAGATTTTGTCCTACACATGAAGTGGAAGAGGTGCATTAGAAATTTGTAAAATTTGAGCTGGTTCAGAGATTACCGCAGACATGATTATTTCTTCCTCCGTGTGCAACTTTCCGTTAGCGGTGGAATTATCCTCTTTATCTAAAGCCTGAGTTTTCGTTGTGGGTAATCCTGTGACTATGCTGATGTATGTGTTCTTAGATACGGTCGGTAGTGAATCAACTTCTGTTTTGTAACTTATCAGTTTTCTGCATCTCTCCACACCTCAATCTCTATGGCATATTATCTTTGAGGCACCGGATTTCATCAATGTAAAAATTCATTACTTAATCTCATGCTGCAGCATCAAGCATACAACGCTTGAGTGGAATCATCCAATCAAGAAAGCTCTCAATAAGAAAAAATATGTTAATCCCTGTTGCAGACAACTATCCGCAATGTCCTTGAAGCGCGTCAAATATTCATTTAATGTTTCACCTTGGAACTGCTGAATAGAGGCAATCTTCTCGCGGGTTTTAAATGAAATGACGGTGGAGAAAACTTATTTTAGAAATCGTCCTCTTAGATCCGTCCAAGTACTTTCACTGCATGCAGGTAATGAAAAATACCAAGATCTAGCAGCGGTAGTTAAAGAAAAGAAAAGGATTTTTAGCTTAAATCTCTCCAATGATTTTTCTTTAGGCTTTATGCGTCAACAGACGTAGTGAAACGTTTTTATATGTGTCACAGGGTTTTCTCCAACGACACCTCTAAATTTGGGGAGACGCCGAATCATCCAACACTTAACCTCACTGCCATCTTCTTCCTCATCGTCTTCGCCGTAAGAGAATGTTCCACAGCAATAAGAAGACATCTTAAATCAGAAAAGAAACTAAAAGAAACAATTTCAACAAAGCGCATCTCCCTGACAACGGCGCCAAAATTTGACGCGCGTCGTCTAACGCATTAAATCTAGTTTTAATTTATTTTTTCTGAGAACAACTGGTGTAGCAGCAAGCAGTTTCGAACCCAAGAGAGCTAGTTGTTGAAGTTGTATTTGTAGACAATTAAAAAGGGGGTTATAAGTGAGTGTTTGTGAGTGCACAAGAGAAAAACACGAAAGAAGAGTTTTCAATCAGAGAGAATATTCAGCTTAGGATTTCTACTTGTAATAAGTTTTTCATTGACAGCTAATAGTCATATTTAAAGTTTCTAAGTGTGGTTATTCATGCAAAGGTAATAAATAACCTAAAGTATCCCGACAAAATTTATACACTACAATCTAACCCGGCCAAGGTGTTAGATTTCTATTTCTCCTAAACCTAGTAATCCGGCAAACGTATTACCGAGTTTAGGTGTTACTACTTGTCTTTACGACCAAGTATCCAACCAGTATTAACTATAGGAATTGGATGTTAAACACAGCTTTAAGGAAAAGTTTCCACGTAGGTTAATAATTCAATTCGTATAGTAAAGCTCAAGAACCAGTAAAACAAGAAATAAGCATTAAGTAAAGAATCTCAAACATAGCATCACAAGGTCAAAACCCTTAACTGAAACAAGAGTTTAGCTACTCATAGCCATTGAGAGAAAATACAAAGTATTCATAAAGAAAAGTACTAGAAATTGTCTTCTCTCGTCGAAAGCTTTATGCATGTTCTCTCTAGAGCCGTCTTTGATACTCGAAACTTCTGAATGATTAAAACTCTTTCCAAACCCCTAATTCATATTTTGATTGGGTTCCATATCAGTTTTTGGGTCTGATTTCCAATTTTTGAACCTGCTGACGTCATCAAAGCACGTTGCTTACATGATCATCGCATTTGCTTAATACATTAGCGACCCTTGCGCTATACACATTATCGGTATTGGTTGCGTTCTCTGTACATATTATCGGTACTAATAAAGTGTAAGCCGCGCGCGAATTCGACTGACTTGGTTTTCTTCTTTCTGCGCAGCATTCTTGAATTCGACTCTCAATTTGAAGTTCCAAAAAACCTCGGCTGCTCTCAGTATGAACTACAGAGTTGTATAGAATTGAGTCATCTACATATTGACATGTAGTTCATATTTTTGATCACTCGTCAACTCCCAGCACTCCATCGAACCTCCAAAGGTCTGATCTGCCCCTGTAATGATTTTGGCACAAAACGCCGTCTTTTATTGTGCATTTTCTCATAGAGCTTCCGAAACACCTGAAATGCAAGACCATACTAAAAATTAAATGTTCGCATATAAAAGTGTCGAAATAAATGGGATTAGTTAGTTCGACGAGACCTAAAAATATGACTCATCAATGGTCCAAGACGTTGCTCGTGTAGTAGATAACATGTTGCTCGTGTAGTAGATAACATGCAGCTTGTTGTCTACCCTTTGTCCTAGAATGGCTCCTATGGAAAAGTCGCTCGCATCACACATAAGCTCAAAAAAGAACATCCCAATTGGGAGGTTGGATTATGGGGGCAGGAATGAGGGCAGATTTAAGTTTCTCGAAAGCTCGAAGACAATCATCATCAAGCACGAATGCTACATCATTATACAAGAGATTAGTCAAGGGTTTGGCAATTTCAGAAAAATCCTTAATTAAACGCCGATAGAAACCTTCGTGACCAAGAAAACTACGGATCCCTTTTACATCTCGAGGGGGTGGTAATATCTCTATTACATCTATCTTGTCTTTATCCATTTCGATTCCTGTTTTTGAAACAAGATGTCCATGGACAATACCTTCTCTTACCATAAAATGGCACTTCTCCCAATTAAGGACAAGGTCAATTTCGAGACATTTTTCAAGCACCCTAGACAAATTGTCTAGGTAAGAATCGAAGGAAATAGCCATCGTACATCTTTGGAATATACCCGGCGCATTACATAACCCAAATGGCATTCGCATATAGGCGTATATTCCATATGGGCAAGCAAATATAGTCTTCTCTTGGTCAAGGGGGTGGATAGGGATTTGAAAAACTCCGCTATAACCATCGAGATAACAAAAGTACTTGTGGTTGGCTAATCTGTCTAACAATTGTCGATAAAGGAAGAGGGAAATGGTGTTTCCTAGTTGCTTTGTTTAATTTTCTATAATCGATACACATTGGCCACCCCGTGACGGTTTGTGTTCGGATAACTCATGTTTTTCGTTTTTGACATCTGTAAAGCCACCTTTCTTGGGCACAACATGAATAGGACTCACCCATTCGGAATCAGGAATAGCATAACTAATGCCCGCATCCCTCAACTTCGTTATCTCTTTGAAGACAACTTCACCAAGTTTGGGATTCAATCTTCTTTGCCTCTCCTTGGATTGTATAGCACCATCCTCTAGCCTTATTCCATGCATGCAAATATCGGGGCTAATTCCCTTCAAATCATCAATAGAATAGCCAATAGCACTTTTATATTTTCTAAGCTTATGCAACAACTTAAACATTTCATCATCATTCAACAAGGAGTTCACAATCACCGGAAAAGTTGAACAAGGACCTAAAACCTTGTACCTTAGACTTTTGGGTAGAACTTTAAGATATACCTCACAAGATCCCTTACCGTCGTCCTTATTATCCATCTCCTCAATAGCAATAGAATTCTCCACAAGCTCTATGTCATCCGACATCAACATATCCTCACCCGGGTCACATGGACTTTCATCACTTAATAACTCACACGCGAGTTCCTTTAGCTAATCCCAAGCATAGTCATAGCAAATATAAATCATGTTACAATGCATAGAGTTGCAAGGACTATTGCATGATTTTCCTAAATGAAACTCAATTTTCTCCCCACCTATGTCAAACACAAGGGAATCATTCCCACAATTAATCAGGGCACTAGTAGTCTTTAGGAATGGTCTACCCAATATGATAGGATTCTCTCGATCCTCATCCATTTCTAACACAAAAAGTCAACGGAAATGTAAAATTTCCCTACCCTATAAGACACATCTTATAGAACTCCCTTAGGAGCCCTAGAAGAGCGATCCGGTAGGCGTATGCGAATCGGTGTAGGATTAAGATCTCCCATATCAGGTTTCTTGCAAAAGGAATATGGCATCAATGAAATACTTGCAGCCAAATCACATAATGCATTTTTAACGATGATCTCCACAATAGTGATAGGCATAGAAAAAGACCCCAGATCCATAAGTTTCTTAGGCAAGTGATTTTGAACAAAGACACTACATTCGACACTCAAATCTACCGAACTATCTTCACTAATCTCACGCCTATGAGAAACAATATCCTTAAGAAACTTGACATAAGAAGGTATTTGAGTTATTATCTCGGGGAATGGAAGTGTCACATTCAACTTACGCATCATGTCAACGAACTTGTTGAAGTGTTGTTTGTCCTGAACAAGAACAAGTCATAGAAGAAAACAAAAACAGCACCACAATTTGCTATACGACATCCTAAATACATACACATGAATATGAGTCGTTGCTAGTCTAAATTAGCTTTTCTATGCATAATTCAACCGTTACTCAACACAGAATTAACTTGATACATGTTACCTCTGAGTTGAAATTCAAAAGTCTTCGGATGAATGGGAGTTCATCCTTTTCAGACCCATGATCTGCTGTTTCTGTCCCGAACTCTAGCCATATGGTTATACTTCATTGCTTTTTTGGCACGTGATTCATCGAGCTTTAAGGCTTTGAGCTTTTATTTCTTCTCTTGTTAGACAGGTTTTGTAATGACTTTCTTACTTTGGCCAATTCAGAGGATTTGTCTCCACTTGATACATCGTTTTTTTTCTTATTTTGGTATACTTCACAACTTGGCTGATTTTCTTGAGCTTCGCTCCTTTATTGTGAATTGCTTGTCCTTTTTGCTCCTCTTTCAAAGACGGTCCAATCATTGCCTTCAAGCATATGGAAATATCATCCCGCTCATTCTCATCATAACCCTTTTTGACGCGAGTCAAGATGGGGGCCCTCTGCCTTTTCCCGGTTACTTCGTACTAGAGATAGGACAGTCTATTTTCCCATCCCACCTACTTACATAAACACTGCAGTAGCGGAGCACACTCTGACCATAAGACTTGAAATGCTAGCCTCCACTTAATTCATATAACCACATGACTAGAAACTCGGTCCTTTGAATGTGACAGATCGCTTGTCGTCGGAGCGATTTGTACAAATAAATTTTTAATAGTCCGCTACTCGCGACTACACTACTGGGTAGTAAGTGGTAAGTAGGGGTCGAACCCAAGGGAGTCAGTGTGGATTAGTTGTTCTTTAATGAAGCTTATGCAGAAATTAAATACGATTGGGGTTGGGTTTGAGTGTGTTTTGAGAACTGAAAGTAAATTACGGCAGTTGATAATGGACTATAAGGAAATGATTCGGTTTTAGGAGCCTTGTATCATATTTGTTTATCATCGACCGCTAATGATCATACCAAGTATTCGAAGATGAATCGAGGCTATTCCTAGCACAAGACTTGCAACATCGCGTAGAACACTTGAAATGATCATGCTAAATGTTCAAAGATGAATCGAGGCTATTCCTAGCACAAGACTTGCAACATCGTTTAAAACACTTGTTCTATTTAGACTAATTCCTCCTTTCGAAGTATCTTAGCCTTATGTGCATCCATTTGAATTCTTTGGTCCAGTTTCCAAATGGTTTTTTAAGATAAGCCGAACTCCTCGGATAAGCTTGCCCATTTGGTCCCTTTGGCCCAGTTACAAATGGTCCGCTTACCCGAGTATGATCACGAACCCCCAAGGAAGAGCTTGCCCATTTGGTCCCTTTGGTCCAGTTACAAATGGTCCGCTCAACGTTGTAAACTCTGACTTGTTATATGGCACATAGAACAAGTTTTGAACATAGAGATACTCCTAAGAGTAGAGTCTAAAACATTTATAATACAAGTATACCCCTGCGACCGAGTACAAGCTTTTAGCTACTAGTATTCATGTCAAGGAATACAAACAAACTAATGCCTTGCACAAGGGTACCGAATAATAAAATAACTTTACAGTAAAAACAAATAATACTGAAAGTAATTTTATACCTTACAATAAGCGGAGGAGAGGAGCTCCTAGGCAAGATCCACGCAAGGGAGTAGCTCCACAATGAAGAACAATTTTATTGAAAGTGAAGAGAGGAGGGTTAAGCCCTCTCTCTCTCTCTAAAGTGTGTACAAGTGAAGGATGAGATGATACAAATGAGGAGGAGAGGAGCTCCTTTTATAGCCAAAGGGGAGGAGGATGGAGGGTGGAGATGGTGGCATGTGGTGTTCATCCAAGGGAGGAGGAGATGGGTGGTGGAGATGGTGGCCATGTGCATTTGCATCCAAGGGTGGAGGAGGAGGAGCAAGGAGGAGCTGCCACATGGGGGGGAGCAAAGCCACCGGTCACATGGAGGAGGAGCCGCCGGTAGCAGGTGGTGGAAAGGGGAGGAGCTCCTCCCTTGGCCACCTTCAAGGGTGGTTGCCGGTCATCTTGTCCAAGCGTGCATTTGGATAGTTGATTTGGAATGTCCAAGTGATTCTAAGACTAATGGTCGAGCCAGAATTTCCAAATTCCATGTTTGGTCGAGCAATTTGGTCTTGGTGCCTATGCGTGAGGCTTTTACTTGGAATTGGGCCAATCTGCTAATCTGCTCGAGCGTTTTGTCCGGGAAGCGAGATTGTCCGACTTGTTGGGCATTCCAAACATCTTGGTCGAGCCAGAATCTCCAGATGCATCCGTTGGGTCGAGCGACTTGGTTTGGGTGCCAATGCGCGCCGGGCCTTTGCCTTTGAATTGAGCTAACTGCCAATCTGCTCGAGCATTCTCTTTGGAGTCTCGACAACATCCACCTTATTTTGGAACATTTTGGTCGAGGTGGAATTGTCAGATGAGGTGGTTTGCTCGAGCAACTTGAATTTGGACTCGAATAGCTCGGCAGGCGCGCTGGACGCTGGCCACTGGGCGCTGGACTCTGGGCGCGACCTGGTTTTCTCGGTCTTTGGCTGGCCAGAAATTGCGAGCGATCCTTTTTAGCGTAAAACTCCTCTCCTTAGCGTGTTTTCTCTCTAAGCGCCAAAATACCCTGTAGAAATATATCGGGACTAACAAGTAGAAGTTAAATAGACCAACAGTCTAATTAAGGGGGTTTTACGGTGTTTATGATTCGTATAATTTGGGTCCATCAGAATGCTTGTCAAGTCTCTCTAGGACATTGCTATCAACTCCACATTCCTGTTTATTTCAAATCAAGAAGATACGTAGTGGGTTAAACTCACATGTAGCAGCACAATTCAGATTTCGCAAGAGAAATACAATATAATCATCATCATCTATCTCACATCATCAAAATTCAATAATGCTAATTCAAGAAACTGAGAGAATTCCACAACTTGGCATTCAAAATTTTTTATCGAAAGAAATGTGATGACACAGTACATCATGCAAGAAAATATAAACGTGCTTACACAACTGACACACCCACCCCACACTTTTGAACCTAGTCGTGTACTCACGGCACGACTTTAGTTCAATGACTCTAACTATGCAAGGCACACAAGTAGGGAAAGAAGTGATAAAAGTAAACAAGTACTCCCCTACTTCTCCTCATCGGGTGATGGATGTCGCTAAAAGTACTCGGCCAACGCCGATCAGCGAGTCCCGCGGGTGAACAACACTTTTAATGCTCCGCCCACGGTCCTAAAATGTACTGCATTCGCGACCTTGAAGTGTGAACCACTCGCGAATTGCACAATTTCGCACATGTTTGCTTGCAAAATAATTCTTTTCCCAATAAAAACTAAGTAATAACTGACTCTGACCCACACAAAATAGATGGAATAAAAAGTTTGCTGGGCTGCCTCCCCGCGACCGCCTTTGTTTTACGTCGTTGGCTCGAAGGTACCTCAATAGGGATCACAGGTTGGGATCTCAAGGGCGTGTGAGGTCAAACTTCTCTTCGGCAGCTCCTTCCTTCTTCCCATAGCTGTCACTGAGTGGTGTGTTTCTATCTCTCCTCCAACAATTAAGTGGGTCGGCCTTCATATCCTCCCGAGTTCCTGAAAATGTCTTTCTCATAGCCATCGAATTTATCACATTTCGAGAATCATCTAGCTGGTCAGAATGTAGGGCACAGATGTACAATGTACATACGATATCAGATGGCTTCTCCATGCACGGGGGATGAGCATCCTCATAAATATTAAAATTAACTACCATGCCATCAAATGCAAGTGGAAGCAATCCTTCTCCTATGTCAATCTTTGCTTTTGTGGTCAATAGAAATGGGTGCCCTAGGATGAGTAATGGGGGATCTTCATTTCCAGCGTCTCCCATCTGCAAAACATAAAAGTTTGCAGGAACAACAAGATCTCCTACATGTAGGGTCAGTTTCTCGAGTAAACCGATAGGATGAATACATGACTTATCACCCAAATCTATCAAAAGCTTAGGGGGTTTCAACTGGCCAAGTTTCAATGACCAATATAAAGGGTATGACATTGCATTAACAGCAGCTCCCAAGTCAATTAAATAATGGTGGATAAGCATCTTACCGACCCCACATGTAACCGTGAAGGCACCTGCGTCCTTAAAAAAATCCTTACACGTTCCGGGCGGCTCCTCTTGGCTCTTAGTCAGTGTGCGCTCAGTTGTCCACTTTTCTTGCACATGTACCGCTTTCACCTTGCCTTCTAGGTTACCCTTATCGATCATATGCTCAAGAGCTTTCATTTGCATAGGAAAGGGTAAAGAAAAATCAGTTTTTAAATTTTCCTCAGACCTGGCTGCAGGCAAAGAACACTTTAAGTGTGCCTCCCGTGTGTTAGTAACATGGTCTTCGTCCGCGGTGGTAAACTTCTCAACGACCGCGGTCAACGGGTTGACTACCTGTTCTGTGCATGTTTGTCCCGTGGGTCTTGTGCATTTTAGTGACCCGCGGGTGCCATTAATATGCCCATCATCCGCAGTCCTCTCTGTTTCAGCCACTTTTTCTCTGCTGTCTACTCGTTCTTAACCCGTAACCGCCAATGCACTGACATTTCCCCTCGGGTTAGGAACTGTCTGCGATGGTAGCTTTCCCGAATCATTTCTCTTCTCGAAAACGGATGTAGCAAGCTGGGACATCTGCTAAGACAGTTCCACAATGGCTCCATCAGTCCTTGTCTAGTTTTGTTGCATAGTTGTAGCCAGCAAGTGAGTAGTTGCTGCCAAATCCTTTACCACGTCCTCGAGAGACTTGCTGGAATTTTGATTGCTAGGACCTGCGTGGTTGTAGTTCTTGCCTCTCTGCTGGTACTGACCCTAATTGTTGTAGTTAGACTGCGGATGATGGTATGGTGGGCAATAGTAATGCTGTTGTTGAGGCTGTTGAGGTGCATATTTATTGTAATTCTGGAATTCACTCACCGCATTGACATCAACATGTTCTTCTTCAATCAAGGCGGGACAAGAGTTTGTCTTATGGTCAGTCGCACCGCAAAACTCACAAGGCTTTATCTAGATTACCTGGTTCATCATGATTCTCTACATCATTGCCTTCATCTGTTTTAGCTCCTCGATCATCGGATTTATGGGGTTCCAGCCTTTGCTTTTTTGGTCCTACTGAATTTCACTTGGCGGTTCACTTCCTCTCTCAACCTTGCATTCTCAGACACTTCAGCTAACAAATTATGTACTCTCGCTGGAGATAAATTCATGATTGTTCCTCCTGCTGAAGCATCAAGCAACATTCTATCAAGTGGCCTCAACCCACCCACCAAATACTCGATCATCAATTTTTCAAGCACTCCCAAGTTGCAGCAACTCCACTCCATATCATTAAATTTCTCCAGATAGTCATACATTGATTCAGTAGGTCCTTGTCTGATATCCAGCACCTGCCTATGAACGTGTTCGACCTTAGCTGCTGGGTATTACTTTACAAGAAACCGTTTCTGCATCTGATCCCATCTCCTGATGCTACTTGAAAGGAGAGACAACAACCATGATTTAGCCATGTGAATTAAAGAAAAGTGGAAAGCTTTGAGTTTGAAATTCTCCACTGTGACTCCATAAGGTTGGAGAGTCTGGTAGATGCCATGAAAATCCTGCAGATGCTTAGTGGTTGATTCTACTTGCCGACCCAAAAACTTTGATAGATGGTGCACCACCGTAGTTTTATTCTCGATTTCATCCATGTATGGCCCTTCATGGATGCACCTAGGCTGCTCCTGAAAATTTGGGGCAGAAAGCTCCTTCATCGTATGCTCATAGTCATCTTCATCATTCTCATTACCTGCGGAAGACATGACGAAACAAGTAGCACAACAAAAAAAGTGAAAGAAAAGAAAAAAAAGAAATAACTTCACCGAAGCGCAGCTCCCGGCAACGTGACGAGCGTTGTCTAACGCGTCAAACTTAATAATTAGATTCCTACAAAACACTAGTGTAGCGGCAAGCAGGGTCGAACCCTAGAGAGCTAGTTTGTAGAAGTTCAATCTGTAAACAAATAAAGAAACATGGGGTTTTTAGCAATTACGAGTGCAAAAGAGAGAAACGTGCGAGTAAAGATTTTAATCAGAGAAGAGCTTCAGCTTAGGGTTTCTATTGGTAAACTTCAAGTCTCTAAGTGTGATTATTCCGGCAAAGGTAATAACCTAAAGTATCCTGGCAAAGGTGATACACCACAATTTAACCTGGCAAAAGTGTCAAACTTCTAGTTCTCCTAAACACAATAATCTGGCAAAGGTATAATCAAGCCTAGGTATTACTACTCATTTTTACGGCAAAGTATCAAACAAGTATTAACGGTAGGGATTGATTGTTAGGCTAAGCTTTTCGTAAAAGTATCCACTTAGCTTCATAATTCAATCCTTGAAATAAAACACAAGAACTAGAGAAACAAGAAATTGCATTAAGAATAAAGTCTCAAAACGTTTGTCACAATGAACGAAGCCCTAGAATGAAGGTAGTAGGAATTTCTTCTCTTCGTCGAAAGCTTCGCGTTCTTCTCCAGATTCGTCGTGTTGATTTTTCAAAAGTAGAAATGTAGAGTGCATTAGAAACTTTTCCCCAAACCCTAATTTATATGTTGATTGAGTTTCTAAGTCTGTTTTGGGCTCAAATTTCTAATTTTCGAACTTACTGACGTCAGTCGCGGGTTATGTACTTATTAGCGGCGTGGACTATGTACATTTTATCGACGCATACTGCAGACTTAAAAGGCACATGGTCTGTGATCCTCTCAGAGACACTTTCCCCAATCTGCACGCCAGTTTTGACGTTGGCTCTTGATGCGACCATCCAACCGGCTTCAGCTGCTCTTGGTGTAAACTAGAGAGTTATAGAGGATTGAGTCAGCTACGCAATGACATTTAGCTCATATTTTTCGGATCATTCATCAACTCCCAGTCCGCTATCGAAGGGCCAAAGGTTTGATCTGCCACTATGGTGTTTTTGGCACGAAATGTCGTCTTTTATTGTGCATTTTTCTCCTAGAGCTTCCGAAGCACCTGAAATGCAAAATCTGCTAAAAAAATAGTCGCATATAAAAGTGTCAAAATAAATGAGATTTGTTAGTTCGACGAGTCGTATAAATACGACTCCTCAAGTGCTTCTCGTCATTCCTGTTCTTTTGCCTTTGTGGAAAAGGCATAGGTGGCTTGTAAGGTGGTAGCTTCTTTTGTGGCCTCTTTAGTCATCTCTTTTGGAAGTTCATTGCTCGTTGTAGGGATCTCCTCATTGTCATCCTCACTGTTGGCAGTGCCATGAGAAGTAGTAGCTTTTGTTTTGCCGTAAGGGGCTCCAATACTTTGCCACTCTAAAGTGTGATGGTATTGATGTGCTCGGTTGGCTGCAAACCGATTTAGAGAGAAGTTTCTCTTGTTGTCTGGATGACGAGCTAGCATGTTGAGCAAGTTGGGTCTCCAACATCTTATTATGTGTATCAATGTCATTCATTCTTGGGATGAGTGCTTGGTACACCATCAAATTGTCTTGAGCGGCTTTTGCTTGATTTGCAAATACGTTGGCTAAGATACCAGCCATGGATTGATCTTGTGCACTTGGTTGAGGTGGAACTTGTAATTGTTGAGGGCTCATTCCTTTCCAATTCCCTTCTTGTTGATAACTCTGGTAGTTTGGCCTTTGTTGATATTGAGTTTTTTATTGCCCTTGGTTAGATTGACCCTGTTGGAGTTGAGGCTTAGGTGCAAATCTAGGCGGTGCGCTGCTCTTTTTAAATGGAATGGGTTCGTGAGTCTTATAAGAATGGCTCGGGTAATTCCGATTTTTGGAGAGTACGTATTGGTTAAGTTAGACCCATACGTGCCACCTTGATTTATTCCCAGATAATTAACTTCTTCTACATTATGAACTTCGTTGTATGGAAGGTTATGAGGGCATCCATCTTCTCGTGGAAGGAGCTCGAGCATTTAGAACAAACTACTAAAGTTTATTGTTGAGCTTGCCCGATTTGTAGTGTGCTAAGAGAAGAAACTAGTGCATCAAGCTTCTTAGAGATGGCACGAACTTCCTCATTGGATTCTATTTCACTAAAATTTTGTGTACCTCCATGTCTTTTGGGGTACTTCCTCTCACTTCCCCTTAAGTGAGAATTCCTCGCAATTTTCTCAATAATTCTTTCACCATCGGTGGGTAAAAGACCTCCCGCGGCTTGGTCTATTTGATTCCTAGCCTCGGAATTCATACCTCCGTCAAAATTGTGGATGACATTCCACAAATCTTGATGCAGTCAAGGAAGATTACTATGGCATATTAGTTGTATTAAATGTCATCTAGCAGATGGGCTACCTTAAAAAAATGAGGCTCACCAATAATGATACTGTTGTGATTCATTGGTGTGTCATGAAAAATTGCGATGAGGCGAGAGTGTATTAACCAACATGAGGAGAACTTCTACATGTAAAATCCTTACAGATATAATGATTCACGGATTGATCAGTTTCATTCTCACTTGCTTGATAAGGTAATTTGTTCACATTAAGTTCAATGTATCATCATTTGTAGTATTCTTTCACATTAATGTTTTATTTAACTGCAGATGGTTGCATTACGCGATGACGGATCGGATGGCTATTCAAAAGAACATCACATTTTGGCATGTAAGCCACAATTTCACTCTTGTTACATGCATTGTGTTGTAAATGGATTGAAATTTGTTGATTGGGAGAAGTACCAACATTTGAAGACATAAAACACTGGAGTAATGGTGCAAGCAGGTGCTTCTGTTCTATATTAGACATGCATTTTCTTGTCACATAGATATATCTCTTCACATTCAGAATATAAGTATTATGATGTTCTTCATAATGTTATGGAACTTAAGTAGGCCGAGGGAATGTTGGTAAATGTCTTCCAATGCAAATGTTTAATACCGATACAACAGATGGTGGTAACATAAAGATGGACCATGGAATTATGTCGATTAACACATCCAACACTAGGTTTGAAGATGCACCATATTGTCTCGCAAGACACGCACAACAAGTGTTTTACTTAGGAGATCCGAAATTTAGAGACAATTGGAAAGTTGCCAATGTGGTCACTTAGAGAGGTACTAATATTGAGTCATGTCTATCTCGGAATGAAAATTTACTTGTTGTAGATGAAGCATATCAAGAATATTCCACAACAAATATTCCCCCTTACATGTCCAATGTAGTTGATGAAGATGATGAATTTGAAGAAGGATTATAGACTCCATGACGTATTGCTGCTTTGTATTATGATACACAAACTGAGGATGCAATGGACATAAGAAGATGAATTTGAATATGAAGACTCAGATGATGATGAACTGCACTATATAAGTGATCATGATTTAAGTGAAGATGAGGATGCCATTGGTCTTGAAGAAGATGATGATGGGTTTGATGAAGAGGGGGATTAAGATGATCAGGTTTGATGAAGAGGGGGATTGGACTATGTAATTTGAATTTTATTCTGTTCAAGACTCTATTTACTTATGCGACTAACTATATATTTATATGTCACATAATAAGTTTGCACTTTAGATGGTAAGTCCAAAAAGGTGGGCGGGAAAAATGAAATCGAAGGGGGAAATTTCAATTTTTCATTTTGTACAGTAATGCTACTTTATCCGAGTAGTTAATAAAGTTTGTCACATAAGGTAATAACAAATAAGAAACTTACACGTGGCCAAAACAGGAACACCCCTCACTGTACCGCTGGTATTCCCCCATCTAAATACCCAACTCACGCTGTCTCATCCCCCAATGTACAAACAACCAATACCCCTCCCTTACCCCCTCACCTGTTGTCTCAGAGCTTCCCACTGAAAACATAACTAATGAAAAAGAAGAACCAATGAACTCGGCTGAAATGATCAAGAAGACCCAACTTATGATGACTTTCCTGATGATGATCCCTGACAGGTGTCGTCGTGCAAGTCAAATTTGAATTTATAATTTGTCCACTACTCTTGGCTAGTAAGGCGGCAAGTAGGGGTCCAACCCTAGAGAGTTGATGAGGTTACTTGTTGTTCTGTAAAATAAAGCAATTGGGGTTTTGTGAGTGATTTGGAAACAAGTGCAATAAAAGGAAATAAAGCGAAAGATATCAATCAGAGGGAATATTCAGTCTAAGGTTTCTCTTGTGACACGTTTATCATGGATATCTAATGATCAATTCTATATTTCGAAGTGTGGGTGTTCCGACAAAGGTAACAACCTAAGTATCCCGACAAGGTGATACGCCACAACCTAACCCGACAAAGGTGTTAGACTTCTAGCTCTTTCCTAAATCAAACAACCCGACAAAGGTGTTATTTAACCTAGGTGTTACTATCTACCTTTACGACAAAACATCCAGTAAATATTAACGATAAGAATTATTCGATCAACTAAGCTTTGTGACAAAACATCCACTTAGTCTAGCAAGTTAATTCATAGGAATAAGCATAAGAACTAGCGAAATATAAAATAGCATTAAGAACAGATATCTCAAAACGCGTTCACAATTATGAAACCCTAAACCGAATGGGAGGTTTAGCTAGACATGTCCATGGAAACAAAATACAATAGTAATAAAAGAAAAGGAATTCTTCTCTATGCCGAAGTAGAAGACTAAAGAGAGAATGGCCGAAGTTGCTGCTCGATGGAAGGATGATGATCAGATGGATTTGTAGAGAGATGAGCTCTCCACGTTTGAGGATGATTATTGGCCTTGAGGAGAGGTCTTATTTATAGCAAAAGTCCTAGGGCTTCCAAGTCTGTTTTTGGAAACGAGCCCAAAAACGAATTAGGAAACATGTCTAAATCTTGGCTTTTGCTTGGCTTGCAAGTAAACTTGGCTTGCAAGTAAACTTAGCTTGCAAGTTAACTTAGCTTGCAAGTTAACTTGGCCAACACGTATTGCCTTAGGCTCGGCTTGGCTCGGCTTGACTCGGCGTGCACCTAAAGTGCAAAGTGCATGTGGAACTCTCGGCCAGATTGTCTGTCTTCACTTCAACTCTCGTTTCGACCATCCAAACGATCTCGGCTGCTCTTGATGTGAGCTAAAGAGTTGTAGGGAATTGAGTCACCTTTGCAATGGCATGTGGCTCGTATTTTTCTGATCCGCGGTCCATTCCCAGCGCTCCGTCGACCGTCCAAAGGTCTAATCTGAAACTGTGATGTTTTTGGCATAAAAAGCCATCTTTAATGCGCGTTTCCTCCTAGAGCTTCCAAAGCACCTGAAATGCAAAACAACACTAACAAGTAACTTGTTCGCATAATAAAGTGTCGGAATTGGTGGGATTTGTTGACTCGATGAGTCGTATAAATACAGCTCATCAATCCCCCTACTGCTGATGCCCTTACTGTTAATCCCAATGTTGATCCGTCCCGTATTGATGGCTCACGAGAGGGGGTGGAATATTCGAATGAAAACAGTCAACCAATTAGCCCCGATGAGGAGGTGGAGGAAGAATCACTTACCATCTGATGCAAGAAGAGGTCACCTTCTCCGTCTCCACGTAAAAATATTGTACATTAATTCAGTACTTTTGTGCGGTCATTAAGTATTTATACTATTTTATTTTTATTTGAACTTTATGCAATATAAGGTGGAGGACTCACCCCCTGATGGTGAAGTTGGACCCTCGTAGAAAAGGAAGTGCCAAGGTGTGGTTTTTGTCACCAAATTGGCTCGTTGGGGTTGAAGATAAACGTTGACTACTCTGTGATGGCAAATGGCCGAGTGGCCAAGGAAGTCCGGAGTATGGTTTGCCACCAAATTAGGGCATGTGTGCGATAAAAAGTGTTAATGCTAGCACCTAAACACAGGGAGCTACAAGCTTTTTGGTTGTTTAATTATGTTGTTAAAAATTTATAATAAAATGTGATTTTCTAATAATTTTGCAGCCTCATGTTTCTTTTGCTAAAGGATGACAATCTATTCTGGAAGTATATTAGAAGATCGCAATTAACCGCTAAAAGGACTTGAAGTTGGATTGCCACAATCACTATTTGCGGCATGTGGAGAAGGTACTAAAGGAGTTTGCCCACCGCAAGGAGGAGTGGATATGGCTTATTAATCACTTCAAGAAACATGCAGAGCGGGTGAAGTTTTTTAACAGCACATTTTATTGAAATAAAAATTTACAGATATTTTTTTGTTCTAATTTGAAACTTTTACTTCTTTGAAGGCAAAATAAAAAAGAATGAAAGCTGCCAGAGAAAAGAAGATGAACCATCACTACGGCAAGGCTTCATTCACTATCAGAGCAGTCGACCACCTATAGAAGGGGCAGAAAGCACACCATGTCGCAACATAGAAAGAAATATATTCCCAAGAACCTGAAAGTGGTGCTATAGTGTGGTAATCTTTTAAATTTTGTTTTTAGTTATGTCTTGCTAAATAAATGGTGTTTTTGATCATGTGTTTGATATTGTGGATTATGATTTATTGGATTTTGATTATGTGAATGGTAATGTGTTTCACTAATTATACATGATATTGTGCCTTATGAATAAATGATAGATTTTGTGATTATGTGTAAGTGAATATATTATGTCGTTGTATGAAACATGTTAAATGCTTTTTGTTCATTGTATTGATATTTGTTCTGTTGATAAATATATTCTGTCATATTCTCTTGATGTCGAATGGTGTCGAATGGTGAATTATAAGATGTCTTTTTGAACATGTTAAGTGGTGGATTCTTTTGATGTTTGTTTTATTAACATGATAAATGTTATCTGGTTATGACCATGGATTATGATTGTGGAAGCGGTACATAATTGTTTGATAAATTTAGGGTCTTGTGCAAAGGATCAAATGAATGCCGACGTGAAATTGTTGATGGACGAGCAGCAATCTGATGACCCAAGCATCATTGCCGATCTTCTCACATTGAGTACCATGCTAGATATAACTTATAGAGCTGTCGTGCAAAAGAAAGGCAATCAGATGTCCGGAGTCGGTGGGAATCTAAGGAGGCTTCCTCGCCCTAGAGGCGGAACATCTAACCATGCGCTGAAGGAAGAGCTCATTAAGGCAAAGGAAGAGGTCGCTAAAAAAGATGTTGAGTTCGAGGATAGGCTAAGAGCGCTTGAAGAGATTGTGCGAGGGGGAGGAGGGGCTTTAGGACATGGGCGTAATGTCTTCGATTGTGCGCCTTTCCGTCTACCTACACTATGAATACTAGTTCAGTGGAAATTTGTGAACTTACTATTTTATGATGCGGACATCTTTTGATATGTAAACTGAAAGCTGGATGTCTTTGTACTCGTTGAACTATTTCGGGTACTATAAGAATTAGTTTCTTTGCTTAGGTAGGGGATTTGTAATTATATTAGCTATACATACGAAATAGGAATGTTTTATATTCTCTTATGCAACTGAAATCTTAAATAACAAGACATAACCGGACTTATGTGGCAACAAAATATGATTTTATAATCACTTACCTGACTGTATATGTCCAAAATAACATATATGCGACTTAAGATGTTACGACTTTAATATTGTTTAAGTGTTAGACATTGTACACAATTACTTATACGACACACTTTGGCGACGTAATAAGGATTTCCAATCAGTAGGAAATGATACTAATGCGAAAGAGGAGACTACTTATGCGGCTATTTTTAGGTGCTGAGGCATAAGATTTTATGCCAATGATGTGTCTTAGGTACTGTCGCACCAGACTTAATGTGACACAACTTACGTGACTAGTCCTTATGCGACTCAAATAAAGTCTAATACGACCGAAAATATCTTTATGCGACTATTTTTTATCAGCTGCCCAAGAATCAATCTGGTGTGGTCTTTCTAGGCCATATTAGTTTTGAATGGTAGCTGTGTGTAACCATTACTTTTCACTTATAGTTAATCACCATCTGCCACCAAACTAGCATTCTAATCAGATGTTCGCTAAATATTTACAATTTTATTGGGTACTGATCCAATGCGAGGAGCGGATTCTAATTTCCAATCGATCTCTCAAATATTTCTCCTCATATCATCGATATTTATGTCAGCACAATGTCAATTCTAGTCTAAGACCGTAATAATATATAAAGCATATTTTATTTGAAATTTGCAATTACATAAATCTTAATATTGATCAATGTTATAAAAGGGTTTGGATCATATGAGAAATGACAACGGCCGTTGGATCTTCGATCAAACGGCCCTTAATTTTCATAATTATTCAACGGTTTTTATGCATTAAATTCGTATTTAAGGGTAAATTCGTCATTTTTTTGCGAAAAAAGGAGGAGTGCCATCCAAACAGCCGAAGAAGCCTGCTGCAAAACCTCAACCACCGCGGGGCGGGCAAAGCGCCGCCCAAACCTGTCACTACTCAGAAGTAGAAAACCAATATTGTTGAAGCCACTGATGTCCCAGATGTCCAAGCAAAAGATGTCCGACCTATGACCGCCCCTAAGAAGAAGATCAGGCCAGTACAAACTAACTTGCATCGTTCCCCAAGATGTTCATCTAAGCTTAGACTAGTGAAACCCCAAACAAGTGCACCCTAAGCCCTAGAACCCCATGTAAGTGAAGTTGATATTTAAGAATGTCCTATGCTAGTACCCCTTGTATTCCCCCATCCAAATACCCAACTCACGTTGTCTCATCCCCCACTGTACAAACAACCAATACCCCTCCCTTACCCCATCACCTGTTGTCTCCGAGCTTCCCCTTGAAAACACACCTGATGACAATGAAGAACCAATGAACTCGGCTGAAATGATCAAGAAGGACCAACTTATGATGAGTTTCCTGATGATGATCCCCCTACTGCTGATGCCCTTACTGCTAATCCCACTGTTGATCCGTCCCGTATTGATCCCTCTCGAGAGGGAGTGGAATATTCGAATGAAAACAATAAGCCAATTAGCCCCGATGAGGAGGTGGAGGAAGAATCACTTACCATCCGATGCAAAAAGAGGTCACCTTCTCCGTCTCCAAGTAAAAATATTGTACATTAATTCAGTACTTTTGTGTGGTCATTAACTATTTATACTAATTCATTTTTATTTGAACTTTATGCAATATAAGGTGGAGGACTCACCCCATGTTGGTGAAATTGGACCCTCGAAGAAAAGGAAGCGCCGAGGTGTGGTTTTTGTCACCAAATTAGCCAATTTGGTGCACTCGTTGGGGTGGAAGATAAAGGTTGACTGCTCTGTGATGGAAAATGGTCGAGTGGCCAAGGAAGTCCGGAGTATGGTTTGCCACCAAATTGGGGCATGTGTGCGACAAAAAGTGCTAATGCTAGCACCCAAATACAGGGAGCTAGAGGCCAGCCACTGGGATGTCGTGGTGAACTATCTAAGCAAAAGTTCTAATTTTTTAATTACAAGCTTTTTGGTTGTTTAATTATGTTGTTAAACATTTATAATAAAGTCTGATTTTCTAATTATTTTGCGGCCTCATTTTCTTTTGCCAAAGGATGACAATCTACTCTGGAAGTATATTACAAGAATTGCAATTAACCGCTAAAAGGACATGAAGTCGGATTGCTACAATCACTATTTGCGGCACGTGGAGAAGGTACCAAAGGAGTTTGCCCACCGCAAGGAGGAGTGGATATGACTTATTAATCCCTCAAGAAACCTGCACAGCAGGTGAAGTTTTTTAACAGCACATTTTATTGTAATAAAAGTTTACTGATATTTTTTTGTTCTAATTTGAAACTTTTATTTCTTTGAAGGCAAAATAAAAAAGAATGAAAGCTGCCCGAGAAAAGAAGATGAACCATCACTACGGAAAGGCTTTATTCACTATAAGAGCAGTCGACACCCTACAGAAAGGGCACAAAGCACACTATGTCGCAACATATGAAGAAGTCTATTTCCAAGAACCTGAAAGTGGTGCTATAGTGTGGTAATCTTTTAAATTTTGTTTTCAGTTATGTCTTGCTAAATAAATGGTGTTTTTGATCATTTGAATGATATTGTGGATTATGATTCATTGGATTTTGATTATGTGAATGGTAATGTGTTTCACTGATTATACATGATATTGTGCTTTATGAATAAAGGATGGATTTTGTGATTATGTGTAAGTGAATATATTATGTCGTTGGATAAAAACATGTTAAATGGTTTTTGTTCATTGTGTTGATATTTGTTCCGTTGATAAATATATTCTGTCATATTCTGTTGATGTTTGCTCATAATGGTGTCGAATGGTGAATTTTAAGATGTCTTTTTGAACATGTTAAGTGTTGGATTCTGTTGATGTTTGTTTTTTAACATGTTAAATGTTATCTGGTTATGACTATGGATTATGATTGTGGAAGCAGTACACATTTGTTTGATAAATTTAGGGTCTTGTGCAAAGGATCAAATGAATGCCAACGTGAAGTTGTTGATGGACGAGGAGCAATCTGATGACCCAAAGCATTATTACCGAACTTCTCACGACGAGTACCGTGCTAGATATAAGTTATAGTGCTGTCGTGCAAAAGAAAGGCACTCATATGTCCGGAGTCGGTGGGAATCTAAGGAGGCTTCCTCGCCCAAGAGGCGGGGCATCTAACCATGCGCTAAAGGAAGAGCTCATTAAGGCAAAGGAAGAGGCCGCTAAAAAAGATGTTGAGTTCGTGGATAGGCTAAGAGCGCTTGAAGAGATTGTGCGAGGGGGAGGAGGGGCTTTAGGACATGGCTGTAATGTCTTCGATTGTGCGCGTTTAGGTCTACCTACTCTCTGAATACTAGTTCAGTGGAAATTTGTGAACTTACTATTTTATGATGCGGACATCTTTTGATATGTAAACTGAAAGTTGGATGTCTTTGTGCTCGTTGAACTGTTTCGAGTACTTAAAGAATTAGTTTCTTTGCTTATGTAGGGGATTTATAATTATATTAGCTATACAAACCAAATAGGAATGTTTTATATTCTTTTATGCGACTGAAATCTTAAATAACAAGACATAACCGGACTTATGCGGCAACAAAATATAATTTTATGATCACTTACCAGACTGTATATATCCAAAATAATATATATGCGACTTAAGATGTTACGACTTTAATACTGTTTAAGTGACAGACATTGTACACAATTACTTATACAACACACTTTGGCGACGTATTAAGGATTTCCAATCAGTACGAAATGATACTAATGCGACAGAGGAGACTACTTATGCAGCGATTTTTAGGTGCTGAGGCATAAGATTTTATGCCACTGATGTGTCTTAGATACTTTCGCACCAGACTTAATGTGACACAACTTACGTGACTAGTCCTTATGCGTCTCGCAGAAAGTCTAATACAACAGAAAAAATCCTTACACGACTATTTTTTATCAACCGCCAAGAATCAATCTGGTGTAGTCTTTCTAGGCCATATTAGTTTTGAATGGTAGCTGTGTGTAACCATTACTTTTCACTTATACTTAATGACCATCTGCCACCAAACTAGCATTCTAATCTGATGTTGGCTAACTGTTTACAATGTTATTGGGTACTGATCCAATGCGGGGACGGGATTTTAATTTCCAATCGATCTCTCAAATAGTTCTCCTTATATATTATCGATATTTATGTCAGCACAATGTCAATTCTAGTCTAAGACCGTAATAATATATAAAGCATATTTTATGTGAAATTTGCAATTACATAAATCTTAATATTGATCAATGTTATAAAAGCGCTAGATGTTAGTTGGGCAAAAGGAGTTTTTGAGGATTAATAGAGTTAATCGGAGATTAAATTATTTTTAAAACTCAAAATTTATAACTAATTAATAGTTATATAAGTACTTCTACGATTTGTATAATAACAAAATTAGATAGTAAATAAATCCTTCAAATTTTATCGAATATTGAAAAGATATAAACATATGTAAATTTTGTAAAAATAGATTATTATTTTTTTGTTTTGATCAAAAAGTCGGTCATGGCATGAGGACCGGCTCAAGAAGTTTTGGGGCCTCAAGCAAAGTAAAATAGTTGGCCTTCTTAATTATAAGCAATTAGTATAGAGGGGGGCGTTCAATTGAGGACATGTCTTATGGTGAGGGTGTAGGGACTAATCTTGGCCATTGGATGAGGTTCATCCAATGATCCACAAGCTGCCACGTGTCACATGTGGTAGTGGGTTTTACTGTTTACTTTTTGGTAGTGGGATTTTACTATTTGCTTTATTGGATTTTGGGTACTTGGACACGTGGCGCACCCACAAAGCACGGGGGGTTAGATGGATGATGATCTAATGGATGAGATTTGTCCCTACGTCCTTACCAAATTTGGGTGTCCTCATTTGAACACTCCTCTTAGTATAGATATCATATAAAATGAGAACTTTGTTGTTACTTTTTTTTACTGAAAGATATTAATATAGGGCCTTATGTATTACTAAAGGGGACCTCTTTTGCCTTAGAAGTGTTTTTTAAAACAAAAGGGGCCTAAAAAATATGGCCTTATTGAGCCATCACTTGACTTACTCCCTCATTGAGCCGGCACTGGTAGACTTATGAGGGACCAATTTGTGAAAAATCAAAACAGATTGAAGACTTTATTTTACCTACTAATTACGGGGCACCTAGCGACAATTTTTTAAACACTCATAAAAAGCTACACGTGATTTTGAGTAGAACATAATAAAGGTGTAGGGTAGCAAACACCAAAAGCACGGTCAAACACCAAGTGGTATGTGTGGGTTTGGTATTGGCGTTATATGGTGAGTTCTGTTAAGCTTCATGACCTGTGGTTATTAGAAGAATGTTAGGTTGCATTATTTTGTATGTATGGAATATCTATACATATTTGTCTCACGTGTTTGGGTTGGTGTAGCTACTATTCTTTTAATTCACTCTCAGTCACATCTTCTCTTTAATTAAGTGTGTACCTATAAATGAACACATATATCCCCTCTTGATGTATAAACTCAGCAATCTAGTTCGTTTTGTAAAGAAAAAAAAACAACGATGGCGCCAACTCTGAGTACTCTGGAAGTGCAAAGAGTTCAAACCCTAGCTCACAGCAAGATCAACGAGCTGCCGCCCCAATTTATCCGCCCAGCTAACGAGCGCCCTGAGAACACCAAGGCACTTGAGGGAGTCAAGGTCCCAACAATCTCACTAACCCAACCTCATGAAGAGCTGGTTCGTCAAGTACATGAGGCATGCAGTGAATGGGGATTCTTCCTTCTGGTGGACCATGGGATTCCGTCGGACTTGATAGCGAGTCTGCAGGAAGTTGGAAAGGAGTTCTTTGCGCTTCCCATGGAGGAGAAGGAGAGTTACGCAAACGACGCGTCCAAGGGACAGTTTGAAGGGTATGGGACTAAGATGACTAAAAACCTTGAGGAGAAGATTGAGTGGATTGATTACTTCTTTCACATGCTGACTCCTGCTCAAAAGGTTAACCATGACTTCTGGCCAAAGAAACCTGAATCTTACAGGTACATTATGTGTGTCTCTTTAATTTATTTCAATCACTATAATTATATCAATACATTGTTAATTTGCGGTGGGAGACAATTAATTAGGCATGTAAATGAGGAGTACACAAATGCATTAACACAAGTAATGGACAAGATCTTTGAGTTGCTATCAGAGGGATTGGGGCTAGATGCCAATGCCTTGAAGTCGTCCTGTGGAGGGGACAACATCGAGTTGGAAATGAAAATAAACATGTACCCGCCATGCCCCCAACCTGAACTAGCACTTGGGGTTGAAGCTCACACTGACATGTCTGCGTTGACCTTACTCGTCTCCAATGACGTCCCGGGGCTCCAGGTGTGGAAGGACGATAACTGGGTCGCTGCAGGGTATACTCCGGATGCCCTCTTTGTACACATTGGTGATCAAGTCGAGGTACTTATTCATTCATAGTCCGTCCCACATTTGATTTAATTGATATTAATCTTTGCGTGTGCATTTGATTTGTGAACATAGGTACTGAGCAACGGAAAGTACAAGAGTGTTCTCCATAGAAGCTTGGTCAGCAAAGATCGCATGCGAATGTCTTGGGCCGTGTTCTGCGGACCGCCACATGAAGCAGTGATAGGGCCGCTCGAAAGTCTAGTCGGCAAAGAGAACCCGGCCAAGTACTCGACCAAAACTTATGCGGAGTATAGGCACCGCAAGTTCAATAAGCTGCCCCAATGAAAGTTGATTCTTGTGACTGGCAAGTGGCATATATGTAGTTATATGCATTTGGCAAGGTGGTTGGCTGGTTGACTGAAACTGATTGTACTGTCATTTCATTTCATTGTTTGAACTCTAGCATATCAACAAATAAATTTGAGTTCATTATTGGGAGTTTCGCCCATATCTGAAAACCCAATCTCTCCATGCACTACAGACTACACCAATTTGACCATTGGGTCACTAATAAAAAATAATCGTCACGATTCTTTTCCGAGTCCGAACTCCTCCGTTCAGGCACTTTTCTCTTCCGTCCAGGCGCGCCTGAGATCCGGTCGGTTTTGTAGGAAGTCCCCGCTGTTTGCTACTCAGATCCGGTTGATCGGGCTCAGATCCGGTGGGTGTGCACTGAGATCCCGTTTGGTCTTCTCAATCCAGTAGGTTGGGTTCAGTTCTGGTCGGTTTGCTCAGGGTATTTTGCTTCGACGAATCTACGAAGCTCCAATGGTGAGAGATACTCCTCTCAGAGAAGGCTACTTCCGAAATCTAAGAGCGGAGCTTTTTAGCATTTTCATTGATAATATTCCAGTGGGAAAGGGAGTAGATTGGCTGAGTGCTTTATTCAAAAAAGATGGTCAATCGATGGATGTGTTCATTCCGGCTAGGGTGAGAAGGGCGACTAATAGTAGATTCGGTTTTGTAAGATACAAATCGTTAGTGGTGGCGGAAGCAGAAATCCGAAGGTGGAATGGAGCCAATGTTGGGAAGGCCAAATTGTTGGTCATGTTGGCGGACAATGGAGGAAAGCCAAGTGCAGTTCGTCGGGTCGTAAGGAGATGGCCGGAGGTCCATAAGAGTGTCCATAGAGAAGGCGTAGGTACGCCAGAGGGGATGCCTAGGTGCGGGGGAGCAGTTCTGGGAGTCCAGGTGAGCAAGGAGGGCGAGGTTGCAAATAAAAGCCAAAATTATAAGAGAAGAAGAGTTAAAATGGAGGCATTTCAAGAATACGAAGATTGGGTGCACATAGCTTTAGTGGCAGAATTGAAAACCCTAATACTTGGTGAGACGCTGGAGAAGGAATTGCGAGCGGACGGAATAGCTCTCGTCAAGGTTATTCCGTTGAGTGGGAGGAAGGTGTTAGTTCAGTTCGCTTGTGAGGAGAATCTGGAGAAATGTCTCACAGAAGATTACAGTTCTGTACTGCGAAACTTCTCGAAGCTGCAGAGATGGAGAGAGGAGGAGTTGCCCACTTCTAGATCGGTATGGATCAGCATATTTGGCTTACCTTTCAGGGCATGGACAGAGCAAAACTGCTAGCGACTGGCGGTGCCCTTCGGAGTTTTCCTTAAGATGGACGACCGGGATGTGCGCTTCGTAGGGGTGGGTAGGGCGAGGATGTTAATCGAAACAAGCAAGATGGAGAGAATCAGTGAAATCCTAGAAGCGGATATCTCTGGTATGGTGTACGAAATCAGTCTTTGCGAGGAATGCTGCTTGGGAGGGTGTGGGATTGATAACCCTGAGTCGTTCGGAGTGGAAGTCGGGGAGGAGCAGGGACAGGAGGTTCAGGGGTCCGTGGAGTCTACCCAGTCAGTGCCAGAATCTCCTGATGGGAAGGAGGTGGATGGTGAGTCTTCTATGTCGAGGACAGCAGGGAAAGAAGAGGAAATTGGGAAGACGGTTTCAGATTTGGACGTGTCTGAGTGTAGTTGGGATGCTACGCTGAATTCTTTCTTGCAGCAAAAAGGAAAGGGGAGTGCGGGGAAGGGGAAGGAGACTGAAGAGCAGTTAGGGAAAAGCCTGAGTTTGTCTTTGCCAGGGGCAGAGGCTAAGGCAACGAGCAGGCCTTTGCGGAGTGTGATGATTCGGTTTGTTTATTGCAGGCTGAGGTTGCAGTAGTTGCGGGTCTTGCCCCTGAAGTCCAATCTGGAATCAAAAGAATAGATAGAATTCTTGATGCAAAGGATTATGAGGAAGACGATCTCTCTCAAGAAGAGAACTTCTCTCTTGATGAGGACTTTAGCAGCCGTCTCGATAGATTAGAGGGTGCGTTGAAGAGGAGATTCAGTCAGAAGTCGGGCATGGCTAGAGACTTCACTGTTAATAAATCCTTTAAAGGAGTAAAAAGAAAAGAATTGAAGGAGAAGGAAGTCTTCAAGTTTCAGAAGAAGAAGAAGAGGGCAGAGTTAGAGTGCCTCAAGAAATCCTACTTAGAGGACTTGGAAAAATCGAACAAGTCCAAGCAGATGCCGGAGGCAGAAAGTCAGTTAGAAGTGGAGAGGTTAGGATCAGAAGAAGAAGCGAGGAAATTATCACAAAGGAAGGAAGCAGAGGAGACCGTTAAGTTTGCCAAGGCAATAGGGATTAGAGCCAGTTTACCGGATGAGGAAGTGGTCGAGATTTTCATCAAGTTAGATGAGGAACGGAGGAAAATGAGAGAATATGAGGAAAGAAGAAGAGGAAAGCAGTAAGGTTCCCTTTTCAGTAAGTGGCTGCTGAGAATGACTCTTCAGTTGGAGGTGTGGCCCGGTTTATTTGTCATGAGCGCAGAGAGCTAGTTGGCTGGAGTTCTTCTGAGGGGCTAAAGTTCTCTCAGAGTTGTGCTGGATGGTCAGTAGTAGTGGTCCTTGAGTCCTCTTGAGTTTTGGTTTTTTAGGGGTCTTCAGCGAGAGTGCTCTTAGCAGTGTTCTGTTTGCGTGAGAGTTCTATGCAGTGTTTTTTAGTGTTTTTGGTCTTTGGGCCTAGTGGTGTCTTTTGTGTTTGGTCCTTTGGGCCTCAGAGCTTTCACAGCCCTGTATTTTCGGTGGTGAAAATCCACTTATGAATAAAAAAAAGGACTTTAATTGTAGCATAAGGCTTTATGCGACTACAGTTAGTCGCATACAGGGGCGGACCCAGGAATTAGGATTGGGGGTGACAAATTGTACTACATTAAAAAATTAATACTTTTTTTGAATATCGAAAATTATCTATTATTGGATCTGTACTAAACATTTCAGTTAATTCTTTGTCAATATTGACAGTCAAGCAATCCAATAAAAAAGCCCATCTTCCATATTGTTGCGATTCAACAAAAACTAATACAAGCTCTTCGAACTCGTCACGCTTACCACTGAGATACTTCATATTCTTTACTGTAAACTCGTTCTACGTTCTAACTGATTAATATCAAAAATACATCAAATGGAAGTATGATGTTATTCCCTATGTAAGTGACTCCCTTGCTCTGAAATTTTAATAGATTTTCCTTTGAAACCAAATATAAGAACTATATAGCTTGCTTAAAATAAAAATTTATTGTAAGAATCTGAATTTTTTAAGACTAAGAAAGTAGATATTTCTAAAGGAAACAAATATCTAGTTGAAAGTATAACTTAATGAGGGCAAGTGGCTAGGTGTCTCATCTATGTATTTATTGAAGTATGACATAAGGAGGAAAAGTGGTAGGCACTTGTCTTCACCTAAACTAACTAATAGATAACTCATCAATGCATCTTATCTATATAAACACATATTAGGAGTCATTTTTCATTTTCTTAGGCAAGAAAAGAGAGAAGCAAGAAAAGAGAGAATTCTGGACAGCAACTTAGAGGGAGGAAAAGAGGTAGGAATTCTTAATCTCTTTTCTTAGTTTATGAGTTTTATGTTCATGTAAGTTAAGCTTGGTATATGTGGTACTTGTTTGATGTGTATTTCAATGACTTGAGGCCTTCTTTTGAGTTTTATCCACTGTTTTAAGAGCTGTCCATATATTGAAATATGTGATTTTAATTCTGAAATTGTAGAGTTACATGGTAAACATCCATATAGAGTTGGCTAGAGTTAACCACAAGTGATAACCATGTTCTGTAATGATTTAATCAACGTATAGAAGTAAGAATCAAGGTAAATAGACATGTTTAATAGTCTGAAATATTGCATCTACGTATGTAGCGAATCTGAAATCTTGAATTTGAGTCCTAAAATGCCTTATAAGCTAGTTTAGAAAGTAATCTCTCAAAGTATTTATATTGGTGCTTATCTTTGAAGTCAATTCTGAATGATTTGCTTATCTTTTATGATATTAGCCTTGTTCTAGTTTCTAAGTACGTTATTCATGATTCGTGTTTGTATTTCGTATAGTACATGCTATATTGTGATACATATGTATATCATTACATAACATAAGCATTCACGTATGACATTAATGTATTTGAAAGGAAAATGTTAGTAATGAAAGGATGTGAATCGAAATACGAGATATCCTTGGGTTAAAGTCCCTAAACCATGCAGGAAGATCCCGCGAACGGGATGATGGTTGGTGCCATACCGGTGTGAAACGTGGCCGGTAGCTTTCCGAGTTGAAAGTCTACCAGTTTTTAATAATGCGAAACATGATTAAACATCAATCATTGCATATCATGTGCATCACTCACACAACTTTGTATGTTGTGTGAGCATATAACTTTTGGACTAACGGTTGATATTAAGTTTTCCTACTGAGTTCCCAAAACTCACTCCTAAATATTTTACAGGAACTTTTGAGAAGTAAGTTGAAGTTTCAAAGAGTGGGAGACTCTTGTAAAGCTTAACTTTTGCGTAATATATCGTGGCGCATGGTCTAGATGTGACTAGTTAAAAGTCTCTTAGGTAACCCCTTTTTATTTATGTAAAGGTGGGGAGTTTAAGTATGGTTGTAAGAAAGACATTGTAAGTTTGTATTAAAAGTAATGTAAATTTCTTACTCACGTCCTTGGAGTTTCGGAACGTGACACTTATCAACATCAAATTTCAATACAAAGTTCTTCTTTTTATCCCAATACAAAGTTCTAATTTGAACGCATCAATTTGTACACTTATAAAACTAGCTTTTCAATTATCTAATTTCATTGACTCATGGTGTATTTAAAAGTAAAAAAATAAAAAATAATAAACCCTACTCTTTTCTGCCATTATATTAATAAACCCTACTCTCCCCTGCCATTATAATAAAAATAATAAACCCTACTCTTCACTGACGAAAGTAAAAAACAACACAATTCTTTTATTTTCAAAAACAACTCCGAGTCTCATATAATCCGCATCACACAATTCATTATGAAATCTCGAGAATTAAATAAAGTATACCTTACTAAAATAAAAATATAATGTAATTTAATCATATAATTATAATAAAGTAATTATAGAAATATGAATTATCTATTATATATATTCAATAAAAATATTTTGGAAAAGCTTGGGGTGACGAGTGTCACCCCAAGGCATATGTAGTTCCGCCCCTAGTCGCATATGTCTAGTCACATAAATTGTGCCACATTAAGTCTGATGCGACGGTACTTAAAATACACCAGTCACATAAGGTCTTGTGCGACAGTACCTTAAACAAGCCGCATAAGGAGATCATCCATTGCATAAGTAGAGTTTTGTGTTGTTCGGAAATCATCAATATATCGCTGAAGTGTGTCGCATAAGTAACCTTTGTGAACATTGTCAGTCATGTAAGTGAAATGTGTTTTCTTGTCGCATAAGTTCAGTTATGTGTTGTTATTCCTGATTTTAGTCGCATAAGAATTCATAAAATATCCACGTTTTGTAAACTTAGCTAATATATTCAGAAATCTTGGTCATAATCAAACAAGCTTATTCTGAAAGTACCAGAAACAGCTCAAAGAGTACACATATATCAAGCATTCAGTTCACATAACAAAATATGTCCCCATCAAAACATAATAAGTACCTAAATTTTCAGCAAACCACAATTTAGAGAGTATGTAACCCGAAACTTGCACCATCGAAAACATTGCACCCTTGTCATGTAGCTCCTCCACCCCCTTGCACCATTTCTTCAACCGCCTCGAGCCTCCCTTCGAACTCAACATCTTTTTTAGTGGCGTCCTCCCTTGCCTTAATGGTTTGATGCCCCCGCCTCTAGGGCGAGGAGGCCTCCTTAGATTGCCGCCGACTTAGGACACCTGAGTTCCTTTCTTCTGCCAGACAGCTCTAGATATGATATCCAACTTTGTACTCGTAGGGAGAGGGTCGATTATCATACTGGAGTCATAGGATTGATACTCATCCATCAGCAGCTTGATGTGGACATTCATTTGATTCTATGCACAAAATCCCAAATGAATTCATAAATCAAATGTATACTTTATCCACAATCATAATCCTTAGTAACCCATAACATCCATAGTAAAAAAAACTACAAGTAACATATAACATTTCACATGTTTTTACACAATGACAGAATATATTCAATTACACATAAACAAAATATCCACCATTTAATCACATAACCAAAATCCACCATTTATTCTGATAACCAAAATCCACCATTTATTTGTAATCCACAATATCACCCCATAACTATAATCCACTTAATCAAAATCCACAATATCATTCACATAATCAAAAACCATCATTTATTCAACAAGGCATAACTAAAAATTTAAAATTTAAAAGATTACCACTACATCATCCCTTTTTGGTTCTTGAGAATAGACTTCTTCATATGTGGTAATATGGTGTGTTTTGTGTCCCTTTGTAGGTGTTTGACTGCTCGGATGGTGAGTCTTACCAGAGTGGCGATTCATCTTTTTTTCCCGGGCATCTTTCATTCTAGCAGATTTTGCTTTCATAAGAAAGCAACAAATGAAATCAACACAAACATATTACTAAACATAAGTATGAACCTCAAAATTGATCAAACAAGCTTCACCTGCTGTGCAGACTCCATGAAGTGCTTAATAAGCCAACTTCGTTCCTCCTTGCGGTGGGTGAACTCCTTTGATACATTTTCTTGTGCTTCGAATAGCGTTTGTGGCAATCCGACTTCCAGTCCTTGTACGGGTTATTTACAATTCTTGTAATAAACTCCCAGAGTACACTATCATCCCGGGGCAACACAAAATGAGCCTAAAAACAAATGAATAGTTGATATAAGTTATAATTTGACAGCAAAATCTTTAAGCTAATTGCTTCTAAATAAACAATTACAACTCACGCTTAGATAGTTCCCCACTATGTCCCATTACTTTTCCTCTAGCTAGTTGTATGTGGGGGCTAACATCGACACCTTTTATCTCACACAGACCCCAATCTGGTGCATCACCGTACTCCAGATTTCTTTGACAATTGGACCATTTGCCTCCACAGTGCACTCAATCTTTATCTTCGTCCCCAATGTGTGCACCAAATTTGCTATTTTGGTGCCACAAACAACACCCAACGCTTCCTCTTATTGCTGGCTTCAGCAGGGGTTCAGATACACTCAAATTAACAACAATGAATACTCATCATTAATAATTAATTAACCACACTCAAATTACTTAAACGGTTACTCTGCAAATTTTGACAATAAATACTCAGCAATTGAATTACGTCCCAAAAACATTACCGGTAGATGCAGAAGGCAACTATGTAGCACGGACACGGCGTTTTTGGAATGGTTCCCGTTTCGGAAACGTGGACGCGGCTGGACACGGCCAGACGCGGACGGACACGGCCGGACGCAGACGGACACGGCCGGACCAGGTCAATCTGGCTAACGCGCAGTGAAGAAGAAGGCTGAGGTTGCTGGTTCGCGTCGGCGCTAGGGTTTCGTTTGGGAAGAGATGATGAACAGTGAAAATACAATATTTAACTTATTATATCTAAACCCCTTAAGTTTACAATTTTACAATAAGACTTGATTTTATTTAAAAAGCTTTAAACTAGTCCTCTGAAATGTTATATTCAGATTAAAGTCAACTTATTATAATATAAAACAATTTATCAGTATATATATATTAAAAAGGAAAAAGTACAAATTGGTGTCCCGAACTATCGCCATTTTCCAATAGAAGGTCCAAACTATCAATTTTTTCAATCAAGGGCAAAATAATAAATAAATTGATCAATTTTCAAACACCGAGCACCATAGATTCACCGTGATTAACTTACAAACCCAATCACGTGAATCCCGTTAATAACGACTCAATAAAAAAAAGTGTATTGGTATTAAAGAAGAAAGATCGATTTAATACGTTAAGAGTTTATGATGAGATCATCGTGTTATTTTCAACATGGTTCACATGATTGAGTCGAAATTTAATCACGGTGAAGTTACGGTGCCCGGTGTTCAAAAATTGGTCAATTTATTTTTACTTTGCTCTTGATTGGAAAAATCAATAGTTTGGACCTTCAATTGGAAAAGACTGATAGTTCATGGCACCAATGTGTACTTTTCCCTATTAAAAATATATTAATTCACTTAGCAAGAGAAAAATATATATTAATATATTCAAAAAAATTCACCTGATTAATTATTTTTTAAAATTTAAAATATTTTCATGAATTATAAATTATATTTTTATATAATTTATATCGCCGTGTCCTGCCGTGTCCACTTCTTATACATTTAGAATTTTCCGTGTCCACGTGCCTGCCGTGTTCGTGTCCCTATACGTGTCCGTGCTACTTAGGAAGGCAACTGCTTTGGTACACGGTTCGGTGGACGAAATGGAGGTCAGTTTGGATGGGGATTTACTCGGCAGTGGGGTTTAGAAGCTGCCTTCTTTTGCTGATTTGCTAGTGGTCCTCCTTTTTTGACCACTGGCTCCGGTGTGTGGATCTTGGCTGGCCTCCGACTGGTCCGAGCCTGAAGCATCATCGCCCGCTGCTTGATGGTCGCCTCCACCCCTTCGCTCAAGGTCTTCTTCTTCTCGGCGGCATGACAGTTCGAGTGAGAGTTAGAGTAGTTCAGTTGAGAGTAGTGTTTGAGCGAGAGTGTTTTAGGGATGAAATATAGGAATCCTAATTCAAAATGAGTAATGTCGAGATTTGCACATGTATGCTGACGGGTCACTACTCTCTCTTCACCACGTGATGACCAAGTATAGTAACCATTCATCATACTTTTGTTAATCAAATGGATGAATATTTCCTAGGGTTTAATTCTTCATCTAATCATCAAACAATTTCTACAAGGACATACATGTGTCTTTTCTCGATTTGTCTTTACAAATTGAACAAAATCAACAATCCCTTGATTGTAAGGAGTATCACCCCTTTCCTACCCCATCCAACTTTTATCCATTGTGAACTTTAGCTTTATAAATATGATCATAAAACAAAACAAGCAAAACATTTGATTGCAAATGTGTTGTGAGAGCTATGTAGCAAAATATTCACCACGAATTTGGATGTAATGTGTAACATTGAAGAGAGAGCAACAATTTGTTACACACACATACAACTCACTTTTTTTCAAGGAATCGAAGTATTGTTGTATTTAACTAATAATTGAAAACTCAACATACATATCAACGGTCTTAACTAGCCTGTTCTTCACGGAAGACCTGTTGGAAATCACATTGTCAATCGTGGGGGAGAGAAGAAGATAAGTAGGGGAGAGGATAAAGGTGGGTGAAGTCTTTATGTTTTTCAATTTAATGTCGAGTACTTGTGAGACTAACTTTCATTATGTTAGTTGTAAAAGTAATAGGTTGATGTAACGGTCGCCTTCAACAAACAAAAAGTCGGTCGATCATAAAATGCTCAACGTTTTTCAAATTTTATTCGCTGACCTTGCATTTCCAACATTTACTTGTGCAACTAACTTCAAGGTACCAAATTAGAATAATCGCATAAGGACTCTTATGGGACACACATAGGGCTCAGTCGTATAAGGTCACTTATGTCATCGAATTTGATCTTCCACGTAAGGTTCTGCCGCATAAGGATACTTATATCACAGACATTGGTCAACCACTTAAGGACTAGTTGCATAAGTACCCTTAAATGACTAACCGTCTTTTCTTAGTCATGTAAGGGTACTTATGCGACTAGTCCTTACTTGACTAACTCAAACTCTGTGGTGTAAGAGTCAATGTAGTGTAGTGATGGTTATGAATGAAATCTCACCACCTGAAACCACCCTAATCAATAAAAATTATTTTAGCCTTTTTCGTTAGTCAAAATTATACCATGGAAATTTGAAACAAGACCCATCACAACCCGAACCATTTCATCATCCATATCAACCAACCATACGATTCAACACTCGAAACATTTGAAACTCGAAATCTTTCAAACCACGGACACGAAACTTACTTTGAAGAAGTCGAGATGCGACAACCTATTTTCACTTCGATAGCGGCTGCTCCGATTCCTATCAGCGCAACTTGCCACAAGTCCAAATTTTTCCGACCCCAAGTTTCAGCTTGTAGACGCGAGCTTCCCTTGTTCAAAGGCGCAGAGCTTTTCAACAAAAAAATAAGGGATGGAGAGAAGTAGAGTTTTGGTGGAATGGAAGAAGTTGATTTCACTTTCGATTTCGGTGATGGGACACTGATACGGGGGGGACTCTGGGACTCTGGCACGTTGGCCGCTCCCGCTCCCTTTGGACTCTGGGACTCTGGACTCTGGGGATTTTGCCCCGCTCCGCTCCCGCTCCGGTCACCCGTATCAGGCCTGCAGGCCATACACCCCAACCATTTAACAAGAGTTTTGGTATTCACTTGTTAAATGGGTGTTGGAGGTGGGAGCTCAATTGGTGTCACATTCCCACTAAGGTGGGTTATGTGTCAAAGGGAGCCTGGGGTCAATTCCCACCTCCAACACCCATTTAACAAGTGAATACCAAAACTCTTGTTAAATGGTTGGGGTGTATGGCCTGCAGGCCTGATACGGGTGACCGGAGCGGGAGCGGAGCGGGAGCGGAGCACTTTTATGATACGGGGGGACTCTGGGACTCTGGCACGTTGGCCGCTCCCGCTCCCTTTGGACTCTGGGACTCTGGACTCTGGGGATTTTGCCCCGCTCCGCTCCCGCTCCGGTCACCCGTATCAGGCCTGCAAGCCATACACCCCAACCATTTAACAAGAGTTTTGGTATTCACTTGTTAAATGGGTGTTGGAGGTGGGAATTGACCCCAGGCTCCCTTTGACACATAACCCACCTTAGTGGGAATGTGACACCAATTGAGCTGCAGATCAATTGGTGTCACATTCCCACTAAGGTGGGTTATGTGTCAAAGGGAGCCTGGGGTCAATTCCCACCTCCAACACCCATTTAACAAGTGAATACCAAAACTCTTGTTAAATGGTTGGGGTGTATGGCCTGCAGGCCTGATACGGGTGACCGGAGCGGGAGCGGAGCGGGGCAAAATCCCCAGAGTCCAGAGTCCAAAGGGAGCGGGAGCGGCCAACGTGCCAGAGTCCCTGAGTCCCCCCCGTATCAGACACATTCGGCTTTTGCATGGTTCTGCCCCTTTGAACAAACGAGTGCATTTTTATATATAGCAAATACTTTTTAAATGAGGATATTTAGGTATTTTCTGTTTCTATAAACGGCAAAACGATAGTGTTTGGACTAGCAACATTTAGCCACACAGCATTGCCATTTCCGATAAAGCTTATTTGAATAAAATTCATATGTTGAATTTAATATGATAATTAAGTGCAATATTAAAGTAAAGTGTTAAACGTCATGGGTTAATTAGGTTCTAATAGTAAAGTTATTGAGTTTTGAAGGGGTTCTAGTGTCTTTATGTATAGTTGACGTACCATTGCGCAATTAATTAAGCATTTCCTTATAAAGATAGCGAGCTACGATGCTTGATTGTAATTTTATCAACTTTGACACTTAACAACTGATCAGGCCCGGCCCATCAGCTGGGCCAAGAGTGCAAAGGCACAGGGCCACCAAATATTCAATTATTTGATTAATTTTGTTTTGTTAATTTTTTTTCGCAGACGAGCTAAGTCGAATTCAGATCGAGGTGACTGACTAATGACTATCTGCCGCAACACATCTTCAGGTAAACAGTGGATGATGCTCTCGGTCTCGATCGCTCTCTTCTCCATCGATGATGATTGCTTCTTGTTGGATTGGAGATTGATTTTTTTTTCTTTCAAAAACCCTAACAGGAAAGCAGAACCATCTTCAATTTATTCAAGTAATTTTTTTTTGATAATGGAATTAATAACAAAAGCAGAGAAATCGTCAAATCGAGTATATATGCAGTTACTATAAATTGATCCAGATAATTTTAATCAGATAATTTTATATTGGTTTTGTATTGGTTTTGTCTGGTTTGATTTTTTCATAGGATTTTGTTTGCAGATTTGGTTTGAGTGGTTTGAGTAAGTTGATTTTGTTTGCAGATTGACATTATTTGAAAATTTTAGAATGGCTCCTACAAGAAAGCATGAATCGGGTAGTTCCAAACGCAAAAGAATAAAGGAACGAGACAAGTTTAGTCGAAGTCAATCAGGAGCTATGGACAAATTTGTTTTCAAGAAAGGGAAGGAACCACAATGTCCAGGGGATATAGAGGCAGATGTAGATGTTGATGTTAATGTTGATGTTGATGTTGAAGAAAATATGGAGAGCCCAATGGAGAAACCGTCTGAAGAAGATGTTGATGTTGGTCTAGAAGAAAATGTAGAGCATCCAATGGAGGAACCTTTTGAAGAAGATGTTGATGTTAATGTAGAAGAAACTATGGAGCCTGGTTTGGAAGGGAATGATGATATTCCCAACATCTTTGATCCTAAAAATTGGGATAATCTTGCTCCTAAATGGAGGGATTTATTGGTGAAAGAAGGTCCTCTAAGAGATGTGTTGACAGGAAAAGGTCCGAAAGATAGATCAAAGAAAAAAAGGCGTTTCACATCTGAATTCTATACCATGTACTTATCAAATGGGGAGAAGCATCATCGGGATTGGCTTGTGTATTGTAAGGATCTTGACAGAGTATTCTGCTTCTGTTGTAAAGTCTTCAAGACCAAACGGCAACAAACTCAGTTAGCACATGATGGAATAAGGGATTGGGGGCATCTTTCTCACAGTTTGAAGCAACATGAAAGAAGTTCAGACCATATAACTCATTACTTGACTTGGGTTGAGTTACGTGTACGGCTGGAAAATAATCAAGTAATTGACAAAGTTTTAAAGGATCAAATCAAATTAGAGACTGAACGTTGGCGGAAGGTATTGCAAAGATTGTTTGCAGTTGTGAAATATTTAGCTAAACAAAGCTTGGCATTTCGTAGAACTAATGAGAAGATTTATGATGAAAGCAATGGAAATTTTATGGCTTTAGTTGAAATGGTTGCTGAATGGGACTCGACCTTGAAGGAGCATTTACGAAGAAAACAAAATCATGAAATTCAGTTTCATTATCTCTGTCACAAGATTCAAAACGAGTTGATACTCTTGATAGCTGCTGAAATCAAAGGTGCAGTCCTGAAAAGGATAAAAGAAGCCAAGTATTTTTCAGTAATACTCGATTGTACTCCTGATATCAGTAAGCAAGAACAAATGACATTGATAATAAGGTGTGTTGATGTCTCCACAGTTCCAATACAGGTACAAGAATATTTTCTACAGTTTTTGGTTGTGAATGATACAACAGGTCAAGGGTTGTTTGAAGAATTGAAGAATGTGCTACACCATCTTGGTCTTGATATTGATGATGTCAGAGGGCAAGGCTACGATAATGGATAAAACATGAAGGGGAAACATAAAGGTGTACAAAGAAAACTTCTAGACATTAATCCTAGAGCATTTTATACACCTTGTGCTGCACATTCTCTCAATTTGACATTGTCTGATGTTGCAAACTCTTGTCAAAAAGCAGAAGAGTTTTTTGGAGTTGTTCAACGTATCTACACCTTGTTTGCAGACTCTACGAAAAGGTGGGATATTTTGAAAGATAATGTATCAGAAAAAGGTTACACTTTGAAATCATTATCGACAACACGGTGGGAAAGCAGAGTTGATAGTGTGAAGGCAATAATTACTCAAGCTCCTGAAATAAGAGAAGCTTTACATCAGCTTGCCGAGAAAGCAACATAATCTGGTATTAAAAGTGAAGCCAAGTGTTTAGCAGATTATGAACTTGGAAAATTTGAGTTTATTGTAGGGATGGTTATCTGGTATCATATCTTGGCTAAAGTGAATATTGACAGTAAACAATTGCAGTCTGAAAATATGCGGATTGATGTAGCAATGGGTAGTGTGAAGGCACTTACTGCATTCTTTAGAGAGTACAGAGAAGAAGGGTTTGAGAAGGCTCTGAATTGTGCCAAAGAGATTGCTGCTGAATTAGATATTGATCCAGTGTTTCCAGAGAAGAAAAAGAAAAGAAGAGTCACAAGAAAAGACATTTTGATGATATTGACACTGAAACTCAGCCATCTGAACCAATCATTGAAGAATCAAGTCAAGAATCCTTCAGAGTTCATTACTTTGTGTACATAATTGATGAAGCAATAGGTTCATTGGAAAAAAGGTTTGAGCAATATGAACAATATGAAGAGACATTTGGGTTCTTATTTACAGCAGAGAAGCTAAAGTCCTTGGATGCTGTTAAACTGAAAATAAGTTGCAACAACCTTGAGAAGAAGCTGGAGAATGGCCACACTTCAGACATTAACGGTGAGGATTTATTAAATGAATTAGGACTATTACAAAAACATTTACCAAATGAGCTTGATTCAGCTAGTGCAATACTAAATTTCTTGAAAAGAGCTAATTGTTATCCTACTAGTTGTCTTGCATACAGAATTATGTTAACAGTTCCAGTGACAGTAGCATCAGCTGAAAGAAGCTTTTCAAAGATAAAAATATTGAAATCTTACATGCGTTCAACCATGTCGCAAGAAAGACTAAATGCTTTGGCTTTGATTTCTATTGAACATGAGTTCTTGGAAAAGCTTGACTATGATAGATTAATTGATGGTTTTGCATCTAAGAGTGCTAGAAGATCAATGTTCAGAAAATAGTATTGCATTGGCTGATTCAACTTGGTAAAAGTCTGGTAGTATTGTATTGCTTGGTGTGTCTTTGTAATAGAGCAGCTGAGATTTTCAGACTTTTGGTCATTCCTTTTGAAGGCAATGTAACATGCTGACAACGCATTTGCTATTGAAATAAATCCAATATGCTTTTCCAGAAAATTTGCTTTCGGTTTTTTATCTTTTTGTTGTTGTGATCTTAATTGTTGGCCTGCTTATGTAGATGTTTATTTGTGATACTATGCTTGTAGTTTTGGTGTATTGTTTCTCTTTTTTCAGGAGCATCTAGGGGCCACATTTGATATGTCGCACAAGGCCTCCAAAGACAACAGGCCGGCCCTGCAACTGATCAATGAATTTTGTATCGCTGTTTACGCCCCATTATTTAAAGCTTCCAGGACGTCTCCGAACGACCTTAATCGCTTTTCAGTATTTTTGTTCTTATGGGCAAGAAGAGGGTAAACACGCACAAAAAGGGAAATACATAATAGGTACACCAAACGAGATCAAAGGCATCACCCGAGGTTAGGGAGGCGTTGATGGCCAAGATATGAAACAAATAGTCAAAGCAGCTCCAGGGACAAGGAGGCTCTGCCTAGGGGAGGCACCGTCTTTCACAAATTTTGTTACTGTCTAGAGAAGCTCATGACTCATTCCAATACAACTTTAATTTGATCGATAAACACTTCATCATAAACGACAAGCAAGTTCCAGCAGACGAGACAAATCACTCAGGAGCACTAAAGAAGTGTCTGGGGCAACTTCTCCTTGGACGATCCTATACTCACCTAGGTTATTATAACTGTTTTTGACCGAGTAAAATACATCAACGTCAAAATGGCGCCGTTGCGGGGGAGTTACTTTTTAAGGAAGTGATTATAAATGTGTTAGTGAAATTTGAGCTTATACTGCAAATATTGTATATTTGTATATATACTTTTTTATATGTTAGCATCAGAATTGTTCGGCAACTATAAATAAATTGTTGTACTATATAGATAATTGTTGTTGTGAACTTTTATACTAAACATATCTCAAACATTTCTTGTGCATTTTGACTATTCATCTGTTGCAGTAACCTGTCTTTGGCAGCACTCTTATCATTCTTGTGCAGGAAATCATCAACTCTTTATTAAGAAATGGTGGGCAAGGACTAGAGTGGATTCAGAAAAGTTATTCGTGACAACGCAGCTAAGTACGTGGGACAACAAAGCCAACCTGATGAGGACTTCCCTTTAGAGTTCAGACCTGTTGGAATTCCTCCATTCATCGTCCAAGTAGTCACCTCCAGACAGTTTGGAAGTGACATTACTATGCATCACCAGGATAATTGCATTGTCTCATTTTTAGATAATTGAATTGCATCATAATTAGTTATGCAATTGCATATTAAATAGAATTTTCCTCGCAACATATGGCACATGTTATAAGCTGAAATTTTTTGCTTCAAATTAGAACTTAAAGATAGTTTACTCATGATAACGTTGACAAAGACCTAAAAACTTGAAAAATATATGACATAAGTAAGAATGCATAACACTAAAACTTTGGCAACACTTCCTCCACGTATGCAATATTTTTAAAATAGAAATATGTCTACACTCAAAAGACAAGTAAGCACCAGTGTAAACTTTTACATTTTTATAAACTCAAAATTTTCGGACGTGATTTGAGTTTTTAATTTGCAAGTAGAGTGTTTAAGTTTTTCGCTTGCATCTTTATTAACTACGGTTAAGTCCCAAGCGTGTAGTTTTTGAATGGGGAACTACCCTAGATTAAATACGGTGAAAAATTGACCACAAGAAAAAAAGAGCAAGGGAGGTACGTCCCTACCAAAATGTTTTTAGTTAGGGAGGTAAGTCTCTGCTAAATAATAAATATTTTGGCTTTGGACTTGCACCTTACCAAAATTTGCCGCAAGTGAAATGTTTTTACACTCTATTAGCTTTAGTTAAAACTTAGAAATAATCATTGCACATGAATAAACTTGGGTTGAAATATGTTATGTTATTACTAAATTGTAGGCTCCTCTTGGCATGGGCATAGACATTTTCACTTGAGAACGAGATTGAGCTAACATGTCTATGTGAAACCCTTCTTGGTAGCACATGCGAGTAGCAGAATAGTCGTTAATTGTGAAATTCAAAAACATACTTTGATAGTTAAAAATTGCATAGTATAGAAATGGTCGTAAGTTTGAAACATTATTGGCATTCAACCTTTTGCCTACATTTGATAGTTTGTAAATTCTGTTAATAGCGAGTCTTGCATCTTTTTGCTTTCTTTTGAAAAACTTAAAATAGTTTCATTCTTAAATCTTTGTTTAAATTTTTTTAATTATGAAAGGCAAGGAATGGACAACCCCCAAGCCGGTGCCTTTAAACGCATCGAGGAGGTTTGAACCGTCAAGCTCCAGGTCATTCGACCAAGACTAAGACCGCTAGACCACTACCCCTTCAGCTTCTTTCTTTGTGAGCATTGCATAACATGTATCGGACATTGGAATAATGAGACAAGTTCTCGTTTGTATAACACCGAGTGAATTATTGTCTTATGTTCTCTTTTATTTTCATTGTAAATATATTTGGATGTTTTGACTCTTGTAGTGTCATTGTAGTGATTTAGCTACGGACATTTTTCAAGTAAAATTGTTAGAATTTAAGGGCATTTATCGCGCCACTTTGTTCTAGCTTGTTTGAATTGGTTAAATGCAATTAGTCTTTGAATTGTGTGTTCGATGTGCAACACTGTTAATATTTCATAATTGCAGTACATGCGCTGGTAAAATAATGGAAAAGAGGGTGAATAATGAGACAAGGTATGGAGGTCAATTCATAGAAGTTTCTAATTTTTGATACGTGGGAGGTGAAAAGGAGCTATTGAAAGGAGTTGATCCAGATTATATTTTCATCATGGATTTAAAGGATGTGGTTGTTAGTGCCGACTATTCCGACATGGCTCCAATCTATTACAAGTTTCCAAAGACTAATTTGGTGTTTCCACACAGATTAGTCATAGATCTTGACGTGAATGACATGGTAGATATGATGTATGATGGAGTTAGTGGAGATTGATCGGTCGATTTTTCAACCTATTATCTCCTTCATTCGATGATGAATTATGTTGGTTTTCCTGATATTTTGCTATCAATTAACCTCGTTTCTAGTGCTTCAGGTCAAATATTACATAGCTAATACTTTTGGGTTCATCCGAAGAAAAACAAAGAATTTGGTAGAGAATTGAGGGAAAATAGGGCGACCCGACCTTTCCAACCAATTTTGAAAGTCCGGATATCCTGATGTTCAAATGGGTCTTGCTATAGCTTTTGGGAAAGCTAATTCAAAGGGCTACAACTTTACAGATTACATAAAGACCCCATGTGGACGTTAAGATTGCGAAATACCCACCATAAGTGTCTGCCATTTCCCCTACCGTGATGGCCGTGACGAAAAAATATGTCAAGGGTGTCACGGCCCCTAAATTGCCCAGAATGATTCAGGGGGTCGTGACGGCCATGACAAAAAGCATATGTGACGACCTCCGCGGATATTTTGAGGTATAATAGCAATTCGGACCCGATTTTGAGTACGCTAACTTTGGAGGATCAATTTTAACCTAAATTGGAGAAGAAGGACGATCAAGAGCTCAAGAAAGACCAAGATTTGAGGCTACGCTTGATGAAAACACGGTTTCCTCGTTTCTAATATTTGATTTTTATATGTATTTATGGTTTATAGCCATGAATCGCGAGTAGTCGTTTTATTCCGTGATCCTACGGATCCCATGCTTGTACACTAACTCTTCATATGACTTATAGAAACACTTTTCATTATTGTCATTTGAGTTATTCAATTTTACAACGCTTAATTTTATCGTTCTTGCACGTTGATAGATGGGTCTGAGGTAGTTAACCGGATCAAGTAGAATTGATGTTAGGTCGTAGTAGCTAGCTGATAGTATATGACATAATATGAGAGCTAATATTAGTTATTTTTCTTGACTATGGTAGTATGTAGGTATCTGTAAGTACAACGCGCGCGCAACCGCGACGATGGTAAAATAAGTACGTAGTGGAATAATTAATGTTTGAAAAACCCTAGGCTAAACTAATCAAAATTGTTGATAATCCGTGGATAGGTGGCGTTCAACAATCAAGGTTAATTTAGACAATGATCCGTGGATGTGCAGCTTGTATAATATTATTTTGGTTTAACTCCATACATGGTAGCATGTTTAGATTGCGTGATATTGTTGCATGAATTGTGGGTTAGGCACGGGTGAAGTTTGATCCTGGCATTGTCTCTTTTAATAAGTCAAATCTTCTTTAATCTCAGTGTCACTTAGGAATTAGTAATAACCAAACATTTTCCTTATAGGAGTAGCTGAACACATTACTTGCAAACTGGTACACGTACGTGTCTGTTCCTTGGATCAACCCTCGGCTTACCAAGGTTTATAAATTATTTTTTACTGCAACCTGACCGCTAAAACTTACAACTTGATAACTTTGAAAGGTTAAAAATACGCTTGTCAAAATGGCGACGTTGCCGGGGAATAGCGTTTAGTGCGTTATTAGGTTTTGCGAGTATAGTTTAGGACTATTTCATCGTTTTATACTTCCTTATGCATACTTGATACACTTCTACACTTCACTAATCACTTTTATTTTGAATGTTGCGAGGATGTTCTCTTTCAATCATGAGACACCTACCCAAGGGAAGAGCCATATTCACATGATGCGAATTAGAATGGCAATCAACATCAGTTTTATGATCAACTCTATTATCAAGATGATCAATATTATGTGAGCTACCAGTCGCAGCTGAATCATCACGTATAGAGTCGATGCTGGCTAGCTTCTTAGCATAGCAAGAGAAGACGGCTTAAGAGACTACTGCAAAAATAAAATACCTTTAAAAGATAATAGAGCAACTCGCAATCAGAAAGAAAATATTGATGGATCAGTTATAGCAACAAGCTTGTGCATCCACCACGGAACTCATAAATGAGGATGTCAAAATGGAAATGGCCAGCCATCAAGAAATTTAAGTTTATGAAGCTCCTGGACCTTCAACTTTATTAACGATGGACATGGAAGATGATTATGATACTAGGTTGTCTTCTAAACCAGACTTAGAGATGGAGCACTATATGCCACCAAGGTACCACAAGCACGAAGACTTTGTTGATGTGCACCTGAGTTCAATTAAGGAGGATCCTTGCATACATATGAATGTGATAGTGAAGGGAAATTTTGAAGCATGGGAACGTGAATTCCTAGCTAAAGAGTGTACAGGAAGTATTATTGCTGGAGCAGGTTTTGAAAATTTATATCTTGCCGGACCGCCTCTAGACAAGTTTTTACAATTCTTACCATATATTTTGGAACTGCCGAAAAGGATCCCTGACGTACAGTATTTTGAGCGTCAAAAATAATTTATAATGCCGGTAAGAACCGGATCGTCCAAGGGAGCAAGTGTAAACTTATGCACTATGTAAGGTTGTGTTTTTATTTATCCTAGTTCGAAAAGTGTTTTTGTTTTGGTTATAAAATAAACAAGTAAGAAAGAAAAGGTGTCAACGAACTTCGAGAAGTATTTCGGGAAATTACTTCACTTACCCAACATTAGAATCGAGTTTATAAACTAGCATGCGAGGATTTGCTTATATTGATTGGAAAATAGCCGCACACTCCACGTATGAACCTCACCCTTTCGACGCTATTGGTTTATATTGGAAATGTACCTTAAATTACGAACCTCACCCTTTCGGCGCTATTGGTTCGAATCAAGAAACTCGCTGATGTTTACCAACTCTCGTCGCGTAAACATGGGGAGTCCTTGTCATAAAACGAGCCTTTCCCGTTACAAACTTGGGCTACTCTCGTAGTCACCAAGTTCGTAACGTGTATTTTACTTAATAGTCGGACGTTTAGCCTCACCCTTTCGGCGCTATTGGCTTAACGTCTCAAAGCTATAGCTTAGGCATTTTCTCGAACACCTAGTATGCATCGCTGGGTTTAGGCGCTAAGTAAAATACAAATCATGTAAAACAATCCAAAACATGCAACGATTAATATATTAAACGATTCATAGTCGAATAAGATTAGTAGGACCCCAAAATATGGGTCACTACTCACTATCCATCGTCATGTAAATACAATTCATGTTTTGTTTGAAACGAAAACTATAAAGAGAAAAAGGAATGACTACACCCTCGAATTGATGTCGATAATTCCTTTAAGCTCAATCTTCTATCCGATCAAAATCCTCGAGTTTTTGTGTCCCCTTCTCTATTTTTCGTCTTCTCCAAGTGCGTAGGTGTGTATGTGGAGAAATGAATGTGCGTATGGAATCTCCAGAATTGTGTTGCGGCTGCCTCCCTTTAATTTTTCTTCAATTCTGCATTTTGGGCTTTTGGCCCATTCAGTCTTGTTGTGTCGCTTGTGTCGCATAGCTGTTTTTGCATGCTCTCTGGAATCTACCATATCACTTGTGTCAACTATTTTGGAGACACAAGCGCAGATTGGGATGGCCTATTGAGCTCACATTTTGGCATCCTTATAGGCTGAATCTGCTCTAGGTGCCAACTACAAAGTTGTAGCATTTGTTCTTTGCTTTCCAACAAGCCAAAGATCAACGAATTCAGACACCGTATGAGCTCTGGGCGTGCGCGACAATTAGGGATGTTAATCCATCGTTTTTACACTGTTTTCGCCCAAATTCCCGCAAAACTCTTTCTTTCACCTTGGATTCGTTTTTTCACCTCAAATCATCAAAACATAATGTGAGAGCTCATATAAATAAGGAAGATGATCGAAAATCGACTAAATGTGGCGCATAAATATAGTACAAATTTATGCTCATCAAAACACTCCACACTTAGAGTTTGTTCGTCCTGAACAAACATGAACTAAATCAAAATCCACTGTCGTAGGGAACACGAGTGCATTTAGCGTATGGTTCAAGCCTTTAAACCTATAGGCTACCCCACAGGACGATTTGTAGTCTCGTGAGAGTTTTCAGAAAAGGGAATACTCACAAATCCCACATGCGACTAGTTAATATGCATGAACACGTTTGTTACTCATTTATCTAGGCAATACGCAATGAATACGCCATGCAAAGAAACTAAACTATTAATCAAAGACTAACTCCTTTTCAAAAGAATTTCGAACCACTAATGGCTCTAAAAAGATACACATTCAAAAACAATCAATATTAGAGTTATCAAATGACTAACCTAACAATTCATTCAACCTTTTCGCAAGATACTCAAGACATGATCCTTAGAAACATAAAAAGCGTGTCAATCGCGTGCCTATGCTATCAAGAAGGATAGTCCATGGGCTAACGATACAAAACTCATTTCCAAGTTCTAGGAGCTAAGTCCATAATCCGTAAGGAAATAGGAGTTTGACACTTCATTTTCAAAATTATCTCAAACAAAGTCATGCTCACGTACTAGTACAAGGGTCATCCCTCTACTCAAGTCACATACATACACACAAAAAGAAATAATGGAAAATACATTGTCAAACTTAAGTGTGTGTCTCATCTTTTCTTTCTTTTTATAGGCATTTTGCCAACGATATGCTTCACGAATTTTTTTCTTTTGGTAGCTTGCTTATTTTGGCTTGTACTTGCAAAAACTTTTTGCTTTTCTCTTTTTTTTTTGTAGCTTGCCTTATTTTGGCTTGTGCTTGCATATACAATATTTTTTTGTTGGGGTCAATTTTTCACCCATATTGACTCCACACTTAAGAGTTGGCAATGCACTAAGGATATAGATTGTGTGTGCATACAATGTGTAAGAATAAAGATCACCTAAGAGCAATGACTAAGTTTTCGAAGAGATGAAAAGTATTTCTTGCTTGCTAATATTATGCTCAAGTGATGCAAAAAGGTTGCCTAAATCATTAAATAGACACAAGATAACAACAACATTGACGACTAGGAATTATGCACTCATAAACGTCATGGTGATTCTAGATTCAAAATCAAGTCGTTAGCAATAAAACTAGATAGTCGAGTAATGGGGTAATGCGAATGCCTTCGAAATTCGAGTACTAAAATGTAAGCTAGCGCATAAAAACTGCAAGTGCCTAAACATGGATTTTTTCAATAGAATGCACAACACACCCACTCCACACTTAAGAGGAAGCTTAGTCCCTAAGCGACAAATATATAGAAATAAAAAGTGTAGTGCAAAGGGCTTCCTTGAAATTGTAGCACGTGGAGCATGATGGTTTACTCATTCCTTTCCCTCATATGACATTAAAATCTGTAAAACAAACAAGTGGCAACTACATAGAAATTATTAGAATATGTCACAAGTATAATGCACATCATAATAGGGAACTCCACACTTAAATCAAAAGCGTCTAGTGAGTAATGATGCGAGTGCAAAATAAATTTGAGAAGGCAACTTACAAATGGCCTTACTTCCCTCGAAGACCTAGTTTAACGTCTTGGCGAGACTAGCAAAGCGCCCCGTGGATTCGCTTCGGAGAAGTCCTTTGCTCAAATAACTTCTCGCGGGGCCATTGGTGCTTAAAGAGTCAATCCACCTTCAAATCTCATTTGAATTTCCGTCCATCAAGTCTACGATGGACTTTTAAATGTGAACTCAGCCCCTTTGAAAGTGTTATGCTCTTAAGAATGGAGGGATCTTGGGAGCTCCTTTCGGATAATATGGAAAAATAAGGTAAGAAGCTCCAGAATTTATCTCGAGACGTCGTGATGAAGAAAGGGTCTTCAAAACACGTCTCCTCGAGCTTGATGGGCACACCCTTCTTGAGTTTCTCAATAACTTCCTTGGGTGCCCAATTCTCAAACTCCCTCATTAGACTTGTGTCCTCTTGCGTGCGAGGTTGCTTTTTAGTCGCTTCCATATAAACCTCAACAAAGTCTTCGTACACTTCAAATCCCCGTGGCTCAATGTTCTCTTGCTCTATTTCATCCCCATCAATAGATTGAGGCTCACCTTCAAGCTTACTTACCATTCGTGGTGGTGAAAGTGTCCGAAAAGTATAGTCTTGTAGACTTGAATCCTCCTCTTCTAACTCTTTGATAGCTTGGCCGGGCATTTCAAAAGAGTCATTTGATAATTTATCTTCACCAGATTCAAGGACTTCTTCTTCGGAAACCTCTTCTTTATATTCCAAGTTTCCATTTTCAATCACTCGTTGTGCCAATGTACTTTCTAATGCTAGGTTTCGGGCAGCGAGGTCATCTAGACGCTGGTTCATGGATTGGAAATTTTGTAGCATGTCTAGACTATCTAGGGTAACCTTTGCTTGGTGGCTCTCTTGATTAGCTTGGTGGGTCTCTTGATTAGCTTGGATCATGGCTAGCATTTCCATGATAGAAAGTTCACTGTTGGGTTGAGGATACAAGGGATATTGAGGGTAGGAGTTTCTACAATTAAGTATTGGCTATCATCCCAATTTGGAGTGTTAGAATGTGTTGGATAGCAATGATCTTCTCAATAAGCATTTGGTTGCTCCTCCTCTTGGTAATATTGTTCATCGTAAGAGACTTGTTGGTTGTATAAATACATCCTCGCAAAACAAAAAGAACAAAAGTTAGTAAGGGTATGTCCAGAGGATATACAAAAAGAAAAAGAAAATATGTACAAGACTAGTCGAGATATCCACACAACCTAGGCTAATGACAAGTTAATGCGTTGCTCCCCGGCAACTGCGCCATTTTGACGTGCAGTATTTTGAGCATCAAAAACAATTTATAATGCCGGTAAGAACCGGATCGTCCAATGGAGCAAGTGTAAACTTATGCACTATGTAATGTTGTGTTTTTATTTATCCTAGTCCGAAAAGTGTTTTTGTTTTGGTTATAAAATAAACAATAAGAAAGAAAAATTGTCAACGAACTTCGAGAAGTATTTCGGGGAACTACTTCACTTACCCAACATTAGAATCAAGTTTATTAACTAGCATGCGAAGATTTGCTTATATTGATTGGAAAATAGCTGCACACTCAAAGTATGAACCTCACCCTTTCGGCGCTATTGGTTTATGTTGGAAATGTACCTTAAACTACGAACCTCACCCTTTCGGCGCTATTGGTTCGAATCAAGAAACTCGCTGATGTTTACCAACTCTCGTCCCGTAAACATGGGGAGTCCTTGTTATAAAACGAGCCTTTCCTGTTACAAACTTGGGCTACTCTCGTAGTCACCAAGTTCGTAACGTGTATTTTACTTAATAGTCGGACGTTTAGCCTCACCCTTTCGGCGCTATCGCCTTAACGTCTCAAAGCTATACACTTAGGCATTTTCTCGAACACCTAGTATGCATCGCTGGGTTTAGGCGCTAAGTAAAATACAAATCATGTAAAACAATCCAAAACATGCAACGATTAATATATTAAACGATTCATAGTCGAATAAGATTAGTACGACCCCAAAATATGGGTCACTACTCACTATCCATCGTCATGGAAATACAATTCATGTTTTGTTTGAAACGAAAAATATAAAGGGAAAAAGGAATGACTACACCCTCGAATTGATGTCGATAATTCCTTTAAGCTCAATCTTCGATCCGATCAAAATCCTCGCGTTTTTGTGTCCCCTTCTCTCTTTTTCGTCTCCTCCAAGTGCGTAGGTGTGTATGTGGAGAAATGGATGTGCGTATAGAATCTCCTGAATTGTGTTGCGGCTGCCTCCCTTTTGTTTTTCTTCAATTTTGCATTTTGAGCTTTTGGCCCATTCAGTCTTGTTGTGTCGCTTATTCAGAATTTTAATGACACAGAGCTGTTTTGCATGCTCTCTGGAATCTGCCATATTACTTGTGTCAACTATTTTGGTGACACAAGCGCAGATTGAGATGGCCTATTGAGCTCACATTTTGGCATGCTTAAGTGCTGAATCTGCCCTAGGTGCCAACTACAAAGTTGTCGCATTTGTTCTTAACTTTCCAACAAGCCAAACATCATAGAATTCGGACACTGTATGAGCTCTGGGTGTGCGCGACAATTAGGGAGGTTAATCCACCGTTTTACACTGTTTTCGCCCAAATTCCCGCAAAACTCTTTCTTTCACCTTGGATTCGTTTTTACACCTAAAAGCATCAAAACATAATGTGAGAGCTCATATAAATAACGAAGATGATGGAAAATCGACTAAATGTGGAGCATAAATATAGTACAAATTTATGCTCATCAATCCCCTACATGTCACACACATTCATTCGTGCATATGCTCAACTGTCTAAGTATTGAGACTGAAATCCTGGTTTTTTGTGGATGTCCCCGATTGATTGTCTTTCTATTGGATTCATAGTGTAGGACTTGAAATAGTTTTCTTAGTGTATGTATTCTCTCGTGTAAGTATCATTGCTAGCTTTTGCCTATCACATGTTCTACGTATTTCTTGAAGCATGTTTAAGACTTGATACTAGTAGGCACATGTACCAAACGTTAAAAGCATCAATTGCATCTCTTTTTAGAGGTGACATTAGTACTGGTATATGTTTTTCTTTACTTGTTGTGACTTGCACGCACCCGTCTCTATTTGTACACTATGACAAGTTTTAAGTGTGGAGTCAGAAAAAAGTGGGCAAACAATAAGCCCCAATCAAGAATAAAGTTCTGAAATTTTAAAAGACGGTGAAAAATTGATCCCAAGCAAAGTTGTTTTTGAAAATCAAAGTACCAAGGCAAAGTGAGAAAAGTCACCCCTTGTGTATGTACAAAATGAAATTTCTGCCCCCTTTTACTAAGCGTAGTGTATTCCATTGATGAGTCGTATTTATACGACTCGTCGAACTAACTAAGCCCATTTATTTCGACACTTTTATATGCGAATATTTACTTTTTAGTATGGTTTTGCATTTCAGGTGTTTTGGAAGCTCTAGGAAGAAACGCGCATAAAAGACGTCATTTCACGCCAAATACACTACAATGGTAGATCAGACCTTCGAAGGTTCCACAGAGTGCTGGAAATTGCATTGATCAGAAAAATACGAGCTACATGTCATTGCGTAGCTGACACAATTTTCAACAACTCTCTAGTTCACACTGAGAGCATCCGACATCATTTGGAATGTTTAATCGAGAATCGAAGTCAGAACTGTTGCGCAGAAAGAGGAAAACCAAGTCAGTGGGGACCGCGCCCAAGGAAGACATTAGCGCAATGCTAACGTCAACGTTGGGCGCGGAAGTACCGATAACGTCAACGCTGGGAGCGGCTGTAACATCTGCCTTGGGCGCGACGATGACATCATCAGCGTACTTGGTGACGTCAGCAGTTCCGAGAATTGGCAATTTAAGCCCAAAAACAGATTTAGAGATCTAAAAACTTATAAATTAAGGTTTTGGAGAAGGGTTTCCACCATTCTACATCAAATCCTACTTTTGAAGACGGATCTTGAGGAGAACGCGACGCTTTCGACGAGAGAAGAGAACTTTCTATTTTCATTCAAGAATATTTGTGTTTTTGTTATGGCTATGAGTAGCTAAATTCTAATTTCAATTTAGGGTTTCGTTTAGTGTGACTACGTTTTGAGACTCTTTTCTTAATGCAATTTCATGTTTTACTAGTTCTTGTTCTTCATCCCATGAATTGAATTGTTAGATTAACTGGAAACTTTGTCGTAAAGCTTAGTTTGACAACCAATTCTTATCGTTAATATCTACAGGAAACTTTGCCGTAAAGGTAGATCGTAACACCTAGACTTAATAATACCTTTGTCGGATTATTGTGTTTTGGAAAGAACTAGAAGTCTAACACCTTTGTCGGGTTAGAGTGTGGTGTATCACATTTGTCGGGATACTTAGGGTTGTTACCTTTGTCGGAATAACCACACTTAGAAACTTGGAATTTGATCATTAGCTGTCTATGATAAACGTGTCACAATAGATACTCTAAGCTGAATATTCTCTCTAATTGTAAACCTTCTTCGCTATTTGCCTCTTTTGCACTCACACTGCTAACCACCCCCCCCCCACCTTTTCTTTAATTGTCTATAGATACAACTTTAAAAACCAGCTGTATTGGGTTCGACCCTGCTTATCGCTAGCCAGTTGTTCGCCGAAAAATATAAATTTAAGTTTGGCGCATCAGACGACGCGCGTCAAATTTTGGACAAAGGTATTATTTAGTCTAGGTGTTACTATCTATCTTACGACAAAGTATCTAGTAGATGTTAACGGTAAGAATTAATTGTTTGATTAAGCTTTGCGACAAAGCTCTCACTTAACCCAACAAATTAATTCATGCGATGCAAGCAAGAACTAGTGAAACATAAAATTACATTAAGAACGAAAATCTCAAAACGTAGTCACAATCTATAAAACCCTAAACTGAAATAGAAAATTAGCGCTACTCATTGTCATGAAAACAAACACAAATATTTTTGATGAAAAAGAAGTAGAAATTCTTTGTATCGCCGAAAGCTTAACGTTCTTGGTCTTTTCTAAAGCCGTCTTTGTCTTCGGAGAATGATGGGATACTTAGGATTGTTACCTTAGTCGGAACAACCACACTTAGAAACATAATATTTGATCATTAGACATCTATGAAAAACGTGTCACATGTTTAAGACTTGTTACTAGTAGGCACCGGTACCAAATGTTAAAGTGTCAATTGCATCTCTTTTTAGAGGTGACTTTAGTACTGGTATATGCTTTTCTTTACTTGTTGTGACTTGCACGCACCCGCCTCTATTTGTATACTATGACAAGTTCTAAGTGTGGAGTTACATAAAAAGTGAAAAGAGGGCAAAAAATAGGCCTCAATCAAGAAAAGAGGGTGAAAATTTGACCCCAAGCAAAGTTGTTTTTGAAAATCAAAGTACCAAGGGCAAAGTGAGAAAAGTCAACCCTTGTGTATAAAAAAATGAAATTTCTGCCCCTTTTACTTAGCGTAGTGTATTCCATCTTTTCATTGCGTGTGATTACAACATGTTTTAAAATTCATGTATTAATTAGGAGCTGAGGGACGATCCTTGTTCCTTGCATTGAAATTTTGATGTGGTTTTTGTACTACTTTTCAGAAAAATGCTTAGCGAGCTCCTCTTCTCTTACGGGTCATTGCCTAGTCCTTGACAATTGAGAAGGAGTTTTACGCCAAGAGCCCATGGACTGTCCCTAGATAGCACAGGTGACTGGCAAGCATGATTTGTGTAACTGACTTCTCGTTCTTGATACATTGCTAAATAACTATTTAGAACAAGGGGTCAGACGTTCGCTAGCTGTGTGTACCGACAGTTTGAATGCATATCTGGTTTAAACTATGATTATTTGACAACTTTGATGAAGATGTTTGATTTGAAATCGAGGTAATACAATGAAACCGAGGTATGACATGACTTTACTATGACTTATTGAGCATCACTTCACGCATACACGTTAGTTATTTGCATAGGGGATTTTTAGGTAGTCCTACAAGGGCAGCATACTTGTCCTACAAGGGCAGCATAGGGGGTTTAAAGGCTTGATGCATACGCTAAATGCATTCGTGTCATCTACGACAGTGAGTTAGGACCTGCCCTAGAATAAATAAGGTGAAAAAACTTTGGACTTGCACCTTACCGAAATTCGCTGCAAGTGAATTTTGTTTTCGCTATATTAGCTTTTGTTCAAACTTAGAAATGATTATTGCACATGAATAAACTTGGAATCCAATATGTTATGTTTTTACTATGTTGTAGGCTCCTCTTCTAGGCATAGGCATAGGCATAGAACTTTGCACGTGAGAATGAGGTTGAGCTAACATGTCCATGTGAAACCCTTCTTGGTAGCATACGTGAGTAGCAAAATAGTTACGAATTATGAAAGTCAAAAACGTACATTGATAGTTTGTAAGTTTGGTAGTCAAATACGTGAAACGTACTTTGGTAGCATACTTTGATACGTGAGTAGCAAAATAGTTACGAATTATGAAAATCAACCAGAACAATGGTGGTAGGTATCTCGATGAGCAAGGGACTGTCCAGCATTACTGATTCGCTCACCACACAAAATGGCTGCAAAATTTTATAAGTCACCGAATTATCTGGAAGCTGGTGGAGGCACTCGTGATTTTGAAAAGGCAAACAATGTGACAATGCCAGCAGCGAGGATAACCCATTCCATCACTTGAAGTCACTGTTACCTCCTCCTCCCACTGCTTGTTCCACCATCTGCTGAGAAATGACATGCTTGTGGATCTCTTGGTGGAGTTTCACGAGTGTTGGCAGCAACTTCCAAGGACCTTTTGTAGAGTTCCTTATCTGGATCCTCATCAACAGCTTGCTGAAAGAACTATTCAGCCTTGTCAAAATACTCTCCTTTAGCTTCACCTTCGTCCGGAGTCAGAAAGGCATTAGGGTATGCGCATTACTCAAGCACGAGAGTGTCTCATGCTTATTAGGGTTAACCACCAATGCATCATCCACCAATGCCTCATCCAGCTTGGAAATAGCATCTCGAATCATTGAAATGAAATCCAAAAAGTTCTGAATTAATTGCGACAGCTCCAGCAGCGCTTCACCCCAGCTCGTCAAATTGCCGGCATCGAGAGGGTTTTTGATGTAAGTGGCTTCAGCAGTCTTCCGAGCGGCCTCAAAGAAAAATAGGCGGCGGAAGTCATTCTGCATATCCATGGCAAATATGCGATTTAGTGTTTTAGGGGGTTAATTTTAGACATGCCATTTTCGGAGTTTCATATTTCACACATGCCATAACTTTGAGTTTTATTTCACTCATGCCATAACTTTCATTATTTTACTGATATGGCTGATGACGTGGATTAAATTAGGCCACGTGGACCATAAACCTGCCACATAGACCCTGTTTTTTTATAAGAATATACAACTATTAAACAAAACACAACAAACAACACAGAAGATCAATCCTTGAAGCCTGTGAACCAGGGAACAGCATCCTTGCGAGTCCAGCACCACTCCTCAAAGCACGCCTTCTTCGCTGTCTTTGCAGATGACTCCGACTCCAGCTCGCCTTGTTTCTCGGTCCCAGGTACCATCAACACTAATAATGATATCTCCACGCCCACTTGAGGATCTCCGGCACTCAGAAAGCCAATTCATTTTTTCACCTCCAGCATTACTCTCCTTTCACGAGCTCAACAAGCATTTCCCCCAAATACCAGCTTTCCAAGGCTCCCAACCCTTCTTATTAGGGCTGGGTTTTTAAACCGAAAAACCGAACCGATAACGAACCGAAATTAACCGAACCGAGGCAATAACCGAACCGACAATCGGTTTTAATTACCGAACCGATTATATCGGTTCGGTATCGGTTTTCTAATTTCCAAAATACGGTTAACCGAACCGATACCGATTACCGATATTTAAAATTAAAAAAACTCGTTTCGACATTTGAGACTTGCACGGAGAGAAGCCCTAGGCGATTTTCGAGACTGCACGCACCGAAGCCGAATCCCAGCCTTGAATCCGACGCCTACGACGACTTCTGCGACGCCACGCTGCAGCCCACCTGCCCTGAAGACTTCCTCGTCCCTTCCCTGACTTCCGGCAATTCCGAATTTGGTTTGTTTACTCTTTAGTCTTTACAGTTTGATTGAATTTGGAAATCGGTTGAAGGTGTTACGTGTTAGACTGTTAGGCTGTTAGTAGTTAGTGCTCAATTTCCAAAACCTCGCTTCATTGTTTTGTTGTTTGGAATCACTTTATTTGAAATCCTTGCAATTAGTTGTTAGTACTCAGTTTCGAAATTCAATTTGTTTGGAATTTGGAATCGCTTCATTGTTTGCTCTTTGCTGTTGTCCTGACTTTTACTATGTTTGATATAGTTTGTTTGTTTTTTCAATGTAGTATAAATATAAAGATGGAAGACTACGGGATTTTGGAAGAGGATTGTGTAGATGCGGAGATTGCGGAATGTGGTGAAGGTGATGATGATGTTGTAGTGGGTGGTGATGAGGATGTTTCCAAAGGGACGAGTGGAGGAGGTAGGAAGAGGAAGAAACCTTCTCCGGCTTGGGAGCATTGTTCAAAGATAGAAAGGGAAAATAGTCAAGGCGAAATGGAAACTATCGGGAAATGCAACTATTGCAAATTAGAGATGCCGAAATTATCATGGCACTGTTTTTTGTATGCATTTTCATGGCACTGTTTTGGTTTTTAAGAACAGTCAAAATCTATTTTTAACCCTTTTTCAGGGTACTGTTGTAATAGGTAAAAACAGGGTTAAACAGGGGGTTAAACAGGGGGTTAAACAGGATAAAAATGAGCCAAAACCGAAATTATCGGTTTACCGAACCGAACTATCGGTTCACCGCTATATCGGTTTACCGATATTTCGGTATTCGGTATGTCGGTTCGGTATCGGTATGAGATTCCGGAGAACCGAAAATGTCGGTTCGGTTCGGTTCATGTCGGTTCGGTTCGGTTTTCGAACCGAACCCAGCCCTACTTCTTATCATGCCAGATCTCATTGCGATTTTTCCAGATCAACCATGTCCCAATGAGAAACACATTCCAGTCGTTCTGATCTCTATTAAGCCCAATCCACCACAACATATCAGTAACATCTCCTGCTCTGAATTTATCCAGCATTTCATTCAAGCCAAATGCTTCCCACAGGCTTTTCCCCCACCAACATTCTTTAATCAAATGATCCATAGTCTCCTGTCTGTCCCCACAGATTTTACAACAAATCTCACAATCAATTCCCCTCTTAATAAGGTTAGTAGCATCAGGTAAAGACTTATGGAACAGCCTCCAGTTGAGAACACCTTGATTTTATTTGGAACATTGGTTGTCCAAAGTCTCTTCCAGAATTTAGTCCATGTAGACTTAGTCAGGAGGAGCGAAGGAACAGGACGAGCGAACGAGCGAGAGAAATATAAAACTCAAAAAATTTATCCAGCGTGGCCCAATTTAATACAGGTCATTGCCAGCTCATCAATTTTATGGTCCAGTGTGGCCCAATTTAATCCACGTCATCAGCCATATCAGCAAAAATTGAAAGTTATGGCATAAGTGGAATAAAACTCAAAGCTATGGCATGTGTAAAATATGAAACTCCGAAAATGGCATGCCTAAAATTAACCCAGTTTTAGGGGAGAAAGAAGAAGCCGCTGATCCAGAGTTAATCAAACAATTATATGGTTCTTGGAAACTTCCTGAACATTGAACAACCAAACCATCCATCCCTATTTGACCCTTGGGTACCAGATTTGGAAAGTCGTCAACCATGGACAGAGCTGAAGATAGAGGAGACGGAGGAACTAACGACGCTTGTTATGTAAGTTATTTTATTCTAATTTGGCCCTTGGGTACCAGATTTGCAAAAAAAAATAGTTCGGTACCTGTCATGAAATAGGTTGGTAGTTCAGATAACCAAATTGTAGTTTTCCCTATATATTAATTGTGGAACATTATGATCAACAAATGTTGCATCTCTTTTTAGGCTTCATTACTTACAGATTTCGTAACGCTTCCGAACGACTTTGTCACTGTAATGTTCTATTTGAGTGTTTTAACTCATATGGACCGAAAGACTAAGGGGCAAGGAGATGCCGCCTAGGGGAGGTAAAGCGTACATAAGAAGGTGATGCGCGTCATAAAATTTGTGACTATATATAGAAGCATCAGGCTCATTCTAAAACAAAGTGAACTTTATTGATAAACAATTCATCAAATACGGCGAGCAAGTTCCAGTAGACGAGGCAAAGACCTAAGCACAAGTGAATAAGCGGGCAGGCAAGGAGTGGAAAGTAGTCGTAACAACGATCAATTAGAAGAAATAAGATTGTTCTCAATAGCTAGTTGTGACAGAACTAGTAGTCCTTTACTCACCTACTTATTGTCGACTAGAACTCATATAGGTACTCTAATCCCGGTAAATAATGCAGTACTTGTTTTGTTAGTAAGGTTTATTCGAATCGGCTAATTATGACAAGGTTAGTAGTCCTTTGCTTGTATTATCTTGTTGTCCATTGTTCATGACGTGTTATTTGGTCAGTGTGGGCATCTAAGTGACACCTACCCGTCCATATTGATTAGTCTTGCGCTCTTATTTGTTAGTTTCCCATCATGTTCAACGAAAACAAAACTAAACTTAAAAGTGCGGTTAGAATAGATTTTAGAAACCAACACTAACTTAGTGTTATATACTAGTGACTCCTTGCACGACCTTGGATTTACCTAGACCATCATAAACATTTTTGATGGAGTAAAATACAACAACGTCGGAGGGCTCGGGGAAGTGCACATATGTGAATATCGAGCGAATATTACACTGTAACCTCATCCAAGAGCATGATGTGCAGTTTATCTAGACCCACCGCGACATCAAAGAATATGAGTGGTACAACGGTTGAGAAGGAGGATGTTGAGGATGCGTCTAATCAATTTAAAACTCGGCCGTCAAAAAGACCTCAGAGGTGCAATAGGAGAACACAGCAGTGGCCAGTGTACTAAAAACGGCGACATAATAGAGCATATGGATGGTACTAAACAGATGATGATCATCGAGTTCGAGATATCAATGAAAAATACAAGTACAAACTTTTATAAGTATAGTTTTGGTAATAAGTTCATAGGTGCATGGAATGTGGGTGGCGCATTTATAAGTCCAAAAGTCATTACCAGAAACTCGTATTGACCCTCATGTGTTCAGAAGGTAGTCTTGGGGTCATCCCCTTCAGGCATGCAGATATGCGGATAACCTAACTTCACGTAAATTTAGGAAAACAGCGCTGCTTCATAGAGCTTCTCTAGTAGCTCACAATGACCGAAACGGGAAATCTATCAACCACGGTTTGTTTGTTTAGCGCCCTATAGTCAACACTAGGAAGCCAACTCCCACTTTCTTCTTCAAAAGAAGGATAGGGCTTGAGAATGGGCTTGTACTTGGCCTGATGATCCCCACATCAAAGCATCTGTTTGACCATCTTCTCAATCTCATCCTTTTGAGATTGCTGGTAGCGATAGAGTCTCAAACACCAGAGTTGTTCCTTCCTTAAGTACTATGAAGTGCTCGTGTCCCCTCGTTGGTGGTAGTCTCTTAGGTGTTTGGACCACATCGTCAAAATCATCCAACACCTCTTCGACCCCCTTTCTAATGGTTAAGGCCTTTGAATCATCCAAGGCCTTCAATTGCACTAGATACCACTCCGTAGTGGCCTTGAGCCCAAACAATTTCCATGAATGAAGCCATTCCAATTTTCCGCATGTGAATTGCTATATAAGTGCCAAGTCATGCACAAGTGGAGCAATAATCTTCAACTTGCAAAGTCTTCTCTAAGGTTGAGTTGGATACCTTTAAATGCACGACTAGAAGTCTTTGAGACCTCTACAAATCCTTTCTTTCTTCCCTCAAGGCCAGTTAAGTCGAGCTTGAGTTCCCTTGGCTTGTGCTTTGCATGCTTTTCCTTTTTCCGGTCATCTTCGAGTAGTTGTGTGCCCATGCTTTTCCCTCAAGGCCAGGAAGCGCCACGTGCCGTGGCTATTATAAAATGGCAGGCGGGTTCTCATTCCTAATCACACCAAAAACTCATTCCTTCATTACTTTTCACACCCAAGGCCTTTCCGAAAGCTTTCCCAAAGCCCTAAATGATCAAATGGCTTTTTTAGTCACTTTTGTTGCCCTTGCCAAAGAAACCCGGCGCATCTACAAAGCGTTCAACAACGGAGGGCAATATGTCCACCCCACTCACTTACTTGATAGGGCTACCTTCAACACGCTATGAATACTTACGGATGTCCAAGCCAAGCTCAGCGTCATGATGACGCCGTCATGGGATAAGGAGCGCTGCTATAAGAGAATACGCCAACATATCCCAAACTGGTATTTGAATTTCTAGCCTCTTTTTCTTATACTCGTATGATGGGAAGAAATTGAATATTAGGATTGCCATTTAGGAAATGGCGGCCACACTTGGTCACGCGAGCACATTAGTTGAGTACATTATTTACTCCATGCGAGTCCCCTTGAACGACACATACAACAAGAACACCCTAATGGATAAGGGGGATCTATGGACAAAGATGTGTGGGGAACAAACACCCATCCGCTTTCTGTATTGCCACCTCCTACATAACAAGGTCACTTTGGAAGTATCTACAGTGCTTGGTCTACCTCTCCATCAATACTAGGGATCAGGGACGGACCCAGGAATTGGGATAGAGGGTGACGAGTTCAATTATATTAAAAAATATACGTTTTATTAAATATGTATTAAATATTTCAGTTAATTCTTTGTCAATATTGACAACCAAGCAATCTCATAAAAATTCATCGACCACTTGTTGCCTTTGTAAGTTTGGAGCCTTTGTAATTTTGGAGCATGATATTATTCATTATGTAAATAATTGTCTTGCTATGAAATTTGGATAATTATTCAAATAGTAGAACCATATAACTCGCTCCAAATACAAACTTTCAGCATAAAATTTTGATACAAACTTCTAATTTGAAGATGTGCAAAATCAATGTAATTTATTTATATATATAATAAATTAAACTAATTATACACATATGAATTAATTATATTATATTACAAAAAAAATTGAAAAAAATTTGGGAGGAACAAGTGTCACCCCATTGCTACCTAGTTCCGTCCCTGCTAGGGATGGCAGAGGACAGAAGGTCTCCATTCTTGACATGCATGTAAGGTACGTCTGACGTTGCTAGTTTTTCTACTCTTAATCGATAAGACCCAAGGTGTAGTAAGCTAGTCAAAAACATTTTGTAATGACCGGTAAGACAGAGTCGAACCCAAAGAAGCAAACGCGATTATGCGCAAGGACAATGTTGCATATGTTACTTGGCTACTTCTACGGATCAATTAAGGGATGAATTTCAATTGATCACAAACAATGCAAGAGTTTCAAGGGTTTAAACTTCAATTAAAAGAGAGTTTCGAGGGGTTACTTCCCTCCTTGACATTTCCCATTGATCACGTATACAAGAATTATGCATATCAATGTGTCAAATAGTTTAGAACCTAGCTTAGACTAAGGTAGACCAATTTTCATGTGATCTATTCTTAGCCAAACCGTTTTAACTAGAATCCTCACTCCATCGAGATTCTTGGTTCACTCTATAGTCTTTATTATCCTTGGAACATCTCCTAAGGTAATAAATGTTATAGGCAATAAACACTAGTTCACTTCATATCTATGCATTTACCGTGATAGAAACTAAATATGATTATATTCACTACATCCAAACCTTTCCTAAGGTCCATCGATACTTGGGTCAAGTTTTAAGATCAACATGCTACTTAGGCATTTCATCAAACACTTAGTTACATGTCATATGTGAAGAGCTTAGTGAACATGAATTTAACACCATAGATTACAGATTCAAATGTGTATACATGATCACATAGTACCAAGGAGGGTCATAAGACCTTGAAAACACAAGGTGACTACTCACACATCATGTAAGACATCATGGTGTACGTAGGGTTTATTGAAAATAACAAGGAAAATAGAAAAAGTGTAGAGGAAGTAGGATGGTTAGTCCTAGAATCTCCTTTTGATATTCTCTTCTCCTCCTTGGTTGACTCCTTGTTGATGACCTTGATTGAGCCTCTTTTCTGGAAGTTTTCGCCCAAAAACTCAGCACACTAGGTCAAACCTTCATTCTTCTATTTATAGCCTCTCGGGTGAAAATCCTAAAGCAGCAGGTCCAGCCGATCGGCTGGCTTAATGTCCAAAATCCAGCTGGTCAGCTGGTGGCTGAAATCCAGAGTTCTTCTGTGTAAACGTCAAGCTGACCGATTGGATTGTGCCAATCGACCGACTCAAAGTGAGCGGTTGCATTGCTTGTACAATGCAAGGACGAGTCGGTAAGCTGGATTGGCCAACCGACCGACTTAAAGTGAGAGGTTGGTCAGGTGAGCTGACCGGTTGAATATGTGTGAGGCCAAGCATTTGGATAGCTCTTGTTCAGCCGACCGGTTGGATGCTTAGCCGACGAACTCAAAGTGATCGGTTGTGAGAAGTCTGAAGTCCTTTAGCCAGCCGGTTGGCTGGTGAGTCCAATCGACCAACTCAAAGTGGGCGATTGCTGTCAAGTCCCAGCTCTTTCATCCAGCCGACCGGCTGGTTCATAGTGATTTCCAAACCGGTCGGCTGGGGGTCCTTTTTGCCCACTTTTTGCTCTAAATCTTTGGTTTTTCCCCGACTGTTCGTATTAAGGCTTTCACTTTGAGGGAGACTTGTTTTCTACCTGAAACGTAGAGATAGGGGTCAAATGACATCAAAATAACGTCGGAAACGACCCAAAGCTATAGTGAATATACAAATATGTGTTTCGTGAAATTTTCTATCTCTTGTCTATCAAAATAACGTCGAAAACTCGACTTATCAACACTCCACACTTAAGCTTTGTTTATCCCGAACAAAGTATGCAAATATGTCAAGGTCATGCAATTGGCAAAATGCTAGTGGTGCTATGTTTTTCGTCTATTTTCCTCACTAGCTTCCACAAGGTCTCTATCATTATTTCAAAACATGTTATTCAAAGACAAATGAAATTATTTACATCCTAACTAGCTCCTTTTCGTAGGCGTTACGAATGCATTTAGTACATGCATTAAGCCTTTAAACCCCTAGGCTACCCTAGTGTACGAGTTATAGTCTCGTGAGAGTTTTCAGAAAAGGGAATACTCACAAATCCCAAATGCACCTTTCCCATGAGAATGAATTCAAGAGTGCTCAACCAAGGCGAGGATTTCTCAAAGCAAATTCCTCACCCCAAACTAGGACTACCGTCACATTATTATCAAAAGAACTTTTGAACCATTTAAGTACCCATGCAGTTGTGCATTCGAGATCATCAATGCTAGGGCTATCAGTTGTCTCATCCAAAAGTCTACTCATTTCCAAGGCAATACAATAGAAGCAAAGTTATTAGTTTTCACGCAAGAGTGTCAATCGGTCACGTATGCTAGCTAGGGCTAGTCCATTGGTTTGCGACATGGAACTCATTCCCAAGTCTTAGGCTCTTAAGCCATAGTCCATAAGGGAAGAGGAGTTCGACACTAAGAGTTCTTATAAAACGAGCATAGACCAAATGAGAGCTCCCGTTCGAGCACAAGGATTGTCCAAGAGTTAGTCCAACTAGCACACATTACGAATGATGCACCCACGCAAATGTAAAATGATGGAAGAACATAAAGTCAAGTTTTAAATGCCCCTTATTTTCTTTTTCAAATGGCCTTTGGCCTACAAATGCTTTCGAGGGGGAACTTTTCTTCCTAACCATCGGCATTTGTATCTTTTTGCAAAAAAAACTTCTCTAGTACTCGAAAAAGTTTTTAGTCGGGGCTTTGCCCTCTTTTACCATGAAAATGAAGCAATTTTTGTTGGGGCCTATTTTTCACCCTCTTTTGACTCCACACTTAAAACTTGACAATATGTTCAAAGAATGTACGGAATGCGCGGAAAACAATCACAAGCAAGGCGCTAAATTAGAAAATCTCAAGTCGCCAAGGAGCATACAAAAGGTCTAAGTGTTTCGTGAAATTTTTTAAAAGTGCTTTCTAAAACTTAATCCAAGGTATTTCAATGAAAATGCATAGAAAAGTAGATAGACAATAGATAGTAATGATATTGATTCACAAGAATGCACATTCAAGGGACTAGGTCGGTTCTAATTTCAAGATCCAACAATTGTGACATGTAGGCTAGATGTGATTTATAGGGATTTAGGATCGATAATCACAAGCCTTTGTGGTTAAAAACACTCTCATGTTAGGGATTAGGTGCAAAAGATGCAAGTGTCCATCTAAGAATGGCATGCATGACATGAAAACATGTGAACTATGCGCATTGGCCCACTCCACACTTAATTCAAGGTTAGTCCTAAGCACAAAGAATGATAAAATAAAGGCAAAGGCGCATAGGAACTCCTCTCGATTGTAGAATGATTTGACTTTTTGGAATGAGAAATAGTCTTTTGGTTGCATATGTAGATAAAGAAGGTGAATTTGGCATGAGAAAAACATGTATATATCCTGTAGAGTTCACAAACATAAATGGTAAAACACCTTCAATATCATAAGAGTGTAGCATACAACCAAAGACAAGTCAACAGTACATCATCGAAATAGGATACAACATCCAAAATTGTGCCGAAAGGCGACTTAACATCCAAATAAATAATTCAATGCAATAAGGCACAAAATAGCAATACATGTGCAATCAAAATGAAGCATGGACTCATGATGTAGCATCATCGCCTCCAAGAGTGGCCTCTCAACTAGTGGCTCCATCAACCTCCTCCATAGCATCAGTGAAAGGCGTGCCCGCCTCCTCGGGTCTAGTGGATGGCGCGGAAGGCAAGGGGGAGGTGGCACGAGGGACAGAAAGCCCTGGATGACTTGGAGGAGCATCATCAGGAGCACTCGTCCCTCCAATCATAGACATCAAAGTAGTGCGGAGCCTCTCCGACTCCTGGAAAGCTCTCAAAGCCTCCTCTCGAGCAAACTCCTCAAGTCTAGGGAGACCGCTCCTCAAATCAGTTATGTCAGAGGAGACCCTCTCTCGCCACTCAGCCAAATCCCCTCTAGCATGGGGGCACTCTCAACGGCTAGCTCCTCGGTAGGTAACTCCTCATGCTCGGAAGCCGTGGGAGGTGAAGGAATATGAGAGGAAAGAGGGGATGGTGTGAGGTTAGCTAGGCAGTAGAGGCTATTCTTTATTTTGTAGGCCTCTCTCTTACTCTTCGCTGAATCCTGGAGTTCCTTCTTGTGGGGCTTTTTGTCCTCCTCCCAAATAACTCCATTCGCCTTTAAAAGGTGCATATGCTTCATGGTTGGTATATCAAGGGCTTTTTAGATGGCTTGGGGCATCCCTCATGGCCAAAGGTGAAGTTACACATTAAGGCGATCAATGTAATCAAGGAACCTCCTCCCAATGCGGTATTCCTCGAAGTCTCTTTGACATAACTCTCAATTCAGGAGGCAAGGATGGCAAGCCAATCAAGGGTGAATCTATACTCAATGGCCATCATCACCTCGAGGTCGAGAATGGTTACCACTCGAGCTTGCTACTTACGGGTATTAATCCCTATGGCGATGATGTGGTGGATAACCTTCCAATCCGGAGCAGTGATTGCGGAAGAGCTATAAGAAGAAACAAACCACTCTTGCCGCCCTGAAATCTCCTTCAAAAATCTACTCTTTTGGTGCTCAGTGTACCGATAAGTCTCATTGAAATGTATAGGGAAACTGAGCCAATCCCGAATCATATTTTCCTCAATTTGGAACTCCCTTCCCCACAATATAAATTTCCAAAAGCGATAGCCCTCGACATCTCTAAAGCTCTCGAAGGAGCATACAAACTTTCCACTACCCTTTGGTAGGACCCCGGATCATCCAAAAACACAAAATCGAGTCCACTACGATGTAATTTCAAACGTACCTCATTGGCTACCCCAAGGTCTACAAGGACTCCCATATCAGGATAGAGGATCGCGATGGCTTCCTTCTCTTTCCGTGTGATGTATTCATGATTCTTTTTGTGCTTGCCATCTCCGAATGTGAGAGGCCCGGAAAAGGGATAAGGGGTAGGAGATGACAATGGACCTTTCTATGGACCACCACTTTCCAAAATAGGCACTAGTGCTCTAGTAGGGAGAGCACTAGGCAAAGGTAGGGGTGAAGGCGCTCTAGTGGTGGTGGGTGTCGGGCCCTTCTTCTTCTTTGGCTTCTTTGGCGTGTAGGAGGCGCCCTTTGAAGGTTTGCTCTTCTTCTTCGGAGGAGGGATGGGAGAAGGTGGCGGTGATTCCCATTCCTCACTCGAGGACGAGCTAGGATCTTGCAATGTAGCCCTTATCGGCTTCCTCTTGCGAGTGAGAGAGAGCGTAGCCTCTTCATCGTTTTCGTACCTTTCCTCAATGGGGATGTCCGACGAGGGGCCTTGGACTATTTCCTTGCCCTTTGACTTGGATTTGGAGAAGGAGGCGTCCTTAGGCATGGTTGGAATGGAGGGGGAAGTGCGCTTTTGAGGGAGGCAGCAGATTCCAGCCGACCGGTTTGCTAAGGAGTAATTGGTCAGCCGATCGGCTGATTTGCAATTTGGGCAGAAATCGGGGTTGCGCGATTCGAACTTGGCTAATTGATATGGAGTGGTTTGAGCGGCAGAATGGGGGTTTTTGAAGGAGATCGGAGTAGATCGGCCTTTGGGGAAGTTTCGAGTGGGACTCCCAGCCGGTCGGTTCAGTTGTTAGTCGACCAACTGAAATGGTGCGAGAGGCAAGGAAATCAATGGAAGGGGCGAGCCGGTGGGTTGGGAGTTCAGCCGACCGATTGAAACTTAGTGATTGGAATGAGTTTCAGTGGAAATTGCCAGTCGGTGGGCTGAAAATAGGTGAATTGCCAACCGACCGGTTGGAGGCAAGATTTCAATAATTTTTCCAAGTTTTGATTCCAAAGATCTTTCGATTCTAACTTGAACCCATCTCCACACTTAGAAATTTTCACTCCTTAGAATGAACGAGCACCGCTCAAGATTCACAGTAAAAACTCAATACCAACTCAAAACATGCTCCACCACCAAGAAATCACTAGCATACACATAATTTTCAACGAAAAGCAAGCTAGGATCATGCACTCCACACTTAAGATGACTCACACCACCGAGAATTTGCACACAAGCGCCACTCCACACCAAGCACATCTAATCATGAATTTCAGTCACCCTAAAATCCTAGTCCACACTCGAGGTTCAATGCATGCATGCCAAACATATATGAAATTACTTGTGCATAAATGGCAACTCACAAACCGGGTTATCTCCCGTGAGGGCCTAGTTTAACGTCTTGGCAAAGACCGAACCGGATCTCAATTTAAGAAACACACTTGAGGAGTCCTTTGCTAGGATCCCTCCTCAAGCGGACTTGTAGCTTTTTCATGGTTCGGTCAAGGAATAGTGTGCATCACTCTCATCCCGAGCTTCCCCAAAATAATGTTTAAGCCTTTGTTCGTTCACCTTGAAGATAGTCCCTTCTTTATTGACAATTTCTACGTGCCCATCTCCATAAGGCTTGTGGACAACGAACGGACCACTCCATCGGCTTTTTCGTTTGCCCGGGAAGAGCTTGAATCTAGAATTGAAGAGTAAGACATTGTCTCCTTCCTTGAATTCACGACGAATGATCTTTTTGTCATGCCATATTTTTGTTTTCTCTTTGTAGATCCTCACGTTTTCATAGGCTTCATTCCTTATCTCCTCTAGTTCCTCCAGTTGGAGGATTCTATTCTCACCACTTTTTGGACGTCCATATTCAAGAATTTAATAGCCCATATGGCTCTATACTCCAACTCAACCGGCAAGTGACATGGTTTTACATAGATGAGCCTATATGGGGACATACCGATGGGAGTCTTGTAGGCGGTTCGATAGGCCCATAATGCATCCTCTAACTTTGACGACCAATCCTTTCTTGAGCTTCCCACCGTCTTCATCAATATAGCTTTGATTTCTCGATTGGAATTCTCAACTTTCCCACTAATTTGGGGGTGGTACGGCGTCGCCATCTTTTGGCCAACTCCATACTTGCGTAGCAAGGCCTCAAAGTGCTTCTCCTTGAAATGAGAGCCTCCATCACTAATGGTGATCCTCGGGACTCCAAATCTTGGGAAGATAGTGTTTTCCTCCATCACAACCTTAGCATCACAAGTTGGAGAAGCCAGGGCTTCTACCCATTTCGAGACGTAGTCAACCGCGACCAAGATGTATTGATTTCCGTAGGACGACGGGAATGATCCCATGTAGTCTATGCCCCATACATCAAAATCTCCACCAAAATTAGGGCTGAGCATTATTCGGTAAATTCCGAATTTACCGATTTAATTTACCGAACCGAGTCAATTCGGTTCGGTAAAATCGGTAAATTACCGATCGGTAAAACGGTAAAATTTGGTCGGTAATCGGAATGAATTTTTTGATTCGGTAATTTACCGATTTACCGAATTTACCGAATAAGAATTTTTTTATTATTTAAAAAATAATATTTATTAAAAAAATAAAAAAAATTGAATGACATATTATTTAAACTTGAATTTTAAGCTCCAATTTTTGGACACTTTTGAGATATAAATGTGTAGATTATAATTTTGAATTATTCTTGTGTTTTATGGTTGTTAGATGATTAACTATTATTTTTGAATAATTTTAAAATTAGGAGAAAAATTATTTAAAAAAATAATTCGATAAATTCGATAAATTCGGTAAATTTACCGAATTTACCGTTTTACTGAAATGTCGGTAAAACGGTAAATTCGGTTCGGTAATCGGAATAAAAAACTTAAGTCGGTAAATTCGGTAACGGTAAATTCGGTAACGGTAAATTCGGTAATTTACCGAATGCTCAGCCCTAACCAAAATGATACCTTGTTGGTGCATTTCATTCCTTTTCGAAATGCTCCCCGTCCTTTGGCATTGGTCACAAGCTTTTACGAACTCGTAGGCATCTCGGAAAAGTTTGGGCCAGTAAAAGCCACTTTGTAAGACTTTAGACGTCGTCTTTGCCCCACTCCCATGTCCTCCATATTGTGAGGCATGGCAACTATGTAGAATTCCTCTCATATCATCCTCCACGACACAAGTCCTATAAGCTCTATCTGCGCAAAGCTTGTATAAGATGGGCTCATCCCAATAGTATCTCTTAGCCTCGGATAAAAACTTCCTTCTTTGATGAGGATTCAAGTCTTGAGGGACAATTCCACATGCAACATAATTTACCATGTCCGCGTACCATGGAAGAGACTCCGCTTCTACCCTCATGAGTTGTTCCCCAATAAAAGAATCATCAACAAGGGATGTATCCTCATAAAGTTCTTCACTCTCTTCAAGTCTTGATAGAGGGTCGCCTACTAGGTTTTCTACTCCCTTTTTGTCTTTGATCTTGATGTCGAATTCTTGGAGTAGGAGAATCCACCTTATGAGTCTCTGTTTGGAATCCTTTTTAGATAGAAGATACTTGATAATCACATGGTCAGTGAAAACTGTGATCTTCGAGCCCACTAGGTATTGGCGAAACTTGTCAAAGGCATATACTATAGCTAGAAGCTCCTTCTCTGTTGTGGTGTAATTGGCTTGAGCCCCATTTAGGACCTTGCTAGCATAATATATTGCATGAAGTTTCTTATCCACTCTTTGCCCTAGGACCGCTCCAATGTCATGGTCAGTAACATCACATATGAGCTCAAATGGCAAGTTCCAATTAGGAGGTTGAATAATGGGAGCCGAGACCAATGCTTTCTTCAATGTTTCAAAGGCTAACAAGCATTCTCCATCGAAGAGGAACTTGGTGTCATTGCAAATTAAGTTTGTCAAAGGCCTCACAATCTTTGAGAAATCCTCAATGAATCTTCTATAGAAACCGACGTGGCCTAAGAAACTCCTTATCCCTTTGACATCCCTTGGGGGAGGCAATTTTTCAATAACTTCCACTTTAGCCTTGTCCACATCGATTCCTCTTTTGGAGACAAAATGTCCAAGAACAATGCCTTCCTGCACCATAAAATGACATTTTTCCCAATTTAGTACAAGGTTTGTCTCAATACATCTATTCAAGACTTTGGCCAAATTGGCCAAGCAATCATCAAATGAAGAACCATAGACAGAAAAATCATCCATAAACACTTCCATTATTTCCTCAATGAATTCCGAGAATATACCATCATGCACCTTTGAAATGTACCCGTCGCATTACATAGCCCAAAGGGCATTCGCCGGTAGGCAAATGTTCCATAAGGGCATGTAAAAGGGATTTGGAAAAATCCACTATATCCATCAAGATAACAAAAATACTCATGATTAACCAATCTTTCTAGCATTTGATCAATGCATGGAAGTGGAAAATGGTCCTTTTTAGTGGCCTTATTGAGTTTCCTAAAATCAATACACATTCACCAACCGGTGACGGTTCTAGTTGGGATCAACTCATTTTTATCATTTTTCACCACCGTCATACCACCCTTTCGGGCACTACATGATGGGACTCACCCATTTCGAATCCGCTATGGGAAAAATGATTCCCCGCATCTAGCATAAGTAAAATCTCTTTTTTAACAACTTCACCAACAATGGGATTAAGTCTCCTAGCATGCTCCCTAGAAAGTACACTATCATCTTTCTCTATGCATGCACAAATTAAGACTTATCCCTTTCAAATCATCATTGGAATAACCAATGGCACCTTTATGCATTCTAAGCACATCCAACAATTTTGAAGTTTCAATATCACTCAATGAAGCATTCACAATAACGGGCAATGTAGAATTGGGGCCTAAGAATTCATACCTTAGGCTTGTTGGTAGAGTTTTTAACTATACCGAACAAGACTCCTTACCTTTGCCGTTTGAGATCCCTCTTTCCCTTTGTCATCCAAGATAGCCCAACAATCATCATGCTCGGGGAGCTTATTTTCAAGGTCAATATTATTTGTAGGCAATATGCAATTCAAAGGCATTAACAAAGTCAAAATAATTGCAACTCATGATAGAACTAGGACTTTTTTTTGTCCTTTATCTATATTAAATTCAACCTCTTCATCACCTACTCTCATTGTAATTGAACCTTTAGCTATGTCAAATATAGCTCACACCGTATAGATGAAAGGCCTCCCTAAAGGAATAGGGATCTCCGTGTCCTCCTCCATTTCTAGCACCACAAAATCTCTGGGAATGTGAAAGTTCCCTACTCTAACCGGGACTTCCATAAGAATCCCCTTGGGAAATCTTAAGGGGCGGTCCGCGAGCCTCAAGGTCATTTGTGTGGGCTTAGGTTCACCAATGTTCAATTTCTTGCATAATGAATAGGGCATTAAAGATATGCTAGCACCCAAATCACACATAGCACGCTCAATCTTAACTCCGCCAATATAGCATGAAATAGAAAAACTACCCGGATCTCCGAGCTTTGGTGGCATGTTAGGTTGGAAAATGGCGCTACATTCTTCATTGAGGGATATCGAATCAACCTCTTCAATTGTCCTCCTACAAGTAACAATATCTTTTAGAAATCTTGCATAAGATGGGGCTTGAGTAATTACCTCGGTGAAAGGCAATGTAACATAGAGCTTCCTCATCATCTCGGCAAACTTGGAAAACTGCGTGTCATTGTTCTTCTTCTTTAGTCTTTGTGGGAAGGGGATAGGCGGTGTATATGGCTTTAGTTCATCCTTTCCCTTCTCCACTTCTTTTTCCTCTTTGGTTGGAGGATTAGGGACATCTTCATCTAATTCTTCAATTTTGGCACTAGCTTGGCCTTCAAGATCAAAAGAATCTCTTTGCCCTTGCTCGGGTCGAGCCGGTAACTTCCCTTGTGCTCCTGTAGAGGACTCGGCTTGTTGGGCTATTTGGTTCTCAAGCATCTTGACATGAGTATGCAAACCTTGGTTGGATTGTCTGTTTTCCATCAATTGAGCTTCTACACCTTGGTTGGTTTGCTTCATTTCCATATATTCTTATCTCATCTCAAGGAGCACGGCTATCATAGGGTCCGCATTTGAGGGTTCATTTTTTGGTTGAGGAGGATGAGTGGCTTGGTGGTAAGGTTTTTGGATTTGAGCTTGGTATTCTTGCCCTTAGGGTTGGTTCCTTTGAAGCAAAGTCGCCTTTTGGCTTGGGTATTGGTCCTTTGGTTGGAATTGACTCTTCGGTTGGAAAGCTTGATTGTTTGAAGGTTGTCTAGGACCAAAGCCGGAAGGTGTAGGATTTTTGGTCTTGTATGGGAAGTTTGGATGATTTCTCCAACCGATGAAAACCTTGGCGTGGTGTAGTTTGATTGGGAATTTTTGCCTTGAGGAGAGCTAGCATCATACTCTCTTCCTTGGTTTCTACCAACAAAGTTTGCTTCTTCATACCCCTATCCATTTTTATCCCTTTGAACCAAGGGGCAAGTGTTGGTATCATGCTCATTTACCTCACAAATATCACAACCTCGGCTCATTGAGGGGTCCTTCGCCGGAAGTTGTAATTTTTCCACTTTCTCCGAGAGGTTTCCCAATACCTTAATCAATGAGTCATATTCATTTGCACTTACGGATTTCACTTCATATCATCCTCCTTGCCTTCTTGGGTTCCCTCTTTCACTTGCTCACATGAAGTAGTTCTTGGTGATTTTCTCGATTACCTCATACCCTTCAGGAGGTTCAAGCTCCATTATGGCTCCTCCCGCGACGGTGTCAAGGGCAAGCCACAAAGGACCATCTACTCCATTGTAGAAGGTATGAAATACGAGCCATACATCTACATTGTGATGTGGGCAAAGCCTTTGATACTCCTTGTATCTCTCCCAAGTTTCATAGAGCGTCTCTCCATCCATTTGCTTGAAATTCATGATTTGACTCCTATAGTGAGCCGTCTTGGATGGAGGGAAATACTTGTTGAGGAATGCGGTTGCAAGCTCTTCCCAAGTAGTGAAGCTAGTCGGTGTTTGGCTCCTAAACCAATCTTTGGCTCTCCCCGTGAGTGAGAAAGGGAACAACCTCAAGTGTATAGCATCCCTTAATCTTAAAAGTGACACAAATGTCAAGAAACAAAGTCAAATGAGAGTTTGGGTCCTCATGGTCTCTCCTCGAGAATTGGTTGGATTGACCATTTGTATAGTGGATGTCTTCAAGTCAAAATCACAGTTGTTCACCGCGGCAACTAGGATAGCGGATCGGTAGCCATAAGCATTTGGGGCTACATAGTCCTTAAGAACCCTACGAGCTTGAGGGAGAGGGGCTACATGATTTGGTTGAGGAATTATGGGATTAGGAGGTAGGAATTGAGGATTTGGATTGGGAGGTCTAGGTGGTCTTTCCCCCATGTTGCAAATGGGTGTTTCTTGAGAGTTTGAAGATGATCCTTTTGACTTAGATGCTTTGCTCCTTGTGAAATAGGGATTCAAGTCTTTGTCCACAATCTTGTTGGATTTCTTAGCCTTAGAGGGCATAAAAGAAATGCACCTACAAGGAGAAAAGCAAGCAAGACAAGTGAGGATAATGTGATAGGCTCAAGAAACACAAGTAACAAGACAATATATAAAAACAAAAATGAAGTAGTTGAAGTGTCATACAAACTATCCTAGGGATAATCTAGCCATTTTGACGTTGCTAGTTTTTCTACTCTTAAATCGATGAGATCCAAGATGTAGTAAGCTAGTCAAAAACAATTTGTAATGACCGGTAAGACCGGGTCGAACCCAAAGGAGCAAACGCGATTATGCAATAGGACAATGTTGCTTATTTTACTTGGCTACTTCTACAATTATGGGATGAATTTCAATTGATCACTAACAATGCAAGAGTTTCAAGGGTTTAAACTTCAATTCAAAGAGAGTTTCGAGGGGTTACTCCCCTCCTTGGCATTTCCCATTGATCACGTAAACAAGAATTATGCATATCAAGGTGTCAAATAGTTTAGAACCTAGCTTAGATTAAGGTAGATCAATTTTCATGTGATCTTTTCTTAGCCAACCCGTCTTAACTAGAATTCTCACTTCATCGAGATTGTTTGTTCACTCTATAGTCTTTGTTATCCTTGGAACATCTCTCAAGATAATAAATGTTATAGGCAATAAGCACTAGTTCACTTCATATCTATGCATTCACCGTCGTAGACACTATATATGATCATATTCACTACATCCAAACCTTTTCTAAGGTCCATCGATACTTAGGTCAAGTTTTAAGATTAACATGTTACTTAGGTATTTCATCAAACACTGAGTTACAGGTCATATGTGAAGAGCTTAGTGAACATGAATTTAACAACATAGATTATAGATTCAAATGTGCATACATGATCATAGATTACCAAGGAGGGTCATAAGACCCTCAAAACACAAGGTGACTACTCACACATCATGTAAGACAACATGGTGTATGTAGGGTTTATAGAAAACAACAAACGGAATGGAAAATGTGTAGAGGAAGTAGGATGGTTAGTCCTAGAATCTCCCTTTGATCTTCTCTTCTCCTCCTTGGTTGAATCCTTGTTGATGACCTTGATTGAGCCTCTTTTTCTAGAAATTTTCCCCCAAGAACTCAGCACACTGGGTCAAACCTTCCTTCATCTATTTATAGCCTATCGGGTAAAAATACTGAAGTAGCAGGTCCAGCCGGTCGGCTGGCTAAATGTTCAAAATCCAGCCGATCGGCTGGTGGCTGAAATCTAGAGTTCTTCTGTGTAAATGTCCAGTCGACCGGTTGGATTGTGCCAACCGACCGACTCAAAGCGAGCGGTTGCATTGCTTGTACACGGCAAGGACCAACCGGTCGGCTGGATTGGCCAACCGACCGACTCAAAGTGAGTGGTTGTAGCTTGGAATTCTCTGTCTTCAGCCGACCAGTTGGACAGGTGAGCCGACCGGTTGAATATGTGCGAGGGCAACCATTTGGATAGCTCTTGTTCAGCCGACCGGTTGGATGCTCAGCCGACCGCCGACCGACTCAAAGTGAGCGGTCCTTTAGCTAGCCGGTCGGCTAGTGAGTCCAACCGACCGACTTAAAGTGAGCGATCCTTTAGCTAGCCGGTCGGCTAGTGAGTCCAACCGACCGATTCAAAGTGGGCGATTGCTCTCAAGTCCAGCTCTTTCATCCAGCCAACCGGCTGGTTCAGAGTGATTTCCGAACCGATCGGCTAGGGGTCCTTTTTGCTCTAAATCTTCGATTTTTCCCCGAGTGTTCGTATTAAGGCTTTGACTTTGAGAGAGACTTGTTTTCTACCTGAAACGTAGAGATAGAGGTCAAATGACATCAAAATAACATCGGAAACGACCCAAAACTATAGTGAAAATGGCTATTAATAAGTCGAAATTCGACTTATCAACGCAATGCGGAGATAAAAGTGAAATTCGACGTCATCGCCTTTTTTCAAAGAGAATAAATGGGCGGAGGATCATCTGAATTGGAAGGGTATTGGAGGAGTTTTTTTCACTCTGATGGAACTAGGTCGTGGATTCGACCTATCCTCCTTAGAGGGCTCAAGGAAATACGCATATTTGTACATCGATCGCCTCTTGCACTATACTCTCATGGAGAAGCAGGGTGGGCAGTTAGCCTTAACTTACCACGGCAACGGAGAGCATGAGCCTGGTTCAGCTTATGAGGAGTACGTTAGAAACGTAGGCATGTTCATCACAAAGACCTCTGGACCCCAAAGGCGCAAGAGGAGGACGCATCACGGGCCTAATGTAATGGACTATATGACATCATGGTGGACATGAATGACACGTTGCAGATGATGATAATTAAGTTTGGGGCCATGTATCTACTCGGCAGAATCACTATGAGGATAGGCTGGCCAGCTTAGAGAAGAGACAACAAGGACTTGAAGAGCAGGTCGACAAGAGGATGTTATTGATGCAGGTTAGCCATGTTGACATAAACTTGTGCACGTGTCTATTTTTACTTTGACTTAGTCAAGCCTAGTTATGCATGTAGTTAAGTGGAGTCATGGATTAAGTGATTTAGTGTGTCATGTAGTGGCCAAGTGGGTGAGTTACATGTAACCACATTTGTTTTTCCAGATAGTATAAATGAAAGAAAAACCAGAAAAGCTGGAGCAAGTTGCACAGCACCAAAACCACTCCTCTTCACTTCAATTGTTCTTTGCTACCAATAAAGCTAACAAATGGTATCAAGAGCCTTGTTTTCGATCTTGTGAGAATGTCTCAAAGTGAATCGACATCCACACCTCCACCTACAAACCCAAACCCAACAGTAGGGATCAATCCTACAAATCCAACAGTAGGAGTCAACCTCGGTGGGAGTGGAGGCCCCGTAGATGGCACCAGTAATAGTACTTGCCAACAACTTGTTCTGCAACAAGTGAAGGAGGCTGGCATATCGATTCGCTACCCAATGCTTACTCGCACAAACTACACATGATTGGGCTCTCTTGATGAGAGTCAATTTGCAAGCTCAAGGAGTTTGGGATGCAATAGATCCCGGAGTTGCAGAGTACCGAGTAGATAGGATGACATTGTCAGCTATCCTTCAAACTGTACCTTCTGAAATGTTGGCGACATTCGCGACAAAAGACTCTACAAAGCAAGCATAAGAATCCGATGTTCCATGATCGAAGTAACACTACGCCAGAATGCCCATTATGCGTCTTCATGAATTTCAGTAGGCTAAGTGAAAATAGAGTCGCATAAGGTTTATGCGACTGTCTGGCTGTCGCATTCGCGAAGTCGCATATGGCGAGTCGCATAAGTCAGATGCGACAGTAAATTGAAGCACAGTCGGGTAAGAGTAGTCTAACGGGACAGTATTTTTACTGTCTCGTATGGGAGATTACTGTCGCGTAAACTATTTGTTTTGTGCCAGCAAATAAATATTTATATTATAGAATAAAGAGAAGCGATCAAATGAAGCACCAAAACTAGAATGAGGCAAGTGAGGCACGATCTGAGCCACACATCTAACCCCCGTGCTTTGTGGGCGCGCCACGTGTCCAAATAGTAAAACCCACTATTTCGTAGTGTGAACGCAAATGGCGGCTCAACTCATGTGGCTTCGCCACGTGTCACAATGAGTGGCCCAGATCGTGCCTCACGTGCCTCATTCTACCAACTCTGCCTCAACCGAGTGCTCCCCATAGAATAAATAACATATACAACATTGTTTGACAGATTCTGATTTTCACAAAACAGAATTAGAAACCTGCCGTTTTATTTTATTTTTCAAACACAATCAACAAGCATACATGTCTTCAACTTACAAGTCTAAGTCTAACAATCAAGTAAGTCTAATCCGTAGTTGCGCAAAGCTTCAATCCATTCCTTTTGCCTTACTAAATGCCCATGTCGCGACAAGTACCTCTTTAGCTCAATCTTTAGGCTCCTAGCAGGCTCAGCATTACATTCATGCGCAAGTTGGAAGAACATGATGGATGCCAAAGTGCTTCCCAACAGACTCAGCCAACTTGATCTGCTCTATCCAGTAGCTGGAGCTCTCCAGCTTATCATTCCTACACCTCCTGCAGTTCTGTGCAGTGTGATACGGCGTGCCAGACATCTGTGGCTTGCGCAGACATGAGGATAATTGAACTGGTGTCCGTGGCGCTGAAATCTCTTCATCAACTTTCTCTTGAAATCCAACGCTCTTCTTCTTCTTTGACTCCATTTCAAGCTGCTCATTTGGAACTACGATCAAACTACCTTGCAATGTTCAACAACATGCCATACTAAAATGTTTGAATAGAACAAAGACTTGCTGAGAATATAACAAAATCCACTTCGAAACATATACGCATTATAGCAGGAAAACAAAACCAAGGTAATACTCAGTTACTCACCTCATGAGCATGCTATAGCCTTGAACGCCTCAACATCGACCACACGCCCTCACTTTCAACAAAATCAACTAGTCAAACCCACACATTCGGCCCTGAAAAATCCGGTAGCTCGACTTTCGAACTTAAACCTCAAGTTTGAAAATACATAGCCAATTTTCAAGAAAAATGATGAGGCTCGGAAACTCAATCCGGGAGTACGATTCGTTTGACGAAGAAGAAGAGCGAAGCAGCAGAACGAGATAGCGTTGAGAGAGAAAGTGAATGAAAGGAAAATCTGGATCTGGATCTGGAAACTCGAAAACTCAATGCGGTTTGTGAGAGACGACTGCGCGAACGGTTTGTGAGCGGCTAGATCTGGATCTGAACAATTTGTGGTGCCTTCACAACCTTCTCCGGGCTCTGCAACTTTGGTGGCGGACGGCGACATGATGGCGAGCGGAGCTTCATGCTCTTTGTTAGCGCCTCGTTAATCTCTTTGATGGTTCTCTTCTTATCCGGTGCCATGGACGGTGTGACAAATGGACGATGAGAAGAAGACAAGCAGGAGAGAGTGAGAGAGTGAGAGTGTTCGGCTGCGCGAGGTTTAGAGAAGCAGGAAATTAGAAGTGAAGCGATGAAACCCTAAGGAGGAGAAGGAATTGTTTGTTTTAAATTTTTGCAAAAAGTATGTCGTTTTAGTAACACTTGGTTTTGTTTTAGAAACTTAGTCTTTTTAATTTGCAATAAGCATAGAGATAGTATATCGGATAAAGAAATGAAAAAAAATTGCAGATTGAATTTTTTTTTTTTGCAGATTGAAGTAAATCACTCGCCAATAAGCATATGTTTTAAAAAAATGAATCTTTACTAATATCTTAAAGTTATACTACCTACGGGCTTGTATTTTTCTTTTCTAGTTGTGTATTTTTCTTTTTGTAATGTGGTGTCTCAAACTGCAGTTATAGAGATAGTATATTTTCATGATTTTTCATAATGTATGTGGTGTCTCAAACTACGGGATTGAAGTATATTGGTCTCACACTTGTGTTTCTTTTGATTTTGGTGGGAATCTGAAAAAATGGGGAATTTAGAATATTAGAAACACAATAAATTTTCTAGATTAAAACTACATGAAAAGAGGAAGATTAAAATATGTGAGGACCCAAAATGAAATAGTAACTCAATGAAACGAGCTTTAGTCGAAACGAGCTTTCAATGAAAAGGTATTTTAAAGTGTACAAAATTACTTTAATCGAGCTCATTAACGTGTTTAGAACAATATAATAGAGTGTTAATCGAATATATAAGCGAGTTTTAATCGAGTATGTTAACGATCACATAAACGAGTTGTTCGCGAACATACACGAGTCGAGCACCATCCTGTACGACGCACTAAATGTCACTTACATATTACTTTATTAATTATTCAAAAAAGTAGAGTGTCAGCCTGTCCAACTTAAGGGACATCATTTGCTGTGTCTCTTAACATGATGTCTCATATGAACACTTAAGGGACATCATTTGTTGTGTCTCTTTACATGATGTCTCATAAGACAACTTAAGGGACATCATTTGCTGTGTCTCTTAACATGATGTCTCATATGCCAACTTACGCGACACGTTTTATGCTGTCGTTTACGGTGCCATATACGACAGTGAATGATTTGTCACATTGAGGATGTCGTGTATGGGTGTCTTATACGACACTCACTACAAAATACTGTCGGATAACCCAACATATGCGACTTCTGCATATACGACTACAACAAAGAGAGTCATATAATAGGCATTCTGGTGTAGTGTAAGCATATCGACACCCGTTACCATTTCATTAGAGAATGTGTTGAAGGAGGAAAATTTGATGTCTGAGTTTGTTAGCACCGAAGGACAAATTGCCGATATTTTAACAAAGCCACTTGGACGTGTGAAGTTCCAAGAAATTCGTAGGAAAATAGGCTTAATTGAGGTGGAGAAAGTGCATCAAGTTTAGGGGGTGAGTTGTTGACATAAACTTGTGCATGTGTCTATTTTTACTTAGACTTAGTCAAACCTAGTTATGTGTAGTTAAGTGGAGTCATGGGTTAAGTGATTTAGTGTGTCATGTAGTGGCTAAGTGGGTGAGTTACATGTAACCACATTTGTTTTTCCAGATAGTATAAATGAAAGAAAAACCAGAAAAACTGGAGCTAGTTGCCCAGCACCAAAACCACTCCTCTTCACTTCAATTGTTCTTTGCTTCCAATAAAGCTAACAAGCCATAGTCGGATTGAGACCCAGGTCACTAGTATGATGGACATCCCTTGTCTTCCCTGGTCTTTCCAATGACATTGTCTTCCCTGGTCTTTCACATCATCCTTGAAGCCCTTTTGTTCATAGTTTTGATTCTTTCTTGCCATCAGGCAGCAAAGATGTTAGGATAGCCTCACCTCTGGGAGGAGATTGGTCAGACGGTAGAGGCCGATCCACTACGGCTTAGGGCCTGTCCAATTGGCTATAAATTTATACTTTATAAATTAAATTAAATAAATTAAACTATTCAGCTAAGATAAACTAAATTAAATTAAATTCAGTTAAGATAAACTAAATTAAATTAAAATAAAAGTTCATCATCATCAAAAACATCATCATCATTATCATCATCATCGTCATCGTCATCATCATCGTCGTCATCATCATCATCATCATCATCATCATCATAATCATCATCATCATCATCATCAGATCATCATTATCATCATCATCACATCATCATCATCATCATCACCATCACCATCATCATCATCATATCATCATCATCAATATCATCATCAATATCATCATCAATATCATCATCATCAGAATCATCGTCATCATCACCATCAACATCATCATCATCATATTACCACCATCATCATATCATCATGAACATCGTATTACCCTCATCATATCATCATCATCATATTACCATCATCATCATGCATCATCCTCATGCTTCATCACCATGCATCATCATCATGCATCGTCATCATCATCTTTATTCATCATCATGCATCACATCACATCATCATATAAGCACCATCATCACATGATCATCATCATATTACCATCATCATCATCTCATCATTATCACGATCATCATCATCACATCATCATCATGTCAACATCATCATCATTATCATCATCACATTAGCATCATTAGCATCATTCATCACCATCACCATCACCATCACCATCACCATCACCATCATCATAATACCACCATCATCATATCATCATCATCATCGTATTACCCTCATCATATCATCATCGTCATATTACCATCATCATCATCATCATATTACCATCATCATCATGCATCTTCATCATCATCATCTTGGCATGCATAAACTCATATCATTTTGGCCACATTCACGTTACACAACTTTATTCGCATGCATAAACTGAGAATTCATGTTCAATCACATGAAGTGGTTCAGGGTATAGCTGATTCTGACATATTAGATGTAGATCGAAAAGCACAAATGAATCTAGTGCCAGATATGATAGCGTCAGCCATTATGAAAGGGAGCAATGAAAATGAAGTCCAAGATAACATGGACGAGAGCTGAGCTTATTTATATTATGATTTCGATGAAACTTAAATTAATGTATTATAACATCATTGTCATGTCTTACATTATTGAACTATGTAATATAATGATAATGATGATGATGCTGATGATGATGATTAAAATGATTTCAGATGATATATGATGATTTATGATGATGATGGTGATGAGTTGGTATAAACTATAAGTTAAACTAAAATAAACTAAATTCAGCTAAGCAAACATAAATTAAACTAAATTAAATTAAATTCAGCTAAACTAAGCTAAGTAAAACTAAATTAAATTAAATTAAACTAAATTCAGCTAATATAACATAAATTAAATTCAGCTAACATAAATTTCAGCTCAATCGGACAACCCCTTAGTAAACAATTATTCGGATATATTTGGCGAGTTCCAATTGGTGCCTAGGGAGCAAATTGAAGATGCTACTCAACCCTCCACCATAGCAGCGAGATCAAGCCCAATTCCTTCTGGCACCTCCACGCGAGTAGTTATCTCTTCTTTTACCTTGTTCTCTGATCCACATAGCAACCTTTTATGTGCTAAGGGGATTTTTAACTTAATTTTTTTTATGATATTAACTCTATTTTACTCATGAAATTCTCATTTCAGTTATGTCTATCTTAGGAAACAACAAGAAAGAAACGAGAGGCAACATGTGACTGTGTCCTCATCATAAGTATACACTTTCAAATATCGAGAAGGAGTGCATATTGCATGATAACGTACGAATTGCATTAATTTCATATAGGATTGTATATTAGGAAATTACATATTAATTAGAATCACCCTCACCAACATATGCTCACATGCTATAACACTACTAATTTATGAAAAAATTTCGTCGACAGTTCACCGACGGAATATTGACGGACATGTGACGGAATAAAGTCAATTTCCGTCACTTTTCCTTCAACTATTACGTTGACGGAAATTTTTCCGACGGTAAAAATTTTCCGTCGACATTTCGTCACATGATTCCGTCCATTTTCCGTCGTGTTTCCGTTCCTAAAGATTCCGTCGTCAATCCGACATGTATCCGTTGAAATGTTCCGTTATAAAACCGTCTTTCTTTCGTTCACCAGATTGTCCGTCTAAATTCCGTCTTTTTTCCATCCGTGTCATATTCCGTCATCACTCCATCTCATTTCCGTCATAGCGTTTCCGTCATAGCGTTTCCGTCACATATCAGTATTTTTTCCATCAGTGTTTTATTCCGTATGTTTTCCATCTCATTTCCGTCATATTGTTTCCGTCCATTTTCCGGCACAATACCATCATCAACGTTTCCGCAAATATCCGTCTTTTTTCCATCTGTGTTTTATTCCGTATGTTTTCCATCTCATTTCCGTCATATTGTTTCCGTCCATTTTCCGGCACAATACCATCATCAACGTTTCCGTATGTTTTCCATCTGATTTCCGTCATAGCGTTTCCGTCCATTTTCCCTCGATATGTCGTCCATTTTTTCGCTACTTTGTCCGTCGTTTTTCCGTCACTTTTGCGTCACAAATTAGATTTAAATTGATCGTAATGAAATTACGTAAATTTCTTATTTTTAATATTAGAAATTACTATTTGAAGAATTAATTTCCAAATTCCAGAAATTAAATTCGAAATTACTATTTAAAGAAATTCGAAATTCCACAAATTAAATTCCAATTCAAATACAGACGTCGATTCAAATAAAATTAACATGTCTACTCTATGCCATGGGATCCCTGACCAGTCGGATCACGGTTGTTTTGATTAGGGCTTTGACCGGAGGGCGGCTGGTATCCTGGAGTAGTGAGCATCCTCATCATAGTAGCCCGCAATTCCATCATCCGATTCATGATGTCCTTCAGTTCCTCCTGTCAGGATTCCATGCGGCTCAGATCAGCCTCCTGTCGGGATTCCATGCGCTCTAAACGCGGCAGTAGCTCTTGAGTGGAATCGGATGATGATTGGCCCATTGCTCTGTGCGAGCTGGCACACGACTGGGTGCCCGTCGAAGAGAACTTTTCCGACACTAATGTGGCTGCAGGACCATACAAATATGGTATCCCCGACCTCGGGTGAACTCCCATGACAGTTGCAGTGGCCTCTACCAGATTTTCATACGGTACCCTTTCATCTGCAACGCGATCCTTCAGGACCAGATCTTGAGCATCAGCAAGCTGTTTCTGCACATTTGCACAAATGAAACAAATTTAATTGTGATCATGTTGTGGCACAAATGTACTAAAGTTAAACAACAAGAAACATATTAGTTGTTAACACCGATTATTGAATTTGATAAAATAAATAAATGTAATAAACAAATATTGGTAAGTGTATAATACCGTTTTGTTCTCCCAGTCGGGTATCATATACGTCCCATCCTTCCGCTTATATTTCTTGTCAAACATATCAGTACATAACACTTGTCTTTTATTATCATTTTCCTGCAAATTTAATGACAAATGTGTTATAATATAGTATATTAAAAATTGAATTATTCGAAAATAGTATGTATTACCAGCTTTGCAAAGTGAAAGTGTGCTAGTCTAGCATGCTGGGCAGAATATGTTTGCTTGTTCTTTTCACTGCAGGCTATGAATGCTGCGTCCGTGTTAAATCGAGCTTTTCTCGCAGTTTTGTGAGCTTCAGTCAACCATTTCGTGCCTTTTGTTTTACCGGTGCGTAAACCTCTCCAGGTATCTTGTAGAATCTTAGCCGCCTTCTTCCTGAAGATGGCCTCAATTTGGTCGGTGTGAATCGGATCCCACATGTACAAGCTCTGCATATACATTACATATTTGTGTTACGAAAAATTTATATATATACATAAACTCTGTATATCGAAATCATATTACCCCCAAAATACACGTAATACTGTAATTTGACTACATTTTACCTTGAAGTGTCGAAACCACTTCACCGGAGCTTGTGGATCACACGTCCCCATTGTCGTCCAACCAATCTTAAATCCAGGTCCAATACATTGAAGCCCGATTTTGTTGACAGCGCTAGGGGGGTCAAAGCTGAAAAACATACACGGTATAATATTCATAATATGGTTAGTATAAACAAACTGCAGAAATTTATGTACAATAACAATTACTCACTTGTCATCCCCAGCTGGAATGATCCAAAGTCGAGTATCATGTGGCATCGAACCCAACGGTGTCTCCTCACTGGGTCCGCCACCGGGCAAAGTCCCTCCTGCATCATCAAGATCGTCATCATATGCCGAAGGTGAGACCATTTGTTCGGCATCCTCGTGAACCTCCATGTTCCTCCCCACAAAATTCATGAGGTCCTCGAAGTTGTAATCATCGACGTCTGAATGTTCCTGTCTTCATCCATAGGCTCCAATGTAGGGTCTAGTACATGCATAGAATGCCTGTAATCGTCTGCACTTGGACGACTATCCTCGGTTGGTCCCGGTGTGCGTTGCCTGTGCTCAGTCCCTTGACTCGCAGGGTTATGATCATGTACCGTATCAGAATGTCTGTACGCATTGCGATGTTGACTAGTGTTCCCAGTCGAATGCTGCTGTTGCATGTCCTCACTTAAATTTCTTGGCTGGCGTACGTCAGTTAGCCGCGTTTTTGATGCAGTCTCAGTACCTGTACCAGCCACAGTTTTCCTTTTACCATGTACATTGCGCTTTAATGGTCCCATTTACCCTGCCAATACATTTAAATTGTATCAACATTTGACTTTAAACCAAGTTGTATCAAAATACGATGACCTAAAGGCATTTTATTATCAGAATATAAATCACAAATTGTACCAAAAGGGTTACACGGATACACAATCTATTAAGAGTTGCAAATCGTTACTGCTGAACTCCGAAAAACAAACACAGCTAACATGTGCGTCAATAAACACAATTTCTAACAAACAAACACACAACGAACGCCGAAAAAACAAATTGTTACTGCCGAACTCGGAGATACGCGCATATAGTGTGCCAATCTTTTGATAATCTGGGTTCGAACAAACAAACAAATGAAACCGGAGAGGAGAAATACACACTTTATACGACAGCGACCAACAAACCCTGAGTATCCGGAATACTGAAATGAAGGGGACAGGAGAAAGATGAGGAAGCGACGAACCTTGCTTATGCAATCGGCTAAAATCAAACACACAACTCGGAGGCGTACAACGACTGATTGTGTTCGAAGACGGATAATGAGGGTTTTCCACTGCGCATTTAATTTCAATTCGTCCAAATAAAATGCTATTAGTCTACTTTAGCCAAAATTTCCTTAGTTGTGTAGGCGGGCGAATACGGCGGGGTTTTTTTGGCGACGAATATTACAGCGCTTTTGTAAATACGCATTGTGTTTTTCAACATATGACAGCGCGTTATATATTAAGCGTTGTTGTACATGTTAATTATTACGGTGCATATAATTTAGGCGCTGTATTGATTTGTTTATAACGGCGCATAAACATTAAGCGATGTCCTAGGTGTGAAATATAACAGCCCTTATCACTGACGTGCTGTTATTTGTTAACATTAGCAAAGCGCATATATATTAAGCACTGTTCACTTACCAATTTATTTTAAATGAATTTTACACGACACGTTCCAGCGAGTTCTAGTATGTATTTTAATTGGAAATTTGACTTTATAAACCCATCTGTATTACTTAAAAAGAAAAGTAATGAGCACAAATAAAAAACAAATGCCATATTTGTCATTTAGTAGTTGATTTTCATTTGGAATTTATTGAACATATGTAAAACATAAACGTCTGGTGTTTGCAATATTTTGATTCACTCACGACGATTCTTCAGACTCTTCTTCGGCATCTGGATTATCAGATACGTGCTCGTCGTTGCCGTCTTCTTCGGTGTCGTACTCGTATACCTCATCATCAGCGAGGTCCCCTAATGATCCAGTTATGTTGACCAATACAGGCATTTCAGTTCCAATTTCACCCTCATCTTGGAACGAAACATTTGCTACCTTCATGTCGATTGCGTTTGTCGGTTTCACAGGACAAATTGCAACCCAACCCTGATTATTTTGTCTAGATAATCCCGGAAACGTCACATAGTAAACTGGCACCGCTTGCTGGGCAAGAATGTAAGGGTCGTAATGGGGGTAGGGTCTATGAGTGTTCACGATGACAACCCCCGTTAGACGGGTATGACCTAACAAACTGAGGGTCGTACCAACGGCACTTGAACAAGACAACCTTCAGCCGATGGTTGGTTCTACATCTCATATGTATTATTTCTTCAATCACCCCGTAGTAGTGTGTACCCTCTGTTCCTTTCTCGTAAACATGGCTGTTCACCGTGTTCCTCCCTTCACCATGACTTTCAATGTGAAATTTGTAATTGTTGACTTTGTATGTAGCCGAGCATGCAACGTGGGATTGAAAGCCAGCGGACAAGTAGTGAATCCACTGTGGTAGTGCTAATGTTTCGCCAAGCTCCCAAACCTGAACATAATTTTTTTAGTGAACATTTTAAGTACAAGTACATTTTAATTTGCAAAATAATGAAACGAATTTAAGTTAATTAATAAATTTGCGTTACACAAATGATTTGTACAAATATAATTTATTATATTAAAAACATTATTTATCAAGGGGGTTAATTTTCAATTTGTGTTACGAATTCATTCATAAAGCACTATATGTTATTTAATTCAAGGAATACAAAGTTGTCACTGATTGACTTATAACAACATCGTGAGCAGTCACAATCTACGGGTTGGTTGACAACGACAAAAGTGAATCCCTTCCTGTCCTTGGCATCGTCCTATGATCATCGACTATCAGTTTGCATCTCCTCATAAAATTACCCCGAATGCGATTGTCATCTTGTGCATCCCAGGTAGCTATACGCTATAAGCAATTATTTTGTAAGACCCGTTAACTTTTGTCATCCAACTGAAAGTAAAACATTTTATGAGTTACCCCTTTGTACCTGACACTCCTCGAACCAAATTTTCTTGCTGCTTTCCGGGATCATGGTCCATGATGCCCACGTTGCGTCCCAACATTTTGAGATGCATTCTTGAGCAATCCTTCGATGCACATCGAATGGGTAGAAACTGTTACAAAAGTAGGGATTACATAACGGCCGCGTTTCTCAAAACATACAATATGAAGACAACAATAGTAAGTTGTTACGAGTGTCTGCTAATAGGTATAACGTGATCTGTACGAGCAACTCCACGTCGATTGTCAGGGGGACTCACAAGGCCGTCAAATGAAGGAGACATGTTCAAATGGAAAGAAGTATGTTATTAATGAATGTGGTCGGATGAATGATTTCAAGAGTTTTCATATATACATAGCGCAACAATGAAGTTGCATTAATTATTCCGCTCCCATTCCGTCAATTTTCCGTCACTTGTTGACGGAAATAACATGTTATGGTGACAGACATTCAGCAACGGTCTATAATTAACGGGAACTTTTTAACGGAGTACTGACGGAAATTTGCCGGAAATGTGAAACTGGATTTCCGTTATTTTTCCATTGCATTTCCCTCACACAGACAGAAAAGTAATTTAATAAATACAGCAGCGCCTTTGTAGTAAGCGCTGTTGTGACTTCACATACAACAACGCTTTATAATTAAGCGCTGTCTATAATTGTCCGTGTACAGCGTTTAATGGGTGAAGCGCTGCTGAAGTAAACTATACGACAGCGGTTAATTAGTGAAGCGCTGTGGTATTTACAATGTAGGAAAGCGCTTTAATGTAATAAGCGCTGTCCTAACGCACTGAAAATTGTAATCGCGAAACATATTTTTCGACGAATTTTAGTGTAACGTATTATCAATTTGCGTTACGAATGATTTCAAATATACTTTAATAATAAAAAACATTAGTAATTGTCAATTTGCGTTACAAATTCATTTTGAAAGCACTATAATTTATTTAATTCATGGAATACAAAGTTGTCACTGATTGATTGATAACATCGTGAGCAGTCCAACAATCTGCAATCTACCGGTTGGTTGACAACGACAAAAGTGAATTCCTTCCCGTCCTTCGCATCGTACGATGATTATCGAAGATCATTTTGCATCTCCTTATAAAGTTACCCCGAATGCGACTGTCATATTGTGCATCCCAGGTAGCAATACGCTACAAGCAAATCATTTTACTTTTGTCATCCAAATGAAAGTGAAATTAAACATTTTCTGAGTTATCGCTTTGTACCTGAAACTCCTCGAACCAAATTTCCTTGTCGCTTTCTGGGATCATGGTCCATGATGCCCACGTTGCGTCCCAACATTTTGATATGCATTCTTGACCAATCCTTCGATGAACATCGAATGGGAAGAAACTGTTACTAAAGTAGGCATTACATGACGGCAGCGTTTATCAAAACAGTCAATATGAAGATAACAATAGTAAGTTGTTACGCGTGTCTGCCAATAGGTGTAACATGATCTCTACGAGCAAATCCACGTGGATTGTCAGGGAAACTCACAAGGTCAAATGAAGGAGACATGTTGACGATTGGAATGAAGTATATTGATTTCAAGAGTTCTCATATATAGCGCGCTCAAATGTTATGGGTTGTTAAAGTGTTATGTGTTACTTTATTGTGCACCTTTAGATCAAAAGATCTAAAGGTCCAGATTTCATTTTGCACTTTCGTCTTTTAGGTAAAAGACAAAAGTGCAAGGTAGAAGACAAAAAGTGCTAAATGACAAACAACTTTGTCTTTTTTTGACTTTTTGACTTTCATTTTGCACATTTAGATCATTTGATCTAAAGGATGAGATTTGTGTAACACATAACACATTAAGAAGGTCATAACATTTGAGCGTTCCTCTATATATATATATATATGTATATAGAGGAGCGCTCAAATGTTATGGCCTTCTTAATGTGTTATGTATTACTTCAATCTTAGCCACACATCCAAACCCCCCCCCCCCCCCCCCCCCCGTGCTTTGTGGGCTTGCCACGTGTCCAAGTACCCAAAATCCAATAAAGCAAAAAGCAAACAGTAAAACCCACTACCAAAAATCCACTATTCCGGCACTATTCATGCCACTATCAACCAATCAGAAGCTCTGTAACACATAACACTTTAACAACCCATAACATTTGAGCGCGCCCCTATATATATATATATATATAGGGGGCGTTCAATTGAGGACATGTCTTATGGTGAGGGTGTAGGGACTAATCTGGGCCATTGGATGAGGTTCATCCAATGATCCACAAGCTGCCACGTGTCACATGTGGTAGTGGATTTTACTGTTTGCTTTTTGGTAGTGGGATTTTACTATTTGCTTTATTGGATTTTGGGTACTTGGACACGTGGCGCACCCACAAAGCACGGGGAGGTTAGATGGATGATGATCTAACGGATGAGATTTGTCCCTACGTCCTTACCAAATTTGGGTGTCCTCATTTGAACACTCCTCTATATATATATATATATATATATATATATATATATATATATATATATATATATAGCGCAACATTGAAGTTGCATAAAATGTTCCGTTCACATTCCGTCCATTTTCTGTCCCATGTTGACGGAAATAACATGTTATGGTGACGGACATTCAGCAACGGTCCATAATTAACGGGAACTTTTTAACGGAGTACTGACGGAAATTTGCCTGAAATGTGAAACTGGATTTCCGTTATTTTTCCATTGCATTTCCCTCACACAGACAGAAAAGTAATTTAATAAATACAGTAGCGCCTTTGTAGTAAGCGCTGTTATGACTTCACATACAACAGCGCTGTCTATAATTGTCCGTTTACAATTTTCGACTAAAATTAGCAACGGTCATAATAATCGGTAATTAAATCCGTAACGGATCACTGACGGACAAATGACTGAAACATTGAATATTTTTTGCCAACGAACATATGACGGAATGTTGACGAATGGATAGTGACGGTATTGTGCTGGAATAATAACGATAAGTTTCTGGTGACGAAATTAAGTGGGAAATATGACGTTTTCGTTTTCGTCATTTTCACTGTCCACTGTGATACGACGGAAATTTTTGTCGGAAATTTTTGCAAAATTTGTTGTGTAAGCTAAAAGGTTTTTCTTTATTTCATCACAAAATATAAGTTTACGCATGACAATCTTGACATAGTATTGAAAAGTTGTATAACGTATGGCATAAGTAAGAATGTATAGTACTAAAACATTGGCAACTTATTAATTTTAAAATGAGAAATATGCAGGGACGGACCCATGAATCGGAATAGAGGGTGGCGAGTTCAATTACGTTAAAAAAAATAATGTTTTTCATATTGCACAAAAATTATCTGTTATTGAATCCGTACTACACGTTTCAGCTAATACTTTGTCAGTATTGACAACCAAGCAACCTGATAAAAATGCATCTTCCACTTGTTGCGATTCAACCAAAGTCCAAAACTAATATAAGCTCTTCGAACATCGTCAAGCTTACCATTGAAATACTTTCATATTTTTATTGCAAATCGTGTCATTTTCTAACTGGTTGATATCAAAATCATAATTAGTTTGAAGCCTTTGTAATTTTAGAGCATGATTGTTATTCACGACTGTCTTGCTCTGAATTTTGAAATCAAATATTAGAATTGACCAGTTTGTACACTTATAAAAACAAAAATCATGTAATTTAATTATATAAATAGTAAATTAAACTAATTATACTCTATTTCAAAATCAAAATAACACAAATCAACAAACCTAATTCTCGCAAATCGCATCACTCAAAGCCAAAATTACATAAATCCTAATTTCAATCACACAAGATAACTCCAAAGCACACCAGTTCTTACGAAATCTCATTAATTGAAAAAATAATAATAACATGATGAAATAAAATAACTTACTAAATTTACAAGTTCACTAAATTTGAATTAAAGAATTTTTGTATAGTAAATTTGAATTAAAAAATTAGATTAATCATATTATACATAAATAAAATTTGATATTAATTAAACAAAAAAACAATTTCGAAAAACTTGGGAGTGACACATGTCATCCCCCCGGCCTTCACTGCGTCTGTCCCTGGAAAAATATGTCTAGACATAAAATACAAACACGACAACAAACTTCAACATGTTTAAGCTATAGGTTTTTTCAGACTTAATCTAAGTTTTTCATTGGCAAGCAGAGTATCTAGTTTTCCGCTTGCATCTTTATTTAATATGGTCAAATCCTACGTGTGGAGTCCCCAAATGGGGAGACTACCAAAAATAAAGAGGGTGAAAATTTGATCACAAGGATAAGAAAAACAAAATACTATGGGACGTAAGTCCCTACCAAAATATTAAAAAATGAAAAAATGTTTTACCTGGGGAGGTAAGTTCCTCCTAAAGAAAAAAAGGAAAAAATGTTTTTCCTAGGGAGGTAACTCCATGCTATAGAATAAATATTTTTACTTTAGATTTGTACCTTATAAAAACTCGCAGCAAGCAAAAAATAATCTTTGAACACTCGATTAGCTTTTGTTCAAACTTAGAGATGATCATTTGCACATGAATATTATTAAGTTCAAAGAGAATGGATCAAATATAAACCGTATCTTTTAGTATAAACTAAAAGAGTCCGGTTCCTGTGAGAAGTGTCATTTTGGTGAGAAATAAGAACTAATCTCATCCATTCATCTATTAATCAATGGCTAGGATTAGATAGAATTAATTTCAAATCACGACTAATTAGAAGATTAATATACGAATTAGGGGTAGTTTAGTCCAAAGATGTTGATTTGATTTCTCTGATCAGCCGACCTCCGACAACCCTGTCCGACGTTGCGATGGCAATCGATGTCGATGTCGTCATCCTCGCAGTCAATCGATCAGCCAACCCTGTCCGACATAACCCTGCCGTCTGAAACCAGTCCAATTCGATTTCCAGGGAAGATGACGGTGCCGCGCGCTCCACGCTCACATTAAGTGAGCCGCGCCCGAAGAAAACATTACGTGTTAATGTCTTCTTTGGGCGCGGCTCACTTAATGTCAGCGTTGAGCGCGCAGATCATTATTCGTAGCATACTGTATCATTATTCGTATCATACTGTATCATGATTAGTAGCATATGTATCATGATTCGTAGCATACTATATCATGATTCGTAGCCATGTGGGTTACGTATCATGATTCGTAGCATACTGTATCATTATTCGTATCATACTGTATCATGATTTGTAGCATACTATATCATAATCCGTAGCATGTATATCATGATTCGTAGCATGTGTATAATTATTCGTAGAATTTGGTACATAATGCGTAGCATTTACACAGTGATCCGCGCGTTCAAAAATACATAATTTGTAGCTTTTCAAAGGATAATGCGTAGCATTTACATAATTCGTAGCTTTTCAAAGGATAATGCGTAGCATTTACACAATGATCCGCGCGCTCCACGCTCACATTAAGTGAACCGCGCCCAAAGTAGATATTAACAAGTTAATGTAAAGGCTGGGCACGACGTTAATGTGAACGCTGAGCGCGCGGCATGTCATTTACTGTTCATCTATCGACTAAGACACAAAACATCGACTGATGTCGACTGTGAAGGTGAAGACCGGCGATTACGATTGTGGCCATCACTTCGTCGCCCACTTCGCATCTGAACGGCGACTCGCCGAATGCCGGGAAGATTGATTAACGATTAGGTTTAACCAATTACTAATTTAGCCTTTTGCCGTAATTAAAACGCGATTGTGCGAATAAGTTAGGGTTGATTATCAGTCATTAGATTAATAATCTAATGGTCATTAAGACTTCTCATTTCTCATGAAACATGTCACTTCTCATGTGATTTTTATTCTAAACTAAAAACCTTTTAAAAACATGACAGGTGGCACTTCAGCCGATTATTTCAAATTTATATACGCGGGGTCATATGGTCTTTTCGAATTTCAGTTATTAATGATTAGTCATTTAGCTAAATGTTCAGTCATAGCTAAATGTTTAGTCATTATAAACGACCAGTCTCGATGTTTACTGTTGAATCATTTGATAACAATGTATCAGTTCCATGTTACTTGACATTATCCAGTAAAAATATTCAATTTGTCCATGTATTTTGACTTAATAGTTAGTCATTTAGCTAAATTTTTAGTCATTATAGATGTGATTACCGATAAAGTGTAAGCGAAAATTAACGACGTTAGTTATTACGATCGTTTTACTTTTAACGTTGTTCTTATATATTAAGTTGAGTGCAAATTTAAAATTGTTTAATTATAACTAGAATCTCGACTCCAGTTCATAGAAGTTGCCACGTAGCAGCTTCTGGGCCGTTTTAAAGTTTATATTAATACTTGTGGTTTATACCCGATTTTAACCATGGTTGAAATATGTTCTAATTTTATTGATTTTTAAGCTCCTGTTTTATTAGAGGCATATTTTGAGACCTTTGCACTCGAGAATGAGCTTTGAGCTAACATGTCCGTACTATTCTTCTTGGTAGCTCATGCGAATAATGTAATAGCAATAAATTTTGTAAAAGTAAAAAAAACATATTTTGATAGTTAAAAATTACATGATACAAAAAAGATGTTATAAGGCCATTCTTAATAGGATGACAAAAAAAAAGATCATCCATGCAATCTTTTTGTTTTTGTCCTTAATAGGTCGATCGTGTCATGTTTAATCATAGAAATTTGGTATCGCACGATCAAAATGACGATCGATCATAGAAACTGTTCACGCCATGTGTCACCCTTAGAAAATTCACTCTCTGACTCCTTAGTTGTACAATTAATTGTTTAATATACAAACCTTATAAAAACGATAAGTCAATAAATATTAAGCAAACAAATCTTAGTAAAAAACCAATAAATTTCTTTTTTTTAGCTCTTTAAATAAAGACCCATATAAGAATAGGTTGGACACAAATATTTTTTTTAATATACAAACCTTATAAAAATGATAAGTCAATAAATATTAAGCAAAAAAATCTTAGTAAAAAACCAATAAATTTCTTTTTTTGAGCTCTTTAAATAAAGACCCATATAGGAATAGGTTGGACACAAATATTTTTTTTAGAATATTAAAGTGATAAGAGATGATGTATGAGAAGGCAAAATTAGAAATTAGAAAAGGAAATTTGGTGATCTTTAATTTGGTTCACTATTAAGAGAAGAATCAGGAAAAAGATTGTTAGGTGGTTGAAAAAATTAAAATGTAGGTCATGATCTTTTTTAAAGATCATTCATACTGATCAGGGGCGGACGCAAAGAGGGGGTATAGGGGTTCGCGGCCCCCGGTCATTTTAAATTTAGTTTAATTATATATGTATAATAATCAAATTTTACGCTTTGACCCCCATTTATTTTATACTTTGGCCCCCAGTCTTTGTCCAAAATTTAAAATGGCCCCCAGTCTTTGTCCAAAATTTAAAATTAGTAATATATTTTTATTTTTATTATATATTCGGCCCCCAGTCAATATGACTTCTGGATCCGCCACTGATACTGATGCCCTAACATTGAAACACTATTGACATTTAACCTTTCACATGCATTTGATAAATCCAATCGGTATCCAATCCAGTCTTGTCGATCTTGACATGTCCAGAAGTCCAGAACAGTAGCAGAGCAAAGCCACTTTTCCTGCACCTTTTGTTATCTCTTTCTTGCAGGCAAGAAAAAAGCCAGAGAAGCAGCATCTGATTCAAAACAAACACAATTTAAGCATCTCCTTCTTTCCAAATTTCAATACGTTGCTTCAGAGCGCAGTTTCCAACATGTAGTTGCACCCAAGCAAGGGACAAATGTATTGGCAAAAGTGTGGTATACAATTGAGCGAGGAAAAACATTAGGGAACTTCAATCCGTCATGTCTCTAAGGGGTCCGAGCCAAGCTTCCAGACACTTCCAGCTTTACTGGTGTTACCGTTGTAATCGGACAGTCAGGATTGCATCAGAAAGCCCCTCAGAAACTGTCTGTCCCCGGTGTTTTCAGCAGTTTCTGTTGGAGCTGAATATGGACATGCCCCAGTTAATGATGCATTTCTTACGGTCTGACTTGTTCTCTGAAGCTCGATTACTTGCAGCACTATCCCTCGTGCTTGATCTGCCAATTAGGCCTAGCTTTGACAGGTTGCATCCTGACGACCCTTCCCAATATGTTTGGCCAATGCCGGATAGGCCAAACTCCGATTTAGATGTCCAAAGACGAAATGGCGATATGGGACGAAACCAAAGCTTTGATGACGCTAACGATGGAATCCGAATTATTCCCAACTCTTGGACCATCCCCGCACCAATTAGTCCAACAGGTCAGCGTGAACCCGATAATCCAGCATCAAGAAACCAAGATCCGAGGAATTATTTTGGTGGTCCAGGATGGGATGCATTGGTTGAGGAACTGACTCAAAATGATCGTCCAGGTCCACCGCCAGTACCTGACTCAGCTATTAAATCAATTCCAACTATCAAGATAACATCATCTCATCTAACCGAATACTCTGATTGTCCCGTATGTAAGGAAGAATTTCAGGTCGGAGGTTATGTAAAAGAACTCCCTTGCAAGCACATTTATCATGAGGAATGCATATTTCCATGGTTAAGGCTGCACAACTCTTGTCCTGTTTGTCGACAACAATTGCCGGTCGCAGCAAACCAGAATATCAACGATGATTATGACTCTCAGACCTCCAATACAGGCCAAGGTCGATGCACACAGTGCTTGAGGCTGACGCATTTGAGATCAGTTAGACCACGTTATCGACAGGTTCATCAAACCAGCACAAGTGATGATATAAATCCAGTTTTGCAACGAGGTGCGAATCCGATCTCATGTGATAATCCATAACGCCTTACAAATTACTCTCTACTTCTTAATCGATTTGTAAGTTGTAACTGATTTTCATGCTATACTTTAAATAATGCATGCAGCCAGAAATACAAGAGTGCCTTCTTGCTTCATTCTCTAGCTCTTTGCAACTTGAGTTACAACTACTCGACATGCATCCTTCCCAGCAATGACAAAAGGCCGCGACTATGATTGAGGCCCCGCCGATGCACCACTATTCTAAGCCAAACAGTTTTTTTTTAAATATCAATTCGGTGTTTGTACTAAAATTTAACATTTCAATAAAAAATAAAAAAAGGAAAAGTACATGTTGATGTCTCACTTTTTCTAAATGAAGGTTCAAATTATTAATTTTTTTAATTAATGGTAAAATAAAAAATAAATTGATCAACTTTCGAACACCAAAGACCGTAGATTCACCATGATTAAATTGCAAACCCAATCATGTGAATCACGTTAATAACAACTCAACAAAAAAGTCTATTAGAGTTAAATAAGAAAGTTCGATTCAATATGTTAAGAGTTTATGATGAGACCATCGCGGGTTATTTTCAACAAAGTTCACATGATTGAGTTCGTAATTTAATTGCGGTGAAGCTACGGTGCTTGATGTTCAAAAATTAGTCAATTTATTTTTTAATTTGCCCTTAGATTGGAAAAATTGATACTTTGAAACTTTAATTGGAAAATAATGAATGTTCAAGACACCAATGAGCATTTTTCCCTTAAAAACAAATGTTAACAATTTAAAACCCTACATATAGTACTGTTCAGTTTAATATTCAAGCTGTAAAAAAATTGGAGTGAGACGCTCCGCCTTCTCTCTAGACTAGGGTCTAGTTTACGAGAGCTATCTTTCAGCCACCTGGTGGCTTGTGTCAGCAACTTTCCCATGCTTGGCTTCCATGCGGCTGTCCAGAATCCAAACGTTTGTTTTCTCCTTATAGCACACAGAGATCTTCAGCATCATTATTCTTATTTAAGGAAGCCTTTAATTCACCTTTCCTTTTCATCCTTGTTCCCTGTCCTTTTGTTCATTACTCTCATTCCTTTTTTGGCTTCCGTCCAAAGGTTACTTTTGAGCTCTTGTCCCTTTTCGGCCTTGTCTTGTCTCTGTCGGTTTCTGCCTAGTTGGTTGCATGTATCCACAAAGCTCCACGGAAGACAAGGTGACCTCTCTGGCAAGACAATTCAATGGTAAGGCTGCGATCTCCATCCCCAAGGCCGTCCGAGTGGAAGCTGAAAAGACCTTTGTGCATGCACTTGCCCAAAAGTTTTGCTGCATGAAAGGAGTTAACAAAGATTTCGTCGCTCCTCTGTTGGACAAAGCATGGTATCTTCAAGGCAAGGTCAGATTCATGGACCTGGCCTTTGACATGCTTCTTGCCATTTTTGAAACAAAGCAAGACAAGTTGAAGGTCATGGAAGGAGGGCCTTGGACCGGTGACGGATGGGTCATTGCTGTCGGAGATTGGGATGTGGATAGACATGCGAACAACATATCCCCTACCAAGGTTCCTATGTGGGTTCGTGTCCTTAACTTGCCTTTGGCTCTTATCCAGGAGAACAATGAAGATCGATTTGGCCTAATCGTCGGCGAGCCAGTGGATGTATCCAAAACAGGGCTAGTAGTCAATGAAAGCTTTGTTCAAAAAATTATCTTAGAATACGAGCTTTAATTGATTCTACTCAGCCGCTGGTGGATGGCTGCTATGTTTTTGAGGAGGATGAGGAGGAGCCTTTATGGGTTGAGTTTAAATATGAGAGATTGCCAAAGTATTGTCTGAAGTGCGCTATGCTCACCCATGACACGAGCAGCTGCCCCTCTAAGAGTGTGGATGGTGATGGTTTCCTGTACGCTCACCTACGCGCTGATATGTCCCCTAGAGATGGTAAGAAGGATGTCCGGAAAAGTGTTGCTCCGAAGGAGGCTGCCCTGAAGCGCACAGAAGTGGCGTCGGGTGGACTTGCTATTATGTAATACAAAAGGGACTGAGAATGCAAAGTCTTGTTCGGCGAAAGGTGTTGAGGAGCCTGGAAAAAATCAAACAATGATGAAGGAGAAAGTTGGCGTGGAGAACTGCGAAAAATCTATTCATGGTGATTTGGAGATCATTGGAAGAAAGTGTGATGGAGATCTGCTGGGCTTAGCCAATAGAAAAAATGGAAAGGCTGTATGGACGAACTATGTGGAGGATATGTACAAAGGCATGACGACAATTGTTACTAACTCTGTGTTTGTAGGTCTAGATCAAAACCCTTGATGGCTCTCCGGCCCAAGACTTTTGGTGGATGATCCTTATGACTTAAAGATGGTAGAGGGTCCACTTTTCCAGCTTGATAATGAGTTCAGCCCAGGCCCATGTGCAAAAGATCTTGGAATTTCTAAGCGACTTTCTATTGGAGCTCCTGTCGCGAAAATCACCAAAAAAAAGAACAGTGCGACTGCGATTCAAGAACCCTTCACGCAGTACTGAAGTGTCGGTCCAGCAGCTTTCAGATCAAGAACTTGCAGGATTCCTGAACTTGAACAATCAGTCCTATTTTCTCAATCAAGGTGTTACTGATGACTTCCTTTTCCAAGACGTTGTTGATGCGGCGGTGGTTGGTAATCAGCACCGCCGAGAGCCATGAATCTTTTAGCTTGGAACTGCAGAGACCTCGGGTCGCCGTCTACAGTTCGTGCTCTAAAGGAGGTGATTAAGTTTTCTTCTTCTTTAGTCGTTGGTCTTGTAGAAACGAAGTCTGGTAATCATCGGTGTGAAGTGGTCAGAGTCAAGTTAGGTTTTGATTGTTGTTTTGTTGTCCCTGCGCGTGGACGGTCCGGTGGCCTAGCCCTGTTTTGGAATAATACAACGGATGTTTCTATTGTTAGTTATTCTGGGTTTCATATAGACTTCATTCTGAGGCACAAGGGCTCTGTACATATTACTTTGTTTTATGGTAATCCGAGAACTAGTTTGCGGCACAAGAGCTGGGATCTGATTAGGAAGCTGAGGGGTCTTATTAATCTTCCTTGGTGCATCATCAGTGGCTTTAATGAGATTTGCAATTTCTCAGAAACTACAAGCACTAACTTGTCCCGTGGAGTTTTTATGGAGCAGTTTCGGCAGGTGCTGATGGATTGTGGATTATCTGACCTGGGGTATAAAGGTTCACAGTTTACTTATTCTAACAAAAGGAAAGGGCAAGAAGAGACTCAATGTCGTTTGGATAGGGCAGTTGGTGATGTTTTGTGGACAGACATTTTCCCAAATTCGTTTATTCAACATCTTATCTCACATCACTCTGATCACTGCCCCTTGCTCCTTAGTCTGGATGGTGTTAACATAGTGTTTGAAAAACCCTTTAGGTTTGAGTCCATGTGGACGAGGGATGGAGGCTTTGTAGATACAGTTGGCAAGAATTGGTGCACCAATGGCAGCTTATCTGATAAGCTCTCACACCTTTCTCAGCATCTGAAGGTTTGGAACAAATTAAACTTTGGGAAACTTGGTGTTCAGCTGAAGAGATTGAAAGAGGAATTAATTGAAGTTAGACAAGGCGCCCGAACAAAGTTATCCATTGAAAAGGAAAAGAGTATAGCACAAGACATTGACGAATGGCTTACTAGAGAAGAGCATATGTGGGCTCAGAGATCCAGAGTTGCTTGGCTGGGAGAAGGAGATAATAACACTAAGTTTTTTCATCTTAAGGCTAATGCTAGGAGAAGGAAAAACACCATCAGCTCCTTGGTTGACAAAGTTGGAAGGAGTCATTCAAACCCGGTTGACATTGAACATGTGGCTGTGTCTTATTTTCAGGAGCTGTTTGCTTCTGGTCTCCGAATATCTGATCCTGAAATTGCCTTGTCTCTTCAGTGTATCCCAAGTATAATTACAGAAGCTCATAATAGAGTGCTAATGAACTCTTACTCGGAGCATGAAGTTAAGATGGCTTTGTTTCAGTTGTATCCGTATAAAGCTCCAGGATTGGATGGTTACCCTGCTGGCTTCTTTCAAAGATTCTGAAGTACTATCAGAGGTGATTTCGTCGCTGCTTGTCTCTCTACTTTAAATGAAGGTATCATCCCGCCAAGCACCAATGATACTCTTATTGTTCTAATTCCCAAACGAAAATCAGCAGAAAGAATGGAGGATTATCGGCCAATCAGCCTCACAAGTGTGGTATCAAAAACTGTGGCTAAAGTGATTTTTAATAGGCTTCAACAGATCCTTCCGGAAATTATCAGCCCGACGCAATCGGCTTTTATAAAAGGTAGACTGATAACTGACAACTACCTCATCGCTCACGAGACATCTCACTTTATTAAAAATCTGAGACATGGGCGAAAGTGTTATGGTTTGCTGAAGCTAGACATGACGAAAGCCTATGACAGAGTCGAATGGAGATATCTGAAGCTTTTGTTGCTGAGGTTTGGCTTTGACGAGCAGTGGGTTAGTATGGTTCTCAAGTATGTTTCTAGTGTGAAGTATTCTATCTGTATTAATGGAAGAAGCACGACCTCTTTTGTGCCTGAAAGGGGGCTGAGACAGGGCGACCCTTTATCACCTTACTTATTCATTCTTTGTTCTGAATGGATAAGTTATAGCTTGTCAAATCTTCAGGTGGAAAGGAGAATTGAAGGTATCAAGATTAGCAGAGGAGCCCCTTATGTCACTCATCTTATGTTTGCGGATGACTGCCTTATTTTATTCAAATTGGATGAAAATACTGCTGAAGTCCTATCAACTATCTTGAAGAGTTACGAGAATATCTCTGGTCAGATTATCAACTATCGCAAATCAGAGCTTGTTCTCTCTCCCAATGTGACAGACCCAGTCAAGAGTCATTTCCAAACCATGCTATCAGTAAAGATTGTCAGCCACCATGATAAGTATTTGGGTCTCCCGTTAACTTTAAAGAGGAAGCTTACTCTTGATTTTTCAGGAATGATTGATAAGTTCCGTAACAAAACTGAAGGTTGGCATTCTAAGAACCTCTCTTCTGGAGGTAAGGAAGTTCTCATTAACGCTGTTCTCCAAGCGTTGCCAAAATATGCCATGAATTGCTTTAAGCTTCCAGACCACATCATCAAGAAAATGCACAGCTCTATTAGAAGATTCTGGTGGTCCTGTTCTTCGAATAAGAAACCTATTTATTGGGTAAGCGCTCAAACTCTTTGTCAGGATAAGGATATGGGTGGATTAGGTTTCAAAGATTTGGAATGCATCAACCTTGCTTTTCTCGCAAAGCAAGCTTGGAGGATTTATACTCAACCTGAGCTGCTGCTGTCACAGATTTACAAGGCTAAATATTGTCATAGTTCGGACATGTTGCACTGCAGTATAGGGTATAGACCTTCTTATTGTTGGCGAAGCATCGTGAAAGGATTTGATTTGATTAGGACAGGATCGGTCCAAGATCAGAATGGCAATATAAGATGGACAGCAAATTCTTCGGGAGTTTTTGAGCTGAAAAGTGCTTACAATTTGATGATGCAGATTCAGGGTTCGGTCAGTAGGCAGGGGATAGGGTGCTCGGATTACTCGCAGAGCCAGAGATTCTGGAAAGAGTACTGGAAATTGGCAGTCCCAAAGAAAGTGAATTTTTTTGGATGGCGTGGTTTTCATGCTGCGCTCCCAACAGGTACCAGCCTACGAAAACGTGGACTGACCAACAATATTAGTTGCGTGGAGTGTGGGTATAAAATAGAATCTTATTCCCATATTTTTCTCCATTGTTGGTTTGCGAGAGCGACGTGGGATCAGTTAGGCTTCTCTGAGCTGAGTAATCTTCCAGCGGCTGCTTCCTTTGCCGATATCATTCACTTTTGCTGGGGGCATTTTACGAGAAGGAAGAGACAGTTGATCTTAGTTACTATGTGGCTGCTTTGGTATAATCGTAATAAGCTGAAGCATGGTGAAAATGGCTATAGCCTCAATGAGCTAGTCTTCAAAGCGACAAATCAGACAAGATGCTTCGAGCAGTATGAATCCAAATTTCTGTCCAGCATGAGATTTCTTTACACATCTGAGTTTGAATGGAGAAAGCCACCTGTAGGCATTTTAAAAATAAATTGTGATGCTTCTTGGAAGCAAGGACGGGGGCAGGCATTGGGGTAGTCGTGAGGGACAATTGCTGTAATACACTGGCAGTAAGAGCCTCTAGAAGATCAGATCTTCACAGCAGCATTTTATGCGAAGGTTTTGGGCCGTAGGAGAGCTTCAAGTTGGCTGAACAGCTCAAAGCAGACAGAGTTATTTTTGAAATGGATTGTGCTGAAGTTGTTAAATGGTTTAATATTTGTCCGGATGGCTTTGTTGCTCAAGAAGGATGGTTTAAGGAAGGTTTGGTTCTATTGCATCGCCACATGGAATGGAAGATTGTCCTGATTAGAAGAGAGGCAAACATCGTTGTAGACTGATTGGCTAAGCATGCTTTGGATCAGAATTGGTGCTGGACGACACTAGATTGTTGCCCAAGATTGGATTGCTTATCTTGTTGATTTAAGTCCTCTTTTTCTTTTTTGTAGCCTAGGCGCTACAGTTACAAAAAAATAATAATTAAAACCCTTCATATTATCCAATCTCCTACTAACCGATAAAGAAGAAGATAGAATAGAAGAAGAAAAACATATCTGGATTCGTCGTTACTCGTTCCTTTACATTTATAGGTGGTGGCCCTCTTATTGATTTTATTTTTTTTGACAAAAATTAAATGTATTAATATTAATTGAAGTGAAAAGCCTGAATTATAACAGAAGTATATGATGTCATATTATCAATGGGTTGAGTTCTGGTCAGAACCACTCGTTTTCGTCAGAAATCGGAACTCTCAAAATATCCGTTGATCTGATAATCTCAACAGTTTAAATTAATCAAGATTAATTCAAATTAAATAATCTTTTAATCTTTTTATGGTAAAAAAGGTATATTAGGAAATGATAATCTATATTTTAAAGGGAAAATTACAAAAAGACTACCTGGACTACCACATCATTTCAAATCGCGGCCTGAACTATTTCAATTTTAAATTCAGTATTTTTTGACACTAAATTGCACACAATCAACTAACTACGTTAATCAATTATTATTAATATTTAATCAAAATTATATAATTTAACTGTTAACACACTACTCTAATGTAATAAAAACTTTTCTATTCACGATTCAATCAAATTACAATACGAATTTCCTCCTCACTCATGTTCCCAAAAAAATTTAATAGATATTTTGCCTATCGAGCGAAATGATCCGTGAGTACAGATCGTCATCGTCACTCGTTGATCTCTGAAACTATTTCTTCATTTTCCCAAGAAGACAAGGAGCATCAGCAACAGAAGAAGAGATGCATCAAGGCGACGACACGGGAGAGGAAAAGCCAGAAAGAGCTGGATTGGATACGAACGGATGGAATCTTTCTTAGCGTTGCTTCTTGTAGGGCAGTTATGCTTGCAAGATTTGTGAAGCTCGTACTTACAGTTGCGGTGGTACGACCTCTAGTCGATCACGTCATCGCAGCCAGTAAAACATCCGTCCATCAGATACCTGAAGAATTCTCTCAAAGCCGCCTTCACCAGAACCAAATCGATTTGAAATCGGAAGTGGAGTGATGGGGAATATCTGATCGAGCGAGCATGCTTTCATGAAGAGTCTTGAGAAGAGGCGAGATTGTAATTTGAATGGATCATGAAGGAAAAGATTATATTACATTAGGCCAGTGTGTTCACAGTTAGATTAAATTATTTTTTTTAAGAATAATAATTGTAAACGGTATTCTTTTTTTTGATAAGGTAAACGGTATTCATTAACGGTGTTAGTTTGTTGTGTACAATTTCCAAAAAGGTGGTAGTTTATTGTGTTCAATTTAGTCCAAAAACACTAAATTGAAAGTTGAAATAGTTCAGGCCGCGATTTGAAATACTGTGGTAGTCCAGGTAGTCTTTTTGTAATTATCCCAATTTTAAATCCTCGAAATATCGAGTGAATATCCGTTTAGATATTACGAGCCCTAAAATTTCGAAACAAACTCACGAATTTCAATCTCATCTTTGTCGTACTTAATTTCTTTTCATCAGTCTACGAACTCTGATTTGAGACCTTCAACATAAGATTTGAGATGAAAGCACGAACATAATGACGAAGATATGTATCGTGGTTTAGCTGTATTTATCAAAACCACAAACAATGGTTTTGTTGTATTTATCAAAACCACGAACATATAAAGCAAAACCACTAACATATATAGCAAAACCACGAACATCATGATCAACTAAGAACTTTAACATAAGAGTTGAGATCAAAAATACGAACATACCGTTGTTGTTGATCGTCGACTGCAAAAATCACATGAGTATAATTATGTTACTAATGAACATACGAGGTCATCAAATCTTGTTCGAAAATGGTGGGATTTTGTTGATATAAGATCGTGTGAGTTGTTTTCCAATTGACTAATATGCCCTCTCATCATGTATATTGTAATTAAATAATTATTATATTTGCTAAAATTAAAGATCGTAGATGATTTAATCGTCAATTATTAAAAGTTCTGATCGCTGACGAAAGGTGATAGTTCTGACCTGATCTTTTACCGTTATCAATAGCTTATAAAAGCAAATAAACATTAACGATTACAAAAATAATGAAAAGTGAACTCCTTGCGAGTGGCGGAGTCACGAATTCAAAGTTAATAGATTAAATCTTTTTAGGTTTGTTAAAAAATGCACTACACCATGATGCACTTTTGTCATTAAGGACACACGTTGTTGCATGGGATATTATGGCACAAAGTTATCGCCACACAATTTTCATGTTGCTTAACAAGCATATTAAGGTATTCGTTGTAAGAGAGCAATGGGCAATGGGCAATGGACAATAAGTAATAAGTAAAAATAGCATTTCTTCATAAAAGTCATGTAGAAAGCTGAGCTAAAAGCAATGAGCAAAAATGACTCTTTACTCTATATATTTTAACGCAGCAAGAGAGCAAAGAGCAAGAAGCTATACTCATAACCATTCAATTATCCGACATTATCACTTCTATTATTTCATGTTTTTGTTTTGTCCCAAGATTCTTTAATTTTTCTGATTTTTTCTTCTGATTTATTATTTTTTTAGTTTTAAAATATTCTATTTTAATTTTTTGAGTTTGAATTTGAATAGTAGGATGTCTGTCTAAAGTTAATTTTATGACATTTCTGATTTTTATTTCTTTCAAAACCAACAAAAAATAGGTTTTATTCTCTCTATCTTGATATATGCGGGCCACACTTATTACTTTCCTTTACAATACCCTCTCCATTATTGCTCACCTATCAAGCATTATTTTTTGCTCTTTTTTTGCCCACCTGCTGCATGAGAGCAATAAGCAATACAGTCTCTTTATTATTGCTTATTGATTCTCATTGGTGTGGATGCTCTAAGGCCAGTTATGCAACGCCAAATAATATATGCGGCTTGTACAAAAACGCTGCTTAAGGCGTTTTATGCGACATTTAGAAATGCAACATGAAGATATGTGTGACATTAATCCTCTAATATAACGACATCCAAAGTTGTTGACATACAAAGTTGTAATTCATAACGTGTTGGTCGAGTCAGATTTGTCATCAGAGTCCGTCTGGCCGAGCGAATTGATTTCGGTGCCTATCAGCGCGCGTAAGACCTTTGGAATTGGGCCAACTGCCAATCTGCTCGGGCGTTCTCCTTGATTCTCCGACATTGTCCACCTTATTTGCTATTTTGATCACTTTGCTCGAAGTGGATTCGTCAGATCAGCTCGTTTGCCCGAGCAACTTGAGTTTAGTGTTGGTCAGCTCGACTCCTTGTGATGTTTTTAGCTCAGAAAGCCATCTTTTAAGCGCGTTTCCTCCTCGAGTTTCCGAAGCACCTGAAATGCAAAACAACACCAAGAGTAACTTGTTCGCATAATAAAGTGTCGGAAATGATGGGATTTGTTGACTCGATGAGTCGTATAAATACGGCTCATCAAACCACCCCACACTTAAACTTGTTCGTCTCGAACAAGAACTAGGTCATAAGAGGAAAACAACTGCAACATCACAATACCTCGACATCCTAGATATTGCTACATGAATATGTGTTGCTAGTCTAGACTTCGCCTTTCTATGCATATCTCAATCGTTACTAAAAGTATTGTGCTCAAACATGGAAGTAATTAATACGTGCTACCTTTGAGCCGAGATGCAAACCAATTCGGATGAATGGGAGATAGTCCTTTTTAGACCCATGATCTACACTCGCGGTTCCGGGTTCTCACTATATGGTTATACTTCATTGCTTTTTCTTGCACGTGATTTGTTCGAGCTTAAAGGTGTTGAGTTCTTTTGCTTGGACAACTTTTGTAGTGAGTTGTCTTTTGATGGATTAGTGGTGTACTTCACTTTGTTGCGTGTAAAACTTCACAAATAACTGATTTTCTTTTCTTTTGCTACTGATTGCGAACTGCTCGTCCGTGATTCCTCGTTTGATGGAGGTCCAATCATCGCCCGCAAGCATATGGAAATGCCTCCCTGCTCTCACTCATCCTCATCCTTTTGACGCGAGTCAAGCCGAGGGTCGCTCGTCTGTTTTCCCGGCTACTCGGACTAGAGATTAGACGGTGTGATGTTTCCCCGTCCCACCTGGCCGCATAAGTACTGCAGTGGCGGAGCAGACTCTTAACCATGTTGCCTCGAAGTGCTAGCCTCCACGAAATCCATATAACCATATAGTTCGAAGCTCGGTCCCTTGAGTGCTTTGTCAAGTCTCCCTAGGACGTTTCTATCAACTCCACATCCCTGTTTATCTCAACTCAAAAGCACGCAATAGGGTAGGTTCACATGTATTTGCACAACTCAAAGTTCACGAGAAAAATGCATGTAATCGGTTCTATCTATTTCACATCATCAAGATTCAATACCACAAGTCTAGGAAAATAGAGAGAAATCTGTACAAAAATTTTAAATTTTAAGGGAAACGTGTTGACTCTATGCAGGTGCAAGAAAAAAAACAAAAACGTGCTGACACAACATACTGACTCTCCCACCCCACACTTTTGAACCGACGTGTCCTCATGGCACACATAAGTTCAAGACACACACGCAAGCAAACAAACAATAGGGAAAATAAGAGAGAGTTAAGAGGGAACAGGCACTTCCCTCGTGCGGTTGCAAAGTTGGCTCACCCTTCCAAAGTTATTTGTCATTCTAAACACTTCTGTCGAGTCAGAATTTCCAGACAATGAGTCCTGCTCGAAGATTCTCGCAGCGTGCCCATTCTGCGCGCACATCAATGAGTTGGCTGACCATTCTCCTCTGAGTCCAAAAGAGCACCATTGCGCCTGCCTTCTTTTGGTAGAGACTTGTATCGCAACGTGAGTTCATCACAAAATGAAAGGACTATGTCGAAGAAATTAAGACAAATAAAGAATTCTCAGGAAATTGGTGGAGTCACAAACGATCTCACTTAAGAACCAATCTCCTTAGACTCGTAAGTCTTGGTGACAGAATCTTTAAAAGCTTATTTTTCTTGACACAATGTATTCAAAGTGCGAAACTACCCCCGATGGATATCAGTCTTACGCAAAGAAGGATAGCGGGTTGGTCTCCACTCTGCGCGCACAAGGCTTGCTCGGTCGGGACCTCTCGACGACTCCGCACTGAGGTGCATGTTTCCTGCAAAAAGAGCATCTCTTTCCCGAATACAATGTGATGAATATGACTCAAGAAAGACTCAAATAAACATAAACGACTCTACAACTGAAAAAAAATGAAAGAATGCCGGGCTGCCTCCCTGCGAGGGCTTTTGTTTTACGTCGTTGGCTCGACGTTACCTCTTTAGGGATCACAAGTTAGGATCCCATGGACGTGTGAGGTCAAATTTTGCCTCAGCTGTTCCTTTAATCTGCCCGAAATCATCGTGTAATGATGTGCTCGATTCGGCTCTCCATCGGTCAGGCGAGTTCGCCTTCACATCCTCTCGAATCCGCGAAGACACCTTGACCATAGCTGCTGATCCATGCATGGTCTCTTTTGGTGGGTCAGAGACTAGGGCACCGAAATCTGATGTGTTCACAATATCCGGCGGTTTCCTTGTGCATGGCCGGTCAGCATCTCCATAGACATAGAAATCTGATGTCTTTCCGTCGAATGCAAGTGACAGTAAGCCTATGTCCATGTCAATCTTGGTCTTGGTGGTGTGAAGGAATGGCCGTCCTAAGATGAGTGCTAGAGGATCATCGTTTCTAGCATCTCCCATCTGCAAGACATAGAAATCTGCAGGAACAACAAGATCTCCTACTCGGAGTGTTAAGTTTTCAAGCAATCCAATAGGCCGAGTACATGACTTATCCCCTAGTTCTATTAACAATTTAGGCGGTTTTAAAGGGCCAAGTTTCAATGAACAATATAGAGAATAAGGCATCACATTAACAGCAGCACCCAAATCAATTAAGCAGTGATGTATCTGAGCCTTACCAATACCACAGGTGACCGTGAAGACTCCTAGGTCCTTACTCTTTCCTGGCGACTCATGGCTCGTAACGACGGGGTGCTCCATTATAGGACCGTTCTGCTTAGGCCTTGCCTCCAATCTGTCTTCTAGCTCATCCTTATGTGTCGTATTGCCTTCGGAAGTAATCACCTGCATACAACATGAGGAACCGTGAGTATCGGGATTCTCGGCCCCAAGGTTCGGGGTCATCTCGTACAGCCCGACAGTGAGGACCGGGTCTGTCTCGGCTGGTTCTGCTTTAGGTGCCGACGGGTTGAAGTCTTCTGATGCCCAGATGTAATCAGATCTAGGCCTTTCCTCGCTAATCCTTGCCTTTGTGATGAGCATCTCATTCTCCCAATATGCAGACTCCTTTAGTGCTGCGTCCACGTCCACTGCTCCCATCATGCTTACATTCCCTCTTGGGTTCGGTATGGTTTGGGATGGTAGCCGTCCTGGGTCGTTCTTGAGCTCTGAGACTGTGGTGGCAATCTGAGACATCTGTCTTGATAAGTCGGCTATTGCCCCGTCGGTCTTGACCTGATTCTGATGCTTTGTCGTGGCCAATTGCTGGGTGCTAGCTGCCAGCTCCTTCACTATGTCTTCTAAGGACTTGTTGGGACATTGGTTGCTCGGGCCCGCTTGGTTGTGGTTTGGTCTTTGCTGATATTGGCTTGGTCCATTGTTTCCTCCCTGCTGTTGTCTAAATGGTGGCCGGTAGTATTGCTGGGCTTGCTGAGGTGCGGTCGGTTGAGCTGGCTCTCTCTGGGCGTGATTGTTCTGGTTGTCGTTCCGCCAGTGCTGCCCGTTCGCCCCTTGCCCGTGTGCGGCTGCTCCATAATGTCGGACTGGCCCGGCCCGGTTGCTATAGCCCTGGTAGTCGCCTATCGCGTTCACTTCGCCCTGGTCGTCCTCCACTATAGTTGGGCATTCATCTGTTTTGTGGTCTGTGGCGGCACAAAAACCGCACGGCTTGACCTGGACCGGCTGCCTTCTGATCACCTGCTGCATCATCTCATTGAGTTGCTTGATCTCTTCGGCCATAGCATTAGATGAGGGCTCAACTTTTGACACGTTCCTGGTCCGGGCGTATTCTTCTTCCTTGTTGGACTCATCCTGGAACCGTTCACTCTCGGCTACTGCCATGATCTTTCGACGTACACCAGCTGGAGACAGGTTCATGAGGTTTCCCCCAGCCGAGGCATCTAGGGGCTTCCTGTCGAGTCGCCGAAGTCCGTCTAGCATATACTCCACGAGCAGCTTCTCTGGAAGTCCAAGGTTGCAGCAGCTCTGCTCTAGGGCATTGAACTTCTCCACGTACTCGTTCATGGTCTCGTTGGGTCCTTGTCTGAGCTCTTGCAACTGCCTTCGGACCTGCATTGCTCTGCCTGCTGGGTAGTACTTGTTGAGGAACTTCCTCTGCATCTGGTCCCAAGTATATATGCTACCTGAAGGGAAAGATAGAAACCAATCAGTGGCAGAGTCTTAAAGTGAAAAATAGAATGCTTTTAATTTAAAGTCCTCCACTTCGACTCCGTATGGCTTGAGGTTTTGGCAGATGCCATGGTAGCGCTGCAGATGTGCCGTGGCCGATTCTCCCTTGGTTCCCGAGAATTTAGGCAAGTGATAGACGACCGACGTGTTGATAGCTATAGCCTCGAGGTCCGGCCCTTCGTAGATGCACCAAGATTGGTCTCGAAAGTTGGGGGCCGACAGCTCTCCCATGGTGGGCTCCTGATCGTCGTACTCCTCGTCATACTCGTCGTTGAAGACCGGCTGCCGTGGTCGTCTGATCGGCTGTCGTAGAGCGGCCGGTGCTTGTCGCCTCGGTTGGACCGGTGAAACCTGCTGTTGCTGAGGGTACTGCTGTGGTGGAAGCATCGGGTACTGTTGGAGTGGTGGTTGCTGGAACTGTTGATGAAGTTGTCTCGGGGCAGCCCCCCTGATCTCTCCGTTCTGGCCCATCGGGCCCTGCTCGTCATGTGGTGGAAGTGGCCCTTCCATGTCTCGAACGACCCGTTCGACTTCTTCGTTATGGATATTGTCGCCAACTCGGCTACCTGCATGAGACATGGCACACGAGTTGCAATGCACAAAATAGGAAACTAAAAGAAAAGGAAATCACTAATTTAGAAACTAAAAAAAAAAGAACAAGCTTCACCGTGCGTAGCTACCCGGCAATGGCGCCAAAATTTTGGCAGGCGTCGTCGGTACCTGCAAATTTAAATTTATAATTCCTTACTCTTGACTATGGGTTAGTACAACAGCAAGCAATGGTCGAACCCTAGGGAGCTAGATGGTTACTTGTTGTTCTGAAAAAGGAAACAATTGGATTTTGAGCAATTTAGGAAACAAGTGCAATAAGGAAATAAAACGAAAGATGTCAATCAGAGAGGGAATATTCAGACTAGGGTTTCTATTGTGACTTGTTTGTCCTTGATTTCTAAGTATCTAATTCTGCGTTCTTAAGTGTGGTTACTCCGAGTCAGGTTATAACCTAAGGTAGGACCGTTTCGAGTCACTACGCCACAATCTACTCCTGGTCAGGTTATAGACTTCTCGTTCTAGCAAACCTAATACTCCTGGTCAGGTTATATTAGGCTTAGTGCGACTACTTATTCTAACGGGTCAGTATCAAATAAGCAGTAAATAGAGGGTATGGATTGCCCAGCTTAAGCTTTACCGTTTCGGGTCTCCACTTAAACTTGCAACTCAAACCGAAATTAATGTGCACAAGAACTAGTAGAATGCAAGAATAATATTAAGCATGGAATCTCAAAACATTCGTCACAATAAATTAGCCCTAGCCCAAACGAGCGGTTTAGCTACACATGCTGGAAATAAAAGACATCATAAAAGTGGAAATTCTTCTCTATGCCGAAGTAGCCGCTCGGTGATGGATGATCACGGGATGAATGTGGATCTCGAATTTGCTCTGATGGGATGAATGTGTAACTCGAATTTTTGGATGCTTGAAACCCTAGACCAAGAGGTCTTATTTATAGGGAAAGTTCTAGGGTTTCGAAGCTTCTATTTGGGCCTGGTCCATAGTCGTTTTTGCTTGGTGAGCAAATAATCTTGGCCAGCAAGAAATCTAAACCGCCTCACTTTTGAGCCCACTGACCTGGCCCAGCGCGCGGGGCCTTCAACGTCGTTTTGCCCATCTCGGCCAATCCCGCTCGTGCGTTTTGATTGGCTAGTGATATCGTCCGAGTCATTTAGCATTTCGACCACTTTAGTCGAGCCAAAATTGTGAGATTAGTTCGTTTGGTCGAGCAACTCGGATTTAGCGCTGGTCTGCTCGACAGGGCCTTCGGGCGCTGGCCTGGAACTCCGCTCGGCTGCTCCTGGGCCATTCCACCCGTGCGTTCTCCTTGGCTTCGTGACATTGTCAGACTTGTTTTCCATTTTGAGAAACTTGGTCGAGTAAGATTTGTCATCGGAGTCCGTCTGGCCGAGCGAATTGATTTCGGTGCCTATCAGCGCGCGCAAGACCTTTGGAATTGGGCCAACTGCCAATCTGCTCGGGCGTTCTCCTTGATTCTCCGACATTTTCCACCGTATTTGCTATTTTGATCACTTTGCTCGAAGTGGATTCGTCAGATCAGCTCGTTTGCCCGAGCAACTTGAGTTTAGTGTTGGTCAGCTCGACTCCTTGTGATGTTTTTAGCTCAGAAAGCCATCTTTTAAGCGCGTTTCCTCCTAGAGCTTCCGAAGCACCTGAAATGCAAAACAACACCAAGAGTAACTTGTTCGCATAATAAAGTGTCGGAAATGATGGAATTTGTTGACTCGATGAGTCGTATAAATACGGCTCATCAGGCAGCGAATTTATATTCGTTGTTTCAGACATCGAATGCAACATAGTCAGCAGTTACTTTACCTTCATCGAATGCAACAAAGTTAAATGCAGTGGGTAAGCGCGCGTTGCAATAGACTTATTACGCAACACACTTAATGCAACAAAAGAAGATGAATAACATTAAACGGCTAATGCAACTTTATCCAATGCAGCGTGTCGGCATACGTTGTAATAAGTAAAAACCCAATTTTTTTTATTTCTCGCATTAAATGATTTGTTTTACAAAAGTCTATTTAATGAAACATGATTCAATGCATCAATTCAAAGTTCATTGCAATAGTGTTTACCAAACCCAATTAAGATTTCACGCCTGAATTTTTTTATTTCACCCTTATCAAATGTGTTACACATAATATAATAATGCAACTTATCATGATAACCCTCCGCTGCATTAGCGTCAGATCCATTAACCCTTATCATAACTCATAGCCTTGTAATGTATTATTATCAAATTACTAACCCTTATCATAAGTTGTGATCTTGATTTAAAGTAACACATGCTTGTCGGACATGCGGGCATTTATGCGTCTATTCTCTCTTAAGTGACGGTAAGTGACGTGAAATATTTTGAGCGTCAAACATAATTTATAAAATCGATAAGTACTGAGTCGTCCAAGGGAGCAATTATAAACTTGCGCACTATGTAAGGTTATGCTTTATTTATCCTAGTCCGAAACGAGTGATTGTGGTGATTAAGTTCCTAGGGTAATCTATATATGCAAGAAAAAAAAGAAAAGGTTTTAACAAATTTCAAGAAGTATTTCGGGGAATTACTTCACTTACCCAACATTAGAATCGAGTTTATTAACTAGCATGCAAGGATTTGCCTATAATGAGTGGAAAATAGACGCACACTCCAAGTATGAACCTCACCCTTTCGGCACAATTGATTTATATTGGAAATGTACCTTAGACCACAAACCTCACCCTTTCGGCGCTATTGGTTCGAATCAAGTATCTCGCTGAAGTTTACCAACCCTCGTTGCATAAACATGAGTAGTCCTTGTCGTAATACTAGCCTTTCCCGTTACAAAATTGGCCTACTCTCGTAGTCACCGAGCTTATAACGTGTATTTTACTTAATAGTTCGATGTTTAGCCTCACCCTTTCGGCGCTATTGGCTTAACGTCTCAAAGCTATGCACTTAGGCATTTTCTCAAACACCTAGTATGCATCGCTGGATATGTAAGCGCTAAGTAAAATACAAATCATGTAAAACAATCCAAATCATGCAAAAATTAATTAATTAAACGATTCATAGTTAGATAAAATTCGTAGGACCCCAAAATATAGGTCACTACTCACTATCCATCGTCATGCAAATACAAGTCATGTTCATGAACGGGACGAAAATTACAAATCAAGAAAAAAGGAATTACTACACCCTTCGAATTGATGTTGATAACTCCCTAAGCTCAATCCTCGATCCGATCGTAAATCCTTGAGTTTTCGTTCTCCTTCTCTCTTACTCATCGTCTCCAAGTGCGTAGACCGAAAATGTATGAATGGAATGTCCAGAATATGGTTGGCAGCTGCTCCTTCTCCTCTTTTTGTTTATTTTTGTATTTTTGCAATTTTCCCCAAAAACCTAGCAGAAATTGGGCTTGTGGCCCATTCAGTCCGTGTCACCAAATAAGGGACACAGATGACATGGCGAATTCCAGCGAGATGAATTTCTTGAATTCTGCCTGGCTTGTGTCACTCGTGTCAACTAATTTGGTTGACACTAGCGCAGAGTAAGATGGCATCTTGAGCTCAAGTTCTGACCTCTCTAACGAATGAATAAGCTCTAGGTGTCATACTACAAAGTTGTAGTCCTTCATTGCAGCTTTCCAACAAGCTATAGATCAATGGGTTTGGACACGATATGCGCTCTGAGCGTGCGCGACAAGTAGGGATGTCAATCAACGTAATTTTGTCATGTTTACGCCCAAAGTTTCACAAAACGTTTTGTTTTGCCGTGGAATCATTTTTCACCTGAAAAGCATTAAAACATAAAGTGAGAGCTCATATAAATAAGGAAGATGATCGAAAATCGAGTAAATGTACATCTTAAATATAGTACAAATTTATGCTCATCAGAAACTCCACACTTAGAGTTTGTTCGTCCCAAACAAACGTGAACTAAATCCTAATCCACTGTCGTAGGGAACATGAGTGCATTTAGCATATGCATCAAGTCTTTCAACCTCTAAATCCCATATGCGACTAGCTAATATGCATGAACAAGATATTCCCTCTTTTATCTAGGCAATGCGCAACAAATACCCAACGCGCAACAACTAAAAAAGTAATCAAATTCTAACTTCTTTTCAAAAGAATTTGAACCACCAATAACTCTACAAAGATGCACATTCAAAGACAATCAATATTAGATTTATCAAATGACTAACCTAATAGTTCATTAAACCTTTTCACAAGATACTCAAAACAAGAATCTTAGAAACACAATCGGGTGCCTATGCTATCAAGAAGGATAGTCAATGGGGTAACGATACAAAACTCATTTCCAAGTCTTAGGAGCTAAGTCCATAATCCATAAGGAAAGAGGAGTTTGACACTTCATTTTCAACACTATCTCAAACAAAGTCATGCTCACGTACACATAAGGATCATCCCTCTACTCAAATCACGATGCATACATACTAAAAGAAATTATGGAAAGTACATTGACAAACTTAAGTGTGTGCCTCATCTTTTTTTTTCAAGGCATTTTGCCCACGATATGCTTCACCAAATTTTTTTTCTTTTGATATCTTGCCTTGTTTTGGCTTGTGCTTGCATATATATAATTTTTGCTGTTGAAGTCAATTTTTCACCCATATTGACACCACACTTAAGATTTGGCAATGTACTAAGGATATAAATGGTGTGTCCATACAATGTGAAAGAATAATGATCACCTAAGAGCAATGACTATGTTCTCGAAGAGAAGAAAAGAAAAGTATTTTCATGCTTTCTAATTCTATATTCAAGTGATGCAAAATGGTTGCCTAAATCATTAATTAATTAAAAGATAACAACAACATTGACGTCTAGGAATTATGCACTCATAAAAGCCAAGGTGATTCTAGCTTCAAAATCAAGTCGAAAGTGATTGAAACTATATAGTTGAGTAATGGGGTTATGCGAATGCCTTGGAAATTAGAGTACTCACATGTAACCTAGCGCATCAAAAGTGCAAGTGCCTTCACATGGATATTCATACGAGAATGCACATCACAGCAGGGAACTCCACACTTAAATCAAAAGTATAATGCACATGACATTCAAATCTGTAAAAAAACCAAGTGACCACTGCATAGATATTATTCGAACATGTTACAAGTATAATGCACATCATAGTAGGGAACTCCACACTTAAATCAAAAACGTCTAGCGAGTAATGATGTGAGTGCAAACTAAATTTGATAAGGAAATTTACAAATGATTTTATGACGCAACTCGTCTGATGCGTCAAACTTAAATTTATAACTTCCTGCGAACAATTAGCTAGCGCTAAGTAGGGTCGAACCCAAGAGAGTTGGTTTGTAAAGTTGAGTCTGTAGAAAAATAAAGAAACAGGGGGATTTTTAGCAATGTGAATGCAAAAGAGGCAAATCGCAAAGAAGATTTTCAATCAGAGAAGATATTCAGCTTAGGGTTTCTATTGTGACACATCTATCATAGACAGCTAACGATCAAATTCCAAGTTTTGTAAGTGTGATTATTCCGACAAAGGTAACAACCCTTAGTATCCTGACAAAGGTGATACCCCACAATCTAACCCGACAAAGGTGTTAGACTTCTTGTTCTTTCCTAAACACAATAATCCGACAAAGGTATTATTAAGTCTAGGTGTTATGATCTACCTTTACGACAAAGTATCCAGTAGATCATGTTAACGGTAAGAATTGGTTGTCAAATTAAGCTTTACGACAAAGTTTCCACTTAACCTAACAATTCAATTCATGTGATGAACAACAAGAACTAGTAAAACATGAAATTGCATTAAGAAAAAGTGTCTCAAAACGTAGTCACAATAAACGAAACCCTAAACTGAAATAATAAAATTAGCTACTCATAGCCATAACAAAAACATAAATATTCTTTAATGAAAATAGACAATTCTATTCACTCGTCGAAAGCTTCGCGTTGTCCTCCAGAGCCGTCTTCAAAAGTAGGATTTGATAAAGAAATGATGGAAACCCATCTCCAAAACCTTAATTAATTAGTTTTTGGGCCCAAATTGCCAATTCTCGGAACTGCTGACATCATCAAGTACGCTGATGATGTCATCACCACGCCAAAGGAAGACGTTACGGCCACTCCCAGCGTTGACGTTATAGGAATTGCTGCGTTAACACTGCGCTATTGTCTTCCTTGGGCGCGGTCCCCACTGACTTGGTTTTTCTCTTTCTGCGTAGCAGTTCTGACTTCGACTCTCAATTAGCCCTTTCCAAAAGACATTGGATGCTCTCGGTGTGAACTAGAGAGTTGTAGAAAATTGTGTCAGCTACGAAATGACATGTAGCTTGTTTTTTTCTAATGAGCTGTCAATTTCCAGCACTCCGTCGAACCTCCGAAGGTTTGATCTGCCACTGTGGAATTTTTGGCATGAAATGCCGTCTTTTATGCGCGTTTCCTCCTAGAACTTCCGAAACACCTGAAATGAGAAACCATACTAAAAAATAAATGTTCGCATATAAAAGTGTCGAAATAAATAGGATTAGTTTGTTCGACGAGTCGTATAAATACGACTCCTCTAACCACCCCACACTTAAACGTGTTCGTTCGGAACAAGAACAAGTCATAGAAGAAAACAAATATAACACCAAAATTTTATCGACGTCTTGGATACATGCACCTGAATATGAGTTGCTAGTCTAAATCTAACTTTTCTATGCATAACTGAATCGTTACTCAAATTATCATGCTCAACACATAATTAACTTGATACATGTTGTTAGTTTTTAGTGGCATAGGTTTTGGCAAAACACTGTGAAGTTGTTCCAGCTGTTGTACAAGGAAGAGTTCAAGGACAAAGAAAGACTACCGACGTGGAACAAGTATGACGCAACCTATGTTTCCTAATTCACATTAGGCAAGTCGGTGCTGCATATACAAGGAAGAGATAATGCAGATATTGAAGTCGGTTGACGCATATATATGGAGCATATCTAAAAGTCGGCTGAGATCTCTTAAGGAAATATATGCGCCTAAAGATTATTTGGGAAGACGATAATTGAAGATCCAAATTAAAGATTGAAGATATACTTGAAGATTATCAAGATTCAAGTAGCGCATGTTTTTAGGAATGTTTCCTAAAAATTCTAAGGAAATATTTCCTAAAGGAGGTTTGGCGGCTGAAGATAGGAATCCTTGATATCTTAGGTTTTCTCCGTCCTATATAAAAAGGGCTAAGGGTTCTCGAATCCTCGGCACTCTTGGAGAAATTATTCACTCACATATCTTGATCGGGAGGTGGAGGCAAACAGCCGGTCAGCTTATTATTCCGATAAGATCACGACACTCGGAATCAGTCTGTTCTGGGTGCTGTCCAAATTGATCGTGGAACAACTGAAGACAAACGCATTGTTGCTTGGCTACTACGCATTTGGGAGAAGGCGCTGATCTTTGTGGAGGATCAATTGGTGGAATCGGAGGAGAGACTCTGTTCTTCGGGGAGCCTAGATAGCAATCATTTGAGTGTTAGAGGTACCGACTGTTTAAGAAGGATTCGGTAAATGTAAGCTCCTTGTACTCTAAACCCGTCATAGTGAATTGCTTTACACCGGGCTAAGGACAAAGCCCCCCAGACGTAGGCTCGTTAATGCCGAACTGGGTAACCATATTGTGTGTCCTTACTTTCGTTACTGGTCTTAAGTTTGATTACTTAATATTCTGCACGAGTTGTTTGATACACATCCAGAACAACATCTCAACATACACAGAAGTATTTTAATTGGTATCATAGCTAACACTCAACACACTGAGTGAGATCATGCTGTTGAGATAGATTTGAGGGAAGGACAAAATATCTCACGACCATCGCTTTTGGAAGGAAATAAGTATGGATACTGGAGAGTGAGAATGAAGGCGTTCTTAAATCGCTGGATGATGTGGCCTGGAAAGCTATTGAACAAGGGTGGACGCTCTCTATGACAATTGGAGAAGTTGGCAAAATTGTTCCACTGACTGAAGACTCTGAGGCACAGAAAAATGATGAGGCTGGAAACTCTATAGGAATAAATGCCATATTTTCTGCTGCAGATGGGAAAATTTTCAAGATGATCTCAACGTGCGAGATTGCTAAAACGGCGTGGGACATCTTAAAAATGGCTAATGAAGGTACGACTAAAGTTAAGATTTCAAGGATGGAGATGGTCACATCAAAATTCGAAAGTCTGAAGATGAAGGAGGATGAGACCATTGCGGTCTTTAACACAAGGATCCTTGATATCTTGAATGAATCATTTGCGCTTGGAGAGCCCATCAGCGAAGAAAAATCTGTAAGAAAGGTGTTGAGATCTCTGTCACAACAATATGCCATGAAGGTTATCGCTATTAAAGAGGCCCAAGATGTGAAGACCATGAGACTGGATGAACTGATGGGATCACTACAGACTCACGAGATGGAGCTGAACGAAGAAGAACATCACAAGAAAGTCAAGAGTGTTGGTCTGAAGTCTGAAATAACTGATGTTCAGGAAAACGACGGAGAGATGTCTGAACAACAGTATGCTATGTTAGCAAAGAGCTTTGGGAAGTTCATGAGAAGGCTGAACAAGAAAGGGTCCAATCTAGGTCAGTCATCTAACTCAAGATTCTAGAAGGAAGGGAGGTTCCAGAAGAAGAACAAATCTGGAGACTACATCAAAGATAACAAAGGCAAGGGGATCCAATGCAGAGAATGCGAGGGCTACGGGCACATTCAGGCCGAGTGTGCCAACACTAGTAAAACGTAGAAAGCATATGCAGTCGACTGGAGCGACAGTGAATTTGATGAAGAGAATCAAGAAGGCAAATCCATTAACTTTGTAGCCCTAGCAAGTTTGTCAAACAGGAAGGAGAGAAAGAAGTGCAGTCCAAGACATCCTCTGATGATCCTACAGAGTACTCGAGTTGTAGTGATGATGAAGAAATCACAGAAGATTGTATTGCCGACAAGTACAAAGAGTTGTTCAACTAGTGGCTAGAAAGAGTTGAGCTGAACAAGAAGCTGCACTGCAGTCTAGCTAATCTGAAGGAAGAGAAGCCGTGGGAAGAGACGTCTGTTCTGGTTGCCCAAAATGTGGAACATCAACAGATGATCGAGGATCTAAAACTTCAGATAAAGAAAGAGAGAGCAGAAAGAATTGTACTTGTTGCACAAAAGGATGAACTTCTGGCGGTTGTATCATCACTGAAGATTCAGATTGAGAAGAGCCAAGACGGACATTCTGGAATCATCAATGACTTAGAGAAGAAGAACGATGTACTATATCGAAAAGAGGTACATTTACTTGATTCTATGGATGCATTGAGATGTCAAATTGAGATAGACAAACTTATTCATGAGGAAACTTTGGAAGAGCTGAACAACCTCAAGAAGTCATTCAAGATGCTCAACTCTGGGTCCAAGAATCTAGATTCCATTATAGGAGCTCAAAGGATGCGTGGTGGCAACAAGGGTCTTGGTTTTACTGGCACATCTGGTTCCGGGAAGACAACGTTTGTTAAAGCTGAGCCACGGAACTACAGGCAACCAACAGACCATCACTCTCAAAGAAGAACAAGATGGTATCCTCCTATGAGACAAGACAACCGAAGGTGCTACTAGGGCAACCGAGTGGGCCACATCAAACCAAGATTTCAGGATTTCCATAAGTTTCTCTGAAAGCAGGACCAAGCGCCTAAACCACGTGTGAGACTAGTCTGGAGAGTCAAACAGAAAGATGAAGTATGTCATGTTGCCTTCAGCTCGACCAGTCATTTGAAGAAGGAGAGATGGTACTTCGATAGTGGCTGCTCAAGACACATGACTGGTAACCAAGATTTTTTGACTGATCTAGAAGAGTTAAAAGGGAAGTCCGTAACGTTTGGAGATGGGGTGCAAGGCAAAGTTGTTGGAAAAGGTACTCTGAATGTTCAAGGACTACCCAGACTGAAGGATGTTCTACTTGTCAAAGGCCTCCAAGCAAATCTAATCAGCATAAGCCAGCTATGCGATGGTGAGCATCATGTTCAGTTCACACAAGATGAAAGCGTGGTGTTGAACAAGAATGACGAGCGAGTGCTGACGGGAAGAAGGTCCTCGAACAACTGTTACTTGTTAAACCTTCGTCGTCCTACAGCTGAAACAACATGTTTGCTGAGCAAAACTGAAGAGATGAGTCTGTGGCACCAACGAATGGGACACCTTAATTTGAGGACACTGAAGAAGATTGCCACTGATGGACTCGTTCGTGGGCTACCTAAATTGGAAGGTGATGTAGGCACGGTTTGCGGAGATTGTCAGATAGGGAAGCAGATCAAAGTTGCTCACAAAGGAACCACTTAGGTCAACACAAGGAGACCACTGGAATTAATGCATATGGATCTGATGGGGCCAATGCAAGTGGAAAGCTACTCTGGGAAGAGGTATGTACTAGTCTGTGTTGATGATTAGTTTCGATTTTCATGGATAAGTTTCTTGCGAGAGAAGTCAGTTGCAGTTCAAGCATTTGTTCAACTATGCACTCGTCTGGAGCGCGAAAGGGAAGATAAAGGCGAACACTTAGTAGCAGTAAGGAGCGATCATGGAAAGGAGTTCAAGAATAATGCCCTTAATGACTTCTACACATGAAAGGGGATTACTCAACAATTCTCTTCTCCGATCACACCTCAACAGAATGGAGTTGTCGAAAGGAAAAAATCGAACCATTCAGGAGATGGCACGAGCGATGGTTCATGCAAAGAAAGTGCCACTGAAATTTGGGGCTGAATCTATGAATACAGCGTGCTATGTTATAAACAGAGTGACGAATCGAACTGGAACGGAAAAGATATGCTACGGTTGTGGAAAGGAAAGAAGCCGACGGTGAAGTACTTCCATATCTTTGAAAGTCAATGCTACATTCTCAGAGACCGTGAGTATCAACAGAAGTTGGACCCTAAGATTGATAAGGGATCTTTCTGGGTTACTCTACTAACAGTCGTGCTTATCGAGTCCACAACAAGCGAACTGGAGCCATCATGGAATCTATCAATGTGATAGTGAAATATGTTGTGACAGAGTCACCTGAAATAAGTAAGGAGGATGATGATGTTACAGCTCGCCCGGAACTACATGTTGGACCCTTATCAAATCCAGAAGTTGTCCCGGATAAAGCATCAGAACAACATGCTGAAGAAGATGACCAAACAGATGAGGAAGCTGAATTGGAGACACAACCTGCTCCCTCTTGGGTCCTTTAACCCTCTAGAACTATTGAGAAGAATCATCCCATTACGGAGGTAATTGGTGAACCAACTGAAGGCATGAAGACCCAAGGTAAACAAGTAAACTTTCGAGAATTTGTTGGTTTTACATGTTTCATGTCAATTGTGGAGCCCAAAAACATCCAAGAGGCTATCAATGACGAATACTGGGTGAGTGGCTATGTAAGAGGAACTTGGTGAGTTTCAGCGAAATGATGTCTGCGATCTTGTTCCACGACCGGATGGTGTAAATGTCATTGGACAAAAGTAGATTTTCAAGAACAAGTCTGACGGACAAGGGAACATCACTAGGAACCAAGCGAGGCCCAGTTGCTCAGATTGAAGGAGTGGATTTAGATGAAATGTTTGCCCCAGTTGCTCGATTGGAGGCCATACGATTGTTGATGGCTCTTGCCTGTCATATGAAGTTCAAGTTGTTCCAGATGGATGTCAAAAGTGTCTTTCTGAATGGGTTGCTAAGTGAAGAAGTCTATGTGGCGCAACAAAGGGCTTTGATGATCCTCACCATCCTGACCATGTGTATCGGCTGAAGAAAGCTTTATATGGACACAAGCAGGCGCCCAGAGCATGGTACAAGCGGCTAACAGACTTCCTAATCAACCATGGCTATGTGCGAGGGGGAGTAGACAAGATGATTTTCCAAACACACAAGGCCAGACTTTATCATTGCTCAAATTTATGTGGATGACATTGTCTTCGGCTCTAGCAATCAAAAGATGGTGTACTTTGTAGAACAAATGCAGAGAGAATTCAAGATGAGCATGGTAGGAGAGATGTCCAACTTCCTGGGATTACAGGTGAAGCAGAAGGCGGACGACATTTTCATATCCCAAAGCAAATATGCTAGGAACTTGATCAAGAAGTTCGATCTGGAGAAAGCAGCATATAAGAGAACCCCCGCTGCGACTCATGTGAAGAGCACCAAGGATGAAGCTAGTACAAGTGTGGACCAAACACTGTACAGAAGTATGATTGGGAGCTTACTATACCAGACGGCCAGTAGACCGGACATTGCCCATGATGTAGGAGTCTGTGCCAGATATCAAGCTAATCCCAAGGAGAGCCACCTGACTATGGTCTGTGAAACGACTGACTATGGTCTTTGGTACACTAAAGACACTAACTCGTGTCTGGCAGAGGCTATTGCGATGCAGATTGGGCAGGGAATGCTGAAGATTGAAAAAGTACTTCTGGTGGATGTTTCTTTCTAGGCAACAATCTGGTGTCATAGTTTAGCAAGAAGCAGAACAACATATCCTTATCAACGGCTGTGGCAGAATACATCCTCGCTAGAAGTTGTTGTACCCAGATGCTATGGATAAAACAGATGTTGGAAGAATATGGAGTGGAACAAGATGTGATGACACTCTGTTGTGATAACATGAGTGCAATCAACATATCCAAGAATCCTGTTCAACATTCCAGAACAAAGCATATCAATATCAGGCATCACTTCATTCGAGAGCTAGTAGAGAAGAAAGTGATCACACTAAAGCATGTATCAACAGAGAAACAGCTAGCAGATATCTTCACCAAGCCTTTGGACAACGTGCAATTTGAGACACTTAGATCCTCACTGGGTCTGTGTGTCCTTGACAACTAAGTTGTTCCAGGAGAAGTTGGTCAGTCGGAGCTTGAACGAGATATGTTTTTGAGGGCTGACGTGGAAGGGAGATCGAAGAATTCAAATACTGGTGTGAGGAGTGACGATTGGTCTATCTAAAATATTCAAATATATTAAACAGCTCGAAGTGACCTGGCGACTTGAGAAGAAGCGAGCAAATATAAGGCATGACAAAAGTAGATTAACATTTTAAAATTCAAATAAATTGTTCCTGTCTCGTTTTCTCTCTCCCAACGAAACCCTAGATTGACTGAAGCAAATTCGACATGGTGGACACAAGAAAAAACAAGACTGCTAAGGCGACAACTACTGAAACATCATCAAAGGCTGTTCAAGAAAACCCTATATCGACAGTCGACAAAGCAACATCAGCAAAACCAAAAGCGACTGTGGCGAAAAGGTGATCGTTCCTGAGAAAACAATGACGGAGAAACCTGAGAAGGAGGTAGCGACTGACAAATTGGTAAAGGAAAAACATATACCTAAATCTGTTCTGGTTCTAAATCCTAAGAAGCCGACATCATCAAAACCTGCATCGATCAATGAACCTGTCAAGAAGACTGCACAAGAGGGATTTTCCAAAATCTCTAAGACTGTTAATATGCGTAGTCCTATTGTGCCTAGTATATCAGTAGAGGGTTCGAAGATTGTGGTAGAAAAGCCAAAGGTAGTGGCAACGGTGCAGGGGGAGGGTACTCCTAATGTGAAGGGAACTAGAGTAATGATGGTTGCTATAAATAAAATGCTTGTCAAAGAGAACTTTAGAATTGTCAGACATAAAGTGGTTGTGTCAGAATCTGAAGAAGAGGTTGATGATGTGGCTGTGGATGAGGATGTACACGTGAATGATGAAGCATCTGGAGAAGATAACACAGAGAAGGCTGATGTTGTTCAGGAGAATACTGAGGCATTGGAGGAATCAGATCCTGAACCTGTTGAGAGATGAATGAGTCGGATGAGCTGCTAGAGGCAGAAATTGAAGAAGAGGTAGAACCTGTCCTTGAGGAGCAAGCTGAGGCTCTAGAGGAAAGTGAGGTTGGTTTCATAGAAGAAGTGGAAGAGGTGCCAGTCGGTGAAGAAGAGGAACATTCTCAAAATGAGACTAGCAAGCAAGCGGATTCTCTACAAGAATCGTTTGATGCGGTAGAAGAATATGTGGAAGAGGAATTGTTTGCCAATACAACTTCCAAAGAAGGAGCAGATGACCAACAAAATCAATCAAGTAAAGATCATGAGATGAAGGTCAAACTCCAGTTCAAGAAGATGTGCAAGAAGGGACAACTAAGTCAGTGGAAGTTGTGCCAGAGGTTGCTCCAGGAACTGTGGAACCTGTGAGCAAGACGAAGCCACCTGCGAAGTCAATGAAAACTGTGCTTAAACAAGTTGCTGAACAGAAAGCTCTAACAGCTGAAGAGAAGACAGTGCCAAGGAAGAGAAAGACTACTGCACCGACTCAAACCAGTGAAAAAGATCTTGTTGACACTGAGCCTGCTAGTCAAAAGAAGGCTGCTGCACCCGCGGCAAAGAAACCTAGAACAAGTGCAGATGCGAGAGAAGCTCAAGGTAATAAGAAGGGGAAGAATGTGCAGTTTGATACTAGAGTAGTTGTGGATGGAGTATGGTTTTTCTCAGAGGAGCAAGCTGAGAGATGGAATCTGATAGAGAAACACAAAATTGTGGCTGAAAGAATTCTGGAGGCTGATAAGTATTCGGCAAAAGAGATAGTGAAGATGATTAAAGAGTTAGATATGTGGTCATCAGTTGCCTCAGCCAAACCGTTTGTTGCAAGAATTGTGACAGAAGCAGTTGCTAACCTGCCTGGAGGCTTTACAAATGTGGAGAATGAGTCCTACGGGAAGCTACATGTGAGGGGGGGAAAGGTTGTGATCACCCCAGAAGTTATAAATGACTATTATGGTGTAGAAGGACAAGAGGTAGCCCGGACAGAACCGAACTGAAACAAGCTGGCTGAAGCGATCACCGCCGGGGCTCGAACTAAGTGGAGCAAGCAAACAATACCTACCACTGATCTGTCTTCAAAGCATTCTTTACTTCACAGCATACCAGTCAAGAACTGGCTACCAAACCATCATCATACAATAGTGAGCAAAGCTATGGGATTACTCCAGAGAGCAATGGGATGCAAGCAGTAGATCGACTTGGGCCAGCTGGTGTTTGATCAAATTTCTGCACATGCCTCCTCAGTCAAGATAAATCATCCCATAGGGTTTCCATCACTAATCTACGAGCTTATTTATCAAGATCAGCCAGGACAAATTGATGAGTGCCCCAAAAGTTCTTGTGGTTGATTACAAACACTTCACTGGTAAGCACATTCTGGATCTCGAACAAGGTATGCCTGAGATGAGCAAGAAGAAGCCCTCTAAACAGACGTTGCGTGAGCTTAGTTCAGGAATTCCTATTGCAACTCGCATGAAAAGAAAATTGCTCATCTAGAAGAGGAATTGTCCGATGTCAGCGAGAGGATAGTCTCGCGCATGGCTAGGAAAAAGAAAATTACAAAGCTCTAGGTAGAACTACAATATCCTGAGGATGAAGAAACTGCTTATGATGAAAGTGATGATGATTCAGATTACTAGTCTTATGGTGATGATCTTCCTATCCCTGCTTTCAACAATTTAATTTTTGTTGTTACTATGGTTGTTGAACTCTGCTACTATCATTTTGCTACTGTGTTTGGTCACCTTGTCACTTTGTGGCAAAAAGGGGGAGTAAATTGGAGTTTGAAAGCTCCTTAAAAGATTCGTATGTGCTTAAAATTTGCGGAGTTTGAAACCTCCTCAAATATTCATTTGGTAACAATTAATTGCCAAAAATGCCAAGGGAGAGATTGTTAGTTTTTAATGGCACATGTTTTGGCAAAACACTATGAAGTTGTTCAAGCTGTTGTACAAGGAAAAGTTCAAGGCCAAAGGAAGACAACCGACGTGGAACAAGTAAGACGCATCAGATGTTTCCTAATTCACATTAGGCAAGTCGGTGCTGCATATACAAGGAGGAGATAATGCAGATATTGAAGTCGGTTGACGCATATATATATATATATATATATAGGAGCGCTCAAATGTTATGGCCTTCTTAATGTGTTATGTGTTATGAGCTTCTGATTTGTTGATGAAAATCAAGGAACCAATCAGAGGCGAGGAACACGGGCTTACGACGCACCCTCACAAGCACAGGGGGTTGTGTGGGTGAGGTTGCACCGTAGTTACGGTGTTCCTCGCTTTTGATTGGTTCATAACACATAAACCAATCAGAAGCTCATAACACATAACACATTAGAAAGCCATAACATTTGAGCGCCCCCCTATATATATATATATATGGAGCATATCTAAAAGTCGGTTGAGATTTCTTAAGGAAATATAGGCGCCTAAAGATTATTTGGGAAGAAGATAATTGAAGATCTAAATTGAAGATTGAATATATACTTGAAGATTATCAAGATTCAAGGAGCGCATGTTTTTAGGAATGTTTCCAAAAAAATCTAAGGAAATATTTCCTAAAGGTGGTTTGGCGGTTGAAGATAGGAAACCTAGATATCTTAGGTTTTCTCCGTCCCATATAAAGAGGGCTAAGGGTTCTCGAATCCTCAGCACTCTTGGACAAATTATTCACTCACATATCCTGATCAGGAAGTGGAGGGAAACGGCCGGTGAGCTTATTATTCCGATAAGATCACGGCGCTCGAAATCAGTCTGTGCTGGGTGCTGTCCAGACTGATCATGGAACAACTAAAGACACGCACTGTTGCTTGGCTACTGCGCATTCGGGAGAAGGCGCTGATCTTCGTGGAGGATCAACTGGTGGAATCGGAGGAGAGACTTTGTTCTAGGGGGAGCCTAGATAGCAATCATTAGAGTGTTAGAGGTACTAGCTATTTAAGAGGGATTCTGTAAACATAAGATCCTCGTACTCTAAACTCGTCATAGTGAATTGCTTTCCACCGAGCTAAGGATAAAGCCCCCCAGACGTAGGCTCGTTAACGCCGAACTGGGCAACCATATTGTGTGTCCTTACTTTCGTTACTGCACTTAAGTTTGATTACTTAATATTATGCAACTGATGTTCCAGTAGTTGTTCCATACACGTCCAGAACAACATCTCAATATACACGGGAGTATTTCACATGTTACCTTTGAGCTGAAGTTCAAATGATTCCGGATGAATGAGAGATAGTCCTCTTTAGACCCATAATCGGCATTCGCTGTCCCGAACTCTAGATATATGGTTATATTTCATTGCTTTTTCTGACACGTGATTCATCCGAGCTTTAAGGCTTTGAGCTTTTCTTTCTTCTTTTGTTGGACAACTTTTGATGTAGTGAACTTCCTTTGGCCTTTGATTCCTGTGTATGAATGATGAACTTCACTTTCTTTGAATAAAATTCACAACTGGTCCTCTATTGTGAATTGCTTGTCCTTTTTTCTTTATTTCTTTTGAAGGAGGTCTAATCATTGCTCGCAAGCATATGGAAATACGTCCTCGTTCTTTCTCATCCTCGCCCTTTTGACGCGAGTCGAGACGAGGGTCACTCACCTTTTCCCTGTTACTTCGGACTGGAGATAGGATGGTCTTTTTTCACATCCCACCTACTTACATAAACACTGCAGTGGTGGAGCGAACTCTGAACCATAAAATCTAGAAGTGCTAGCCTCCACTAAATCCATATAACCATATAATTAGAAATCCGGTCTTTTGAGTGCTTCGTCAAGTCTCTCTAGGACGTTTATATCAACTCCACATCCCTATTTATCTCAACTCAAAAGGACACGTAGTAGGTTAAATTCACATGTAAAAGCACAACTCAGATTTCACGAGAGAAATACAATATAACCAGCATCAAGTATTTCACATCATCAACACTGAATACTGCATATTCGGGAATAGAGAGAAATTCCATACTTTTTATTCAAATGTTTTTTAACAAGAAAAATACATGAAACGCGCTGACACAGTACAATATGTAAGAAAAATAATAATGGTGACACAACAGACTGACTGACTCTCCCACCCATACTTTTGAACCAAGCCGTGTCCTCACTGTATGACTTAAGTTCAAAGACACAGACAATGCAAACACAATAAAAAAGAAAAGACTAAAATAATAGGAATAAGGTACTCCCTTATTCCTCATCGGCGGTTGATGGCGGTGCGAGACTTTCAAAATAGGCATATGCTTATCCAAGGTCTCCATCCTTGTTTCCATTCAAATGTGTCATCTCTCGGTAGCTCGAATGGAACTACTGTAGAGACATGCTTGCAAGACCTAGCTTGTTTTTTCTCCTTATGATGCTTCCAACTCACAGTGTGTTGTTGAATGAAAGTTTGTAGTTGGCGATCCAGTTTCTAGTCTTGAACAATGGGATACTAGAAGTCACATTGTAAAGTGAACCAAACGCCATTTCTTGTAATTTTTAGGTTCACCATCCTGCAAGTACAACACGAGAGGCATATTAGTCATATGTAACATTATATTGAAACTAGTAATTACCTCATAATTTTGAGTAATCAACTCCGTGCAAAGCTGAGGAGTCCAACTTTCTTCGATAGGACAGATTTCATCCATGTATGTGATAGGCACTATTTGTTTGTCCTCGTTCTCTTCTTCTTCCTCTTTATCATCAGCTTGAATGATGTTATCCTGCACAAGAAGTGGAAGAGGTGTATAAGAGGTGGTTACGATATTACCGCAGGCGTGCTTGTTTCTTTCTTTGTGTGCAGCTCGTCGATAGCGGTGGAGTTACCCTCTGCATCTAAAGCTTGAGTTTCCGCTGTGGGCAACCCTATGAATGTGCTGCTGCATGTGGTTTCACGCACGATTGGTATTGAATCAACTTTCGTTCTCTGTAACTTATCAGTCGTTTTCCGCATCTCACCCCGTCTCGATCTCTGTGCCATATCATCTATCAGGCCCCAGATGGCATAAATGTCTAAATTCATTGCAGAACCTCTTGCTGCAACGTCAAGCATAGAACGCTCTAGTGGAATCATCCCATCAAGGAAGCTCTCAATAAGAAAAAAAATCTTTTAATCCATGGTGTGGACAGCTTCCCACAAGGTCATCAAAGAGCAAATAGTACTCATATAATGTTTCGCCATGGAATTGCTCAATAGTAGAAATTTTCTCGCGAATTTCAAATCGAAAGAATGGTGGAGAAAACATTTTTTAGAAATCGGGCTCGTAGATCCAACTAGGTACTTTCACAATCTGCAGATGATGAGTAATACCAAGATCTTGCGGAGTCCGTTAAAGAAAAGAAAAAGATTTATAACTTAAACATTTCCAATGATTCTTCTTTTTGCTTTATGGTGCAGCTGGCGTAGTGAAACTTCTTCACATGCATTACAGAATTTTCTCCAACGTCACCTCTAAATTTCGGGAGACGGTCAATCATCCTACACTTAACCTCGCTGCCATCATCTTCCTCATTGTCTTCGTCGTCACAAGCAGTTCCACTATAATAGGAAGACATGGTGAATTGACGTGTGTAGTTTTGCAACTCTTTTTTAGTCAAAAGACTTTATAATGACAGGTAAAGTACCGGGTCGAACCCAAAAGAGCAAGCCAAGCACATGCACTATATGAGATTGTGTTTGCTTTCGGCTATTCTAAATCAAAATGCATAAAGTGTGTGTACCTAAATGGCAAGCAATTAGAGATAGAATATAGATAAAAGGAGTTTCGAGGGGTTACTCCCCTCCTTGGCATTTCCTTGATCACATACACAATATTCAAGCATTTCATGTTAATCAAATAGTTTTGAACCCAGTTTAGACTAAGGTAGACCAACTTTCATGTGAATCTATTCTTAGCCAAACCTTCTTAACTCGAACCTCACTCAGTCGAGATTGTTGGTTCATTCCATTGCCTTTATCATCCTTTGGTTGGGAGATAAATGCAATGAACATACGCACTAGTTCACTTCAATCCCGTAGAAATGATCATATTCACTACATCCAAACCTTCCTAAGGTCCATCGATTCTTAGGTCGAGTTTTAAGATCAACATGTCACTTAGGCATTTTATCAAATACTTGGTAGCATGTCATATATGAAGTGCATAGTGGATATGAATTTAACACCATTCGATGGGATTAATTGATGATTCGCTTAATGACCAACTCCAATGAAGCAAACATTCAATCCTAGTCAAGCATCCATATTCTAAGGTTCACTTTCATAATTAAGATATGGATCATTTTCTCTATCCTAGAACTATTCCCTAGCTCTGTCAAGTCATAGATTCAAGTTTTAGTCTAAGTTGTCAGTTAGGCATTTTCTCCATCCTATGCACTTTCGTGATTAAGATATGAATAATTTTCTCCATCCATATTCTAAGTCGGAGATCCAACCAAGTACTTTGACAATCTGCAGATGATGAATAATACCAAGATCTAGCGAAGTCAGTTAGAAAAAAGAAAAAAATCTTTAGTTAAACCTCTCTAGTGATTCTTTTTTGGACTTCATGGCGCCACATGCGTAGTGAAACATCTTTATATGTGTCACAGGGTTTTCTCCAACCACACCTTCAAATTTGGAGACGACGAATCATCCAACACTTAACCTCGCTGCCATCATCTTCCTCATCATCTTCGCCATCACAAGCTGCTCCACTATAATAGGAAGACATAGTGAATCAAAAAAATAACTAAAAATAATAAAAAGATAAACTTTACCGAAGTGCAGCTCCCCGGCAACGGTGCCAAAATTTGACACGCGTCGTCTAACGTGTCAAATTTGCATTTTTCTTCGCCACCACTTGTTCCACTAAAATAGGAAGACATAGTGAATCAAAAAAAATAAAATAATAATAAAAAGAAACAAAAAAGAAACGACTTCAACAAAGCGCAGCTCCCCGACGCGTCAAACTTAAATTTATTTTTCTCTTGCTAGAAACTAGTGTAATGGCAAGTAGGGTCGAACCTAAGAGAGCTGGTTGTTTAAGTTGTATCTGTAAACAATTAAAAATGGGGGGGGGGGGGGGGTTTCTGAGTGTTTGTGAGTGCACAAGAGAAAATACGAAGAAAAGTTTTCATTTCGAGAGAACATTCAGCTTAGGGTTTCTACTTGTGACTTGTTAATCATCGGCAACAAATAATCATAATTCATGTTTATAAACGTGATTCATCCGACAAAGGTAATAACCTCAAATATCACGGCAACGGTGATACACCACGAACTACTCCGGCAAAAGTAGTTGGCTTCTAGTTCTCCTAAGCACAATATTCTGGCAAAGGTAATATTAACCCTAGGTGGTACGATCTACCTTTACGGCAAAGTTTCCAGTAGATATTAACCATAAGAATTTTTTGTTAAATTCAGCTTTACGTCAAAGTTTCCACTTAACCTAATAATTCAATTCATGCGATGAAGAACAAGAACTAGGAAAACATGAATAAGGCATTAAGAAAAAGTGTTTCAAAACATATTGTCACAAGGAAAAAAACCCTAAACTGAAATAAAAATCTAGCTACTCATATCCACGGAAATAAAAACACAATTATTCATGAATGATGAAAAGTAGAAATCTCTTCTCTCGTCCTTCAAACTTTATCTTCTCCAGAGCCGTCTTCTGATTCTTGGAACTGATGAATGATTGACTATGTAGGGAGAGCTGTTTATATAGTGTCAAGAGTTTCCAAATCTTGATGGGTAGAATTTTGATATGGATCTCCCTCTAAATCTTGATTTCTTAATCTCCAAAATTTCCAAAAATTAAGATCTTTCATTCTTCCAATATCATTTTCTTATTCATCAAGGAAATAAGATATTTAGGGCTTTTAAGAAATCAAGATCGTTGATGACGTCATCATGATAGATTTTAGCTCGCAGTTTGAGTGTAAGCCGCAAGTGAGAATTTCTGACAGATTTTCAGCCCTCACTTCGACTATCGTTTTGACCATCTAAACGACTTCGTCTTCTCTTTGTCTAAACTAGAGAGTTGTAGAGCTTTTAGTTAGCTTTGCAACGATACCTAGTTCGTATTTTTCAGATTATTCGTCAACTCCCAGCACTATGTTGAAGATGTAATGGTATAATCTGCCATTGTGGTGAATTAACGCATAAAATGCGCGTTTAAGCACGTATTTTCTCCTAGACCCTCCGATACACCTAAAATGCAAAACCATACTAAAAACTAACTGTTTGCATATAAAAGTGTCGAAATAAATAGGATTAGTTAGTTCGACGAATCGTATAAATACGACTCATCATTAAGTTCTTAAGATAATCTATATATGCAAGAAAAAGAAAAGATTTTAACGAATTTCGAGAAGTATTTCGGGGAACTACTTCACTTACCCATCATTAGAATCGACTTTATTAACTAGCACGCAAGGATTTGCCTATATTAATTTGAAAATACCCGCACACTCTAAGTATGAAACTCACCCTTTCTGCGCTATTGATTTATATTGGAAATATACCTTAGACTACGAACCTCACCCTTTTGGCGCTATTGGTTCGAATCAAGTAACTCACTGATGTTTACCAATTCTCGTTGCATGAACATGGGGAGTTCTTGTCGTAAAACTAGCCTTTCCCGTTACAAAATTGGGCTACTCTCGTAGTCACTGAGCTTATAACGTGTATTTTACTTAATAGGTTGATGTTTATCCTCACCCTTTCAGCGCTATTGGCTTAATGTCTCAAAGTTATGCCCTTAGGCATCTTCTCAAACACCTAGTATGCATCGCTGGATTTAAGCGCTAAGTATAATACAAATCATGCGAAAAATTAATTAGTTAAACCGAATTTACGAAATCATGCATCGCTGGATTTAAGCGCTGGACTGTTATGAAGAGATACATGGGAGATGGGTCATACCCATCTTGGATGTACGAAAGCCGAATTTACTATGAGAATATACTCATAGAAAATGGTTGTGAGATTTCCCATTTCTCAGAAATACAATCAGAAGTTTATAACTTCAGCAAAATCATAATCAAGAGGGTTATATCCCTTACAGACTGTGGATTTCACCCCTACGGACAAAAGAATTTTATTTTGCCCAAAATAAAAATCTCGCAAAATATAATTTCTGGATTATTTGGATACCTTCCAAAAAGTTCTTTTATATGAGAACCCAAAAAATAAACACTCTTGCTTTATAAAGATATGCTCGGAAGTTTATAAATCCGACATACCTACTTGGTTTATAAAATGTTGGCAACATTTTGGTACTACGGAAGAAATTCTTCCAAAAGATTTTAAAGAGAAATTTTCAAAATGGGTGAAGATTTCAACATTTTGGTACTACAGAAGAAATTCTTCCAAAAGATTTTAAAGAGAAATTTTCAAAATGGGTGAAGATTTCACCAAGGATCATGGAATATAAGGATAAAGATTTCAATTGAGAGGGATTATATTCACTCCTATTTTTATTGCATTTTCCATTCCATATATATGGAGATGGGGCACCAGTCTATGGTTATACCAACGATTTGGTCCCTTGTATCAAGAGGGAGACTTATTCAAAATTCTGGGACAAAATTACAAAGACCGACCCAGAGACCAAACACATTTTTAGATATGACACTGTCTGTGATATGGACAGTAAGATTGACATCTATGAGGAATAGCATAAGAAATCCAAGGATAGTTCTTGGCAATACATTTCGCAGAAAATGAAGTCAAAAACCCAGGCTTTGACTAAGAAAAAGCTGATATCCGCTTATATGGAAGAACTCAAAAAAGACATAATAAGTCTAGAGGACGAGACAATGTCTTATACCTCAGAAAAAACCGATGTTTCCATGGCAACCTCGGGACAAAACATTTTTCAGGATTCACAAGAAGTGGAGCCACAAATTGATGACATTTTTGAAGCACTACAAAATGTTCATGAAGAAAGACTTGTCAACAAAGAAGCAGACAAAGAAGAATGCTCCTTATCAAAAGATTGATTTTCTGAAAAGATAGTCTGCGACATGGGTCCATAATATCTGACCTTTTCTACAATCACAAGGCAAATAGTGGCCAACATGGAGAATCTCCAATTAGTCCGGGTCCGTTATGTGTTTGGACTCTTCCTTTTCCCTTTTCTATATAAGCATGTGTGGTGTGTTGTAAAAACAAGTCTTGGACTACCAAGCATTAAGTTTCCTCCTCCTCTCTACAATCTTGTAATATTTTCAAAGTTCAATAAAAGTTTGAAGTTTTGAAGTATCCGAAGCTCCAACATGTGTAAGTTTTCTTTATTTTCTTTTGTATTTTAATTTGTATGTGTTTCTGATGATTACACTTATAGGCTAACCACTCAACATGTGATAAATCGATGTCAAGCCATGTAACTACCCGTATTGTTGTAAAGATCCTTGGGAATTCGGGATGAAGATCCAATACTGAGATCGATACAGCGACTAGAACGACCAATAATACAAGGTTTGTTCATCCGAGCTTTAAGGCTTTGAGCTTTTCTTTCTTCTTTTGTTGGACAACTTTTGATGTAGTGAACTTCCTTTGGCCTTTGATTCCTGTGTATGAATGATGAACTTCACTTTCTTTGAATAAAATTCACAACTGGTCCTCTATTGTGAATTGCTTGTCCTTTTTTCTTTATTTCTTTTGAAGGAGGTCTAATCATTGCTCGCAAGCATATGGAAATACGTCCTCGTTCTTTCTCATCCTCGCCCTTTTGACGCGAGTCGAGACGAGGGTCACTCACCTTTTCCCTGTTACTTCGGACTGGAGATAGGATGGTCTTTTTTCACATCCCACCTACTTACATAAACACTGCAGTGGTGGAGCGAACTCTGAACCATAAAATCTAGAAGTGCTAGCCTCCACTAAATCCATATAACCATATAATTAGAAATCCGGTCTTTTGAGTGCTTCGTCAAGTCTCTCTAGGACGTTTATATCAACTCCACATCCCTATTTATCTCAACTCAAAAGGACACGTAGTAGGTTAAATTCACATGTAAAAGCACAACTCAGATTTCACGAGAGAAATACAATATAACCAGCATCAAGTATTTCACATCATCAACACTGAATACTGCATATTCGGGAATAGAGAGAAATTCCATACTTTTTATTCAAATGTTTTTTAACAAGAAAAATACATGAAACGCGCTGACACAGTACAATATGTAAGAAAAATAATAATGGTGACACAACAGACTGACTGACTCTCCCACCCATACTTTTGAACCAAGCCGTGTCCTCACTGTATGACTTAAGTTCAAAGACACAGACAATGCAAACACAATAAAAAAGAAAAGACTAAAATAATAGGAATAAGGTACTCCCTTATTCCTCATCGGCGGTTGATGGTGGTGCGAGACTTTCAAAATAGGCATATGCTTATCCAAGGTCTCCATCCTTGTTTCCATTCAAATGTGTCATCTCTCGGTAGCTCGAATGGAACTACTGTAGAGACATGCTTGCAAGACCTAGCTTGTTTTTTCTCCTTATGATGCTTCCAACTCACAGTGTGTTGTTGAATGAAAGTTTGTAGTTGGCGATCCAGTTTCTAGTCTTGAACAATGGGATACTAGAAGTCACATTGTAAAGTGAACCAAACGCCATTTCTTGTAATTTTTAGGTTCACCATCCTGCAAGTACAACACGAGAGGCATATTAGTCATATGTAACATTATATTGAAACTAGTAATTACCTCATAATTTTGAGTAATCAACTCCGTGCAAAGCTGAGGAGTCCAACTTTCTTCGATAGGACAGATTTCATCCATGTATGTGATAGGCACTATTTGTTTGTCCTCGTTCTCTTCTTCTTCCTCTTTATCATCAGCTTGAATGATGTTATCCTGCACAAGAAGTGGAAGAGGTGTATAAGAGGTGGTTACGATATTACCGCAGGCGTGCTTGTTTCTTTCTTTGTGTGCAGCTCGTCGATAGCGGTGGAGTTACCCTCTGCATCTAAAGCTTGAGTTTCCGCTGTGGGCAACCCTATGAATGTGCTGCTGCATGTGGTTTCACGCACGATTGGTATTGAATCAACTTTCGTTCTCTGTAACTTATCAGTCGTTTTCCGCATCTCACCCCGTCTCGATCTCTGTGCCATATCATCTATCAGGCCCCAGATGGCATAAATGTCTAAATTCATTGCAGAACCTCTTGCTGCAACGTCAAGCATAGAACGCTCTAGTGGAATCATCCCATCAAGGAAGCTCTCAATAAGAAAAAAAATCTTTTAATCCATGGTGTGGACAGCTTCCCACAAGGTCATCAAAGAGCAAATAGTACTCATATAATGTTTCGCCATGGAATTGCTCAATAGTAGAAATTTTCTCGCGAATTTCAAATCGAAAGAATGGTGGAGAAAACATTTTTTAGAAATCGGGCTCGTAGATCCAACTAGGTACTTTCACAATCTGCAGATGATGAGTAATACCAAGATCTTGCGGAGTCCGTTAAAGAAAAGAAAAATATTTATAACTTAAACATTTCCAATGATTCTTCTTTTTGCTTTATGGTGCAGCTGGCGTAGTGAAACTTCTTCACATGCATTACAGAATTTTCTCCAACGTCACCTCTAAATTTCGGGAGACGGTCAATCATCCTACACTTAACCTCGCTGCCATCATCTTCCTCATTGTCTTCGTCGTCACAAGCAGTTCCACTATAATAGGAAGACATGGTGAATTGACGTGTGTAGTTTTGCAACTCTTTTTTAGTCAAAAGACTTTATAATGACAGGTAAAGTACCGGGTCGAACCCAAAAGAGCAAGCCAAGCACATGCACTATATGAGATTGTGTTTGCTTTCGGCTATTCTAAATCAAAATGCATAAAGTGTGTGTACCTAAATGGCAAGCAATTAGAGATAGAATATAGATAAAAGGAGTTTCGAGGGGTTACTCCCCTCCTTGGCATTTCCTTGATCACATACACAATATTCAAGCATTTCATGTTAATCAAATAGTTTTGAACCCAGTTTAGACTAAGGTAGACCAACTTTCATGTGAATCTATTCTTAGCCAAACCTTCTTAACTCGAACCTCACTCAGTCGAGATTGTTGGTTCATTCCATTGCCTTTATCATCCTTTGGTTGGGAGATAAATGCAATGAACATACGCACTAGTTCACTTCAATCCCGTAGAAATGATCATATTCACTACATCCAAACCTTCCTAAGGTCCATCGATTCTTAGGTCGAGTTTTAAGATCAACATGTCACTTAGGCATTTTATCAAATACTTGGTAGCATGTCATATATGAAGTGCATAGTGGATATGAATTTAACACCATTCGATGGGATTAATTGATGATTCGCTTAATGACCAACTCCAATGAAGCAAACATTCAATCCTAGTCAAGCATCCATATTCTAAGGTTCACTTTCATAATTAAGATATGGATCATTTTCTCTATCCTAGAACTATTCCCTAGCTCTGTCAAGTCATAGATTCAAGTTTTAGTCTAAGTTGTCAGTTAGGCATTTTCTCCATCCTATGCACTTTCGTGATTAAGATATGAATAATTTTCTCCATCCATATTCTAAGTCGGAGATCCAACCAAGTACTTTGACAATCTGCAGATGATGAATAATACCAAGATCTAGCGAAGTCAGTTAGAAAAAAGAAAAAAATCTTTAGTTAAACCTCTCTAGTGATTCTTTTTTGGACTTCATGGCGCCACATGCGTAGTGAAACATCTTTATATGTGTCACAGGGTTTTCTCCAACCACACCTTCAAATTTGGAGACGACGAATCATCCAACACTTAACCTCGCTGCCATCATCTTCCTCATCATCTTCGCCATCACAAGCTGCTCCACTATAATAGGAAGACATAGTGAATCAAAAAAATAACTAAAAATAATAAAAAGATAAACTTTACCGAAGTGCAGCTCCCCGGCAACGGTGCCAAAATTTGACACGCGTCGTCTAACGTGTCAAATTTGCATTTTTCTTCGCCACCACTTGTTCCACTAAAATAGGAAGACATAGTGAATCAAAAAAAATAAAATAATAATAAAAAGAAACAAAAAAGAAACGACTTCAACAAAGCGCAGCTCCCCGACGCGTCAAACTTAAATTTATTTTTCTCTTGCTAGAAACTAGTGTAATGGCAAGTAGGGTCGAACCTAAGAGAGCTGGTTGTTTAAGTTGTATCTGTAAACAATTAAAAATGGGGGGGGGGTTTCTGAGTGTTTGTGAGTGCACAAGAGAAAATACGAAGAAAAGTTTTCATTTCGAGAGAACATTCAGCTTAGGGTTTCTACTTGTGACTTGTTAATCATCGGCAACAAATAATCATAATTCATGTTTATAAACGTGATTCATCCGACAAAGGTAATAACCTCAAATATCACGGCAACGGTGATACACCACGAACTACTCCGGCAAAAGTAGTTGGCTTCTAGTTCTCCTAAGCACAATATTCTGGCAAAGGTAATATTAACCCTAGGTGGTACGATCTACCTTTACGGCAAAGTTTCCAGTAGATATTAACCATAAGAATTTTTTGTTAAATTCAGCTTTACGTCAAAGTTTCCACTTAACCTAATAATTCAATTCATGCGATGAAGAACAAGAACTAGGAAAACATGAATAAGGCATTAAGAAAAAGTGTTTCAAAACATATTGTCACAAGGAAAAAAACCCTAAACTGAAATAAAAATCTAGCTACTCATATCCACGGAAATAAAAACACAATTATTCATGAATGATGAAAAGTAGAAATCTCTTCTCTCGTCCTTCAAACTTTATCTTCTCCAGAGCCGTCTTCTGATTCTTGGAACTGATGAATGATTGACTATGTAGGGAGAGCTGTTTATATAGTGTCAAGAGTTTCCAAATCTTGATGGGTAGAATTTTGATATGGATCTCCCTCTAAATCTTGATTTCTTAATCTCCAAAATTTCCAAAAATTAAGATCTTTCATTCTTCCAATATCATTTTCTTATTCATCAAGGAAATAAGATATTTAGGGCTTTTAAGAAATCAAGATCGTTGATGACGCCATCATGATAGATTTTAGCTCGCAGTTTGAGTGTAAGCCGCAAGTGAGAATTTCTGACAGATTTTCAGCCCTCACTTCGACTATCGTTTTGACCATCTAAACGACTTCGTCTTCTCTTTGTCTAAACTAGAGAGTTGTAGAGCTTTTAGTTAGCTTTGCAACGATACCTAGTTCGTATTTTTCAGATTATTCGTCAACTCCCAGCACTATGTTGAAGATGTAATGGTATAATCTGCCATTGTGGTGAATTAACGCATAAAATGCGCGTTTAAGCACGTATTTTCTCCTAGACCCTCCGATACACCTAAAATGCAAAACCATACTAAAAACTAACTGTTTGCATATAAAAGTGTCGAAATAAATAGGATTAGTTAGTTCGACGAATTGTATAAATACGACTCATCATTAAGTTCTTAAGATAATCTATATATGCAAGAAAAAGAAAAGATTTTAACGAATTTCGAGAAGTATTTCGGGGAACTACTTCACTTACCCATCATTAGAATCGACTTTATTAACTAGCACGCAAGGATTTGCCTATATTAATTTGAAAATACCCGCACACTCTAAGTATGAAACTCACCCTTTCTGCGCTATTGATTTATATTGGAAATATACCTTAGACTACGAACCTCACCCTTTTGGCGCTATTGGTTCGAATCAAGTAACTCACTGATGTTTACCAATTCTCGTTGCATGAACATGGGGAGTTCTTGTCGTAAAACTAGCCTTTCCCGTTACAAAATTGGGCTACTCTCGTAGTCACTGAGCTTATAACGTGTATTTTACTTAATAGGTTGATGTTTATCCTCACCCTTTCAGCGCTATTGGCTTAATGTCTCAAAGTTATGCCCTTAGGCATTTTCTCAAACACCTAGTATGCATCGCTGGATTTAAGCGCTAAGTATAATACAAATCATGCGAAAAATTAATTAGTTAAACCGAATTTACGAAATCATGCATCGCTGGATTTAAGCGCTGGACTGTTATGAAGAGATACATGGGAGATGGGTCATACCCATCTTGGATGTACGAAAGCCGAATTTACTATGAGAATATACTCATAGAAAATGGTTGTGAGATTTCCCATTTCTCAGAAATACAATCAGAAGTTTATAACTTCAGCAAAATCATAATCAAGAGGGTTATATCCCTTACAGACTGTGGATTTCACCCCTACGGACAAAAGAATTTTATTTTGCCCAAAATAAAAATCTCGCAAAATATAATTTCTGGATTATTTGGATACCTTCCAAAAAGTTCTTTTATATGAGAACCCAAAAAATAAACACTCTTGCTTTATAAAGATATGCTCGGAAGTTTATAAATCCGACATACCTACTTGGTTTATAAAATGTTGGCAACATTTTGGTACTACGGAAGAAATTCTTCCAAAAGATTTTAAAGAGAAATTTTCAAAATGGGTGAAGATTTCAACATTTTGGTACTACAGAAGAAATTCTTCCAAAAGATTTTAAAGAGAAATTTTCAAAATGGGTGAAGATTTCACCAAGGATCATGGAATATAAGGATAAAGATTTCAATTGAGAGGGATTATATTCACTCCTATTTTTATTGAATTTTCCATTCCATATATATGGAGATGGGGCACCAGTCTATGGTTATACCAACGATTTGGTCCCTTGTATCAAGAGGGAGACTTATTCAAAATTCTGGGACAAAATTACAAAGACCGACCCAGAGACCAAACACATTTTTAGATATGACACTGTCTGTGATATGGACAGTAAGATTGACATCTATGAGGAATAGCATAAGAAATCCAAGGATAGTTCTTGGCAATACATTTCGCAGAAAAGGAAGTCAAAAACCCAGGCTTTGACTAAGAAAAAGCTGATATCCGCTTATATGGAAGAACTCAAAAAAGACATAATAAGTCTAGAGGACGAGACAATGTCTTATACCTCAGAAAAAACCGATGTTTCCATGGCAACCTCGGGACAAAACATTTTTCAGGATTCACAAGAAGTGGAGCCACAAATTGATGACATTTTTGAAGCACTACAAAATGTTCATGAAGAAAGACTTGTCAACAAAGAAGCAGACAAAGAAGAATGCTCCTTATCAAAAGATTGATTTTCTGAAAAGATAGTCTGCGACATGGGTCCATAATATCTGACCTTTTCTACAATCACAAGGCAAATAGTGGCCAACATGGAGAATCTCCAATTAGTCCGGGTCCGTTATGTGTTTGGACTCTTCCTTTTCCCTTTTCTATATAAGCATGTGTGGTGTGTTGTAAAAACAAGTCTTGGACTACCAAGCATTAAGTTTCCTCCTCCTCTCTACAATCTTGTAATATTTTCGAAGTTCAATAAAAGTTTGAAGTTTTGAAGTATCCGAAGCTCCAACATGTGTAAGTTTTCTTTATTTTCTTTTGTATTTTAATTTGTATGTGTTTCTGATGATTACCCTTATAGGCTAACCACTCAACATGTGATAAATCGATGTCAAGCCATGTAACTACCCGTATTGTTGTAAAGATCCTTGGGAATTCGGGATGAAGATCCAATACTGAGATCGATACAGCGACTAGAACGACCAATAATACAAGGTTTGTTCAGTTTTCAAGACGGGCCTATTAACTTAGCGAGTCCGGATCTTTAATTCTCCGCGCTTTCACATGAATGCCCTTGTTTAGCCGAAGATAGGCGTTTGTGGGCTTGTGATCTCAGTGGGTTGGTTAAAGATCCGAGTACGTTCTGCTATGTTTAGTAGCGACCGGGCTGAACTATAATCAGAGCTGGATGCTCTATTCCTTTGCAAACACGCTGATCCTAGTCGTCTGTGCTGGTTTAAATTGTTGGATCCAGTTCTCTCTCTATGGCTGGTATTTGTTTCAATATGTTTCACTCTCTAGAGGTTCAACTTTGTTGGTCTTATTCACCATTTTTTTAATTGTGCCTTTACATTTACACGAATAGTATTGTTGTGTTTTTAATTTGTAAATGATGGAGTATTAGTTGCCGTTGTTGGAGAATTAACATTTACATTAACTTGTTATTGTTTTACCGAACTTGCAATTACAATTAGCGCCATTGGTAACAAAATGTGGTTAATTAATTGTTCTTATTACTATGTTTGTATTACGATTATTTACCTTTTGCTAAATGTGCGTTTACGAATAGTTAAACATTCTTAACAACATTAGTGCATCGTTAGTGTATATGTGAAATGGTAAATTGTTAACATTTACGATATGTTATATAAGTGTAATTGGTAACAACTTGTGGTTCAGATTACAACACTTACTTTTATAAATGCTTATTCTTTGAGGATGTATATTTACGGGGATTATTAGCTAATTGTGGTTATTTAACGGTTCATTTGTACTTTGTTAAAAGGTGAAGTGTTTCTTTTATTAGATGTTGTTGGAGAATGTAGGCGTCGGCATCTCATCCGTTGGGTGATCCGTTGAAGGCCCCGCCCGAGACCCGATCCGCACCCAGATTCAACCCGAATTTGACCCACCCCGAGTTACCTGTAGGCAGGGTAAGGTGATATAAATGAGACCCGACCCGACCCTTGTAACCAAACTTTGTACCCGAATTTAAATAAGCCCAATTATTCGGCCCAATTTAAACTAAATCCATCATTTCAGCCCAATAGAAAACCATAACTAACAATTTGAATTACTTATCTCTACGATATACTAGCAGTACCGCCTAACGACTGATGCAAGCCGCCTACTGTCTGCAACCAGCCGCCTATCGCCTCACTTCGTCCTCGTAGATGGATATCATGGATTTCATTCCCAATACATCTCTCGCATCACTTCGTTTCTTTCATCATCATTTCATATCATCATAGGTTCGATTTGGAACCGTTGGGCATCGGCGTCGGTTAGCCTTCTCCCATCCGAAACCAAAGCTGCATCACTTCGTCGACATTGAGTTTCAACGGATTTATTTGCAGGCTAGTTTTCTATCAATTTGTCCTCATTTTTGTATAAACTGATATAGTTGTTAATGATATACAACGACCTTACTGTCTATTCTTGTAAAGCTTTCAGATTCAAAGTTTTCAACAAAGTCTAAATCTCAATCTGTAATTCCAACCGTAAACAGTGGTGATTATTGAGTATTTTTTGTTTGTTTCAAGAGCCGAAATACAGCATGCAGGTAACTCTACTTTCTTTTGCATACTGTTCTATTTATTTTTGTTTTGGTTTATTTTAATTGTAGATTAATGAATCTTATTTTGTTTTCTATATGAGGACATTCAAAAAGTGCAAGGATACATAAATCGTTTTCTCTGCTTAGCTTGGTTCAGCGGCACCACTCTTAATCCTAACTTCTTACTATTTTGTTTATTTGTGTTGCTGCTATTACTTGTTGTGTTGCTGCTATTATTTGCTGTGTTGCTGCTGTGTAATGTGATTGTGTGATGTATGCTTTGTTTTGTTGCATTTTGTGTCCTGTGATTTACTAACACTACTACAGAACATGCTTTATGCATCGGTTCGAAAAAAAGCTTATGCATCGGTTTTATATTATGCATCGGTTTTATAAAAAACCGATGCATAAGATTCACTTTATGCATCGGTTTTTCACGAACTGATGCATAAAGTGAATCTTATGCATCGATTCAATTTAACCGATGCATAATATTCACTTTATGCATCGGTTCTTCAAAAACCGATGCATATTGTCGAAGTTAAATACTTAACATTATTTAGGTCTTCCTACTTTCGTTCTATCCTCCGTCTCTCCTATCTACGCCGACGAGAGCGAGTTCCGCAGGCGACATTGCAGAACAACCTGCTTTCCAACCCACATCATCATCACAGTCTTCGTTACACCGGCGCTCGGCTACCGCGCCTTCCGGCTCAGCTGCGAGTCGCCAGAGCGTTTCAGAGGAGCGACTTCGACAGCTTCGCAAGGTGCGTTTCGTCTGGAGAGGAGTGGAAGGACGCGTGGCAAACGGCGAATGATAAGTTTGAGTACGAGGCAAGGAAGACGGCTGAGCGGATTGACCGGGAGTATAAGGTTTTGCAGAAAGTGAATTCGGCTGTGAGAGCTGCGCAGGATAAGGCGCGGGAGATTGATTGTGAGTATGCGGTTTTGAAGAAGTGGAGAGGCTTTGTTCTGGATTTCAGCAGGTATTGGCCTAGGGTTTGTTCTTTGACTCTTTTTTTTATCCAGATTCATTTAACTGAATTGCTTTATTTTGCTGGGATTGTGAGGAAGTTTCATTCTGAGACTTTACAGTTCCAAATTAATGCTTGATGGTGAAATTTCACCCGATTTCTTTCTCCATCGTCCATTGATTTTTACCCGATTTTCACACTGAATTTTGCTTAGGTCAGTCCTTAGCCTTTCAATGGTATTGACAAGATTCTCATGCTATAACTTTGGCTGTTGAAGGTATTTTAGGTGTAATCTTTACTGTGGGTACTTTAACAGATGAAGCTATTGATGTTGGAGAGGTACTTCACTCAAATGTATTTATTTTTATCACAAGTACAAAAATCACAGAAACTTCTTACACTATGTCTGTATGTATGGTAGCTTGAGTCACCTAGAGGTGATACCGATCGATTTACCAGCCAAGCATACCGAAAATACTGTTCTCTTGTGCCTCTCAATGGTGGATACGACATGGCTCACCATCCTTGATGCAATGTTGATTTGTTGCTGTCAACTACTCTTAATGTGTTTTTGTTGTTGGTAAATTTAGGGTTTTTTGTTACCTGATTCATGTCTGGTTTTGCTTGGATTTAGGATTGTTGGTGTGATTTTGAAGTTGGTATGTTGATTTTTGAGGTATGAAACTTGTTTCTATATGTTTTTCACATATGCAGGTTTTCCGATTTAAGTAGCTTTACACAACATAAGAACTCTCTGCCTTTACTCTTAAGTCACTTATTTCTCTGGTTTTAAATAACAGAGAATCATTATGAAGAAGCTCAAAAAGGAAGAGGTTGCAGAGGATTACTGTTTTGTATGCAAGGATGGGGGCGAGTTACAGATATGTGATTACATGTGAGATCTAAATTGATACAAATTTTAGAACTCACCTGTTAATCTCTGGCTGTTACGTTCGAGCTTATTGTTCAGTCCAAGTGATATATTGAAATCAGAATGTAGTGTGAATCATTTCGCCAGCTACTTTTTAATCATCTGGATTGATTAATGAACGTCGTTCCTTCACAGTGGTCACGCAGGTTCCTTCTCCAAACCAGCTTAGGTTGTTTCTGTTTTTGAGACTTTACAGATTTGTAGTTGAGTGATGCTTTATTAGACTTATAAATGTTTTTGCTGATGATATGAAACTGATGGTGTCGACGCAGGAGTTGTTGGTGGTTGTGACGAGTGAAGGTGGAGCGAAAGGATGTCGGCTTTAGGTTTCCAACACCAAGAAGCCTATCTTCTTCTACCTTAATGTGGAAAAGGTTTGTAGCAGATTATGATTTAATGCAATTTTCATATGCTTTAGATAATTTTGATATTCAATGAAAGATACTTGACTGACAAGTGACAACATGCTTTAGTTTCACTCTGAATTTGTTAAATGAGTGTTTTTCATGGTTTCTTATTATTAGTCAGCTCTCAGTTAACCTTAATCTTTACTGCTTTCATATTTGCATGAAGGACATCCTTGACTGATATAATATGCAATCAAAACATCTCGAGAAATTGCAACAGATAGCTCCATCTCTTGAACTATGGGTAAGTTGCAGTACTATCTATGTTTTACTTGATTGATATTTTTCTTTTTCGAGTTTGTCACATTACATCATAATGTACTTCATTTACTACATTTCTTTATATTGTTATCTTTGTCACATTCTTTATATCGTTATCTTTGTCACATGTATGTATCAATATTAGGTATGATTTATGCCTTTTGTGAACCCGGTATTTATTGGTCATCTCCGATTCGATGCAGGATGAAAGGGAAGAAAGCAAAAGACCAGAGATAGGATACACAAGAGTTGGAGCAGGGAAATAGATGTAGAAGGATATTTTCGGTAAATAGATTAGTATTGGCTATCCATTACTAAAAATAAGACATGAAACTTGTTGAATCGATAAATGTTTTGTACAATGAAAGTGACATTATGTATAAAATGTTGTGTTTTGGTTGAATAAAAAGTATTTTAAGATTTGGATATAAAATTTATGTATGAAATTGAAGGTGGATTTGATTTATTATAGACTAAATGTGCTAAAAAAAACTCAAACATTATGCATCAGTTCTAAAAAAACTGATGCATAATGTCACACTTTATGCATCAGTTCTTAAAAAACTGATGCATAAAGTCATACATTATGCAACGGTTTTTTATGAACCGATGCATAATGTTCAGACATTATGCAACGCTTCATTATGCAACGGAACCAAAACCGATGCATAATATCAAAAAAAACCGATGCATAAAGGCTGTTTTGTAGTAGTGTAAAATGGAGTCCAACTCTAACGCTGAGAATACTTTGTATTCCCAAAATGTTGAATCTGATTTGTTGAGTCTGTAAATGTTCCAAGTCGTAGGAAGACATCTGAAGTTTGGAACTATTTCACAAAAATGGAATTAAGAGAAAAGGATGTTGTTTTGTTAAAAGCGAAGTGTATTGTATGTGGGGAGTCATTGGCTAGGGTGTGGGAATAATGGTACTCATCATCTGTTAAGGCATATGAAGAGGCATCAAAATTCTACATGTTAGATTGCTGATACTAGGACTCAAATGCAACTAGGGATCAATGCCTCGGGAAATTTGAGTTATTTTAAGTTTGACAAAAATGTAGCTAGAAAAGAGATAGTGGATTTTATTGTTAGAACTGAGATGTCGTTTACTTTCATTGAGAAGCATGATTTTTGTGGAATGATTCAGAGAGCTATTCAACCCCAATTTTCTAGCTTTTCTGCTAGAACATGTAAAAGGGGTGTTTTAAAAATGTTTTCCAAGAGTAAATCTGATTTGCTGAACTTTTTCAGTGAATTTGATGGCAAAGTTTCTTTAACTAGTGATGTTTGGTCTTCACGGCAAAAAAATGGGATACATGTCTCTAACTGCTCATTATATTGACAAGGGTTGGTTGTTAAACAAAAGGATATTGTCTTTTAAAACGATAGAATGTCCACATAGCGGAGAAAGTTTAGCGCAGCATATTAATGAGGAGTTAGGGGATGTTCTTTTGCACTTCAATACAGTTTATTAAGTTTAATACAGTTCAATATAGTTTAATTAAGTTCAGTACAGTTAAATTAAGTTCAATAAAGTTTAATTAAGTTGAGTATAGTTAAATTAAGTTTAATACAGTTTAATTAACAGTTGAATTAAATTCAATACAGTTAAATTCAGTTTAATACTGTTTTTTTTGTTTTTTTTGAAGTTTACTTAAATTAAATTAAGTTAAAAAATTTAATATAATTTTTTCAAGTCAATCCAGTTTTTTAGTTCCAACCCTATTATTTAAAACTTTTATTTTATTTTTAAAATTGTAAATAATTCTAGACAATCCTCAGTAATTTGAAACGTTATCATGTCGCGTACTTGATTCATCTGCTCTTTTTTCTTTTCCTCAATAATTTTTGGAAAACCTTTAAGACATATATGATCTTATTCAAGTTTTTGTCCACACCTCTTCAGAAACTATTGCATCCGTTTTAAAAAAGAAGTAAACTTTGTTGCACTTGATATGAATCGAACGAACATGTGAAAATAAACATATAAATACAATACATATGTTACATAGAAACGTACAATGGCATTCAAGTGTAGTATAAATATATTTCAAATAGGATCATCTTCATCCATGTTCATTTCCACTACATTATATTTCAAATATACTTTATAAAATATATCATAAAAATATACTTAAGTTTTAAAAAGTGTATATATAATTTTTTTCAGTTTCAGTTATATTAAGTTCAGTAAAGTTAAGTTAAATTAAACTCGATATAGTTAAATTAAGTTCAGTACAGTTAAATTAAACTCGATACAGTTAAATTAAGTTCAGTACAGTAAAATTCCAGTTAAATTAAGTTCAAAAGAACAGCCCCTTAATTGCATGGCATATTCAAAACAAAGTGTTTTCTATAACACTTGATAATGCATCAAATAATGACTCTAGTGAATTTGTTGCCTAAATATTTGATGCTAGCTGATGTTTCTAAGCCGTTGTTTCATATTCGCTGTTGTGCACTCATTTTAAATTTAATTGTGCAAGATGGCTTGTTGACAGATGCTTGTCGTCAGAGCAAATGTACAAATAAATTTATAAGTCCGCTACTCGCGACTTCACTACTGGGTAGCAAGTAGTAAGTAGGGGTCGAACCCAAGGGAATTAGGAGGATAAGTTGTTCTTTGAGGGATCGTACAGCGGGGGAGCGTGTTTTTTGGTTGATTGAGGTTTTACTACTAACAGCTAAGTGATTGGTTGGTTGGTTTTGGTTTTTAGTGCGGAAAAGTAAATGACAGAAAATTAAATACTGAAAATACAAAGAAGATTTACAGCTGGTGATGCGTGATTGGCAAGTCCTCCGGAAGGTGAGCAGTTGATTAAGGCAGTTATACTAAGAAAGTAAATGCAGGTATTGTTTTAATCTAAGGAAAGATTCGGTTTAGGGACTCTTCTTGTGACACATCTATCATTGACTCCAAATGATTTCTTTTACACTTCTAAGTGTGGTTGTCCCGACAAAGGTGACAACCCAAATACCCCGACAAAGGTGCTACTTCACACCCTTAACCTGTCAAGTTGTTATGTGGTTGTCCCGACAAAGGTGACTTCCCTAGTACCCCGACAAAGGTGGTACTCCACAACAAGCTTGACAAAGCTTTAGGCTTCTAGTCTTTCGCTAGTTTGAACAACCCGACAAAGGTGTTACTCAAACTAGATCTCAAAGACTAGAGAAGTGTAAACTGACATAAGGTGCAAGAGTCTCAAGATGTGGGCACAAGGGTGAGAACCCTTAACCGAATATGGGTTTAGCTACTATTTATCGCGCTAAACATTATAACTAATGAACTGGAAATTAAAGACAGAAAGTAAATATTAGAAACTTACTACCGTTGAAGCGCCAAGGGAGCAATCTTTATTTCCAAAGCTAAACTTACAATATCTAGAGAGATAAGTGATTTTTGGATGAGAATGGGATGATTGAAATGAGGAGGAGGAGGGTTGTATTTATAGCCAAAAGGGGAGGAGATGGGTGGTGGAGATGGTGGCAAGTGTCCTTTGATCCAAGGGTTGAAGAGGAGGAGGAGCAAGGAGGAGCTGCCACATGGGGGGTGGAGGAGCAGCCGGTCACATGGAGGAGCAGCCGCCGGTAGCAGGTGGTGGAATGGGGAGGAGCTCCTCCCTTGGCCACCTTCAAGGGTGGTTGCCGGTCATCTTGTCCAAACGTGCATTTTGATAGTTGATTTGGAATGTCCAAGTGATTCTAAGACTAATGGTCGAGCCAGATTTTCCAAATTCCATGGTTTGGTCGAGCAATTTTGTCTTGATGCCTATGCGCGAGGCTTTTATTTGGAATTGGGCCGATCTGCTAATCTGCTCGAGCGTTTTGTCCGGGAAGCGAGATTGTCCGACTTGGTAGGCATTCCAAACATCTTGGTCGAGCCAGAATCTCCAGATGCATCCGTTGGGTCGAGCGACTTGGTTTGGGTGCCAATGCGCGCCGGGCCTTTGCCTTTGCATTGAGCTAACTGCCAATCTGCTCGAGCATTTGCCTTGGAGTATCGACAACTTCCACCTTCTTTTCCATTTGGAACATTTTGGTCGAGGTGGAATTGTCAGATGAGGTGGTTTGCTCGAGCGACTTGAATTGAGTGCTTGGTTAGCTCGGCGGAGAGCCTGGAACTGCCTCAACCGGTCGGGTGGTTTCTGCGGCATTTTCTCACCCGGTCGGTTGAGTCTTTAATGCAAATTCCTCTTTGACTTGATTTGTTTGGAGTGATTCCATGTCATCCTTGAGATTTCTTCAGTCAGCGTCTGATCTTGACCTTGGAATAACTCTAAACATCTTTTCAGCGTAAAATCCTCTCCTTAGCGTGTTTTCTCTCTAAGCGCCAAAATACCCTGTAGAAATATATCGGTACTAACAAGCAAAAGTTAAATAGACCAACAGTCTAATTAAGGGGGTTTTACGGTGTTTATGATTCGTATAATTTGGGTCCATCATATCACCCCACACTTTTAGTTGTTCGTCCCGAACAATGCTATTAAAGGGCGGCATTCTAAGTTGGCTTTGGAATATGAAAATTAGACTGTGGGACTCGATTTATCCTAGTTCATGCATTACTTACTTATTACCAAATTGAACTGTGTAAATAAATAGAAGTAACTTGATACTTGTACCTCCGTGCTGAGATGCAAATTGTTCCGGATGTCTCGGGAGATAGCCCTTTTTTGGTTCCTGGACTGCAACTTCGGGATCGGCTCGCACTATATGGTTTCCTTGTAGCTTTCTCTAGCACGTGATTTGGTTCGGGTTTCACTGGTTTGAGTACTTTGATTTTTCTTTTGGCGAGGGACTGCTTTTGTAGTGAATCGGCCTTTGGCCTTTGATTTGACTTTTTTGAGTACTTCACTTTTTTCGTTCGGTTAAAACCTTCACAATTTTGGGCCTTTGGCCTCTTGATTTGCTTCTTCGAGCTTTTCGCCTTTTTGTGGCTTTGCTAGTCCATTTTCTCAAGCCTTTTTTGGGAGGTCCAATCATCGCCCGCAAGCCTATGGAAATACCTCCCCGCTCCTCTCATCGTTGTTGTTTTGCGCGGGTCAAGATGAGGGTCGCTCATCTATTTTCTCGGCTACTTTAACTAGAGAGGACGGTCTGATTCCCGTCCTCGCCTTTTCTTTTCTTTTTGCATAAACACTGCATGGCGGAGATGACTTCAATCTTCACTGAAACCCGAAGTGCAGCCTCTACTGACTTCGAAAACCATATAGTTTGATAAGATCCTTCGATTGCCTGCCAAGCCTTTCTAGGGCAGTTGATGTCAACTCCACATCTCTAGTTAATCTCAGCACAAAGGACAAATGAAAAGTTACGTCCTAAGTTTTTAGACAGTTGAATTTTCACAAGGTAAATGCATGAATTTCGGTCTATCTTTTTCACATTCTTAAGTTCATATTTTCAAAAAGATACTATTACTAAAAAAGAAAACAGCAAGCATGTTATTTTTATACAATGGTGGTTCTCACCCCACACTTTTGAACGAAGGCGTGCCTTAGTTCAAAAGTCATGCAAGCTAATATATATATGTGAGAATTACTAAGACAGAAAATTAAATGACAGAATTTAAATGACAGAAAGTAAGATAGTGTCGGGTTACCTCCCGACCAGTGCACTTGTTTAACGTCGTTGGCTCGACGATACCTCGTTGTGGATTACTGGTTTGGGTCCCATGGGTGGCTCAGGTCGAATTTTGCCACCGTTCCTGTGTTGCTTCTTGCCTTGCCTTTTCCTGATTTCTTGTGAGATGATGTGTTTGGGTTGGAACTCCATGGTTTTGGTGGTTTTTCTTTCCATTGTTTCTGAGAAGGTGACGGATTTTTGACCATATCTGCTGGTCCATCGAGCCGTGGCCTTGTATTTCTCCATCCCGGCTTCCATTCTTTTGGGCCATGTCTTTGTCGCTTCTTCATGTTCAAATGGTTGGCACCTTTGCAAGTTTGGAAGTTCAGCATTGTGCCCTCAAATGTAGGCGACATCAAGCATGCGCCCCTGCCACGCTTCTTTTTTGTGGCAGCGGAGATGGGTTGTCTTGGAACAAGTGAGTTTTCAGGGCCGCTTTGTTGAGTCGTGGTGAGTGAAAGCTCCATTGATGGCTTGTCTTGCCCTTGATTTGCCTCCAACTCCCCTTGCACCTGAGCATAGGTCACATCATCTTTGATGGCTGTGATTTGCATACAAACCGAGGGGAAAAGTTGGGGAACTTCCACCATAAGGGCCAGGTCCTTCTTGGACAGTTTGATAATGAGGACCAAGCCTGCCTTAGGTGCTTCGATAGTGAGGATCGGGCATGTTTCGGGTGCTTCGAGCGCAAGGACCGGGCCTGCCGTGATTTCCTTGGTTAGTTCGGCAGTGAGGTCCGGGACTGTCTCGGGCAGATTGGTGATGAGGACCGGTTCAAGTGGCTCGGCTGGTTTGGCAATGAGGACTGGGCCTGATTTGGCCGGTTCTTCTTCGGTTATTTGTGAGTCCTCATCCTCAGTTGGCTCCGTGGGCTCCAATATTGGCTCCTTTAGAGCTGCCTCCACGTCCATTACTGCCCTCGTACTAATGTCTTCTCTCGGCTTTGTTGCGGGCAAGCTCGTAATGGGTGTGGTGTCGGGCTTGTTTTGTACTGAGTCCACTTCCATCGTCGGTACCTTATCTTCAGTTTGGTGTATTGGCCCTTTTTTTGTGCTCTCTGCCAAATTGTCTATGAGCCGCCAGGTTTGAGACATGGTTAACTTCATGATCGAGCCTCCCGTTGCATCGTTAAGTCTTTTCCGCTCAAGTGGCATCATTCCACCGAGAAACCTTTGGATAAGATTGATTCTGGAGAATCCATGGTGCGGGCAGTTCTCCAGAATGGAGTTAAAGTACGCCAAGTACTCGTCCAAAGTGTCGTCCTGGGACTGCTTAATGTTGATGATCTCTTCGCGGAGTAGCGAGAAAAACTCCTCATTGTTCCAAGGCTCGTTTTCGTAGTAGGAAGACATGGCGGATTATGTATAACGGAAAAAAGAACAACTATCCATTCGCTAATTCCCCGGCAACGGCGCCAATTTGACAGATGCTTGTCGTCAGAGCAAATGTACAAATAAATTTATAAGTCTGCTACTCGCGACTTCACTACTGGGTAGCAAGTGGTAAGTAGGGGTCGAACCCAAGGGAATTAGGAGGATAAGTTGTTCTTTGAGGGATCGTACAGCGGGGGAGCGTGTTTTTTGGTTGATTGAGGTTTTACTACTAACAGCTAAGTGATTGGTTGGTTGGTTTTGGTTTTTAGTGCGGAAAAGTAAATGACAGAAAATTAAATACTGAAAATACAAAGAAGATTTACAGCTGGTGATGCGTGATTGGCAAGTCCTCCGGAAGGTGAGCAGTTGATTAAGGCAGTTATACTAAGAAAGTAAATGCAGGTATTGTTTTAATCTAAGGAAAGATTCGGTTTAGGGACTCTTCTTGTGACACATCTATCATTGACTCCAAATGATTTCTTTTACACTTCTAAGTGTGGTTGTCCCGACAAAGGTGACAACCCAAATACCCCGACAAAGGTGGTACTCCACACCCTTAACCTGTCAAGTTGTTATGTGGTTGTCCCGACAAAGGTGACTTCCCTAGTACCCCGACAAAGGTGGTACTCCACAACAAGCTTGACAAAGCTTTAGGCTTCTAGTCTTTCGCTAGTTTGAACAACCCGACAAAGGTGTTACTCAAACTAGATCTCAAAGACTAGAGAAGTGTAAACTGACATAAGGTGCAAGAGTCTCAAGATGTGGGCACAAGGGTGAGAACCCTTAACCGAATATGGGTTTAGCTACTATTTATCGCGCTAAACATTATAACTAATGAACTGGAAATTAAAGACAGAAAGTAAATATTAGAAACTTACTACCGTTGAAGCGCCAAGGGAGCAATCTTTATTTCCAAAGCCAAACTTACAATATCTAGAGAGATAAGTGATTTTTGGATGAGAATGGGATGATTGAAATGAGGAGGAGGAGGGTTGTATTTATAGCCAAAAGGGGAGGAGATGGGTGGTGGAGATGGTGGCAAGTGTCCTTTGATCCAAGGGTTGAAGAGGAGGAGGAGCAAGGAGGAGCTGCCACATGGGGGGTGGAGGAGCAGCCGGTCACATGGAGGAGCAGCCGCCGGTAGCAGGTGGTGGAATGGGGAGGAGCTCCTCCCTTGGCCACCTTCAAGGGTGGTTGCCGGTTATCTTGTCCAAACGTGCATTTTGATAGTTGATTTGGAATGTCCAAGTGATTCTAAGACTAATGGTCGAGCCAGATTTTCCAAATTCCATGGTTTGGTCGAGCAATTTTGTCTTGATGCCTATGCACGAGGCTTTTATTTGGAATTGGGCCGATCTGCTAATCTGCTCGAGCGTTTTGTCCGGGAAGCGAGATTGTCCGACTTGGTAGGCATTCCAAACATCTTGGTCGAGCCAGAATCTCCAGATGCATCCGTTGGGTCGAGCGACTTGGTTTGGGTGCCAATGCGCGCCGGGCCTTTGCCTTTGCATTGAGCTAACTGCCAATCTGCTCGAGCATTTGCCTTGGAGTATCGACAACTTCCACCTTATTTTCCATTTGGAACATTTTGGTCGAGGTGGAATTGTCAGATGAGGTGGTTTGCTCGAGCGACTTGAATTGAGTGCTTGGTTAGCTCGGCGGAGAGCCTGGAACTGCCTCAACCGGTCGGGTGGTTTCTGCGGCATTTTCTCACCCGGTCGGTTGAGTCTTCAATGCAAATTCCTCTTTGACTTGATTTGTTTGGAGTGATTCCATGTCAGGATCCTTGAGATTTCTTCAGTCAGCGTCTGATCTTGACCTTGGAATAACTCTAAACATCTTTTCAGCGTAAAATCCTCTCCTTAGCGTGTTTTCTCTCTAAGCGCCAAAATACCCTGTAGAAATATATCGGTACTAACAAGCAAAAGTTAAATAGACCAACAGTCTAATTAAGGGGGTTTTACGGTGTTTATGATTCGTATAATTTGGGTCCATCACTTGTCTACATTATCTGCGCCAATTGAAAAAATCGATGACATAGTTAGAAGTATGAATTCAAGTAATAAAAGATATGAAATTTGGGTGCATGCTTGTAAAGATTTGGGCTTGGGAAAAAAATATTGACATTGATATTCCACATAGGTGGAATTCAACTCATGATCTTCTTTTTACAGCACTTAAGTATAAATCTGCTTTGCATAGATATGCACTTATTGTGAACGAATCAAGAAATGTCAATTTACAAATTCCTAATGAAAATGATTGGATTGTTGCTAACTTGATATGTAATTTTCTTTCAATTTTCAACTCTTCTACGAAAACATGTTGCAATGTGTATACACCAACCTCAAGTAGAGTTATACCATGTTTGGTTCACATTTATCAGAATTTTACTGCCTATTCTGATTATATTGGATTTCAAACTGTTCTAAATGCCATGAAACTGAAATTTGATAAATATTGGTCCACGTTTCCTATGACTTTTTGTCTTGCTACAATTATGGATCCAAGATTCAAATTTTTAGCAATTGAAGATTGGTTCAGATATTATGGCGTTTCAAATAATGAAGTTGAGTGTAGGATTGATAGCATCAAGACTTGCTTGTATAATGTGTATGATTTTTACAAAAGGAAACAGACTTCTGATGCGCCTTTCCCACCCTCTACTCCAGCATCAGTTTCTGCATCTTTGAATACTGCATCCATGTATCCTTTAGTTCAAAAATTTAGCATGTCAAGGATAAAAACGGCAAGGGTTAATTGATGGACCATATTTATATGATTCATCAAGACAGTTAAACCCACCAAATTAGACACTTTGTCTTAACAACTTTTACTTGTTAGTTCCATTTTTGGTCTACAGGCTATTTTGAGGTTTAGAGAAGAAACGAGCTAAAAAGGGGGTTCTTAAGCCAAAAATGGATTACAAGTCGAATCTGGCCAGCCAGAGCCCGAGGAAAGTCATCCGCACCCCACCATTCCAACGCACCAGCCGAGCTGTCTAGCACTGAATTCAAGTTGCCCGGGCAAACAAGCTGATCTGACAAATCCACCTCGACCAAAGTGATCAAGATGGAAAATAAGGTGGACAATGTCGGAAAACCAAGAAGAATGCCCGAGCAGATTGGCAGTTGGCCCAATTCCAAAGCAAAGGCCCCGCGCACATAGGCATTTAAACCAAGTCGCTCGACCATACGGGCGAATCTGGCAAATCAGGCTCGACCAAGTTGTTTGAAATGCCCAATAACTCGGACAATCTCACTTCTCAGACAAAACGCCCGAGTGGAACCAGCTCAAGCCCGATCAAGGCCAAACTAGGGGAATTCCGGCCGTTTTGGGATTCCGACCAGGTTCCGGGAAGATTCCGGCAAAACAACTTCGACCATTAGTCTTAGAATTGCATCGACACTCCAAATCTGTAATCCAAGTGCCAAAGGCCTCCGACCAAAATTCCGGCCAGATTCCGGCCAAGCTCCGATCAAGCCCAGTCCAGCCACAGCCATGCTCCGGTCAGTTCTAGCCCTACTCTGGTCAAAATCCGGCGAAGTCCAACCAAACTACTTATTTCCCGGTTAGGTTATACTATTCACTTCGGTTGACCTTTGGGCACAAACCAAGCCACAACCAAGTCCAAGTGACTTGTCCCAAGCCTCAACCATGCTCAACTAGTCAAGTGGTTGCCCTTTGGCACAAAGCACACCCTAGCCGCCCATGTGCCTTGCCATGTGCACACTTTGGCTCATCCAAGCTCCAACCGAAGAGCAACCAAGATCAACCGGAGTTGAGGGAGAACTAGAGGCGGTGGGAGGACAAAATATCCTCCTCCACTCACTCCTCTCCACCGCCTCTCAAGGCTATAAAAGGAGGATTAACCCTCCTTGAAACATGTCCAAAAAAAAGAAATCCTTTGTTACTTAGATAGAGAAGCTCTCTAGAATCCTTTAGGCACAAATCCTTGTAAACACTTGCATTTCAATACCAAAAGCTCCAAGTTTGTTCTCGATTTTGTTCTTGTTACTAGTTCAACAACTCTCTACTCTTTCTTGTCTTTCCATTCGAAAACCTTTATTTTTCTTTCAAGTATTTTCCAAAACCCTTTACTTTTTCTTGCACTAGCTATGATATCCACTTCCATGGATACTCGTAGCTAAACCCTTCATTCGGTTGAAGGGGTGTGCTTGTATCATGAAAATGTTTTAGACCCTTTTCTTAGTGCTACTATTGTGTTCAAGCTTGTTCTAGGCGCTTTAAGTCACTTGGTTTGATCGGAAATGAGAGATCAAGTGACTGCACTTAGGCTAATATACCTTGAAATGGGGTATTAGTCTAGCTAGAACAAGTGCTCTATGTCTTGAAATGGACTAGACGGTGTGGCAAGCGCTTGAAATGGCCTTGTTATGGGATGTATCTTGAAATGGAACAACCTACACCTTTGAATACTTAGTATGATCATTAGCGGTCTATGATGAACGAAGTTGTGATACAAGGCCCCTAAATCGAATCCTTTCCTTTGATTAAAACACTAACTCCTCATTCTACTTTCAGTCCTCTTATCAACTGCTTACTTTCAGTACCCTTTACATTCAGTACTTTACATTCCGCAACTAACTTTACTTTCAGCACCTAACTTTCTACTTTCAGCACATTTACTTTCAGTCTTTATTTTCAGTCTTTATTTTCTGCACTTACTTTCAGTACATTTACTTTCCGCACTTTACTTTCATTACAGAAGTTTTCAACTTCAATCCAACATAATATTTGGCACGTATTGCGCTTGAAACACAGCGTGCGACAAACCAAAAGTATGTTGTATGGTTGATATTGAACTCAACTGTACCCGCAATTTACTTTTCAGTATTACTTTCAGTACTAAAACCACAACCAACCCCAATTGCACTAAATTTCTGTACAAAATCCTCAAAGAACTACTATCCACCAATTCCCTTGGGTTCGACCCTTACTTACCGCTTTACTACCCAATAGTGAAGTCACAAGTAGTGGACTTATAAATTTACTTTTGCAGTGCCTCACGACAAGGCGCTGTCATTAATCTGAATATATCTGTTCAAACTTCTGATCTGCAAATGTATCTTCATTTAGCAACAATAGAGGTGGAGGATGATGATAATTTTAATCTTTTGGGATGGTGGAAAAATAACTGTTCTTTGTATCCTGTTCTTAGCAGTTTGGCGAAGGATCTACTTTCTGTCCCGAAATCAACTGTAGCTTCAGAGGCAGCTTTTAGTGCTGGAGTGAGAGTTGTCAATGAAAAGAGAGCTGCTTTAAGTCCTAATACTATTGAAGCGTTAATCTGCCTTAAAGATTGGTCTTTGGCTGTGCAGAGCAAGCAAGAGGTAGCTAGAGAAGAGGAAGTAGCTGAAGATTTGATGAATTTGAGGGCTGGTAAACCCGAATGGATGGTTGATGAAGAAGAAAGTATAAGCAATACAACCAATATTATTAGAGAAGAGCTGGATGGAGAAATTCATTTAGCTAGTGATGCAACTGAAAGTGTTTAACATGTTTGTTACATTGATTTAGCAGGACTTGCTTTAGCTTAGTTTTTGAAATTCTTTTTGTGATGAAGCAAGCTCTTGAAGCTTAGCTAAGTTGTTTGAATCATTTGCTTCAGTTTAGCTTGTGTTCTACAGCTCTTTCAGCCATAGTTGTAGTTGCTTCAGTTTGGTTTTTTGGAAAGCTTCCATGAAAGCTTTTTTTTGTAATCTTGGTTCATCAAGGCAACTTGTTTTATTTTACAGCAGGTTCTATTGTTGTTGTGAATTTTTAGTTAGCAAGTACTGTATGTTAGGGTAAGTTAGAACCCAATAACTGGACCCTAAGGGTTTAATTTTTTTGGAAATTTGTACCTGGCCCGGCCCCTTAATTGTTCATTACACCATTCAAATTTTCATAAAGCCCACCCGACCCTCTCATTTCAGGGCAGGGTAAACCCCTACCCGGCCCACTGCCGAGGCCTAGGAGAATGTACCTTTTGGTAAGTATTCGTGTACGTTAATATATGACCTCTTTGTTAAAAGGTGAACTGTTTCTTTTTAATTTTGTTATTTGAGACATTGTAAGTATTCAAGTTGTAATTTAATACTATGGGAAAATCAAGTGCTCCTATGACTGCTTTGTTGTTTCTTTGTAAAATGGCAAAGTGTTATTTAGTTAGAACTGTATGCTTCAATTTTACATTTTTATGATGTTCGACGATTATGCACTACACCAGATTTACAATTATGTGACTTACCAAAAATAGCCGCATAAGTTCATTTTTAGTCACATAAGACTTTATGTGACAACGGTCAGTCACATAAGGACCAGTCACATAAGTTGTGTCGCATAACGTCTAATGCGACAGTACTAATCATACTCAGTCATATAAGATGTAGTGCGGCAGTTGATGGAGCGTATTTATACGATTCATCAAGTACTACTGAACCCACCAAATTAGACTCTTAGTCATAAGAACATGTGCTTGTTAATGTCGTTTTGGCATTTCAGGCAATTTTGGAGTCTAAAGAGGAATCAAGCCTAAAAAGGGAGATTTGTGCCAAAAAAGCACGCCAAGCATTTCTGGCCAAAAAGTCGCAACCAGAGCCCGGTCGACCAAGCGCCGAACAGAACTTCAAATCAGGCATCGCACGGGGCGCACCAGCCGAGCTGCCCAGGTCCAAAATCAAGCCGCTCGGGTAAACCATCTGATCTGACGTATCCGCCTCGAGCAAAGTGATCAAAATGGAAAATACGGTGGACAATGTCGGAAAACCAAGGAGAATTCCCGAGCAGATTGGCAGTTAGCTCAATTCCAAAGCAAAGGCCCCGCGCGCATAGGCACCGAAACGAAGTGCGAATCTGGCAAATCTGGCTCGATGATGGACCATATTTATATGATTCATTAAGACAGTTAAACCCACCAAATTAGACGCTTTGTCTTAACAACTTTTACTTGTTAGTTTCACTTTTGTTCTACAGGCTATTTCAAGGATTAGAGATGAAACAAGCTAAAAAGGAGTTCTTAAAGCTAAAAATGGATTACAAGTCATTCCAGATTCCGGCTTTACAACCTTCATGAACCCAACGTGGAATCACTCAAACATAACCCAATGACATGTTCCAAACCTCAACAAAGATCAAGAACTCAAGTGAATGCAAAGTCAAGCCACCCATGTGCAAGGCATGTGCTCCGATGGCTTTTTGGAGCAAAAGATCTCATTCCACTCACTTCTTCTCCTCCTCCACCTCACCACCGGCGGCTTCCATGGGGAGATGACACATGGGCGGCGGCTTGTGGCTTTGCCACCTCATGGCCGGCGGCTTTTGAAGCCCTCCTCCCCCTCTTGACATGTGTTGGCCTCTCCTCCACATCTCCTCCTCCTTGCCTATAAATACTACATCTCCTCCTCCTTGAATCAATGTCCCATTTTGGCGCCAAAGTTACAAGTTTTAGTTTCATGTTCTAGTCCTTTGATCACTTGTAACTTTGGTAGAAAATCTCACTACAATCCTTGTAAAATACTTTACTTTGAATCAAAAGCTCCAACTTTGTTCTTGAGTTTTACTTTCGAAAACCTTTACTTTCCTGTCTTTCAAAACCTTTACTTTTCAAGCACTTAGCTATGATGTCCTCTTCCATGGATATGCGTAGCTAAACCCTTCATTCGGTTGAAGGGGTGTGCTTGTATCAAAACATGTTTTAGACCCTTCTCTTAGTGCCTATATTGTGTTTAAACTTGTTCTATGTGCCATATATTAGGTTAGAACACTATTGGTTGAGTGGAGGCTCGAAAGAGAAAAGCTCTTCCATGGGGTTCGTGAACATACGTGGTTAAGTGGAGGCTCGAAAGAGCAAAGCTTTTCTGTAGAGTTCAACCTCTTTAAAACACCACTTGGTTGATCGGAAATGATTGATCAGGTGGATGCACATAAGGCTAAGATACTTCGAAAGGAGCAATTAGCCTAAATAGAACAAGTGTTCTATGTCTTGAAAAGGACTACACGGTGTGGCAAGTCGAGTGCTAGAAATAGCCTTGATACATTTTAAACACGTAGTATGATCATTAGAGGTCGATGATGAACAGATTTATGATACAAGGCCCCTAAAACCGAATCCTTTCCTTTGATCAAAACACCACCTTGCTGCTTACTTTCAGTACCCATATCAACTGCTTACTTTCAGTACCCATATCAACTGCTTACTTTCAGTACCCATATCAACTGCTTACTTTCAGTACCCATATCAATTGCTTACTTTCAGTCCCATATCAACTGCTTACTTTCCGCAAGTCTTGTCCTTCAAGCATTTACTTTTCGTAAGTCTTGTCCTTCAAGCATTTACTTTTCGTAAGTCTTGTCCTCAAGCATTTACTTTTCGTAAGTCTTGTCCTTCAAGCACTTACTTTCAGCACTAAAACCACTCAAACCCAACCTGTATTTACTTTTATTTTCTTTCTTTTTAAAGAACAACCATTCCACACTGACTCCCTTGGGTACGACCCCTACTTACCGCTTTACTACCCAATAGTGAAGTCACAAGTAGTGGACTTATAAATTTATTTTGCACATTGCCTCACGACAAGGCTCTGTCACTCGACCCAGTTGTTTTAAATGCCAAATGACTCGGGTGATCTCACTTCCCAGACAAAACGCCCGAGTGGAACCAGCTCAAGCCCGATCAAGGCCAAACTAGGGCAATTTCGGCCGTTTTGGGATTCCGACCAGGTTCCGGGCGGATTCCGGCAAAACTACTTCGCCCATTAGGCTTATAATTGCCTCAGCAATCTAAATCTGCAATCCAAATGCCAAAGACCTCCTATCAAAATTCCAGCCAGATTCCGACCAATTCCGGCCAGATTCCGATCAAGCTCCGATCGAGCTCCGATCAGGCTCTGATCAGGTACAACCAAGTCCAACCAAGTTCCAACCGAGAACCGAATTCCCAATATTTCGGTTGGCTTCTGCTATTCATTTCGGTTTGGTTTTGGAATCCGGTTTGCCTCAACCAAGTTCAAGTCGGTTGGCTTGTGGCTCAACTAAGGTTCAAGCTAGTTGCCCTTTGGCTTCAACAAGTGCCAAAGTCGGTTGGAGGAGGTGCAAGTGGATGCCAAGTGGTTGGCTCTTCTCTTCTTCCTATCCAAGTTCCTTTTGGGATATTTCTTCAAGCCAAAGCTTACCTCCTCCCTAAAGTCGATTTAGCTCCTCTATATAAAGACCTCTTGGTCTTAGAATCATGTAGACTACCTTAGAGAGTTGAGAGCTTATCTCTCTTCTCTTCACTTTAATTCAAAAACACTTTACTTTGTTCTTCATTTGTTCTTGATTTCCAAAGCTTTCTTCACTTGTTCTTGAGCTCCAAAGCTCTTACTTTCCAGCAAGCACTCTTTACTTTCTTGTCAAGTTCTTGATTTGGAGCTCCTCTCCTTTACTTTCCTTGTTAAGCCACGGCTTCTTTACTTTTCTTGTCAAAACCGAGTGTTTTCCTTTACAAGTTCTTGTTTCCTTGATTTCCTTTACTTTCATAAGTATGGTGCTTGTATTCCTTGACATGAATACAAGTAGCTAAAGCATATTCGGTCAAAGGGTGTTCATACTTGTATATGCATCTTGAGACTTGAACTTAATGCTATTTTGTGTTTCAACAAGTTCTATGTGCCATACATTCGGGTAGAACATACACGGTTAAGTGGATGCTTGAAATGGCAAAGCTTTTCCGTGGAGTTCAACCTCTCTTTAACACCACTTGGTTGATCGGAAATGTGAGATCAAGTGGAAGCACTTAGGCTAATATACCTTGAAATGGGGTATTAGTCTAGCTAGAACTAGAAGTCTATGTCTTGATTTTGGAGTAGATTGTGGTGTAAGTGCTTGAAATGGCCTTACTTTAGGGTTTATGTCTTGAAATGGAATAAACCCACACTTATGAACACAAAGTAAGATCATTTGACGTCTATGATGGTTGTCTCACAAGTAGAGACCCTAGACTGAATATCTTTCGTCCTTACTTATCTGTCATTTACTTTCTGCACTTTACTTTTCAGCAATTTAGATTTCAGTCTTTACTTTTCTGTCATTTACATTTCAGCACTTTATTTTTCGCACTTTACTTTCAGTCTTTACTTTCAGCACTTTAAATTCAGTCATTTACTTTCTGTCATTTACTTTCTGTATATATAAAAAAAACCAACAAAAACCCAATCTGTCTTTACTTTCATTTTCTTTCTTTTTAAAGAACAACTAATCCACACTGACTCTCTTGGGTTCGACCCCTACTTACCGCTTGCTAATCCAATAGTGAGCCACGAGTAGTGGAACTATCAATGTAAATTTTGCAGCGCACAACGACGTGCTGTCAGCAGTACCTAAAAAATGCCGCATAAGTACGTTGTGAGTCGCATAAGTAGATTTTGGAATCCAACTATAAATTCCGTAAGTGTGCCGTATAAGTAACTTTAGTACAATATCTGTCATATAAGAAACTGTAACTTGATACTTCGGTTAGTCGCATAAGTGATGCCAGGATATTCGGTCAGTCACATAAGTGTTGCAAGGATACTATTTTGTTGACACATAAGACTAGTAATGTGGTATTATTATCAGATGCCAGTAACATAAGAGAATATAAAGCATCCCTGTTTATGTCGGGCAGGTATTACAATTACAATTCGGTTGCATAAGAAAATGTAATGCATCCCTGTCCTTAATACAAAACATGTCACAACTTGTCAAAAGTTTCTAGCAGTATTCAACATCAGCATCAAAACATCCTAGTTTCAAAGTTTCCAGCATTGTGACAACTTAAAAAAGTTGTAGTTTAAAAGATTTCCACACAACCCGTCTTCAGAGAGTTGGCAGGGGAAAGCTTGCCCCATCCGAGACATTAGCCCCATGTCCTGAAGCTCCTCCTCCCACGCGCACCATCTCTTCAAGGGCCCGTAGCCTATCATTGAACTCTGCTTCTTTTTAGCGGCCTCTTCTGTGGCCCCGATCAGCTCTTCCTTTAGCGCTTGGTTAGATGTCCCGCCTCTTGGTTTTGGAGGCTGATAGCGCTGAAATATATGCATTTTAGGCGGCCTCTATGCTTAGTGTTTCGATTGTTCTATTACGATTTCACTTGCTATTTGATGCTTTGTGGTTCTTTTCAGGCAAATTACAGAGTTTAAGCTGAGAACACAAGTAGGCAGTGATTTTGGGGCAAAACCGAAGTTTCGGAGCAAAAATATGGATTTTTGGGCAATACGGGATAGACTGGCCTTTGGGGCTTATTTTGGACGCACAGATCTCATATGGTGTCCGATTTGGTTGATTCAAAGCTTGTTGAAAAGATAACTCAAAGGGCTACAACTCTCCAGTTGACGCCAAGACCAAATTCGGAGGTTAAGATTGCCAAACAGCCTTGTGTGTTCGCACAGTTCACCTCATGCGATCGCACAACCCAGACCCGACGCATGAAAATCTCGTGCGTTCGCACGCATGGCTCTGCGATCAAATTTCCCAGTCTGCAGGAGACCACCATGCGAACGCATGCGTTTGCGGAAAATAAAAATCGGTTTCTTTTGAGGGGAATTTGGATGGTTTTTGAATAGAAATCGAGGTTTTTTGGGCTAAAGAGAAGAAAAACAGACGGGAGATGTAGAGGGACGACGTACTCGGAGAAGGAGAACTCTCGGATTAAGTTAGGAAGAACTTCAACAACAAAGATCGAAGATCGGATCCTCTAGTGTTCTTGAATCTCCATATCGGTTTTAAAGTCCTAAACTTTACTTTTCATTTGGTTGTTTGCATTTTTATTGTTGATTTCGTTTGTGAACTCACCATGAGTGAGTAGTGACCTTGATTGGAGATCAGTGGATCCCGTTGACATGTTTGTGACGATGTAAATACCTTGGATGCTAATGGTGAATGAGTTTGCACATGAATCTTCTTCCTTTGAACTTAATTTCTCGAATTGCTTATAAGATGTTTGTGAAACGTTCTCAATAGGAATTCTGCTTGATCTCATGCTTGATGTAGCTCACGTTGATCATCATGACTTCAATGAACTAAATGAAGAAGCATTAGGGTTTTGTGTTAGTTAGATAACACTTTTAACCTAATGAGAATTGCTTGAACTTAACAAGAACATGATTATCTAGTCAATAAAGCGCAAGTGTGAGGCTAGACATTCATATTCTATAGTGCCAATAGAGCGCAAGTGTGAGATACTATGCGAGATGTAACCTCTTTGTAATAAGTTGTAGCGCGAGTTGAACTTAGTATTAATGTTGCATAAGCCATTTTCTAAGCATGTGCATGTGATTTCATCATTGGTGTCTCATTTCATTGTCGCAATAATTGTCTAGGTGGAGAAATTGATTCCTAGTCATTTTTTAATTGATAGTTAACCACTTTTGGATAGTACCCTCTACTATCATTCTCTTAGAAGAACACTATCCTTTGGGTACGACCTCGGTTCACCCGAGTTAATACAAATGTTTTGATTGCCGTGACTTAGCACAAGTGTTTGGATTCTATTTGAATACTTAGCTATACTTTCAATCGATAAAATGGCGCGGTTGCCGGGGATGGGTTAATTAACTAGGTGCTAATAGATAGTTTAGCTTACTTGATAGTTATTGCTTGTTTTGTGCTTAAATTGTGTTTATTTCTCTTGCCTTTCATTGCTAAGAATTTCCTTTGTTCTTGCAGGTATTTGAATGATCCCAAGTTCCAAGGGACAAAAACATATAGAGCAAGGTTCATCGTCAAGTACTTCTCACCCTTCTAACCCAACCGCTAGAGAAGAGATCCCGCTCGGGTCTTCTCTTAGTATGCTTCTCGATATGTAAAGCCACGGCTCCGTCTTAGCCAAGACGTTAAACTAGGCTTGTGAGTGTTTCTCCCCTGACCTTTAAGTATGTCTATTTTGATTAGATTTCTATTTGCTTCGTGCAAGAATTTGAGGATATGAACTATGCATGTGTGAATGCCTATATTTGATGATCGATGTGCGATTGGAATGCTTTTAGCATGATACTTTCTTAACATATGCTTGGTGAATTTGATGTCTTGATAGGATACAAGTGTGGGGTTTTGAAATTTTGTGCATGAGTGTTGATTTACGATTTGAGTTTGGCTTAGAAATTCTTGCCCGTAACTCCATGCGTTCGCATAGTTTCATTCGTGCGTTCGCATAATTGTCCTTTTCTTCATTTCGTTGTGCTTGCATAGATTTCATGCGCTCGCACATAAAAACAATGCCACTGTCTGCATTTGTGCGTTCGCACAAATCCATTCATGCTTTCGCATGCTCATCTTTCCCAGCATTTCAAGCCTTCATGCGTTCGCACAGTCATTCAAATCCTTGAGTCCGGCACCATTGTAACTTGTTTTGCTGCACTTTTGATAGATTTATAAATTAACTTGCATGATGTAGACATGTTTACGATGATGATTTCTTTACCTTGTGTGCTTAACACTCGTTTTTGAGTTTCTTATCTTATAGAGGAAAAAGGGGAATCATTAATCAAATCTTTTGTGCAAGTTCAGCCGCCCAAGAACTAGACGCGCAAAGCAACATCTCTTATTTTGAAATGGCTACCTCCAAACGAGAGAAGTTTTTCTTAACTTTCTCTTTGCTTTTCATGCTATTCATTGCTTAGGGACTAAGCAATTGCTAAGTGTGGGGTGCCTACGTTTTGACTACACGAGATGTTTGTTCTTGCTTGCCGTGCTTTCATGTTTAGAATCCAATCAATTTGCATGTTTAAAGGAAAACACTTACACTACTGTGACATTCATCCAAAAACTCGAATTTTTAATGAAAACAAAAAGTCAGGGCAAGGCTACATTTTCGAAAAATTTCATTCCTAATTCAACTAGTCGTGCATGATTTCACTTGATTGGTCCTTTAGATGACTAATGGATTGGATTGTTGACTTTCATTCTTGAGGATCAAAGCATCTACTAGCACTTCTTTATCTTTTATTCTATGCTTTTTCTTGTTGAGACTAGAGAGTTGATCTTTGAAAGCATGAACTCGAAAAAAAAGTTTAAAATTTTTTTAACAAAACCTTGCATGCCATGATTGCCTTTAGGTGACCTTAGTGACCTTGCTTATCTTGTGGATTTGTCTTGTTAGTTTGTCATGCTCCATTTTTAACACTTAGCCCTTTGTCAAAGTTCTAAGTGTGGGGTCAAAAGAGGGCAAGAAAAAAAGAGAAGAAAGACAAAAAATGTGTAATAAGCCCCAAGTTTCTTCCTTATGATTGATCACCATTAGGAAGTGAGTTTAAAGAATTATGTGCTAAGCGCCGAGGGTTAGGAAGGTAAGTTCCCCCTCGAAAGTGCTTAGTACGGCCAAAGGCCATGCTACCACTTAAAGTTGCACTTAGACTTGATAATCGGCTATTCCACCATTCTCTAGCATAAAAACTAATGGGACAATTGAAACTTACTAGCAAGAATTCACTAAGGGACGAACCTCGTATTCTTTTATACTTAGGCATGATATGATTTCCAAGTGTATATAAAAGCTTTAATGTTGGAACTCCTCTTCTCTTATGACTAAGTGACCTTTGCGTCCTAGGCTTGAGAATGAGTTCAAAGTCACAAGCCAATGTACTAGCCTCCTTGCTAGCATTGGTGAGTGATCCAACAAGATTTGTTGGCGACTATTAGATTGTTTTCTTGAAATCTTTGATATAGAAAATGACTAGAATCCTTGATTAAAGGTTTGTTAGTCTTTGCTTTGATTTGCTTGAATGTCATTATTCATGAATTTCCATAAGGATTTGAAGAGGTTTCATGTAGTGATTGAAATGCACATATCTAGTTTGAATACATTATGAACTTCATGGAAAACACCTTGCCCAGTGCTTTGACATTTGTAAACTTAAAATGCCTAATTGGATGGTTGTTCTTTTTGTGGGATTTGTGAGTATTCCCATGTCTGAAAACTCTCAGGAGACTACAACTCCTCCACTAGGGTAGCCTATGGGTTTAAAGGCTTGGTGCATTCGCTAAGTGCACTCGTGTTACCTACGAAAGTGGTTAGTTAGAAGTAGGATTTGTTTCTTAGTGTTTTTAGTTAGTTTTCGTGACCATATGGAGTTTTCTTTGAACCGGTCCTGAGTGAGTGAAGTGCATTATTGTTGTTGATCTCTATGATTAGTTTGCTCGGGACGATCAAACATTACAATTACAATTCGGTTGCATAAGAAAATGTAATGCATCCCTGTCCTTAATACAAAACATGTCACAACTTGTCAAAGGTTTCTAGCAGTATTCAACATCAGCATCAAAACATCCTAGTTTCAAAGTTTCCAGCATTGTGACAGCTTAAAAAAGTTGTAGTTTAAAAGATTTCCACACAACCCGTCTTCAGAGAGTTTGCAGGGGAAAGCTTGCCCCATCCGAGACATTAGCCCCATGTCCTGAAGCTCCTCCTCCCCCGCGCACCATCTCTTCAAGGGCCCGTAGTCTATCATTGAACTCTGCTTCTTTTTAGCGGCCTCTTCTGTGGCCCTGATCAGCTCTTCCTTTAGCACTTGGTTAGATGTCCCGCCTCTTGGTTTTGGAGGCCTCCTTAGATTTCCACCCGCTCCGGAAACCAGAGTAACTTTTTTTTGCCCCACCGCTCTGCACATTATATCCAGCTGGGTACTCATGGGGAGAGGGTCCTGAATGACGCTTGGGTCATCGGGGTTGGGTACTCGTGGGGAGAGGGTCCTGAATGACGCTTGGTTCACCTCTGCATTCATTTGTTCCTAAGGCAAAGCCACAAATAAATTAATTACTCAAATGAAACAACAAAACCTCCTATAAGATAATTCTCTCAGTGACAACAAGATACCATTTAACATTATCAATCATGGCAATATTTAATCATAATCCAAAGGACTACAAACCAAACAAAATCCATGTTAAGGATGAGCTTAAACTAATCACAATCCAAAGGGTTACAATTGTTTCATATAAAGAATAAATTATTCTGTCATCACAAACAAACTTTTAACATGCTTTTAGACAATGACATAATATGTTCACTTGCACATAATCACAAAATCCATCAAGTATTCATAAAGCACGATATCATACATGTACAATCATGATCCACATGCTGCATGACTCCAATGATAATCCAAAGGACCGCAATCCACTATCATTCACATTATCAAATAAACTTCATTTACTTATGAAGACATAAATGAAATAAATAATATAAAGGATTACCACTATTTTCCACTTTCAAGTTCTTGGTTATAGACTTCTGCATATGTTGCGACATGAGGAGCTTTGTGACCTTTCTCCATGTGGTCGATTGCTCTAATGGGGAACGGAGTCTTCCCGGGGTGATGGTTCATCTTTGCTTCTTGGGCGGCTTTCATTCTTTTGATTTTTCCTTAATTACGAAAAGGAAAGTTTCATATTATAACTTAAACAAATCACATAAAAGTTAGCACAATAAAGTCATGTATTTAAAAACATTACCTGCTTTTCAGGTTTGTTGAAGTGATTAACGAGTCATGTCCACTCCTCCTTACGGTGGATGAATTCCTTTGGGACCAAATCTCCATGCTTCAGATAATGCTGGTGGCAGTCAGACGTCTCGTCCTTATACCGGTTACTTGCTATTCTTGTTATATACTCCCACAGTAGAGTGTCAATTTTTGGCAATTGAAAATTAGGCTACAAACAATTATGAGGGACAAGTTATGTAACTGTTCAACAAAAAAATTAAATAACCAAAATGCAAACAAACAAATGGAGAAAGAGAACTTACGCTCAAATAGTTAACCACAATATTCCAGTGGTCTTCATCTAACTGACTGTATGTCGGTGCTATCATTGGGACCTTCAGTCGCACATATGCCCCAATTTGGTGGCAGATAATACTCCGCACTTCCTTCACCACAGGCCCATTTGCCTCCACGGAGCAGTCCACTTTAATCTTCATCCTAAGGGCGTGCACAAGAGTGGATATCTTCGTGCCACAAACCACACCTCGCTTACTCTTCTTTGAAGGTCCAGTTTCACTAATAGGGATAGAGTCCTCCACATCTTGTTGCATAAAGGTAAAAAATAAATATTAGTACATTCAGTGAATTAGTATATTAGTAAAATTACCAGTTAATTAATGTAAAAAAAAATTTACCTGGAGATGGAGAAGATGCCCTCTTCTTGCCCCTGATACTAAGTGGTTCTTCTTCCTCCTCCTCTTCGTCAATTGGATGACGGTTTTCGTAGGAGTGCTCTACTCCTTGAGATGCTTCAGCAGTGGGATGAACATCATCAACACCAACAGTATCATCAATCGGAGACCCATTTTCAGTTGCCAACTCTTTTTCATTATCAGGAAACAGATCATCATCAGGGAACACCTCATCACAGTAGCTATTTGATCATGGGGAACATCATCATCAGTATGTGGTTCGTGAGATGTGGTTTTTTCAAGAGGGAATGAGCCGGTAGGTGAGGGTGTTAGGGATTAGTATCGGTTGATTGGTTGTCTCGAGGACAAAACTGTACGAGTAGGGTATTTGGATGGGGCGACTAAAGGGACTAACATTGGACATTCTTCACTATCCTGAGATCTAGTATCACTAGTAGGGGATTCTCTGGTTTGGGGAGCACTTGTTTGGGACGTTTCTAGTCTAAGCTTAGATGAACACCTAGGGTAACGATGTAATGTAGTTTGGACTGACCTAGTTTTCTTTTTAGGAGTAACCATACCACCAGTGACCCTACCATCAGTGACCTTACCATCCTTGGCTGCAACCATGGTTGTTACAACATCGGTTGACTTGTTCTTAGGAGTAGTAGCCGGTTTGGGTATTGCCTTCTTCTTAGGAGTCGCCAATTTGGTCGAGGGCTGACAGCACGTATGAACACCGAACTAGTTGACACACAAAATAGCATTAAGTTCTAGTCTCAAGATGCATACACAAGTATGAACACCCTTTGACCGAATATGCTTAGCTACTTGTATTCATGTCAAGGAATACAACCACCATACTTACAAAAGTAAAGGTAAACAACAAGAAAGTAAAGGGAGAGGAGGTCCAAATCAAGTGCTGGACAGAAAGTTAAGAGTGCTTGCTGGAAAGTAAGAGCTTCGGAGCTCAAGAACAAGTGAAGAACAAAGTGTGTTTGCATTGAAAGCATATGTGTAGCATAGGTTGTTTTGGAGAAGAGAGATAAGCTCTCAATTCCCTAAGAACATGGGACTTCGAAGCACACCCACATTCTAAGCTAAGCCCTCTATTTATAAGCAAAGGGAGACTTGGGGGCTAAGTTTTGGATTTGAAAAGATCCCAAAAGCAAAGACTTGGATTGGAAGAAGAGAAGAGCCACCCACTTGGACTTGTCACTTGCATTCCCAAAGGGCAAACCGACCTTGGCACTTGGGCACTTGTATTGGCTTCTCCAAAATCCAACCAACCGACTTGGTTTTGGTTGAGGCAACCGGACTTGGATAGTTGAGGCAACCGAACTCCAAAACTCAACCGAAATGAATAGTAGAGGCCAACCGGAATATTGGGACTATGGTTGGTTCTTGGCCGTAACTTGGTTGTACCTGATCAGAGCCTGATCGGAGCTTGATTGGAGCTCGATCGGAGCTCGATCGGAGTTTGGCCGAAGTTGGCCGGCATCTGGCCGGAATTTTGGTCGGAGGTCTTTGGCATTTGGATTGCAGATTTGGATTGCTGAGGCAATTCTAAGCCTAATGGTGGAAGTCGTTTTGCCGGGACCTGGCCGGGCTTAGAATGACCGGAATTTGGCTGATAGGACTCGGACCTTGGGCATTCCTCTGGCATGGGCTGGTTCCACTCGGGCGTTTTGTCTGGGAAGTGAGATCACCCGAGTCATTTGGCATTCAAAACAACTTGGTCGAGCCAGATTTGCTAGATTCGCCCATTTCGTCGAGCGACTTCGTTCGGTGCCTATGCGCGCGGGGCCTTTGCTTTGAAATTGAGCCAACTGCCAATCGGCTCGGGTATTCTCCTTGATTTTCCAACATTGTCCACCTTATTTGCCATTTTGATCACTTTGCTCGAGGCGGATTCGTCAGATCAGATGGTTTGCCCGAGCGACTTGATTTTGGACCTGGGCAGCTCGGCTGGTGCGCTGGAACGCTGGGGCGCGGCCTGGATGATGCCTGGGCGATTCCGCGGCATGCGCTCACATGGTGCTGTGCCGAGGCCTTGTGCGCTCGCTCAGATCTTCTTGTGCGCTCGCATAAATATCCTTGTGATGATTTTGGCTTGAAATGCCATCTTTTAAGCCTGATTCCTCTTTAGACTCCAAAATTGCCTGTATACATAAAACGACATCAACAAGCACATGTTCGTATGACGAAATGTCTTATTTGGTGGGTTTTGTGTACTTGATAAATCGTATAAATACGTCCCATCAAATACCCCCACACTTAATCTTGTTCGTCCCGAACAAGTATAGTCAAAAGAGGAACGACTAAACTAAAACACCCTAAGTCCTAAATATGAATGTGAGATGCAAAACTAGACTTCACCTTTGCATGCATAATTTACTTGCTACCAAAAGAAATTGTGCTCAAACAAGGAAGTAACTAGATACTTGTTACCTTTGAGCCGAGATGCAAATTAATTTGATGATTGGGAGATAGTCCTTTTTAGGCCTTTGAACTGCACTCTCGGATCCGATCTTACTATATGGTTATGTTACTTGCTTCTTCTAGCACGTGATTGATTCGGGCTAATGAGTCGAGCTCTTTTGTTGATTGCTTGGACAGCTTTTGTAGTGAGGTTTGGCCTTCGGCCTTTGATATGACTCTTTGAGTACTTCACTTTTGCTTCGGTTTGGTTTCACTACTTTGGCTGAATTTTCTTTCTTTTCTTTGAGCTTTGCTCCTTTGATGAGAATTGCATGTCCATTTTTTCCTTCACCTATGGGAGGTCCAATCATCGCCCGAGAGCATATGGAAATATGATGTTCCCTTGAGTGGCATGTGTTTGGCAAAACGTGGTTAGACAGTTCGAGCAGGAGTTCAGGGGGAGTTCGAACATATCCTAGCACTCATGTACAGTGTGGAGCAGACGCAAGGATATTTTCAGGAAGATATTGGACAGCGAAGATATCGCCAAGTTAAGACGTTCAAGAGACTTTTTCGAGCAATAGATATTCGAATGAATATCTTCATTGATGGCGGGATAGCTTACTTGGGCAAAGAGACTTCGTATATTCTTCCATCCGATTGGATAAGATATACATCAAATATCTAGGAGTATCTCCTGAATATTTGATGGGATTATCTTGTGCAGTGTAGGGTTTCGTCCGAAGCATATAAATACATTGCTGAGGCGCCCTCATTCTGCATCGCTTTCAAGATCAAACATACACGAGAAACCCTACCGTTTGGAGAAGAAGAAAGCGACGGCCGTTTGTACTTTCCCCACTGGAAATACATCGGTGTGAGCTCAGTCTGATACGTGCCATTCAGACTTACCAGAGGTAATCACGTTCAGTGCACAAACAGAACAACCTGCTTTCGAGAGAAAGCGACCGAGCTTCAGGAGAAGATCAAGTACGTTCGGACAGAGAGTCTGGACGAAGGGGATCAAGGGGAGTTGCGACGAACCTTGGTTGCAAATCTGAGAGACGGAGGAATAGAGGCTAGGCAATTACAAGGTGTAAGTGTAAGTCCACGTGAAAGCTCTATACTCGTAATAAAGATTTGTTGTCCCTTTTCCGGGTGTGGGAAACCCCCCAGAGTAGGCCTGGCCGAACTGGGTTATCAACCTGTGCGTGCTCCTGTTTTACTGTTCTGTTTGATCTGTTTGTTGAACTGTTGTGGAGAGAGTTCAAGGTCTGTCGAAACACGACCTAGAACACTTGCTTGAACAGGGGGATATAATTTCAATTGGTATCAGAGCAAACACTCGACACACTGAGTGGGATCCTGAACTGTTCAAGATGCCTCTGAGAGAAGGACAAAGCATCACCAGACCTCCGTTGCTTGAAGGATCGAACTATGCCACCTGGAAACCTATGATGCGATCCTTTCTGAAATCCCTTGACGAGAAAGCATGGATGACTGTTCAGAGAGGTTGGACTGAACCTATGATGAACCATCTCACTGGAGAACCAATACTGAAACCAGAAACCTTGTGGAGTGAAGAAGAGAACAAGGCATCCATGGGAAACTCAAAGGCGATGAACGCAATCTTCTCGGCAGTAGATGAGAACGTCATGAAGTTGATCATTAACTGTGAAGTAGCGAAGGATGCTTGGGATATTCTCCAAACGGCATATGAAGGCAAGGACAAAGTTCGCAACTCGAGAATGCAGATTGTCACTACTAAGTTTGAAGAGATGAAGATGAACGAGAGTGAAACTATCTCTGAGTACAACACTAGAGTTCTGGAACTGTCCAACGAGGCTGCTGCTCTAGGAAAGCCGATTGAGGAAGAGAGGATGGCCAGTAAAGTCTTGAGATCACTTCCTCCGAGATTTGCTATGAAAGTCACGGCTATTGAGGAAATGCACGACATCTCCAAACTGAAACTGGACGAGCTGATGGGGTCCCTCAGAACTTACGAGATTAACCGTGATTTCCAAACCGGAGATATGAAGGGAATCGCCTTGAAAGCAGAACTGTCTGAAGATAAAGTGGAGGCTGGCTGCACCACTGAGCAACTGGCCATGATGGCTCAAAACTTCGGCAGAATGGTGCGCAAGATAAATAGACGTGGTCCAGAACAAGGTCAGTCTTCATCAACTGGTTTCCGAAACTGGAAATCCGACAGATCAAGGTCCAGTGACTCAAGGCAAGACTCCTCTGACAAAAGAAAAGAAGAAATTCAGTGTCATGAATGCAGAGGTTTCGGTCATATTGCTTCACAATGTGCGAATACACTCATGAAAAAGAAGGCAATGGTCGCGAGCTTCAGCGATAGTGAATCAGACGAAGATAAAGGAGGTGCAACCACCAACTTTGTGGCCTTTACTTCAACTCTGGATGGATACGGCAGCACCAATAAACCTGTTCTACCTCTGTTGGAACTCCCGGCTGAAGATGTCTCAGACAGTGATGGTGAAGAACTCACGCAGGAGGCTCTGGGTGAGACATATAAGGATCTGTATGAGAAGTGGCTGCTTCTGATCAGGATTAACAAAAAGCTGAATGACACAGTTGCAAGCGTCACCTTGGATAAGGACAAGGTCTGGCAGGAGGTTGAGATATTACTTACACAGAAGGTTGAGCTCGAAGGCACGGTAGACTCACTGAATACTCGACTAGCTGAGATGAAACAGGAAAGGCTGTGTCTCCTTGCTCAGAAAACAGAGCTCTTAGGTACTGTCTCCTCACTGAAAGTTGAAATGGAGAAGGACCGTGACACTCATCCTGTAGGCATGGTGGGTCTAAGAAAAACCATCACAGATCTGAAGCGCAAAGAGGTGTTCCAGTTAAGAAGGGTAGAACAGCTGGAACTTCAGCTAGAATCTGAAAGAATGGAGCACTCAACTACCAAGGAGGAACTCAATCACCTCAAACAGTCGGTAAGAATGCTCAACTCTGGCACTAAAGACTTAAATGATATTCTCAGATCTCAGAGAATGGAGTCTGGACATAGAGGATTGGGGTTCACAGGAGAAGGCAGTTCAAAAGGTACAACGTTTGTTAAAACAAAACCAGTGTCGGAATAGATGCCTGAACAGAAGGTGAGAAAGCACCCTAGACAGAAAGTGGATCTGTCCCAAGACAAAGCCAAAGGCAGGACTGGCAAAGCTCACTCCAGTTCAACCTCCAATCAAAAGAAAGATTTGCGCACATGTTGGTACTGCCTTCAGGATGGACACATCAGATCCAAGTGTCGGCTGTTACTCGCTGAACGTCGAGGGCATCAACAACAGATCAAGCCTTGACAGAAACAGGTATGGGTACCAAAGGTACAACAGACAGTATGCATGGTGGCCTGTTGCTCCTCGAGAGATACAGTGCAAAATAGTTGGTACTTTGACAGCGGATGCTCTGCCCACATGACAGGTAACTCTGAATATCTCTCTCATATTAGACCTGTTGAGCAGATGCGGTTTGTCACCTTCGCGGATGGTAGGAAGAGTCAGGTGATCGGCTGTGGGACATTGAAGGTTCCGGATCTCCCTGCTCTCGAAGACACCCTTCTGGTTGAAGGTCTGACTATGAATCTCATTAGCATCAGTCAACTGTGCGACAATGGACACTATGTGTCATTCTCTCGTGACTCATGCTTGGTTCTAGACGAGAATGGTGATTCTGTGATGAAAGGCAAAAGGATGGCAAATAACTGTTACACCATCAGAATGGGAGTCGAAAGTCTTGACAAGCCCCGGTCTACTCTAGACTATGTTCCAGCCATACATCGAGTTATGCGAGGGGGAGTGAATAAGACCCTGCACACAAGGTCAGATAGGAGAACCGCACAAATCCATGTTGGCAAGAGTACCAGGAGACTACTGGATCAAAGGGTGTCACAGTTACAGACACAGTTCGAACAGAAGATAACTCAGTTGAAGACGGAGTTCGAACTGTTTCCACGAATGAATGCCATTTACTGGATGAGGAATTGAATGAGTTTCCACAGTTTGGAACACCCAGATCCTCCTTGGGTCTGCGTGGTTTCATGAACTAAGTGTTCCAGGCAGTGGTCAGTCAAAGGCGAATCCCCAGCTACATCAGTTGGACTGACCACCTAAGAAAGAGAGCTGGAACAGATGGCACAATTCTTAAAAGTCAAATATTTATTCTGAAAGATTTGATTTACGCCGTTTTTATTTGGAAAGCGACTTGGCCCTTTTTGGGAAGTTGAAGAGGCCGAAAAGATTTTTATTTTCAAATCACAACTGCTCAGCGTATCTTCTCTCCTGTCTCAAACCCTAGAACGGCGAACACTCTCTCGACTGCCCTCTCCAAAATCGACGATGGTGAATACCAGAAAGACAGCGAAATCAGGCATCAAATCCGCTGAGAAGAAGCAGGAGAACTTGCAGTCTTCCAAGGCACTGGCGGCAAAACCTAAAATTCCAAAGTCGAAAGCTCCGAAGGAGAAAAAGGCGGCACCTTTTCTCCCTGATTCTAAAGTCTTGGCCGATACCAAGAAGATTGGCGAAAGAACTGCCAGTGAGGAGCTTCAGACGACCGCGGTGGACTCTATCGTCGCTTGTTCAACTCAAGCTTGTCCGCAATCGGAGGTAATTTCATCTATACCTTCAACTTCTGCAAGTATTCCGACAGTTGAAAATATTGTGTTGAAAGAAGTTGTGAATGTGAGTATTGGGGAGGCAGTGAAGTCTGCTGACTGTGATGAAGCCAGTAGGGCTGTTTTTGGTGGTGTTGGTAAAGACGGGACTGAATCTATTAAAGAAGGAGAGCCCAGTGTGCCGGTGACAAAAGGCACTGGTACTTCAGGAGTTTGGAGGACAAAAATCCAAGCTTCCGGGTACATTCGTCCGGGAGGCGTTCAAAGAAAGAAGGGACACAACGAGTTGCTTCACCAAGGCAATGTCTAGCCAAGATCAGTTCAATCAGAGGGAAGCTCTCTGCTATATCTGTTGAGGAAGCTCTTGATTCCCCAAGAAAGAGGGCGTTGGCGATTGATGAAGCATCTGTCGTTGGATCTGTGGCGAAACTTGGTGTTTCAGAGGGTAATCAAGTCTGTAAGGATGTTGAGATTATGACCAAGGAGGCTAATCCATCAGTGAAGGGTGATAGGTTGAAAGATGCAATTGGGGAAGAATCCGAGTGTGCTGAAGAAAATAAAGATCTGGACAGTGTGTTCAAAGATATTGATGATTTTGCCGAAAATCAGCAAAAAGAGGTTTTTGGTGCTCAGACAGGAGTGGAGTCAGGTGGTACTTCAGTTCCAGTTGTTGCTGAGGAGACTGTGCTTGTCCCTGTTGTTACTCAAGATGATCTTCTTCGTGATCACATGGAGGATGTTGGTGCATCAGTTCGTGAGGATACTGCGAAACCAGTTTCAAAGGAGGGTACGCTGTCAGATGATGACCAAGATATTGCTCCACTTATCTCTCTCAAAAGGCCAAAGAAGGACAAGGGAAAGAAGAAGGTGGCTTTTGAAAAATCTGCTAAGGGAACAGTCCAAGAGATTGCGAAGGAGGGCAACCTGGCAGGGGGAGCTGATTCATCTAAGAAAAGAAAACGTGAAGCTCTTGTCCCTGTTTCAGTGGATGCTGGAAGATGTGAAGTCTCATCTCCTGAAGCTGATACTGTCCCAGTGGGTAAGGTCAAGAAAGGAGTATGGTTCGTTAATAAAGACGCTGCGTTGAAATGGAACTGTGTGCTGAAAAGAAAGATCGTACCTGAGAAGTTACTAGAGGAGTCCCGGTACAAGGGAAAGGAAGTAATTGATGTGCTTAAGGAGTCGGACCTATTTTGGACATTGGACAGGTGCAAACCCTTCCATGAGCAGTTGGTGCGTGAGGCCATGGCGAACTTGCCCCCTCTCTTCGGGGTTGTTGGAGAATCTGAGTATGGGGTCTTCTACGTCAGAGGGAGAAGGATCAAGATTGATCCTGAGCTGATCAATGTATTCTTTGCCATGGACGACCCAGCTGTTGATGAATTGGAGTCAGATTTTGAAAAGGTAGTGAGCACCATGATGAGCATTTGTTCCCTGCACAAGAAAAACATTTCCTTTCCCTAATACAATGGGGGTGAGTAAAAAATGACATAAGAAAAACATGAAAAACTGAACATGACGGGCTACCTCCCGGCGAGTGCCTTTGTTTAACGTCGTTGGCTCGACGGTACCGCACTCATGGATCATAAGTTGGGATCCCATGGGTGCTTGAGGTCGAACTTCTTCTCGGTTGCTCTTTTGCTCCGCCCAAAGAAAGCATGGAGTGATGTGCTCGGTTCTAGTCTCCATTGGTCCGGCGGGTTCTTTTCCACATACAGCCGAGACGATGAGGGCTCCTTGGCCATAGCTGCTGGTCCATTGAGCCGTGGTCTCTTGCTACTCCCTCCCGGCTTCCATTCTTTTGGGCCATGTCTTTGTCGCTTCTTCATGTTCAAATGGTTGGCACCTTTGTAAGTTTGGAAGTTCAGCATTGTGCCATCAAGTGTAGGCGACATCAAGCATGCGCCCCTACCAAGCTTCTTTTTTGTGGCAGCGGAGATGGGTTGTCTTGGAACAAGTGAGTTTTCCCAGCCGCTTTGTTGAGTCGTGGTGAATGAGCGCTCCATCATTGGCTTTTCGTGCCCTTGATTTGCCTCCAACTCCCCTTGCACCGCATCATTATTGACTACATGCTCTTCGGTGGCTATGATCTGCATAAAACATAAAGGGTTAAGTTGGGGTTTCTCGGCCATGAGGACCGGGCCTTTCTCGACCAGCTCGGGCGCTTCGGCCAATGCGGGCGCATCCTGGTCTGTCTCGGCCAGCCCGTCATTGAGGTCCGAGACTTCCTCGGGTGCTCCGAGCGCAAGGACCGGGCCTGGCTTGATTTGTTCGGCATTGAGGACCGGTTCTAGTGGCTCGGCCCGCTCCGTGTGCTTCCATGTAGGCTCTTCTTTGATGACCCTTGGCTTTGTGTTGAGCACCTTATTGACCCGGTGATGGACCATAATTATACGAATAAAAAACACAGTAAAATCCCCTTAATTAGACTGTTGGTCTATTTAACTTTTGCTTGTTAGTTCCGATATATTTCTACAGGGTATTTCAGAGCTTAGAGAGAAAACACGCTAAGGAGAGGAGTTTTACGCTAAAAAGGATCGCTCGCAATTTCTGGCCAGCCAAGACCGAGAAACCCAGATCGCGCCCGCCGTCCAGCACCCAGCGTCCAGCGCGCCTGCCGAGCTATTCGAGTCCAAATTCAAGTTGCCCGAGCAAACCATCTGATCTGACAATTCCGCCTCAACCAAAGTGTTTAAAATGGAAAATAAGGTGGAAGATATCGGAAAACCAAGGAGAATGCTCGAGCAGATTGGCAGTTAGCTCAATTCCAAGGTAAAGGCCCGGCGCGCATAGGCACCCAAACCAAGTCGCTCGACCCGACGGATGCATCTGGAAAATCTGGCTCGACCAAGATGTTTGGAATGCCCAACAACTCGGACAATCTCGCTTCCCAGACAAAACGCCCGAGCCGATTAGCAGTTGGCCCAAGTACAAAGCAAAAGCCTCGCGCATAGGCACCAAGACCAAATTGCTCGACCAAACCATGGAATTTGGAAATTCTGGCTCGACCATTAGTCTTAAAATCACTTGGCCATTCCAAATCAACTATCAAATTCACTCATGGACTTGGTGACCGGCCACCTTGCTTGGAGGTGGCCAAGGGAGGAGCTCCTCCCTCCATGGTGACCGGCGACCGGCGGCTCCTCCACTCATGGTGACCGGTGGCTTTCCTCCTCCCCCATGTGGCGGCTCCTCCTTGCTCCTCCTCCTCCTCCCTTGGATCAAAGGACATGTGCCACCATCTCCACCACCCATTTCTCCTCCCTTAGCCTATAAATACAACCCATCCATCTCATTTGTAAATCATGTTATCCTCAAATCAAAATTTCACTTATCTCTCTAAGTTTTGTAAAGTTTGGCTTTGGAAATAAAGATTGCTCCCTTGGCGCTTCAACGGTAGTAAGTTTTTAATATTTATTTTCCGTCTTTAAGTTCAAGTTCCTTAGTTATAATGTTTAGCGCGATAAATAGTAGCTAAACTAGTCGTCCGGTAGAAGGGGTGGACTTGTATTATAAAATGTTTTAGACTATTAATTTAGTGTCTCGTCTTTGTATTCAAAACTTGTTCTATGTGCCATATATTAGATCAGAACGTCCATGGTTGAGTGGATGCTTGAAATGGCAAAGCTCTTCTGTGGAAGTTCGTAAACATACTCGGGTAAGTGGATGCTTGAAATGGCAAAGCTTATCTGAGGAGTTTGATCTCTCTCAAACACCATTTTGGGTAAATCGGAAACGACAACCCAAAATGGATGCACACAGGCTAGTATACCTTGAAATGGGGTGCTAGTCTAAGTAGAACAAGGGCTTTACGTTTTTTGCAAAAGATTAGACAGTGTTGCAAGTCGAGTGCTTGAAATGGCCTTGATTCACTTTCGAACACTTTTGCAAAAGACTAGACAGTGTGGCAAATTGAGCGCCGGAAAAGGCCTTGATACACGTTTGAATACTTAGAAGATTCACTAAAGGTCAATGATAAACAGGATATAATACAAGGCCCCTGAAACCGAACGCTTTCTTTTAATTGTAATAATTAACAGTTACTTTCCAGTACTAAAACCAACCAACCAACCAATCAATCACTTAGCTGGTAGCTTTAAAACCAACCAACCAATCCCAAAATTGTCCAACTTAAAGAATAACTTATCCCCCTAATTCCCTTGGGTTCGACCCCTACTTACCACTTACTACCCAGTAGTTAAGTCGCGAGTAGCGGACTTATAAATTTATTTGCACATTTGCTCTGACGACAAGCATTTGTCAAATTGGCGCCGTTGCCGGGGAATTAGCCATCGGATAAGTTGTTTAAATCAATACGCGCTACTGCTCAACCATGTCATCATACTACGGAAGCGAACCTTGGAATGATGGGGGCAGCAACCTTATGTTTAAAATGCTCGACTGTCTCCCCAAATTTGGAGGTGCTCTTGGAGAAGATCCCGTGAAGCATACACAGACGTTCCACTCCATATGCAGCCACATGAGGCCTAAAAATGAATCGCTAGAGCAGTTTGAACTTAAATGCTTTGAATTTTCTTTAACGAACTCCGCAATAGACTGGTATTACTCATGTGCTGTTTATGAAGGCAATTATGGCGATCTACGAACCAAATTTCTAGAAAAGTTTTGCCCACCATCTCTCCGACTTGTAACCCGCGAGAAAATTCTCAATCTTGAACAATTCCGGGACGAAACTTTGGACGAGTACTTGGCGTACTTCGACTCCATTGTGGCGAGCTGCCCGCACCATGGATTCACCAACCACTATCTCATTCAAAGGTTTCTTGCTGGAATGACGCCCCTTGAGTGGAAAAAACTTAACGATGCGGCAGGAGGCTCAATCATGAAGTTAACCATGGCTGAAACGTGGGACCTCATAGACGAGTTGGCAGAAAGCACAAAACAAGGGCCGATGCACCAAACTAATGACGAAGCACCGACAGAGGTTGAAGACTCACAAATAACCGAAGAAGAACCGGCCAGGACAGGCCCAGTCCTCACTGTCGAAGCACCCAACACGAGCCCATGCAATCTGCCCGAGGAAGTCCCGTACCTCACTACCAAATCAGCCGAGACATACATGGACCTCACTGCCGAACTAACCGAGAAAATCACGGCAGGCCCGGTCCTCACAGAAGAGCTGCTCGAGAAAGGCCATGTCCTTATGGCCGAGAAGCCCCTACTTAACCCTTCATATTCTATGAAGATCACGGCCACCAAAGATGAGATGATCAATGATACAGTGCTAGGCGAGTTGGAGGAGAAGCATGAGCCAAAACAATCAACGCAGGAGCTCCCACTCGTCGCAAGCCAAGAAGAGCCTCCTGAAAGGTGTAAGGACCAAGGACGCCCAATCATCTCTGCCACCAAGAAGAGGGTTAGCATGGGCGCATGCTTGAGGTCGCTTGGCAAAAGACTGAACTCCCGAAACTGCAAGGATGCCAACCGACCATACATGAAGAAGCGGCAAAGACATGGGCCCAAAGAATGGAAACCCGGAAGGAGTAACAAGCGGGCACGACTCACAAGACCAGCAGCTATGGTCAAAGTTCCTTCACCTTCTCAGAAGCAATGGAGAGAAAAAATACCAAAACCATGGGGTTCTAACACGCACAAGAAATCGGGAAAAGGCAAGGCAAGAAGCAACACAGGAACGGTGGCAAAATTCGACCTGAGCCACCCATGGGACCCAAACCAGTAATCCACAATGAGGTATCGTCGAGCCAACGACGTTAAACAAGTGCACTGGTCGGGAGGTAACCCGACACTATCTTACTTTCTGTCATTTAAATTCTGTCATTTAATTTTCTGTCTTAGTCATTCTCACATATATATATTAGCTTGCATGACTTTTGAACTAAGGCACGCCTTCGTTCAAAAGTGTGGGGTGAGAACCACCTTTGTATATAAATAACATGCTTGCTGTTTTCTTTTTTAGTAATAGTATCTTTTTGAAAATATGAACTTAAGAATGTGAAAAAGATAGATCATAATTCATGCATCAACCTTGTGAAAATTCAACTGTTTAAAGACTTAGGACGTAACTTTTCATTTGTCCTTTGTGCTGAGATTAACTAGAGATGTGGAGTTGACATAAACTGCCCTAGAAAGGCTTTGCAGGCAATCGAAGGATCTTATCAAACTATATGGTTTTCGAAGTCAGTGGAGGCTACACTTCGGGTTTCAGTGAAGATTGAAGTCATCTCCGCCATGCAGTGTTTATGCAAAAAGAAAAGAAAAGGCGAGGACGGGAATCAGACCGTCCTCTCTCTAGTTAAAGTAGCCGAGAAAATAGATGAGCGACCCTCATCTTGACCCGCGCGAAACAACAACGATGAGAGGAGCGGGGAGGTATTTCCATAGGCTTGCGGGCGATGATTGGACCTCCCAAAAAGGGCTTGAGAAAATGGACTTGCAAAAGCCACAAAAAGCCGAAAAGCTCGAAGAAGCAAATCAAGAGGCCAAAGGCCCAAAATTGTGAAGGTTTTAACCGAACAAAAAAAAGTGAAGTACTCAAAGAGTCAAATCAAAGGCCAAAGGCCGATTCACTACAAAAGCAGTCCCTCGCCAAAAGAAAAAATCAAAGTACTCAAACCAGTGAAACCCGAACCAAATCACGTGCTAGAGAAAGCTACAAGGAAACCATATAGTGCGAGACGATCCCGAAGTTGCAGTCCAGGAACCAAAAAAGGGCTATCTCCCGAAACATCCAATATAAATTGCATCTCAGCACGAAGGTACAAGTATTAAGTTTCTTCTATTTATTTACACAGTTCAATTTGGTAATAAGCAGTAATGCATGAATTAGGATAAATCGAGTCCCACAGTCTAATTTTCATATTCCAAAACCAACTTAGTGTACCGCCCTTTAATAGCATTGTTCGGGACGAACAACTAAAAGTGTGGGGTGATCTGATGGACCATAATTATACGAATCAAAAAAACCGTAAAACCCCCTTAATTAGACTGTTGGTCTATTTAACTTTTGCTTGTTAGTTCCGATACATTTCTACAGGGTATTTCAGAGCTTAGAGAGAAAACACGCTAAGGAGAGAAGTTTTACGCTAAAGAGGATCGCTCGCAATTTCTGGCCAGCCAAGACCGAGAAACCCAGATCGCGCCCGCCGTCCAGCACCCAGCGTCCAGCGCGCCTGCCGAGCTATTCGAATCCAAATTCAAGTTGCCCGAGCAAACCATCTGATCTGACAATTCCGCCTCGACCAAAGTGTTTAAAATGGAAAATAAGGTGGAAGATGTCGGAAAACCAAGGAGAATTCTCGAGCAGATTGGCAGTTAGCTCAATTCCAAGGCAAAGGCCCGGCGCGCATAGGCACCCAAACCAAGTCGCTCGACCCGACGGATGCATCTGGAAAATCTGGCTCGACCAAGATGTTTGGAATGCCAAACAACTCGGACAATCTCGCTTCCCAGACAAAACGCCCGAGCCGATTAGCAGTTGGCCCAAGTCCAAAGCAAAAGCCTCGCGCATAGGCACCAAGACCAAATTGCTCGACCAAACCATGGAATTTGGAAATTCTGGCTCGACCATTAGTCTTAAAATCACTTGGCCATTCTAAATCAACTATCAAATGCACTCATGGACTTGGTGACCGGCCACCTTGCTTGGAGGTGGCCAAGGGAGGAGCTCCTCCCTCCATGGTGACCGGCGACCGGCGGCTCCTCCACTCATGGTGACCGGTGGCTTTCCTCCTCCCCCATGTGGCGGCTCCTCCTTGCTCCTCCTCCTCCTCCCTTGGATCAAAGGACATGTGCCACCATCTCCACCACCCATTTCTCCTCCCTTAGCCTATAAATACAACCCATCCATCTCATTTGTAAATCATCCCATCCTCAAATCAAAATTTCACTTATCTCTCTAAGTTTTGTAAAGTTTGGCTTTGGAAATAAAGATTGCTCCCTTGGCGCTTCAACGGTAGTAAGTTTTTAATATTTATTTTCCGTCTTTAATTTCTAGTTCCTTAGTTATAATGTTTAGCGCGATAAATAGTAGCTAAACTAGTCGTCCGGTAGAAGGGGTGGACTTGTATTATAAAATGTTTTAGACTATTAATTTAGTGTCTCGTCTTTGTATTCAAAACTTGTTCTATGTGCCATATATTAGATCAGAACGTCCATGGTTGAGTGGATGCTTGAAATGGCAAAGCTCTTCTGTGGAAGTTCGTAAACATACTCGGGTAAGTGGATGCTTGAAATGGCAAAGCTTATCTGAGGAGTTTGATCTATCTCAAACACCATTTTGGGTAAATCGGAAAAGACAACCCAAAATGGATGCACACAGGCTAGTATACCTTGAAATGGGGTGCTAGTCTAAGTAGAATAAGGGCTTTACGTTTTTTGCAAAAGATTTGATAGTGTTGCAAGTCGAGTGCTTGAAATGGCCTTGATTCACTTTCGAACACTTTTGCAAAAGACTAGACAGTGTGGCAAATTGAGCGCCGGAAAAGGCCTTGATACACGTTTGAATACTTAGAAGATTCACTAAAGGTCAATGATAAACAGGATATAATACAAGGCCCCTGAAACCGAACGCTTTCTTTTAATTGTAATAATTAACAGTTACTTTCCAGTACTAAAACCAACCAACCAACCAATCAATCACTTAGCTGGTAGCTTTAAAACCAACCAACCAATCCCAAAATTGTCCAACTTAAAGAATAACTTATCCCCCTAATTCCCTTGGGTTCGACCCCTACTTACCACTTACTACCCAGTAGTTAAGTCGCGAGTAGCGGACTTATAAATTTATTTGCACATTTGCTCTGACGACAAGCATTTGTCACCCGTATGCAGCTTTTTTTCAGCCGCCCATGATTCGGTTTCGGTCTTGAATTGGTGCACCATGTTGGCCAGTTCTTCGAGTCGCATGGCCTGATCTTGCCTTGACCTCTCGGCCAAATCATCTATCAAGTTCCAAAGATCATCCATGTCTAAGTTATTCACCGAGCCTCCCGCTGCATCATTTAGCCAATTCCACTCATGTGGCATCATCCCACCGAGAAACCTTTGAAGAAGATCGAAGTTGGTGAATCCATGGTGCGGGCAGCTCATCACAATGGAATCGAAGTACGACAAGTACTCGTCCAATGTTTCATCCCGGGATTGCTCAAGGTTGATGATCTTCTCGCGGACTTTAAGTTGGAAAGATGACGGGGAAAACTCCTCATCGTACCAAGGCTTGCTTCTGTAATAGGAAGACATTGTGAACTGCAAGACAAAACAAATAGAACAACTATTCCGATGCACAACTCCGCGGCAACGGCGCCAAAATTTGACAGCACGTCGTTGTGCGCTACAAAATTTACATTTATAATTCCACTACTCGTGGCTCACTATTGGATTAGTGGAGCGGTAAGTAGGGGTCGAACCCAAGGGAGTCAGTGTGGAGTAGTTGTTCTCGAAAACAAAAAATAAAGAAAGGAAATACAGGTTGGGTTTGAGTGGTTTAGACTGAAAGTAAATAACAGAAAGTAAATGACTGAAAGTAAATACTGAAAATAAGTGCTGAAAGTAAGTACTGAAAGTAAAGTGCTGAAATGTAAAGTGCTTGAAAGTAAATGACAGGAAAGTAAGTGCTGATAAGTAAGGACGAAAGATATTCAGTCTAGGGTCTCTACTTGTGAGACATCCATCATGGACTTCAAATGATCTTACTTTGTGTTCATAAATGTGGGTTTATTCCTTTTCAAGACTTAAACCCTAAAGTAAGCCCATTTCTAGCACTTACACCACAATCTACTCCAAAATCAAGACATAGACTTCTAGTTCTAAGTGCAGCCACTTGATCTCTCATTTCTGATCAACCAAGCGACTTAAGGAAGATTAAACTACTCGGCTAAGTTTTGCCCTTTCGATGCATCCACTTAGCCTTGTTGTCTAATCAAGATTGAACTACTCAGCTAAGCTTTGCCCTTTCGATGCATCCACTTAGCCTTGTTGTTCAACCAAATAATGGCACCGAACTAGTTGACACACAAAATAGCATTAAGTTCTAGTCTCAAGATGCATACACAAGTATGAACACCCTTTGACCGAATTTGCTTAGCTACTTGTATTCATGTCAAGGAATACAAGCACCATACTTACAAAAGTAAAGGTAAACAACAAGAAAGTAAAGGGAGAGGAGCTCCAAATCAAGTGCTGGACAGAAACTTAAGAGTGCTTGCTGGAAAGTAAGAGCTTCGGAGCTCAAGAACAAGTGAAGAACAAAGTGTGTTTGCATTGAAAGCATATGTGTAGCATAGGTTGTTTTGGAGAAGAGAGATAAGCTCTCAACTCCCTAAGAACATGGACTTCGAAGGACACCCACATTCTAAGCTAAGCCCTCTATTTATAAGCAAAGGGAGACTTGGGGGCTAAGTTTTGGATTTGAAAATATCCCAAAAGCAAAGACTTGGATTGGAAGAAGAGAAGAGCCACCCACTTGGACTTGTCACTTGCATTCCCAAAGGGCAAACCAACCTTGGCACTTGGGCACTTGTATTGGCTTCTCCAAAACCCAACCAACCGACTTGGTTTTGGTTGAGGCAACCGGACTTGGATAGTTGAGGCAACCGAACTCCAAAACTCAACCGAAATGAATAGTAGAGGCCAACCGGAATATTGGGACTATGGTTGGTTCTTGGCCGGAACTTGGTTGTACCTGATCGGAGCTCGATCGGAGCTTGATCGGAGTTTGCCGGAGTTGGCCGGCATCTGGCCGGAATTTTGGTCGGAGGTCTTCGGCATTTGGATCGCTGATTTGGATTGCTGAGGCAATTCTAAGCCTAATGGTCGAAGTCGTTTTGCCGGAATCTGGCCGGGACCTGGCCGGGCCTAGAATGACCGGAATTTGGCTGATAGGACTCGGACCTTGGCATTCCTCTGGCATGGGCTGGTTCCACTCGGGCGTTTTGTCTGGGAAGTGAGATCACCCGAGTCATTTGGCATTTTAAACAACTTGGTCGAGCCAGATTTGCCAGAATTGCCAGATTCGCCCGTTTCGTCGAGCGACTTCGTTCGGTGCCTATGCGCGCGGGGCCTTTGCTTTTAAATTGAGCCAACTGCCAATTTGCTCGGGCATTCTCCTTGATTTTCCGACATTGTCCACCTTATTTGCCATTTTGATCACTTTGCTCGAGGCGGATTCGTCAGATCAGATGGTTTGCCCGAGCGACTTGATTTTGGACCTAGGCAGCTCGGCTGGTGCGCTGGAACGCTGGGGCGCGGCCTGGATGATGCTTGGGCGATGCCGCGGCATGCACTCGCATGGTGCTGTGCCGAGGCCTTGTGCGCTCGCACAGATCTTCTTGTGCGCTCGCATAAATGGCCTTGTGATGATTTTGGCTTGAAATGCCATCTTTTAAGCCTGATTCCTCTTTAGACTCCAAAATTGCCTGTATACATAAAACGACATCAACAAGCACATGTTCGTATGACCAAATGTCTTATTTTGTGGGTTTTGTGTACTTGATAAATCGTATAATTACGTCCCATCAGTGGCTTCTTCGCTGCTTATTTGGAAGGCGCTGCCTTTTTCACCGCAGGCTCAGGGGTATGGATCTTGGCTGGCCTCTTAAAACTCGGAGTCCGCAGCTTCATGTTTTGTGTGTTGTTGGTAGCCGCTGGCACCTCACTTCGTGATCTCTTCTTCGGAGGCATGTTTGTTGTGGATTTGTGCCAACCGGACAGTCGATTTTGACGGAAGAGAGAACGAAAATGAGGAAGATAGGCGTTGTAAGGAAGAGAACGAAAATGAGGAAACAAAAACCCTAAGAGTCAAACAGGCTGAGGATGTAAATCCGTTGGTTCAGATTCAAACACATTGTATATTTTAGGACACGTGTGTGTTTATGATGCTTCATTCCTTATGCGACTGACCATCCAATGTGTGTCACATAAGATGGAATCAATTATGTAATGGAAAAATAAGTTTCCCCCTTAGATTTCTTTATCCCGCCCAGTCTTTTTTGACTTCCCGCCTGAAGTGTCAGGTTCTTATATGACACAGTTAGAAATACTTTGTCACATAAGTAACCAATTAGTTGGACATAATTTGTTTTACAAATACATAAGTCCCAACTACAAATGGCATCAAATACACTGAACATGGAAAAAACACATACATCCAACAAATTAACTTCACTTCATCACCAACCTGGTCACTCAAACCTCTTCTTCATCATACTCATCATCATCATCATCCTCTTCATCTTCATTATCACTTAACTCATGATCACTAACATAGTGTAGTCCATCATCCTCTTCATCACCATCCTCATATTCAGATTCATCTTCTTCATTCTCCACTGCATCATCATCATCATTATGTTTATCATAGTCATGATAAAAAGCTGGAATCACTCGTGGAGTCTCTAATCCCTCATCTATTTCATCATCCTCTTCATCAATTGCATTACACATGTAAGGCGGCATATTTGTTGTGGCTTCTTCTTGATAAGCTTCCTCTAGAACAGACGAATTATCATTGTAGGATATACATGAGTCGCTATAAGTGCCTCTTTGAGTGACCACGTTGACAACTTTCCAATTATCTCCAAACTTTGGATCTTCTAAGTAAAACATTTGTTGTGCGTGTTTTGCAAGACAATATGGAGCATTTTCATACCATGTGTTGGATATGTCAATGGAAAAAATTCCAAGGTCCATCTTTATGTTTCCACCCTCTGCCAGATCCATGTTGTACCATTTGCACTGAAAGATAACAACCGGCATACCCTCGGCATAGTTGAGTTTCATAATATTAAGCAAAATCCCGTAATAGTTAATATCTCCAGCAAAAAAAATAATCAACAACTTTTAACATGATTTTACATAAAAACTAAATATGAACATATGTGTATAACATTGCATATTACTTGCTTTAACCAGTACACGACTGTTTTGTGTTTTCAAATGTTGGTCCTTCTCCCACACAATGAACTTCGAACCATTTACAACACAATGTGTGTAACATGCGTGAAACTGTGGCTTATATGCCAATATGTGAAGTTCCTTCGAATACTCATCTGAACCTTCATTGCGCAATGCTATCATCTACACATAAAGCTATATTTAAATGACACATATTTGTAGAAATACCAAAAAAAGAGGACATGTTGATGTATATGTTAATACAAACTAGTTTTACCTTATCAAGAAAATAGGAATGGAAATTTTCAATCCTTGAATCATTATCGCCGTGAGGATGTTCTGTATAAAACTTCTCAAAGTGTCGGTTAATATACTCGGTTGCCTCCTCACAATTTTCAACTACAGTCCAATGAATGAGATCTATGTCATCAATGTTTAGTCTTTGCCTTCTATTGTAACCCATCGGCTTGATGAGGTTGGACACAACTGATATGTCCCAATATTCTTCCTCCTCATTGTCCAAATTTTGTGATGTATCTTCAATCTCCCCCGTGTCGAACTTACAGTACATGACACACTCTTGAGCAACGTATTGCTCAGTAATACATCCTTCCGGATACCTTGTGTTTCGGACAAACATCTTATATTGTCCAAGTTGCCTGCATATATAATAAATACAAAACTCTAGTTATATATGCGACACTTATATGTTCATATAAGGGACGAAAAGAGTTTGTTAAATACCTTTCCATGGGGTACATCCAACTGTAGCGTACCGGCCCCTTCATCAAAATCTGATTAGGCAGCAGAATCATCAGATGCACCATAATGGTGAAGAAAGCCGGTGGGAAAATTCTCTCTAGCTGACGTAGGATTTTGACTATATCCAACTTCATTTGGTGCAGCTCCTCCTTCTGGAACTCTCGACAACAAACTCTCCAAAACCAGTGAGATAATGATACAAGAGGGTTAACTACATTGAACGGTAAGTAAGGTCGGATGAAAACAGGTAGTAGGCGTTGTAACATGACATGACAATCATGTGTCTTCAACCCGATGAACTTTTTGTCATCGAGATTAATCTTGTTCCTTAGGCTTCCTGCATATCCGGATGGATACTTAGCATCCTTTATCAACTCAAGAATCTCCACTTTCTCATTCGGAGTGACAGTGTATGGTGCTTTAGTCACCTTCCTTGATGTTGACCCGGATGGTTTGTACCATAACTTTCTCTGCACCCCTTGTTCTTCCAAACCTTTCCTAGCCTTGATGTCATCCTTGATCTTACCTTCAAGTCCCAGTATGGTCCCTATTATGTTATCAAAAACATTCTTCTCTATATGCATGACATCAAGTGAGTAGGGATGACAAAGTGATTACCAATATGGCAACACATAGAACAGAGACACGTGTGTCCAACAAAGCCTCTCCGTGACCCCTCTTTGCTTAAAATGGGGATGGAATCTAAGCGTGGGATAATCATGAGACGTTATTTGGGTAAATATCTCAGTACTAGAAAATGATGTGGGAGGTTCCCTATGCTCGATTTTCCCATTGAATCTATTTGTTGCGAACCTCCAATCATGGTCTCTAGGGAGCCATCTTCAGTGTCCTTGATATGACATCCTACCCGTTAGATGCGTAGCATCAATTTCATCTAGACATAAGGGACAAGCCTTTTACCCTTTTGTCTTATGCCCGCCCAACATGCCCAGACCCGGGAAGTCTCTAATAGTCCACATCACCACTGCCTTCATAAGGAATGATGAACCATCATGTCGGTCGTAAGTCTGAACTCTCTCATCTATAAGAGGTCTCATATAAACATTTAAGCACTTACCAGGGGACTTGGGTCTAGATATCAACATGCGTAATATATTCATCTCCTTCTTCATACACATATGGGGTAGCAAATTATAGGGCATGAGGACAATAGGCCATGTGCTGTGAGAGAGTCACGATGCTCCAAAGGGATTAAAACCGTCTGTGGCTAATCCAAGTCGGACATTCTGCGTCTCACTTGCAAACAGTTGAAACTCTTTATCAAATGATTTCCATGATTCCCCATCTGCAGGGTGCCTAATGTACTCTGGGTCATCGACCTTTCTTTGAGTGTGCCAACGCATTTGGGCTGATATGTGTGGGGACATATAGAGGCGATGCAGTCATGGAGTCAAAGGGAAGTACTTAACCGTCTTCTTCGGAACCCTAATTTTACTTCCACGCTCTGCGTATCTTGCCTCTCCTCATATGGGGCAACTAAGAAAATCCTTATTCTCTTTGTAGTACAATATGCATCCATATTCGCAAGCATGTATGGTCTCGTAACCCAACCCCATATTTTTCAAAAGTCTCTTTACATCTTTATCCGAACTTGGGTAATTGTTATTGCGAGGTAGAATTGCTTTAGTGATATGTAGATATTTGTTGAAGCTCTTATCTGACATTCGACTCTCGATTTTTAGTTGCATTGCCTTCAGAAAATAGTTTCAAGAACAGTGCTGTCACAACTATTGTATAAAGGAGTTTGGGCTTCGCCTATAAGATTGTTGTACCTTTCATAAGCCATCCTACTCCCTAAATCATCATCATCTGTATCCATATTCATCTGATTCTGATCAGGATGCATATGATGAAAAGGAAAAGCATCTTGAAGAATATCTATTGTCGGGTTCGCTTGACGATGTCCTCCTACACTGCTACTTGCTCCATGCCTCTGCTCCGCAACCCATTGTTGCCTCAAAATATATGCTGGAGGGTCATTAGTCTCTTCACCATGTGAAGTCCATGTATAGTAACCATTCATCATGCCATTGTTAATCAAATGGATGAACATTTCCTTCGTTGTAATACTTCCTCTAATCATCAAACACTTTCTACAAGGACATACATGTGTGGTTTCTCCATGTCCCTTCGCAACTTCAACAAAATCCATAATCCCTTGAATGTATCGTGAATCACCCCTCTCCAACCCCATCCAACTTTGATCCATTGTGAGTTGAAATTCACTTTCAAAATGATCATAACACAAGACAAGAGCAACAAGTTAGTGTAGCAAAAACATTGCAACCACTTTGTGTTGATGGCAAATGTGTGTAAATCTTTACATGCCAAACATAGCTATATACACATGGGGGAGCTTGTGCACATCGTTTGAATAAGCTCATTTTTTTCAAACAACTCAAAGTGTATATGGTGAGAAAACAATGGAAACTCATCAAAAGCATTTCAAAGTTCTTATCGCCCTTGCTCTTCACGGTGGAGATGAGGAAAATCGTATTTCAACCGTGGGGAGAAACCAGGAGAAGTGGGGAAGATGATATAGGTGGGTGAAGTTCTTTATGTTTTTCATTTAATGATGATTCCTTATGCGACTGACTTTGAGTATGCATAGTCACGTACAGTGGCGGACCCAGAAATATTTTTGACTGGGGGCAGTGGTGATCGAACTTTAAATCGTCCCTAAAGTTCATACTTCAATATTCTTAAAATAAAGGCTAATCTTAGATAATATATGTTAGTTATGCTTCAAGATTTATTTTAGTGCAAAAATAATTATTTTAGTTAAGTTTCACAACAGAAAAGAATTATGTAATGGGAAATTTTTTATGGTTGACAATAAAATTAGCGTCTTTTTGTATGTCTAGCCAATTATTAAAGCTAAAATTTTAAGATCAAATTGGAATCTTTTAAAACCACAAATTTATTTTTAAGGGATTGGGGAAAAATATTAAAATTAATGGGGGCAAATTATTAAAACGATTAAATTTATCAAGATAATTAACTTATATTTGTTGAATTCTCCAAAAACAATGGGGGCAACTGCCACCCATGACATTAACGTGGGTCCGCCTCAGGTCACGTAAGTAAAAACATTTCCACCTGCCGACTTCAATGCAACAAAAAGTTGGTCAATCGGTAAATAGTCAACGTTTTTCGAATATCGCATGATGACCTCACTTCTCCAATGATTACTTATGCGACTAACTAACCGGGTCATACAAACAACTGTCACATAAGTAGTCTTACCTGATAGATATTGAGACAGTCATATAAGGAACAGTCACATAAGGGAACTTATATAACAGATTTTGGTCAGTCATATAAGATAGAGTCATATAAGTGTACCTATATGGCCGATTTCGGTCAATCACATAAAGTACAGTCACATAAGGTCACTTATGTCTCTCACTTCGGTCAGACACATAAGGAACAGTCGCATAAGTATCCTTACCCGGCTCACGTACGTTTCTCAGTCGTCTAAGGTCACTTAATGTGACAGTTGCTTATGTGACTGACTCAAATTCAGTCACCCTAGGAGCAAAATGGTGTAGTGATGGTTGGTAGGACGTTGTCATTTACACTACTTTGTATTTAGCATATGTAAGCTTTCGGGTTTTTGTAACATTCGACTATTATTATAAAAATTCCACCTCTTTATTGTTTCCCAAGTTCTGATGGATTGGGTATTGCCTTTTGGTCGATGAATACTGGCCCCCAAGGGCAATCCGAGAAAGACATGCCGTGTAGTAATACGGCGTCCCTACCTTAGACCTGTTGGAGTTAGCCAGTAAGTAAATTGTAGGTATCCGGGTAATGAACATATTTTTTTACTAAAAATGTGTATACATTAATGCATGTTTCCTTTGTAGCTTTGAACCTCATGAGGTAATGTCCGAAATTGGACCTAAGTTCATTACAAAGTGTATCCAGCTTGCATTAGCAACGATCCCACAGTGGGCTAGAGATAGATTATTCGTTGAGTTCCAGGTAACGACTTAACTTGCGCAATTCAAAAGTTTGATTCAGTTTATAAAGTTAAATGTATTTGTTTTGGTTTGATTTTTTAATTTGTTTTCAACTTCTGTAGAACCTAGCCAGGTGGGATGACAAGGTCACAACTGTTATCTACTGTATCTTCATGAAGAAGTGCGGAGAGTGTTGAAAAATGTGTTAATAAAGTGTGAAGAAAAAGGTGCAACAGAGGCATGCCTGAAGGATGTGCATTACCAACAGAGGAATTTTCGACCTATTGGCGTCCTACACGCTTCTTTGGACCAACTAGACTGAAGGTTGGTTGACCTAGTTGTCACTTGTCATGTTGACATTCCAAACGAACTATGTAATTAAAGTTTTAATATTTAGGGTACATTGTTTTGACGTTTCTACTTTGTAATACGTTTAAAAAAATATAAATGTTATCACTTAAGGGTAAATTTCATGCAATTTTTATTTTCTATAATTTCTATGTATTGAAATATCTTCAAAATGTTGCAAACTCAAATAAATGTTACTATTCAAATGTCGTCGAAAATGTGACGCACAAGTGTCGAATGTGTGTGTTGCAGAATCGATGAATAACTGTACGACAAGTATGTGATGCATATGCGACATACGCGTCGTTTCGTTGACGTACATGGGTTGTATACCTTTTGCGACACATGCGTCACCGCTACTACAAAATGTCGCACAAGCGTCATAAAGGTGTCGTAATACTAGTGGTGCAGCTTTGTTGCAAATTTGTCATAGGTTTTCTGCGACGAGCATTTGTGCGAAAAATGGGCAGTTCGACGCACAGACATCTTAGGTGTATCGCATGTGCGACATATGTGAGACGCATGTGCGTTACATTTTTGCTGTCGCAGAGTGCCTCTGAAATTAGTAGTGTTTGTAGTTTTGTATTGAATCAACCACTTGATTTCGTTTGTCATGATGATGTGTGAGTAGATTCATTGTTTTGAGGGTCCTATGATCCTCCTTGACACTCTATGATGATGTAAACACTTTGATATCTATGATGATTGATGATTTCATTTTCAAAACGAACTACAATTTTCATATGCTTGCTAGGTGTTTGACGAGCCTAAGTGCCTAAATGACTCAAAACTTGAACCTATTACTTGAAAGAGTTAGGGAATAGTTCATATGTAGTGAAAATGATGTATATCTTTGTATTTAATGAAAGTGAATTATAAGACATGGATGCTTAACTAAATCCAATAGCCTATTTCATTATATTTGATCTTAAAGCGAAAGCTATGGATCAAATAGATGAAATAAAGTGATTCAACAATCTTGAAAGGGTGAGACTCTCTTGTTTTGAGAGTTAAGACTCGGGGAAATATAAATGAAAGTTGATTTCCATAAGTCCAAGACTAAGTTTCAAAATAAATCATCAATCAATGAATGCTAAACTAGACCCTAATGCCTATTTCACTTCATTTGACCTTGTAACGAATTTAAAGATCAAATAAATGATATAGAGTGAATCAACAATCTTAAAAGAGTGAGGGCCGAGGTAAGAGATGCTACATTTGGATAGGATTTCAACTACAGGTTATTCTTAACTCTAGGCTTGGCATGGACGTGTTAAGGATATTTAGCTAATCATCAATACCATATCAAGAATATTGGAGACATTGATGATCATGCCGTATATTCTCATCATATATATCACCATTCCATATACTGCACATTTATATCTGTAATTCCATTTTGATGAGATACTATCTCAGAGTAATATTTACATGTACACTAGTATAAATAATAATAACTTCCACCTCCTCTCAAGTGTGGTGGTTTTTACATATTCTCATGGTATCAGAAGTTCTTTTAGTTTAACAACCACGGTCCTCATGGCTTCTGAATTATCCTCCCACCTTCTTCCATTCAACACTCTCATCCACATGATCACCATCAAACTCTCCTCCTCCAATTACCTTCTCTGGAAAAGTCAACTTCTCCCACTTCTTGAAAGTCAAGATTTATTACCCTACGTTGATGGAACTCTTGCCGCCCCACCACCTAAGTTTGCAACAGCAGAATCCACTACAGTGGACCCTCAATATTTGACATGGAGAGCAGCCGATCAACGACTACTTTGCCTCTTACTTTCATCTCTAACTGAGGAAGCCATTGCTGTCGTTGTGGGTCTCTCCACGGCTCGCGACGTTTGGCTCGCCTTGGAGAACACATTCAGCCACCATTCAAAGGTCAGTGAATTACGCCTCAAGGATGACTTACAGATGGTGAAGCGTGGCACCAAATCTGTTACTGATTATGCACGCGAGTTCAAAACATTATGTGATCAACTTCATGCTATCGGACGGCCCGTTGATGATACTGATAAAGTGCATTGGTTCCTCCGAGGACTTGGTGCCAACTTTTTTAGTTTCTCTACTGCTCAAATGGCCCTTACTCCTCTTCCATGTTTTACAGATTTAGTGTCTAAAGCAGAAAGCTTTGAATTGTTTCAACTGTCTCTTCCGTCCCCAGACCTCACCTCCGCAGCATTCACATCCACTACTCGTGGTCGCAGTCATTTCTCTACTTCTCGTGGTAACCTACGAGGTCGTTCTCACGGTAACAAACCTTCATATCGAGGTCGGACCCACTTTAATCAGGGACGTCGATCCCCACACTGTCAGATATGTCGTAAGGGTCATTATGCTGACCGCTGCAACCAGCGCTACACTAGAAGCGATCCATCTGCTCACCTTGCTGAGGCGTTTAATGCCTCTTGCTCTGTTTCTACATACGAGCCTTCTGATTGGTTCCTGGATACTAGTGCTTCGGCGCATATGACTACTGATGCATCTAATTTGGATCATGTCAAAAGTTACACGGGTAAGGACTCAGTGGTCGTAGGTGATGGTTCTTGCTTTCCCATTACCCATACCGGTACCTTCTCTCCTGTTCCAAACATCAATTTACTCAGCGTATTGGTTGTTCCTCACTTCACTAAAAATCTTCTTTCCATTAGTAAATTAACCGCTGACTTTCCTCTCTCTGTTACATTTACCAATAACCTATTTACAATCCAGGATCGTCAAACAGGAAAGGTGGTGGCAACCGGTAAAAGAGAAGGCGGGTTGTATGTGCTGGAACGCGCCAACTCTGCCCTTATTTCTACTCTTAAACACAAATCCTTACATGCCTCATATGACTTATGGCATGCTCGCCCAGGTCATGTGATGGACCATAATTGTATGAATCATAAACACAGTTAAATCCATCAAATTAAACTGTTTGTCTATTTAACTTTTGCTTGTTAGTTCCGATATTTATCTACAGGGTATTTTGGAGTCTAGAGAGAATACAGGCTAAGGAGGAATTTTTAAGCTGAAAAGATATTACGAGTCATTCCAAGGTCGCAACCAGATTCCCACTGAAGAAATATCATGAACCTGACATGGAATCACTCAAAACAAGTCCAACCGAAGAGCAACCAGAGTCAGACCGGAGCTGAAAGGAGCCGATGGCTTTTGTGAAAAGATCACAAACTCACACATGTCCTCTCCTCCTCCTTCACACATGGGCGGCTAAGGGGAGGAGGCTCCTCCTCACATGGGCGGCTAATGGCTCCTCCACTCCCCTTGCGCCACCTCACCCGGCGGCTTTTGGCTCCTCCACCTCTCACCCGGCGGCTTTTGGAGCTCCACTCCTCCCTTGCCAAGTGTTGGCCCTCCATTGCTCCTCCATGTCTATAAATAGATATCCTCATCCCACATATCCATCCTCATTCCAAACACAAAACACTTATCTCTCTAGATTTTGGCACTTTTGTAAGCTTTGTTTGAAATCTATAATACTCCTGTTGGTTCTTGAGTATTCTAGTAGTCTTTGAGAATACTCCTGTTGGTTCTTGAGTATTCTCCTTTACTTACTGTCTTTCAAAAACCCTCGAGTACTTAGTTATGGTATCCACCTCTATGGATATTCGTAGCTAAACTATTCATTCGGTTGAAGGGGTGTAGTTGTATCATAAAATGTTTTAGGCTATACTCTTAGTGCCTCTTCTTTGTGTTCAAAACTTGTTCTATGTGCCATATATTAGGTCAGAACTTCCAAGGTTGAGTGGATGCTTGAAATGGAAAAACTCTTCCGTGGGGGTTCGTGAACATACTCGGGTAAGTGGATGCTTGAAATGGCAAAGCTTATCTGAGGAGTTCGACCTCTCTAAAACACCATTTGGTTTGATCGGAAATGATTGATCAAATGGATGCACATAGGCTAGTATACCTTGAAATGGGGTGCTAGTCTAAATAGAACAAGTGCTCTACGACCTTGAAATGGGCTAGACAGTGTGGCAAATCGAGCGCTTGAAATGGCCTTGATACACGTTTGAATACTTAGCAGGATCACTAAAGGTCAATGATAAACATGCTATGATACAAGGCCCCCGAAACCGAATGCTTTCCTTAGATTAAAACACTACCTGCACTTACTTCCTTAGTATAAACTGCCCTTTCAACTGCTGACTCCGCAAGACTTGCCGATCACGCAACAACCGCTGTAAGTCTTCTTTTTACTTTCAGTATTTACTTTTATGTCATTTACTTTTCCGCACTAAAAACCAAAACCAACCAACCAATCACTTAGCTGTTAGTAGTAAAACCTCAATCAACCAAAAAACACGCTCCCCCGCTGTACGATCCCTCAAAGAACAACTTATCCCCCTAATTCCCTTGGGTTCGACCCCTACTTACCACTTGCTACCCAGTAGTGAAGTCGCGAGTAGCGGACTTATAAATTTATTTGTACATTTGATCTGACGACAAGCATCTGTCAAATTGGCGCCGTTGTCGGGGAGTTAGCAAATGGATAGTTGTTCTTTTTTCTGTTGTACATAATTCACCATGTCCTCGTGCTACGGCAGAGAACCTTGGAATGATGGGGGCAGCAACCTTATGTTTGAGATGCTTAACTGTCTCCCCAAATTCGGAGGTGCCATTGGAGAAGATCCCGTGAGGCATATACATACGTTCCACTCCATATGCAGCCACATGAGGCCTAAAAATGAATCGCCAGAGGGGTTTAAACTTAAATGCTTTAAATTTTCTCTAACTAACTCCGCAATAGAATGGTATTACTCATGTGCAGCTTATGAAAGTAATTATGGGGATCTACAAACCAAATTCCTAGAGGAGTTTTGCCCGCCATCTCTCCGACTTGGAGCCCCCAAGGAGATCATCAACATTGAGCAATCCCGGGACGAAACATTGGACGAGTACTTGTCATACTTTGACTCCCTTGTGACGAGCTGCCCGCACCATGGATTCACAAAATTAGATCTTCTTCAAAGGTTTCTCGGTGGAATGATGCCACAAGAGTGGAATAGGCTTAATGATGCTGCGGCAGGAGGCTCGATGGATAACTTAAGCGTGGATGATCTGTGGAACTTAATAGAAGATATGGCAAGAAGCGCGAAACAAGATCAGGCCATGCGGCTCGAAGAACTGGCCAACATGATGCACCAAAATCAGGCCGAAGCCGAAGAATCATGGGCAATAGTTGAGGCAGCTCAAAAAGAAACGGAATATCTGATCAATGAGATCACTCCCGAGTCATCAGAAGACCTAGAGCCAGAAACCGATCCAGTGTGGGACGAAGAAGAGCCTACATGGGAGCCCACAGAGCCGACCGAACCACTAGAACCGGTCCTCGCTGCCGAGTTGCCCAAATTAGACCCAGACCTCAGTGTGATTGCCCCCGGAGACCATATAAATGATGAGGATGAGGACCCATGGTTGCCTGAAGAAGAACTCCACTCAGATTACCCCTGGGAGTTAGAAGAAAAACTGCTCAATTCAGGCCCGATCCTCATCACCAATCTACCCGAGGAAATCACGCCAGTCCAGCACCTCATTGCCAAACCACCCAAGACATGCCCGGACCTCACTGCCGAACTAACCGAGAAATTCACGGCAGGCCCGGTCCTCACTGAAGTGCTGCTCGAGAACGACCCGGCCCTTGTGGTAGAAGTCTCCCAACTTGTCCCCTCGGTTTGTATGCGGATCACAGCCCCTGAAGATGAAGTGATCAATGATGAGGTGCAAGGGGAGTTGGAGGCAAAACATGAGCCAAAAGAGCCGAAGATGGAGCACTCACTCGTCATGAGCCAAGAAAAGCCGGCTGAAAACTCACTCGTTCTAGGATGGCCAATCATCTCTGCCACAAAGAAGAGGCTTGGCATGGGAACAAGCTCAAGGTCGCTCGTGTTCAATGGCACAATACTAAACTTCCAGAATTGCAAAGGTGCCACTCATTCAAACATGAAGAAACGACCAAGACATGGGCCAAAGGAATGAAAACCCGGAAGGAGAAGTAAGAGAGCACGGCTCCATGGACCAGCAGCTATGGTCAAGGAATCCTCGCCTTCTCGGGGATATGTGAAGAAGAAATCACCGGATCAAGGGAGAGCAGAACTTAGCCCGTTGCCATATGAGTTCTTTGGGCGAATCAAAAGGGCAGCCGTGGGGAAGTTCGACCTCACACACCCATGGGATCCCACCTTATGATCCCTAAGTGAGGTACTGTCGAGCTAACGACGTTAAACAAAGGCACTGGTCGGGAGGTAACCCGACACCTATCTTACTTTCAGTCATTTAATTTCTGTCATTTAGTTTTTTCATTCTCACCTTACCTGTATATATTTGCTTGCATGACTTTTGAACTAAGCCTTGCTGTGAAGCACGCCTTCGTTCAAAAGTGTGGGGTGAGAACCACATTTGTACATAGTTAATTAACATGTTTTTTTTCTTTTCCCTTAATATTATCTTTTTGAAAGTATGAACTTGAGAATGTGAAAAAGATAGATCATAATTCATGCATTTACCTTGTGAAAATTCAACTGTTTAAAAACTTAGAATGTAACTTCTCATTTGTCCCTTTGTGCTGAGATAAACTAGGGATGTGGAGTTGATAGAAACTGCCCTAGAGGGGCTTGGCAAGCACTCAAAGGACTGAATTTCGCTATATGGTTTTCGAAGTCAGTGGAGGCTGCACTTCGGGTTTCAGAGAAGATTGAAGTCATCTCCGCCATGCAGCGTTTATGCAAAAAAAGGCGGGACGGGAATCAAACCGTCCTATCTCTAGTCCTAATAGCCGGGAAAATAAATGAGCGACCCTCATTTTGACTCGCCCAAAACGGCAAGGATGAGAGAGAGCGGGGAGGTATTTCCATATGCTTGCGGGCGATGATTGGACCTCACAAAAAGGCTTGAGAAAATGGACTAGCAAGCCACAAAAAGGAAAAAGCTCAAAGAAGCAAAAGCTCAAAGAGCTAATCAAAGGCCAAAGGCCAAAATTGTGAAGGTTTTAACCGAACAAAAGTGAAGAACTCAAAGAATCAAATCAAAGGCCAAAGGCCGACTCACTACAGAAGCTGTCACTCGCCAAAAAGAAATCAAAAGGCTCAACTCAGTGAAACCCGAACCGAATCACGTGCTAGAGAAAACTACAAGGAAACCATATAGTGCAAGACGGTCCCGAGAATGCAGTCCAGGATCCTGAAAAGGGCTATCTCCCGAAACATCCGAATTAATTTGCATCTCGGCACGAAGGTACAAGTATCAAGTTGCTTCTATTTATTTACACGGTTTAATTTGGTAATAAGTAAGTAATGCATGAATTAGGATAAATCTAGTCCCACAGTCTAACTTTCATATTTTAAAAGCTTACTTAGATAGTGTGTGCCGCCCTTTAATAGCATTGTTCGGGACGAACAACTAAAAGTGTGGGGTGATCTGATGGACCATAATTGTATGAATCATAAACACAGTTAAACCCACCAAATTAGACTGTTTGTCTATTTAACTTTTGCTTGTTAGTTCCGATATTTATCTACAGGGTATTTTGGAGTCTAGAGAGAATACAGGCTAAGGAGGAGTTTTTAAGCTGAAAAGATATTACGAGTCATTCCAAGGTCGCAACCAGATTCCCACTGAAGAAATATCATGAACCTGACATGGAATCACTCAAAACAAGTCCAACCGAAGAGCAACCAGAGTCAGACCGGAGCTGAAAGGAGCCGATGGCTTTTGTGAAAAGATCACAAACTCACACATGTCCTCTCCTCCTCCTTCACACATGGGCGGCTAAGGGGAGGAGGCTCCTCCTCACATGGGCGGCTAATGGCTCCTCCACTCCCCTTGCGCCACCTCACCCGGCGGCTTTTGGCTCCTCCACCTCTCACCCGGCGGCTTTTGGAGCTCCACTCCTCCCTTGCCAAGTGTTGGCCCTCCATTGCTCCTCCATGTCTATAAAAAGATATCCTCATCCCACATATCCATCCTCATTCCAAACACAAAACACTTATCTCTCTAGATTTTGGCACTTTTGTAAGCTTTGTTTGAAATCTATAATACTCCTGTTGGTTCTTGAGTATTCTAGTAGTCTTTGAGAATACTCCTGTTGGTTCTTGAGTATTCTCCTTTACTTACTGTCTTTCAAAAACCCTCGAGTACTTAGTTATGGTATCCACCTCTATGGATATTCGTAGCTAAACTATTCATTCGGTTGAAGGGGTGTAGTTGTATCATAAAATGTTTTAGGCTATACTCTTAGTGCCTCTTCTTTGTGTTCAAAACTTGTTCTATGTGCCATATATTAGGTCAGAACTTCCAAGGTTGAGTGGATGCTTGTAATGGAAAAACTCTTCCGTGGGGGTTCGTGAACATACTCGGGTAAGTGGATGCTTGAAATGGCAAAGCTTATCTGAGGAGTTCGACCTCTCTAAAACACCATTCGGTTTGATCGGAAATGATTGATCAAATGGATGCACATAGGCTACTTAACCTTGAAATGGGGTGCTAGTCTAAATAGAACAAGTGCTCTACGACCTTGAAATGGGCTAGACAGTGTGGCAAATCGAGCGCTTGAAATGGCCTTGATACACGTTTGAATACTTAGCAGGATCACTAAAGGTCAATGATAAACATGCTATGATACAAGGCCCCTGAAACCGAATGCTTTCCTTAGATTAAAACACTACCTGCACTTACTTCCTTAGTATAAACTGCCCTTTCAACTGCTGACGTTCCGCAAGACTTGCCGATCACGCAACAACCGATGTAAGTCTTCTTTTTACTTTCAGTATTTACTTTTATGTCATTTACTTTTCCGCACTAAAAACCAAAACCAACCAACCAATCACTTAGCTGTTAGTAGTAAAACCTCAATCAACCAAAAAACACGCTCCCCCGCTGTACGATCCCTCAAAGAACAACTTATCCCCCTAATTCCCTTGGGTTCGACCCCTACTTACCACTTGCTACCCAGTAGTGAAGTCGCGAGTAGCGGACTTATAAATTTATTTGTACATTTGCTCTGACGACAAGCAGCTGTCATCATGTGAATCATTCTGTCATTTCTTTCTTGAATAAAAAGGGAAATCTTTCTCTTACGTCCTTATTGCCTTCACCCTCATTATGCAGCACATGTCAACTTGCTAAAAGTCATCGTTTGCCTTCTTCTCGAAGTGAGCATAGATCATCACATGTGTTGGAACTCATTTATTGTGACAGTGGGTTGTTTCTTGTCAGGTTAGATCATCGTCAGGTTACTCTATTTATTTTTAATTCAATTTAGACATTCACTACTTTAAAAGAGTTCTGAGAACATATGAAAAAGCTGATTGAGGCGAGCTATATATCGTTGCGTAGCTATTTCAAAGTCCTACAACGCTCTGGTTCACACCAAGAACATACGAGGTCGTTTAGAATGTCGAAACACGAATGGAAGTCATTTACACCACAATGACATATTAGACCTTTGCTGCTTTGAAAGAGTGGTAAGAGCATATATGCAAATTTCGATTGAGGCGGCCTATATATCGTTGCGTAGCTAATTCAATGCCCTACAACTCTCTAGTTCAAATCAAGAACATACAAGGTTGTTTAGAGGGTCGAAACTCGAGTGGAAGTCAGAAATCAGTGTGTGCCGCTCAATGTTCAGACTTAAGGCTAAATGTCAGGACTTTAGGCAAAATGTTCAGACTAGCCAAAATGTTCAGACTTAAGACTAAATTCTTCAGCCATACAAATTATTTATAGAGTTTTTACAATGTGTTGTGAGATGGTATTGAAGAAAAATAAAGAGTCCTAGCTCATATTGGTCATGAATGAAACGAATTTACACCACAATGGTAGATCTTTTCTGTTTCAAATGAGTGTTGGGAGCAAAAAACAAATCCGATGAAGGCCAGCTATATATCGATGCGTAGCTAACTCAAAGCTCTATAACTCTCTAAATTACATCGAGATCAGAAAATGTCTTTTAGAAGGCCGAGAAAAGAGTGGAAGTCAGACATTAGTGTAACCCGCTACGAATTTTGCAGTTGCGCTCACTTCTACTCGTGTTTCATCCTTGTAAACGACTCGTTCTTCTCTTTGTATGAACTAGATTGTTTTGGAACTTTGAGTTAGCTACGTAATGATGTATAGCTCGTCTCTATAACACTCGTTCGAATCATCAAAGGTCTAATGTGCCGTTATCGGCGTTATTTTTTAGGACGTTTATACTCTCGCATCTGTTATGTATTTTTAAATAAATCTGTTTTATTTTTTCTTATTTACAAAAAGTGCCCCGAACTATGATTGGTTGTGAGTGTCACTGTCTAATTCTTAGGTGGTTTATAGTTAACATATTTAATTGCAGTCACAAAAAATGAGAAAAACATGTTAGAGAAAAGTACCATCTCGAAACTAAATAATTTCATATCTACACATACAACATCTGGCTCTCCCATGTCATGTAGTTCCTTTAATGTTGTATGGAAAATGGTTTGGAATGCATGTTGGGTATCCACCGCAGAAGTAATGAACGCGTCGGCTGTAGTACGAGCGCAGATAACCAAGGTGCGAATCTATGAAAGCAAAATGTAGTTAAACAAATAATAATAATAATAATACAAAAGGCACATTGCTAGGTAACTCGTGTGCACTAGGACAATACGCCATAGTTTCCTTCTCTAATCTGGACTGCATCATGTGACGTGTGATGTTCGCATACCAAGGGAGATACTCATCAGTGGAGAACTCGATATCGTTGCTCTCCTGACCCAGATCACCAACAATAAGTCTCTCACATCGATTGGTATATATCTTGAAAATAATCGGCACCCCAAGATTCAGTTTTTCACACGTTGATTTCATGTGGGCGAAAAACCCCACTTGTTTGTCCATGTGTGGCGTCCACGTTTAATTTTTTATTAAAAAGATAGTACCTGGCATATCAGTTTTGAAAAAGATAAAATATTCTGAGTATATGTGAAACTCATTTGACATAATTCATAAAACTCGAAATTCAAAAGGGTTATTTTGATAAATAAAAATAGAAAAAGTACATATAGGTGCTCGGATTGGTTTTTCCAATCAAAGACAAAATAAAAAGTAAATTGGCTAATTTTTGAATGTCAAACACTGTAACTACACCATGATTAGAAACTCAAGAATGTGAACATTTTTATATAACAACTCAATAAAAATTTCTATGAGTGTTAAAGAAGAAAGATCGATTATGTACGTTAATAGTTTACTATGAAATCGTCGGGTATTTTCAATGGGGATCACATGGTTAAAAAAGTAATTTAATCATGGTGTAGCTACGATGCACGACATTAAAAAAATTATCAAATTATTTTGAATCTTCAATTGGAAAAGGCCGATAATTTGAGGCACAAATGTGTACTTTTTCCACACACAAAAAAAAGGCTCATTGGAAGTATAACTAATTGTCATTGCACGACCTGAAGAGATGTTACTTGTTTCATTTCATGACCTCAGATGTGTCCGTATCCAAACTTGGACTGTAGTGACACTGAGGTACTGTTTGCTAGCTAATGTTCCCTCTTTCAGACCCATGTCAGGAAACAATCATCTGAGTTGCACAACCTAATTAAATAGAGGAAAATGAAAAACTTCTGCATCTATTCTCAGCTAATTGCTTACATTGTCCTCATCAGGCATCACCCGCAAGGGGGACAGTACGTGATCTTCTACAGAGTTAGGCAAAACTTTGGCATGACCACTTTCTCCATTTGAATTGTCAATGTGATCCTTGGAGATCGATGTTGATGACGAGCAGCTAACTGAATGATCAATACTTTCTTTTGCTGGAATATTGGACGGAAGTGCTTCTCTTTTGGCTAAAAATGCGCTGTTTGAATGCATTTTCCACAGATCTCCGCCAGGTCCAGGAAAAAGAGATCCTCCAATGGTCAATTGAGACAAATGTGCGCTGTGGCCGAGTAAGTCTTCCAGTGTTGCTAGAGATTTAAGCTGATTCCACAGAGACATAATTGTTTGTTGACACTCCGCTAGCTTTAAAGCTGCTACAGCCAAGTCCTCCTGTCAAAGAAAAAAATGTGATGCTGATGACTTGCCAAAATTTTCTAGGAAACTAAGAAAATGCAATGGACCTAAATAGTTTAACAGTCATTATGACCTGCTTGATTTTCAGCTCAGCATTCAGTCTTGCGCTAAGTTCAATCTCAACTTCATGCTTCTGTCTTAATAGTGCATCTTCCAGGTTTTCACATTTGACCTTGAAATTTTTTGACGCTGCTGCAACCTCTTCTTGCATAGCATCAAATTTAGCGGCCATGGTTTTTAATTCAACTTCAAAGTCCATGGCTTGTTGCTCATAGTATTGTTTTAAATCATTTGCTTTTTTCAGTTCTATCTGAAGGGCGCCTAACTTATTTTCATTATCTTTCAGCTGTGTCTGCCATATCTCATTGCGCCGCATGTGGTCCATTAATGCGGCATTTAGTTCAGCCTTTTCTTTTTCCATCCTTCCTAATTTATCTTTCAGTTCGATGGTTCTTACTTCTACTTTCCTCTTCTGCTCCACCACCGCATCATCATTCAGCTTTTTTATATTTATTACGTCCTCTTCCAATGCTGAATTCTTCTCTGTCATTTTCGTCAGCAGAATATTGAGTTGGGTTTTCTCCACTTCCATTTTTTCAAGCTTTTCATGGAATTCATATAGCTGTTGATACAGACCTTCAGGTCTTGGAAAACTCTCTTCACATACTGCTTGATTAGAAACTGTAGGTGGTCCGGTCACAGGTAAAGCAGCAAAATGCTCCATCTCAAGAAAGTCATCCATAAGATCAATTTCGGTAGCTGAATTTGTGAGGTTTCTGTTTGCTTTCTGTTTTTTTGAAATGTCGAGCTCTGAAAATGAGGCTGAAGTCAATGAGTCCAAGCAACTTGATTCACATTGATTAATCCCCAGACTAGAGATTTTTATTCTGTCCATTTCTACAGCATTCATATGTTCCCCGCTGTCAGATTGACTATCTGTTAGTGATTCAACATACAGCGAGGAGACAGATGAAGTCTTGTGAACAACTGCTGAGGATTTTCGGGTAACTAACCTAAGGTTTCGGTTCTCGGCTTCAAGCATAGCCAATTTCCTGATCATATCCAGATGTTGTTTGCTAGCTGTTTCAGCAGCTTGGGCATTCATGTCTCTTTCAATCGTCCTTATTTCTAGCTCCTCGGACAGGGAAACAAGTTCATGTTTGAGAGCCAAGTTCTCATTCTCTAAAAATTGCAGCTTATAGCACAGATCAGTATCAGCTTTTGAGGATTCCACAGCTACTTCCAGCTGAAGAAGTTGGCTTTCGAGGTCGGATCGGACTGAATCCCACTCCCTGGTTTTCTTTAAAAGAGCCTCTTGAATTTTCTGCTCCTGTTCATCTCTTGCTTGTCTAAGCTGCCTGACACATTCCCTGAGGGCCTCATCAAGATGGTTAGCCTGGTGTTCTACTGCCGAACTTTCCTCACTTGCAGCCTCAAGCTGCTGCATTAGAACTGCAACTTCAGTTTCAGCCTTTTCCCAGCCTAACATAATTTTGGACTAAATAGTTGAGATTAAAAGAAGAAATCAAGTGGCAATCAAATTCACTAACACTCTACTAAGCTACTCAAAGAATATGTTAGCAAAATTCTATAACCATTGGGAGATATACCGTCAGATAACTCACCTGCTACAGCTTCGACCGCAACTTTTTCATGCTGTTTAACCATTTCGTCTTTAGCCTTTAAGTTCAGAAGAGCAGCTGCCAATTTCTTTTCCAGAATTCTTACTGGATGCTGAATGCTTTCATTCGCGACTTCTGGGGCTTTATTACGAAAAATATCATCCCTTTTCTCTGTTTCATCGTTGTATTTTTGAGCTTCAGCAGTTGGTATAGATAAAGCATTTGGAAATCCAATATTATGATGCAAAGATGTTCCTTTTCCATCCTGGTGTTAATCACATGGAGAAAAAACTTCACATTCTACCAAAGATAAGAGTGACAGTATTCTGAACCCACTAGTCCGGCAAGAACTAGCAAATGAATTCAAACTAACTGATTTGATGCCCAACTCATTATAAATTGTCATGTCAAAGAGAAGGTAAAGATGCTTACCTAACAGCTGTTAGTAAGTTAAATATTTGGTTTCAGGCTATAAAAAAAAAGAAGCCAATTTCAGGTTGTGTAGAAAACACAAATGGCCCTAGTTTACTAGTACTAATTCAATTTTGCAACTGATATTCAACAAACCACCCTGAAGGTAGTTGTAGCAAGAACAAATTGTCATTCAAGAGCTATCAACACTTTCTGATGACATGAGATCTCAAACGCAAAGGCTAGGCAAGAACAACAATGCTACAGTTGGACACATTAGTATGGCAAAATGCATTGGGTGCAAGATATTGTTGTTTAGAGAAAACGTCACTAGCTATAAATAATAGAGACACCAGTAATTTCCAATAAAGAGAAATATTCTAGTGTTCGACTTCCATCATCAGGACAAACTGAAGTTGGGGCTCAATAGTTAGTTTTTAGTAATTTATTTTACGCTGTTTAGGCTGTCGACATGTCACCTTCACCATTTAGCTGAAAGCATATTATGTCTTTAAATTCAAATTCAGAATGTAATGTAAAAGAGAAGTGATTTGGTATCTGTAGTGTCACCTGGTCAGAAGACATGAATCCTAAAGTGTTTTATTCAGCAAGGCTCCTGCACTTTGTGAACAACCTTCAATTGTCTATCTAAAACACTGTTCTCAAGGTCACAGCATATGGAAAGAGGAGTAAAGAAATAAGCATGCAGGGCTGCTGACATGAACCAACAAATGAGTACCTCAACAAACTCTTCCTCGCGGATCAGCAAATGACCAACACTTCCCAGCCCAAGAAAAGATAAACAAATTACTGAAAATTGAAGAAAATAAGGGGTAAACTCCAACACTGTCCCAGTGAACCTAGCCTAGCAAACTAGGAAGCATCAATGCAGCATTGAGGATGGAAATTGGAAACGGCCAGAAGAAGCGGCGATTCACGGACGAAGACTTGCGTTGAATCCAGATGCTTCAAGCTTTGATATATAAAAAAAATTAAAAATTGGTAGCAGCAGCAGCCAGAGCAGCATTCATACAAAAGGGAGCAGCAACAAGATTGTATCAACGGCATAAATGAGTGAATGAATGAAAGACAAAACGTTTGACCAGGAGCGGGGACTACGCGACCAGTGACAATGGATGATGTTGATTGATGTCTCTCGTGATGTGGTCGCTTCAGAACGTGACTTGGTTCCTACGGTTCAGATGTCGGTTCAAATCTTTTTTGGTTCAACCGGGAGAGCGGATCACAGGTTCAATTAATGGGTGCAATTGTTTATCACTTTGTGAATTTCCCGATCTGATCACATTAACTAGTGTGCCGTATGCTTGTTTCAGGAACTTCATTGTACGCGGAATGATAGCAAAATTGTTAAAGATATAGTTTATGATAAGTTTGAATAAGTCATTAATGGTGATATTAGTATAAAATTTTATGGTTCAGTCGTTACGTTCGTAAAAGGCCCTCCCATTCTCAATTAGTAAATCAATTAATTTCAATGTATTTTCTGTTGAACGGAATTATCTGAATATTATTCTAAATTTCTCTACTGCTTCATCATTGCTCTTTAGCAAGTATATTGCACAATATTTTGAACTATCATCTATGAAAGTCACAAAATATTTATTACCACCTTTTGTTGGCATGTATTTCAAGTCACATAGATCACTATGTTTTAAGTCAAGGGGTTCAGTATCTCTTTCAACACTATGAAAGGATGTTCTTGTTAATTTTGCTTCAACACAAATATCACACTTGTGTTTGGAATCAATTTGAAGTTTTGGTATACAATCGAATTTCATTAGATTCCTTATAGAGTCATAATTCACAAGACCTAATCTACCATGCCATAAATTTGAAGATTCAAAGCAAGTAAGCAGAAGAACTTTCTTTATTGATAGACTTGATGGCAATTACATTAAGTTTCCACATGCCATCTTTCACATAACCACGTCCCACATACATTCCGTTCTTAGAAAGAACGACTTTCTGAGACTCAAACACTATCTTAAAACCATGTGCATCAAGCAAGGCTCCAGATACTAAGTTCTTCCTAATGTCAGGCACATACGAGACATTAGTCAGCTTCAGCTCCTTCCCTGAAGTCATCTTCAAAAACACACTCCCTTTCCCCTTGACTTATGAGGAGGCCGCGTTGCCCATGTACACCTTCTCTCCAGTTTCAGTCAGCTTCAGCTCTGAGAAGGCATTCTTGTCAGAACAAATGTGGTGGGTGGCTCCAGTATCCAGCCACCACTCCTTGGGATTGGAATCCACCAGACTCGGTTGAGAAACCACAGCTACTAGGAAGCTCTTCATCCACCTCGGCAACATTTGCCTTCTTCTTCTTTTTCTGAGGCTTCTTGCAGTCAGCAGCTCTATGACCCTCCTTGTCACAGTTGAAACACATGCTAGCGAACTTTGGCTGCACTTTCTTCTTGATAACCCCGCCTTTGGGTCCAAGTTTGCTAAAGGGTTTCTTCCCTTTGGAGCTACCACCATGCTCTACAATGTTGGCCCTTTCAGAAGGAAGACTCATCCTCTTATCAGAGATTTGATTGTCCTCTTCATTCTTGAGGCGAATCACCAGGTCTTCCATAGACATTTCCTTTCGCTTGTGGTTGCTTAAGGTAATTCTTGAAGTCATTCCACCCCGAAGACAGCTTCTCAATGGCTGCAGCAACCTGGAATGGTTCATTAACCTTCATTCCTTCAGTGTTCATCTCATGAATAATCAGGCGCCCCACAATGTACTTCTTAGAGCCTGCATTCTCTGTTCGGTACTTCCGAGCAAGTGACTCCCAAAGCTCCTTAGCCGAGCCTTTGGTGCAGTACACCTTGTACAACACGTCATTCAGACTGTTCAGTACATAATTCCGACACAGATACTCAGCATCTTTCCATGCATTATATGCCATGAGAACTTGATTATCAGGCTCATCCTCAGCAACCATAGGTGTGCACACACGGGGAAAACCCCGAAGTCCAAATCCGCCGTCGTCCAAGTGAAATCCAACTTCACCTACCAAAGTCAAGTTCGATGAGTTTTGGTCCAACTTTGGCCATCGATTTCTCATTCGATATAGCTTCGTTTTTGGCAATTCAACATTCGATTTCATACCTCTCAACTCAAGGTATTTTAATCTAATTTTATCAACACGATTCAAGGTGTCGCCCACGCTCAATTTTAGGTCTCAAATGTGACGCACCACCATTTTCTTAAAACCTTTAAACATACATTTTTCCAACAATCTATCATTCCCAACGAGTGGTATCAAGAGCCGAAGGTTTGTGATCCTGTCTTGACCGGTATTTTGTGGGTGGACAGGAAGATATGCACAAGCGATACCAATTACCGAACTAGGTGAACAACGGCTTTCTCGCGTCGCTGCTGTGGTGATTTCCTACAGTGGGCTGTGTTGGATGGCTTTACGCAACAGCGATCTTACCGGTTGAAGATCTGGTTGGCCATGGAGTGGACCCCGATCCTGGAGGTTTGTGAGTGCGGGGAAGAGGGCTTGCGATGATGGTTGATTGGCGTGTTTCTGACTGTGTAGCGGTGGTGTTGCTCATAAATGGCATCCTCAACCGTTTCAAGATGGGCAGTGTGGAAAGGAATGAGACTTGATGAGGAAGGACTCTATGAAGAAGTTATTGTTATCAAGTTTTAACAGCCTGAGTTTTGTTTTATGAACCACGAAAAAGAGTGTTGTCCGAGCTGCCAACAAAGAAAAGGGCTGATGAGATGATAGGTTGATGATGCATAGTAGGGTTTATGAAATCTTTGCTGTGGACATTCATCTGGGGGGATGGAAATTGATGGGGACCAAAACTTGGCAAGTTTAGATGAAGGTGAGGTTTGATGATGGAATGTGAGAGATGTTGGCATGATAAAAGAGTGAGGAATATGTTGATTTGGTGGTTTCCAGGTCATGGAGTGAGATCAAGTGGAGTGAGGATTGGCATGGCTCTCCAGTAAAGCTTGGAGCAATCAAGCAGAGTTGTTGACATGATCACATATATGAAAAGTATGTGCCTACTTTTGAAGATATTGGTGTTTCCTTTTGATGATATGGATTAGATGATGAGGCGGCATTGAGAGCCGGAACTTGGAAGTATACCATGTGCTTTTTGAAGTACTCCTCGACACTGAGAAGTTGTGGGAGCTTGATGAATTTGTTGTCAATAGGAAGAAAGCTCGCATCTAATGAGAAAGTGTCAGAAGGGTCTGCTCAGATGCTGTTTGATGAAATTACTGTGACAAATGTGGTGGCTTTGAAATCCTTTGATTGACATGTTTCGTCATTAAAAGAGCCATAATGCTTACTCAGTTTTTGACGACGAAGGTGATGGGATTACTAAGGCTCCCAAGAATGTTATATGGATGCAATTAAGTTGAAGTAGTGTTGGAACTTGAAAGCAGCTTGGGAGAGCAAAGCTAGACAAATGAGGAGTGAAAGTAGAAGGCGATGAAGCTACATAAAAACTGGAAGAAGCCAATCTGATGGAGAAAAGAGAGTTGGATTCATCGAGTGGGGTGAACAGAGTTGTATGAGTCAAACACAGAAAGAGAGAAGTCCCATGGAAAGGGAAGTCTTGTCGCTACGAAAAAGTGAGGTAATTTTGAGCAGACCAGAAAGTCCGAAGGTTCTGAGCTAGAATTTGAGCAGAAGGATGATGTGCCAGTCAGATTGGAGAATGCGGAAACTCTGAAAGGGAAGTTGGGTTGGTGAAGGAAACCATTTGCTGAGTATCAGACTGGGAAATTATAGATTAATTTCATGATTTCTAAACAAGATGATGAAAGTCGCAGCAAATTACTTCAGGTTAGTAAAAGGAGCTCCAGAGAGGTCGATACCAAGATAATTGAAAGAACAAAGAAGCACATGCTAGAGGTGACTGGAAAGAAGGGGTATGATGAAGTGAAAGCTTGTAGCTGATGGAGTGTTCCACGCAGAGGTTGCCACAGAAGCCGGCCAATGAACTTACATATATGGAGATTGATGAATGCGAGGAAACTTGTCATCATTGAGCAGGGTGTTTGATTGAGTTCCCGTGAGGTGAGGGAGAACGTCACCGCAATGATAGCTGCGTATAGCGAGCAGATTCCTGCTAAAGATGACTCTCTAGATGATCTTATTTTCAAGAGAATGAGAGTCTGTGACAGTGATCTTGGAGTAAAATAGAAAGGGCATCAGAAAAATGGAGTGAGCCAGCTTGGTTGTGGCGTTGAAAGAAGAAGCAGCCAGCGAGTGATGGAGCTACAGGCGCCACTGGACAGAGACGTATTGGGCTCAAGTGTAGATGATTGGAGCTGATATTGTTGTCAGATGAGAAAGGGATGATACGAAAGCTCAATCTAGGGATGTAAAGTGCTTTCTCAACATTAACAAAAAGGGAGAAGGTTGATTTGTGGAAGGTTCACAGTTTGGTGAACTAGATTGGCGGTGATATGAGTGTCATTCATGAGGGTTTGGTGCATTTCCTCAAAGGAGAGCATTGAGAATGGTTCCAACAGAGATTTGGAAGGACATTTCAAAAATGTCAAGGATAGATCTTGAAGGATATTTCAAAATGTCAAGAAAAATAGTGTGATTTGGTTGGATAGTGAACCCAGGACAGGTTAGGGTGACGGCCTTGTCGCTGCGGTGACAAAAAAGTGAAGTATGGACGAGGTTTCATAAGTGCTGCAGCAGTAGTTAGGTAATGAAAGAGATGATGGAGAGCTCATGACATTAAGTTGCTGGTAAGAATTTTTGTTTTTCGTTTTGAGTGCGAGTTCTCAATGAATCTACACTTACCGGAAACAAGCCAGTAGTTGTCTTGTAATGTGAAATGGAGACGATGCGAAGATTGGCTGATGGGCAATTGAGAGTGTGCTCAGAAAATTGTTTAGAGTGAAAACCTATGAGGAAGATAGATTACTTACCTAGTACGGTAAGTAAAGTCTATGAGTGAAGTAGACTTGATTTCTAGTCATACAACGAGTAATGAAGAAGAGCAATGACTCTCACTTGTTGAGGAGATGACTGATACTGCGGTATCGAGAGATGTAGCTCTAAATGAGCGGCATATGAGAAGAAACAATGAGAGAGTTGATGGTCAAGATAACCAGTCAACAGGAAACAGTTGAACAGTCTAACCAAGGAGTATTGAGATCGCATTGTAAACTGAATATTAGCATATTCAGTTTAATTAAGGGAGGGTGTTAAAGATAGAGTTTATGATAGGTTTGAATAAGTCATTAGTGGTGATAATTAGTGGCATTAGTATAGGATTTTATGGTTTAACTCTCAATTTCGTTTTATCCTCGACCGATGCAAACCGAAATTGTAGAGAAATTGGATTCCATCAATATCCAAATTCAGGATGCCGTGAAGCCTCTTTTAGATGCCATGAAATCGTTTTCCGATGACTTCATAAGTCAACTGCAGCAAATAAAAGAATCAATTCAGGACGTGCAGAAACAGTTCGAACGCGAAGAGAAGCAACTCATTCAAATTGAATCAAAGCAGCAGTATGTTCACGTGGATGGAAATTTGGAACATATGGGTCAGTGTGATCTCGTAGTGGGGGAGGTGCACAAAATCCTTGTTTTGGATATGAGGCTACCAAATGCAGATAGCACGGGCAGTATCTACAAAACCATGAATGAAGACAATGCCGATATAGGCTTTCGGATGTTAAATGAAGAAGTGGTTGATCTTGTCATTTTTGTGTGTTTTATTAACAAATTTTGCAGGTTTTCATTGCCACGACCACCACAAATAGCCGACCTTGAGGACAAGGTCAATTTGAAGAGGGGAGGAATGTTACAGTGCAAACTAGATGTGGTGGTAGTATGGTTTAGATTAGTTATGAAGTAGTGTTGTAGTGGCGTCATGTTGTGGTAGTTTTACTAATAGTGGTTACTTCGATTAGTGGATGTTAACCATAGGTCATCAAGTGTTATAAGTTGTTGTTTTTTTTTGTTATTAGAATGGACAAGCAATGAAGTAGTAAAACATCTCAGTTTCTATCTCAACCCAACTCAACCCCATTTCGTCTATCTTCAACCCCAAAATTCATCTCAATTCTCCTCTTAATCTCATCTCTCATCCATCAATCGATACACACTGGTTTCGCTGATACATGGGCTTATCAGGGAAGCGGCAACAACTCCCGATCAGTGTAGTGTCAAGAATGTGTTCCCCACAGTAGGTTGATCAGTAGACACCTGAGACACGTACTTTGAATGTTTACTGCCCCGCCACCCCACATTAAGTCCAACCAATGAGTATATTGTCCGGGCTCTCGTGTTCGACCCAAGATTTTTCCCATCTATCCGAAAAGGCCTTGGTCATCGCTCTTGGGGTCCTATCATTACCCCGCCCTCGAAGACTGACCTTGCCCTCAAGGTCGAGAGTTGGGCTTCGTTGCTTGCTGCCTTCAGTGCATTGTACTTGACGACGTCTCATATCATCGTCTTAGGTCTCCTTTAGGATTAATGATGTCCCATACCACCACCACCTAGAGGCTCCTTTTAATATCCGGTAGGAAGTTGAGTTTCTTTGGCGTGCTCGCGTAAAGACGTCCTATATCATCATTACCTTCACTTATCCTTAAGTAAGGCATCCCATACCACCCCAGACTTAAGGTTGCTTTGGCGCGCCGACCTTCCTCCGCACTGCACTGAATTAGTTCTTTCAATAGTATCACAAGATTGGATGTTGCGCCCTTGGTAAACCTATCCGCTCTACGCAATAGCAAACATTATGAAATCATTATCATCGACATACTCTAGGCGCCAACTGCAGACGGCTTCACACTGGTCGTGTTAACTATCAGGTAGCCCTTTCCCACGCATGAGCAGCTTCACACTAGCCTAGATGGCTGTCAGGTAGCCCTTTTCCGGGTCGCATCTTCCTAGGTAGCAACTTCAAGATCGTCCATGATGGCCTACTCTGAACGGCTTCTCGATGGCCTCTTCTTGGGCCCAGGTAGCCCTTTTTCAGGTCGCCACTTTCGTGTTGGCTCTGAATACTATTTGTTAGGATCCTGGCTCATCCATCATCCGATACTCACTGGTTTCGCTGTCCCATGGGCTCACCGGGGAAGCAGAAAGAGTTTTCGACCAGTGTGGTGTCCAGAATATGTTCCCCGCAGTAGGTAGGGTAGGCACCTGAGATACATACTTTGAATGCTTACTGCCCTGTCACCCCACATTAAATCTAACCTGTGAGTATATTATCTGTGCTTTCGTGTCACACCCAAGATTTCTCGCATCTATCTGGTAAGGCCTTGATGATCGTTCTTGGGGTCATATCATTACCCCGCCCTCGAAGACAGACCTTGTCCTCAAGGTCAAGAGTTGGGCTTCGTTGCTTGCGGCCTTTAGTGCGTTGTATTCGAAGACGTCCCACATCATCGTCTTAGGTCTCCTTTAGGATTAGTGATGTCCCATACCACCATCTGGAGGCTCCTTTTAAGTTCCGGTAGGAAGTCGGGTCACTTTTCCTTGAGTAAGGCGTCCCATACCACCCCAGACTTAAGGTTGCTTTAGCGCGCCGACCTTCCTCTGCACTGCCCTGAATTAGGCTTTTAATAGTATCACTAGATTGGATGTTGCACCCTTGGTAAACCCATCCGCTCTAGGTAATAGCAAACCTGACGAAATCGTTATCGTCTACATACTCTCGGTGCTCACTGCAGACAGCTTCACACTGGCCATGTTGATTATCAGTTTTCCCTTTCCCACGCATGAGCGACTTCACACTGGCCAAGATGGCTTTCTAGTAGCCCTTTTTCGGGTCGCATCTTCCTATGTAGCCACTTCAAGATCGTCCACGATGGCCTACTTTTAACGGCTTCACTCTGGCCTCTTCTTGGTCAATCAGGTAGCCCTTTTTCAGGTCGCTCTGTGTTGGCTCTTAATACTTTTTTAGGACCCTGGTTCATCCATCATCCGATACTCACTGGTTTCGGCCTCCCGTGGGCTCACCAGGGAAGCGAGAATAGTTCCCGACCAATGTGTTGTCCAGAAAGCGTTCCCCACGGTAGGTTAGGTATGCACTGATAAGTCGTAGTTGTACGACTATTTTCTGTGTTAAAACCCCGTCTCTTAGTGGTTGCCTGTATATTATTTCACTACCTGTGAGTAGTTTTCATTCTCAGGTGCATTCGGAGACCATGTAAGGAATATAGGCTAAAGGGAGCCCATTAGAAGATGTTTTGCATCGAAGAAATGAAGTCCGAAGTGCTGAAGTTTGAGTCAGTGCACTTCGCTTACGTCTGAAGAATTACAGTCACTTACGTCTTCTGAATTTCCATAATTGTTGAGATCTCCGCGGAGCATAAATCAAGAGACGTCCGCAGAGGACAGCTGGCAGTCGAATTTCTTAATTTCGTATTTGCATCTCGGGAAGGAGAAAAAATAGAAAGCGGAGAGAAAGAATCTCGGGCGGCTGGCTCTTGATTACAGGAAGAAAAGGGATAAAAAAAGAAAACCGTAGGAGGATTCAAAGGAGGCATTCGTCCCAAGAGGGGAGACACACACAGAAGTTCAATTCATTCCTTTGGGATTACGTTCGGCATTGATACGGGACTCATACGGAGTCAGACGATTCAGAGGGATTTCAGAGGGAGACACACGTTCCTATTGCTTCTATTCGTCATCAGTACTTTCTATTTCATTCTATTCAAAAGCACTTGATGATGTATTCCTTTACCGTGAGTAGCTAAACTCACATGTGTAGGCTAGAACTCGAAACTGTGATGTTTTGACTTGAGACCTATATTGATTTCTGTGTTTTGTGTCATATTACTATGCGTTGTTTATGGAATTGACTTTGTTAACGCGAGTGGAACCCTAGCGGGGGAGCTTTAGTTTGTTCGTTGATTCCAATTGTCAAGTTTACTAGCAACCTAGCGGGGATAGCAAACTAGGACACGAGTAATATATACCACTAGGATTAAACACCCTAGGACAACTTGTTCAAATCTTCATACAACTCTAGCGAGTTAGGGTCTTGATTATCGCTAGCGCGAGATTAAGTACTAGAACTAGAACGGGGAGTGTAACCTTAGCGGGGGAGCTCTAAGTTGTAGAACATTAGAAATCAAAATGGATGTGTCAATGATTTGGTCTTGCATCACAGTCGAAAGTTCTAGCTTGCACTACTCTTTGATATTGTATACGTGAATTTGTGTGACGATTGCTCCATTGATAAGTGATCATTGTTACTTGCTTGTGCCTTTTACTTACTTGTTCGAAATTTCTAATCCCCATTGTCACTCTCATACTTAGTGAACAGATTCTCATATCGATCTCTGTGGATACGACCCGACTTACCACTTGCTAGTCGGAAATAAAGAAACAATTATTTTTGACGGGTACAACGACGCCCGTCAAATTTTGGCGTCGTTGCCGGGGATTGGTAACGAAGAATCTCACTAAGTATTTCTTTCTTTTAGTTTTTTTTTATTTTTTTGTTTGGTTTTATGGTTCGCTATGTATTCCTATTATAGTGAACCAATTTATGACGACGCTGTTAATCGAAGACTACCACCCCCCAGAAGTCAGAAATTTGTGAATGAGTATGCTAGATCTTGGCTAGACACGAGGATTACGAGGATGAGTTGGATCGAGAATACCTCGGTGGAGGAAACCGATATGGACAGTTACCTAGGCGTCGGGATTCGGGACGCACTATGAGAGGAGTTTATGCGCCATATAGTGATGAGGCACCTTGGTGCATTAGGATGGACGAGGACCCGATCAAGGAATTTAGAGAGGAAATGAGAGGCATGTTCAAAGAACTCGCTCAAAAGATGGGCCAACAAGCTGGAGTCATTAACGAGCTAAAGGAGCAAGTGTCTCAAATGGCCAGTGCCGTTTACGAAAGGCGAGAAGAAGAGCTGAATGAAGATTCGCCCTCAGTGGAGCAGGCGGACGTCTCAATAATTAACGCGCGGACGCCTAATGAATTACAACAAAATACAGAGACGTCCGCGGAAGATACTCAGGAGACGTCCGTGGGTTACTCAGATTCTGGTAAGGAAATTCCAAATTCTAACACCCCTCTACTATTCCCAATGCAGGTGATAGCTCCTAAGGACCACACGATCGACAAAGATGAGCTAGGAGGCAGATTGGAGGCGAGGAATGAGCAAAACGATCCAACAATGGAGCGCCCAGTTGCAGCAAGTCAAGTAGCACCACCCAAAAAGTGTAAGGACCCAGATACTCTCACAATCAACCGTGATGTTGACTCTTATATTTTGCAGATGGGAGATGCCAGCACTAACGGTCCTCTTGCACTCATTCTGGGACAATCAATCCTCTTTGCCATGAGCACCAAGAATGACATGGGAACACGCTTGTTTTCACTTACGTTTGCTGGCAAGACATCAAACTTCCATGTTTACGAGGATTCTGACCGTCCAAACATGAGGAAGCGATTGAGACATGGCACGTTTGGATGGAAACCAGGATGGAGAGACACGAGAGCACCACTCGATGAGGGCTATGAGCATCACAAGGGAATAAAAACGTTTGACCTCACACGCCCATGGGATCCTAACTTGTGATCCCTAAAGAGGTAATGTCCAGCCAAGGACGTAAAACAAAGGCGCTTACCGGGAGGCAACCCGGTGTGTTTTTACTTACACATGTTTTGAGTAGATTAATTAGTGGAATTGGTACCATGATGAGGCACCCCGAGCGCATTTTTTTGGGTAGTTTCAGGTGATTGAACGAAGAAAGGAATTCTACCTCAGTCGCGCAGGCACACATATGAACATTTAAGGGCGCGCACGTCTCAGTAATTGTTGCAAAATCAGTAGACGCCCGCGGGATGAAATGGTGAAGACCTCCGCGGAATAGTGCAGGATTTAAATCAGGCTCATTTTCAAGATCTGAAACCACCACCGCCGAACTATTAGGGGAGTACCAGTTCCTTCTTTTATTTTTATTATTATTTGAGTCTGTTGAGTCTATTTTGTGTGAGTCTGTTTTGTTATACATCTCATCTCTTGAATTGTACCGTGAGGACACTAGTCCATCTAAGTGTGGGGTGGGATGTTGTTGAGTCAGTTGTGTGTCGGGTCTGTTTTTAAATTTGTATGTCGCATGTTATGTGTCTTGATGAACTCGTAATGAACTGATGATGTACTGCTATGCTTTCCTCCTATGTCGAAATCTTATTTCCAGTTTTGTATGACTATTGTGCTCATTTGACTAAAAATGCGAAATTTCAAAAATTTCGATGCTTTGTTCTTGTGAGTTGTGATATGCAGGGATGTGGAGTTGACAGAAATGTCCTAGAAAGGTACGGCAAGTTGCAGGAAGTTCTGAGTTTTGGTTCTGATGATTGAGAAAAGTGGTGGAGGTTGACGCTTCACTAGCCTAGTCCTGAGAGTAGCTCCGTCACCGAGTTATACAAGTTTATCCATGCGTTCGCAGTGGTGGCGGGACAGAGAAAACATACTGTCCATCTCTAGTCGGAGTAGCTGGGAATGGGTGGGTAACCCCTACCTTGCCTCATGCAGAAAAGTCGAGGATGAGAAAAAAGCGGGACGCACTCCTATGCTGTTATTCGGAGGCTATGATTGGAGTGGTTCAAGGGCGCGAACGATTATGTGGACAAGAAACAAATTCAAAAGCCGAAGGCAAACCATCAAGTAAGAAGAAAATCAAAATCTGATTGATTCAAGCAAAGATGTGTCGTTTATCAAAGTCCATACAAGTTAAGGAATTCAAGACTCAACGGTATGAAAGCAGTGAATTAATCATGTGTCAGAGAAAGCCGCTGACTCAATCAAAAGACCAGAACTCAGAAAAGAATGCAATGTCCGTGGTACTTATAGGGGACTATCTCCCAATCATCCAAGGTCATTTGGATTTCAGCTCGCGAGGTAACAAGTATCGAAAATCTATCTATACTCGCATTGTTAGAATCTTAGGCATGATAAGATTATAGGCTGGATTTGGGATTGAGATGTAAGGATTGACATGACTAGTATGTTGTAATTCTTTCTGTGGCTTTGTTCTTGTTCGGGACGAACAAGTTCAAGTGTGGGGTAGTTTTGATGCACCTGAGACACGTACTTTGAATGTTTACTGGCCCGCCACCCCACATTAAGTCCAACCAATGAGTATATTTTCAAGGCTCTCTTGTCACACCCAAGATTTCTTATCGCTCTTAGGGTCCTATCAGTAGCTTATTCATTTATAAAACTTAAATTCACAATCTATAACAATCATAAAATATAAAGTGAAATATTTTTTTTGAAATGATACCGACAAACTCATTTTCTCGATATATATTATTGGAGACCCATTTAGGAATGCAAGTGAGCTGATGTACTTGTGAGCATCTCGCGGGCATACTCGGTCAAAGTTCGACTCGATTACAAACGAGTCAAGCACGACCATTATATTTAGGCTCGTTTATTAGATGAGTGAAGATTGAGCAAAGTTATGCTTGACTCGTTTAGATTCGTGAACAACTCGTTTAGAAACTCGATTATAGCTCGTTTAAAACCCGATTAAAACTCGATACATAGCCAATTAAATACTTGATCTTGTGATTTGAATGGATGAGATTAAATCTTAATTTTTTAGTGTTTTTATTAGTGACGAATTATAAAATGAAACTGACGAATTATGTCGTCTTTTCATTTTTCGGCTCGTCTTTTTCATTTTTCAGCTCGAAAAGTAACGAACTATAAAATAAATTGACGAATTATAAAATAATTTCGACAAATTTTGTATTTTGTACCTGATCTTGACCCCAAATATATATATATAGAGGAGGGGGAGCGCTCGGTTGAGGCAAGGTTGTAAGAATGAGGCAGTAAGGCATGATCTTGGCCATTGATGATATTGATCTAATGGTTGAGATTTAAAGATGTGGTAGTGGGATTTTACTATTTGCTTTTTACTGTTGGTAGTGGGTTTACTATTTGGACACGTGTAGCACCCACAAAGCACGGGTGGGTTAGATGTGTGGCTCAGATCGTGCATCACTGCCTCATTCTTATTTGGATTGCCTCATTTGAGAGGAGCGCTCAAATGTTACACCAATTTTAGAGTGTTATGTGTTACATCAATCTTAGCCACACATCCAACCCCCCCCCCCCCCCCCCCCCCGTGCTTTGTGGGCTTGTCACGTGTCCAAGTACCCAAAATCCAATAAAGCAAAAATCAAACAGTAAAACCCATTACCCAAAAATTCACTATTCCGGCACTATTTCTGCCACTATCAACCAATCAGAAGCTCTGTAACACATTACACTCTAAGAAGCTATAACATTTGAGCGCGCCCCTATATATATATATATCAAAAAAAGACTAAGTTGTTTGTCATTTAGCACTTTTTGTCTTCTACCTTGCACTTTTGTCTTTTACCTAAAAGACGAAAGTGCAAAATGAAATCTGGACCTTTAGATCATTTGATCTAAAGGATGAGATTTGTGTAACACGTAACACATTAAGAAGGTCATAACATTTGAACGCTCCTCTATATATATATATACAAATGTGAACTCCTTTTTACACTAAGAACATGTGAACACATGAGAGCCATTGATGATTTCATTCTCCCAAACCGTCTCTCTCCTGTCATCGGAAAACTCTTCTAGTCTCATTCTCTATCATTTGAAGCGATTAGCGGCCAGGGCGATTTGCGGTGAGGACGAGTTAGTAGATCGCATCTGCCGCAAGCAGCGCAAGCAGAAGGAGCTAGAAGTCGCGACCCGACTCAGGTGAGCTGTCTGGAACCCTAATTTATTTTTTCCAATCTCGATTCGAATCTCGTCGCTTCGAATCACTTGCGGCAATGGCAGTCACGGCTTGTGGGAAGGAGAAGATAATATGATTGAAGAAGCTGATGAAGTGCTACAGGCGGTTTGGTTTTGAGAGAGACGATGGAGTACATGGCGAAGCGTCGCCGAAGAAAATCAATTGGATGAGTTGGTTGAGCCGTGTGTGAGTTCGAAGTTTGTTCTATTTAGGTTGTATCTGCTAATCGGTAGGGAAATTTGGGTTTTAGGTTTTGAATTTTGGTTGTGGATATGAGTTGGTTTGTTGTTATAGGGTGTTTTGTGAGTTGTAATATACTAATCTACCGATGACTAATTTATATGCTTGTAGGTTAATTTATATGAACCTTGACTGCTTGTATTTTGTATGAATTGATGGAGTTGTGGGTGATGATTTGTTGAAACATTTCAATTTTGGAATTTGAAGCAGGTTAATCATTTCTGTTTTCATATTACTCAGTTAGACAACCTCATCCTTATGTGTTATGAAGAGGAATTATCTCAGTGATTAAAAGGATATAGCTTTGTGTTGCTTAATGCCAGTTTAGCCAGCATAATTGAGTTGTGACATGTGAGGATTTGTTGGGAGTTTTGTTTTCAATTGATAGATAAAGGTTTGCCTTGTGGTTTCGATGCATTTATGGAGTGAATTTCAGATGGGCATTGTTTTATAATCCATTGTTTACTTCCAGATCGGAATCGCTTCACTGCACAGTGCAGCGGCATCGCGTTTTGATATTTGGTGTTTTTGATGGTTTAGGACGTCGTCGGAACTTCGAGGCGCGCAGTCGTTGATGCTGCTGCACTGTGGAGAGGCCGCAGCAGGGATGACGTCGTGCCTCAGCTCGCCTACTTGCACAGCTCTCTCCCATGGTACTCTATACCTTACCTATCCCATCCTCAAATATTTATCATGTTGTGTGTTTCATTTTCTTGGTTACTGCTTCTATGTTCCTTGCTTGGGGCCGGTTGAGGATGCATTCTGATTCCATTTGTTGTATTCATATGTTTTCTCTATCAAATATAATGTGTCTCTTTAGCTTGCTGGCTATGTACTTGATTAATCAAGCCACAGGTCACGAGTTCGAGACCAAATGATACCAACATCATCTCTATCAAATATAATCAGTGTTGTATGGTATGGATTAAAAGTGATGGTAGTGAAATGCATGGTATGGCGTGTTTGAAGTGTGATAGTGAAATGCATGGTATTTAGTAGGCTGGCTAGTTTAATATCATCTTCATGCCTTGATGATTGTTGAGGCTATTGTGTTACTAGTTGTGTTTGGTTTTTGAGAAATCAGTCTTGTACAGGGCACTTGCTGTTTCCTACTCGGAGAGAAAACCAAAATTGATGAAATGGTTGAGCAAGCCTTTTGAAGTTGGTTTTGGGACGGAGCACATCAAGTGAGCAGCATCCTGAGTTTCTTGGAGACGAAAACATGATTCAGCACTTTAGCATCAGTTTTTCTTACCTTTATTTTTGGGACGGAGCACAACCATGAGTGAAAAATGTTGTAACTTAGTGTCCCTATGTATTGCTAGCGTGTGTACAATGTTGTATTTGTGTCGTGTAGTGCAAATGTTGTAAGTTTGTGTCATGTAGTCCAAATTCCAAATTGTAAGTTTTTTTTGTAGAGTGGAACTTGTATATTATTTTGTCTGAAACAAAAAGTGCAAGTTTAAGGTGGCAATGGTTGTGTGACGAGTGTTAGGGAAAGTATAAAATCAATGCCAACCTGTTCAGATTGCACTTATACTCTCACGTTCGTTTTTATTTTTGTATTCAGTTTGCACCTATTCTTTCACGATTATTTTATCTGAACACTAAGTTTGCACTTGAAGAGCCATAGGCTCGCCTTATTTTGCACTTGTATTGAGGTAGTGCATTCTGGAGTTGATAATGCTGTTGAGTGAGTGCAGTCTGGAACTAATAATGATGTTGAGGGAATGCAGTCTGGAACTGATAATGCTGTTGAGGGAGTGCAGTCTGAAACTGCAAATGTTGTTGAGGGAGTGCAGTTTGGAAGCTGATAATGATGTTGAGGGAGTGCAGTCTGGAATTGCAAATGCTGTTGAGGGAGTGCAGTCCGCACTGGCCTCAATTGTTTCCATCTTGAACTTAAAATCACTGCCAACCAAAATAAAATGAGCGTGAGAGTATAAGTGCTATCTGAACATGTTGGCAGTGATTCTAGGTGTAAGGTCTAAACAATTGAATTTGTAAGGTGTCTCAAATTTTAAAATTTGACTTCTTATCCCTTCAATACCCATATATATGCTTCAGATTGCACTTACTTTTTATATCCATCCAAAACACCTTCCCATTTTTACATGTTGCTAAAGCCTGTTTGTTCTGCAGTTAGGCTGCAAATACAGACCAACACCCATTTTTACACCCCCTATATACATCAAAACCTAACTTAGCTGCCCATACACGCCACTGTCTAATTTTACATAAAACAGCTAACTTTAGCAAATAAGTTTACAACAAAATTTACAATTAACAAATGAGTTTCCGACAAAATTTACAACTTTGCACTTGAGGACACCAATGAGTTTAAAAGCAAACAACTAACAAAACAAAAGAGTTAACACAAATAGGTTCAAAACCAAACACCTAACTCAGAAATTTACAATTTGCATTCAATTCTTCTTGCAACCTTCCATCATCAGTGACATGGCCAATGCCCTTCCATCATGTCCCATACTTAGCACGTCACCTGCACAAAAGAATTCCATTCAAAAAAATTTATCAACTAAAACAAAAATACTCAAACACAAAAATCTCAAACACATAATATGTTTAGCCTGCAAGTACAGACCAACACCTTTTTTTACACCCCTATATACATCAAAACCTAACTTAGCTGCCCTTACATGCCATTGTCTAATTTTACATCAAAAAAGCTAACTTAGCTACCCTTACACCCCTATATACATCAAAAGCTAACTTATAACTTCTAGAGTTTATTTATGCTTCAAAACTCAAGCTCATATCTACAACCAGTGCAACTATAGAACTCCACGCACTTCATATTTTCTCCAACGACTTTTGTTCAAGCTGAGCAGCCACAGCCACAGCCACAGCCACAGCCACATCCAATGCAACTATGATGGATGAATATGAACACAAACAGACCATGATCAGAAAATCACCTTTGGCCTTTACTAAGAACTCATGTGGCTGCGAATATAATCAGAACCAAAACTGTCAAGCACGTCGTAATTCATAGGCCAACATAAGCTTCCTCATCCTGCACCACAAACATATTTCCTGAGCTAAGACGCTGATCATTGTTATCACTATCCATAAAAAGTGGATTCGCCAATCTTGAGCTTCTTGTCACTGCGAGACATCAAATCCCAATTGATAATGACAAGTTCAAAGGACAACTGCAACAGTTCACAGATTCACTAAAAATCCAAATAGAAAAGCAATATTGATACTAACATCAACTAACAGATTGCACCCACCATAGCAGCAGCGACATGATGATTGAATATTGAATCAATCGAGAAATGGGAGGACGAAGATGGATGCGCGTAAGAGTCCAACCCTGTTGGCACTTCCTTCACCCTTTCAATCTCAGCTTGCACCTCTAAGAAGCTTCACACTGAAATCCAACACCTATTTCAATAAAAGAACCACAATCAGTGGCCATTTCAGCTAAATATACCCTCATATTTCAGAACCACAATCTGCACTATTGTATATGCATGTTTCACCTCAATATCCGCACTTTTGTGATACCAACAATCGAAAACCTAACCTATTTGACAGACAAAATCGAAAACCTAACCTATTTGACAGCAACAATCGAAATCCAACACCGAAATTGAAATTGAAATTGAAATCGAACACCGAAAACCTAACCAGAAAGATGCGTCGACGTCGCAACTTCCACATCCAATCCAACACCGAAATTGAAATTAAAATCGCCGGCAAACATGACGTCGACGTCGCAACGATCGAGATAGACACACGGAAGATGCTTCGATCGTTGGTGGATCTGGACGGGCAAACTCAGAAAATCGCGTTGATTGTTGCTGGATCGTTGCTTCGTCGTCGATCGTTGCTGGATTCAATTGAAGAGAGAGAGAGAGAGAGTCTCTGACACGAGATAAGCCTGGGAGGCCAAAATTTACTCTCCCTGAAATGCCCCCAGCCACTCACTATATTGCCCAGTCAGCTGCCACATCATCTCACATGTGGGTGGTTGGATAGAACTTGATCAATGGCTCCCATTAATTCTTAGGTTCTTAGTGTAAGACTAGTTCTCATTTGAGCGCGCCCCTATATATATATATATATATATATAGAGGAGTGTTCAAATGAGGACACCCAAATTTGGTAAGGACGTAGGGACAAATCTCATCCATTAGATCATCATCCATCTAACCCCCCCGTGCTTTGTGGGTGCGCCACGTGTCCAAGTACCCAAAATCCAATAAAGCAAATAGTAAAATCCCACTACCAAAAAGCAAACAGTAAAACCCACTACCACATGTGACACGTGGCAGCTTGTGGATCATTGGATGAACCTCATCCAATGGCCCAGATTAGTCCCTACACCCTCACCATAAGACATGTCCTCAATTGAACGCCCCCATATATATATATATATATATAGAAGCGCTCAAATGTGAACCACATCTTACACTAAGAACCTATGAATTCATCTCCACTTTTAGATCATTTGATCTAAAGGTGCACAATCAATCCAAAAAGTGAAAGTTGTTTGTCTTTTTGCACTTTTGTCTTTTACCTAAAAGACAAAAGTGCAAAATGCCAAAAAAACACTTTTTGGACAAACCTACACCTTTAGATCTCAAGATCCAATGGTGCAAGATGGTTCATATGTTCTTAGTGTAAGAGGAGTTCACATTTGAGCGCGCCCCTATATATAGATATATATATATAGAGAAGCGCTCAAATGTGAACCACATCTTACACTAAGAACCTATGAATTCATCTCCACCTTTAGATCATTTGATCTAAAGGTGCACAATCAATCCAAAAAGTGAAAGTTGTTTGTCATTTTGCACTTTTGTCTTTTACCTAAAAGACAAAAGTGCAAAATGCCAAAAAAACACTTTTTGGACAAATCTACACCTTTAGATCTCAAGATCCAAGGGTGCAAGATGGTTCATATGTTCTTAGTGTAAGAGGAGTTCACATTTGAGCGCGCCCCTATATATATATATATATATATATATATATATATATATATATATATATATATAGAGGAGTGTTCAAATGAGGACACCCAAATTTGGTAAGGACGTAGGGACAAATCTCATCCATTAGATCATCATCCATCTAACCCCCCGTGCTTTGTGGGTGCGCCACGTGTCCAAGTACCCAAAATCCAATAAAGCAAATAGTAAAATCCCACTACCAAAAAGCAAACAGTAAAACCCACTACCACATGTGACACGTGGCAGCTTGTGGATTATTGGATGAACCTCATCCAATGGCCCAGATTAGTCCCTACACCCTCACCATAAGACCCGTCCTCAATTGAACGCCCCCCTATATATATATATGTAACATTTCGGTATGTAGATTTTGCTTTTAATGATTCAGTGCTTTTAAGAGAAAACCGGATACACCGTTCCAGGGTATAATACTGGCTACTTTATCACCGTGTTTGCCAAGGGTTAGACTCTAGATCATAGATCCAGCTCTAATTACAGTCAGTTCAAACGCTCACCACTTACTAAACAACTGCAAGTTCTCGTCAGTCAACAACCCGCATAGACCAACCCACATAGCACAAAAAACAGAACTGCCCTTACGCCAACTCCGGCTTAAGCGGGACTTACACTCAAAAATGCTTATGGGTACGTGATCTTATGGGTACGTGCTATAAAGAGAGAACTAGTTAAGCCAGTAGGCCCGTTACGAACTTAACAAACCTTGCAATATTGGTTATGTTGTAACTGTATTAATCCCAGACCAGTCCTTTGTTCTCAAACCCAGATCTTTACAATAATATGAATAGTCAAGATACTTGACATCGATTTACCACATATCAAGGGTTTAACCTATTAGGCTACCCATCAGAAACAAAAATAAAAATTAAGAATAGAAAATAAAAGAACTTACTTACGTTGATGCACCAAGGGGTACTTCAAACTTGAATTAAAACTTCAAAATATTTTACAAACTTAGAGAGAAGAAGGAGTAAAGACTTATTGCTTAGAAGTAGAGGGGTTCTAAGTCTAGTTTTTCTCCTACACACGACATGCTAATTTATAGCAAAATAAAAGAGGATGGTCCAAAACATGGGGACCTACGCACTACTAAAAGTAACTATTTATGAATAATGGAGATTCTCCATGTCGGCACTAATTTGCCCAAAAATCAACGATGTGTGAAAGCCACTAGAGAGGTGGGACCTTTCACCTTCTTTCTTTTGTCTTCAGTTGATTTTTCTTTGGCTACGTATGAAAGCCACTAGAGAGGTGGGACCTTTCATTATGTGAAAGCCACTAGAGATATGGGACCTTTCACGTTTTGTCTCTGGCCTAGGAAGATTCTCCGAAATGGACTTTTTTGCGAGCCAGTCTTTTTTCAAGCTCAACCTGGAGGACGTCAAGGATGTCATTGATGTTTTGCTCGAGTTCCACATCTTGTGAATCCTGAAAAATGCTTTGCCCAGACGTGGCCATTGAAGCGTCTGTTTTGTCTGAAACATGGGATGTGTTCATCTTCATTATCCAAAAAGTCCCTTTTTATTTCTTGGATGTATGTAGCGATTAGCTCTTTCCCAGTAAAAGCCTGAGCTTTTGATTTCAGCTTTTGTGATATAAGCTGTAAGGAGATTTCCTTTTCTTTTTGTTTCCGTTCTTCATAGACACGATCTTTTTGTCTATCTCACAGATAGTGTCATAACCATTTATTTGGTTGGTATCTGGATCTATTCTGAACATTTTATCCCAATTTTTGGAATATGTGTCCCTTCTCAGACAAGGAATCATGTCCTCTGTATACCAAAAAGTTGGTATCCACTTCCAGATATAGGGAATAGAGATATCAATAAAGAACAAGAGAGAATTTAATTCTCTGTACCTTATGCTTTTGTCCTGATAATTCAAGACCTTTGGAGAGATTTTTTCCCACTTATGGAATCTTTCTTTAAAATCTTCAGGAAGAATTTCTTTCGTGGCGCCAAAGTGCTGCCACCAAAGGATAAACCAGGATGGTATGTCGGAGTTGTATACCACCGAGCATATTTTTATAAACCATGAATGTTTATGCATGGGATTATCGTAGAGAAGGGCTCTTTCAAAAGTATCCATGTAGTCCCAGAAATTGTATCTACAAGGGGTTTTATTTTGGCCAAAAAAGAATTCTCTTGTGCTCAGGGGAGAAATTCCCCAATCTTGAAGGGATATTACCTTCTTGATCGTGATTTTACTATAGTTGTAAACCTCTGGTTGTGCTTGATGGAAGAAATGGGTGATTTCACAACCAGTTTCTTTGAGAATATTCTCATAGTAAATTTGACCTTTGTATGTTCGAGAAGGGTATGACTCTTCTCCCATGTACTTTCTTATCAAGGTCCATGATTCTTCGCTCCATTGGGAGTCTCTTTCTTCGAGAAGTAGTATTATTTCTTGTTTTTGGTTCATTAAGTAAGCGGTATAACGTGCTTCATTGTCCTTAGTTGCCACAATATGGGCATAGGTACTTCATTGTTTGATGCAGTAATATTCTGCTTTTTATACTCCAGATATTTCTGGTATTCTTTATCCTCTTGCATATCGACCAACGTTTTATTTCCAACTTGGGCCAGAATTTCTGGTTTCTTACCGCGGCCTCTCCCTCCCCTATTAGAGGAGGAACCTCTCCCTTGAGGGGTCATTTCTGCAAAATGAAGATTAGTTGAGTAAATCTTTTGCAGCTGCTCTTTTCCTGTCCTGGAGGTCAAGAGATGATTAGTAAAATCAAGTTTACATTTTATTTGAATTTTGTCCATAGTATTATTTGGAAATTTAATCGGTATTTGGAATAATGACAACTTTAATCTGGATATTACAGGACTTATTCCAAAAGTGTTGTTAAACATTTTTAAATTTATTTGAAGAATTTTTGAGAAGACAAATATATTGTCTATGAGTTCCTGGAATTCATAAGAAGTACTTGTTAGACCAAAATGATATATATCCCATTCAAAATGTCTAAAAGGAATATCAAAGGATGTTTTATATTTATCAGTCTTACAAATTCTTATTTACCAGCATCCTGTTTTAATATTAAACATCGAAAGAATAATAGATGCATATTGTTCATCTAACAATCCTTTCTTATTACTAAGACCTGGATGATTCATCCATTTAATAGGAGACCTAATCCAATTAAGGATTTTCATATAGGGTTCATAATTAATTATTAATCTAGAAATTCCTCTACCTTGCTCACTGTTTTTTCGAAAATAGAAAGCAGTACCTGACCAGAAAGATTTCCAAGGATCAATTAATCCTTCATGTGATAGAAGGTTAATTTCTTCTCTGCACATTTTCATGTATGCAGGTTTTGTTTGACAAGGTCTATTTTTTTGTCAATATTTGGGAATTATCAAAAGCCTTTTTTGATATATGATATTTATCAAACCCTTCTTTCGATGGAATAGAAACAATATGTTTTCTTTTATCCCAAAAGGCATTTGGATTATTTCTACAGATTTCAAGAGAGAATTTATTTTGAAGCCTGTCTTCAATGGTCAGAATATTTAATTCTTTTTAACAGTTATGCTGTCATAAACGTCATGTAAAACCTTCGTTAAAGGTTCTGTTATAAATTGTAATTTAATATTTTTTCCTTCAAAGGTTCCTTCTATGCCATCTGAATCAATTTTATTGATAGGATATATCTTTGTAAGAAAAGGTGTTCCAAGTATTAATTGGTTAGTAATATTTTTAGCAAGTAAAAAATTTGTTTGTATACATTTTCTGTTAATGCATACTTTAGCTTCAGGCAATTTGTAATTAATTTGAAGATTATTTCCCCCCGCATGAGATAATGTATAAATAGTTACTTTCACACATGGAGAATCTCCATTATTTATAAATAATTAATTCGCTTTCACACATCGTTGATTTTTGGGCAAATTAGTGCCGACATGGAGAATCTCCATTATTTATAAATAGTTACTTTTTGTAGTGCGCAGGTCCCCATGTTTTGGACCATCCTCTTTTATTTTGCTATAAATTAGAATGACGTGAGTAGGAGAAAAACAAGACTTATAACCCATGTACTTCTCAGCAATAAGTGCTTTTAGGAGTAATTTTACTGTTCAAAGTGGGACAAATATATGTATGTAACATTTCGCTATGTAGATTTTGCTTTTAATGATTCAGTGCTTTTAAGAGTAATTTTACTGTTCAATGTGGGACAAATATAACCTCTTTCAATTGTTTAAAACATCGACGTCAAACGATTGCCTATGTAATTTCAGATGTTTATTTAATTTTTTAGATAAAGAATAGAGCAGCTGTGAATAAGAAATCATGTACAAGTCCCACATCGGCTTTTCATAAAAATAATAAATAAAAAAAGGTCCCACATCGGCTTGGCTCACACTACTAGAGTTTATTGGATACATTTAAAAAGTGATATGGTTCTTGTCTAAAAAAAAAAAAAGTGATATGGTTCCTTCCAGTTTGAGTTTTGAGGTGGGGAATTGACTGAACCGTCAGCCGAGATCTCTGTAAATGGTTACTCGAGTTTCGAGAGTCGAGTACCTTACAAATTATGGCTGGTCGAGTTTGAGTTTGAAATTTTATGCTCGATGAGTTCGAAATCGAGTACATTATAATTTTACAAGAGCTGAGTTCACTTTGAGATATGTGATACTCGGTTCGTTTGCAGCCCTATACTCATTTTGCTATATTTTGGATTTATATATATAAGTATACTTACTAATAGAAGAGCGATCAAATGAGGCAGTAAGACACGATCTCGGGCGTCCATTTAACCCCCCGTGCATCTGAGGAGCGCCACGTGTCCAAACGCGTTCACACTACAAATGGCGGCTCGTGACCCGTGGCTTCGCCACGTGCGTCCGATCGAGTCGATCAACGACTCGGATCGTGCCTCACTGCCTCATTCTACCAATCATGCCTCAACCGAGTGCTCCCCTTACTAATAATATTTCAATATTGCATAATTATTAAATAGTATTATATATACTTTTACTACATTGAGAAATATTTGATGTTGTAGAGTTAGAAAATAATAAGAAAGAAAATGTGATTATCTTTGTTTCAGGTTTATTGTTTAGAGATGCATGGAAAAGATCAGGTGCAAACCTGATTTTTGGTGTAAATTATAAAAATTGTTAAAAGTGACTTATAATTCGTCGCCGAAAACCAACATTATTACCTCGTTCGTCATGGTCTATAATTCGGCGCCGAGAAACCAACCATACAACGCGAGATTTAATATCATCTGTCCAAATGACCAATTCAAATTAGGACTGTCTTTGATTTGTATTTATTACACAAAGAAAAAGATTATTGGCACCAGATAATTTATCTAGAGATGCATTGAAAAAGATCCGGTGCAGCGCAGCCATTTTGCTGCGAGTGAAAAACGACGTCGCTTTGATCCAAACGGCGTCGTTTTGGTTAATTTTTTTTGAAATATAATAAAACGGCGTCGTTTTGATTAAAACGACGACATTTCATACTCGTATCAAAATCGCTGCGCTGCAACGGATCCAAATCCGAGATGCATATGTAAAAAGATTGGAGGATGAACAATAAAAAAAATGATGATCCTTGTTTTAAATGATGCTGTAAGTTTGTGTTTTCATGTTTGCACATGAGAAGAGAAATGGTTAGAAAGAGAAACGTGGTCACTTGATTCGCCCATCATCGCCTATCCAGACATTCCTTTCGCGCAGAGCCACTCGTCCCATCACCACCACAAATATGTCACCCCCCAGCAACATCCCATTTGCCATTCATTCCTAATTTCCCTCCACAGAAAACAGAAGACGAAGCAGGGCAGCTGCCATTAGTAATGGCTCAAACCGTGCTACTCATGTCCAATGGCGCCTTGCCCACACTCAAAAATCACTCCTCCACCACCTCATCACTCCAATCACAGATTCAAAGACTCGTTAAACCCAGCAATAACCCTTTCTCGCAGCTCATTTTCTCCCCATTGTCGCCTCCTGCTGTCAGAGCTTCTACCTCATTTCCTGCCTTCACTACTATCGCTCTCTTCAAGGCCAAGGCTAAAGCTCCCGCCAAAAAGGTTGCTGCTTCCTTTTTTTTTTTTCCAAATAAAAAATTGATGCTCATTAATGTTGGGTGTTTGTGATCTATCAGGAGCTTAAGCCGAAGCTGAAAGTTGAAGATGGGATTTTCGGAACATCCGGTGGCATTGGGTTTACCAAGCAGAACGAGCTGTTTGTTGGACGGGTTGCTATGATTGGTTTTGCTGTGAGTTATTTCCTCTCTTTTTTTTCATCTGTTCGCACATAAATCGTTGTGACCTCTAATTCTTGTTAGGATGTTGTACGTTGTTAAAAATTTTGTTGTCGTATTGCTTAGTGTTTCCATGATAGTCTATGTCTCTATGACCAGAGAACTTCATCTGCTGATAGTGCTAATTATTATGTGATTCATCAGTATTACTTCTTGTTCTGTTTCTTTTTCCTCACGCTTTTCTTCTTTTAAATGACTTACGGATTGTTGTTGGCAGCATGCCGACTTGTATTAACGGAATTCTATCTTTAAACATATTTCACTGAAAAATGGAAGTACAATGGAGAATGATGCTATCTTGGTTGGTTAAGTATCATATGTTTGTACTTAATAAGCCGCCTTACATTGAAAAGCTTACTGGAAGTGATTTAAATATCTCGTGTGTTTGGTTTTTTGTTACTTTGCCAAACCCCCATTTTTTCATCTATTGAACTGATGATTGATGCTAGCTCAATTGTTTGAATTGGTATTTTATAGGCATCCATATTGGGTGAAGCACTTACAGGTAAGGGAATTCTAGCTCAACTTAATTTGGAAACTGGAATACCCATTTATGAGGCCGAGCCACTTCTCTTGTTCTTCATCCTTTTCACCCTTCTCGGAGCAATCGGTGCATTGGGTGACCGTGGACGATTCGTCGATGACCCTCCGACTGGACTTGAAAAGGCCGTCATTGCTCCTGGCAAAGGCCTTAGATCCGCATTTGGTCTAAGTGAAGGAGGTACCAACATTATTAAGCATAACTCATATTCCATATTTTTCTTGTCTCTTTTTTTCATGCTTTGATATCACTCAATCTATAAACTGCTATGTAAACATATTCATAACGAGCATTCAAGTGTTATGCACATCACATTTGTGCCATCATTGCTGTCCAAGAACGACCTAGTCGTACTAGCGTATACAATTGATGTAGTTTTTACCTTCTTCTTGTAATTAATGGTTTGTTGATGTCTACATTTTAGGTCCATTATTTGGATTCACAAAATCCAATGAGCTGTTTGTAGGAAGAATGGCTCAGCTGGGATTCGCCTTCTCCTTGATTGGAGAGATCATCACCGGGAAGGGAGCGCTAGCACAACTTAACATTGAAACAGGAGTCCCAATCAATGAAATTGAACCCTTGGTGTTGTTCAACGTTATTTTCTTCTTCTTTGCTGCCCTCAATCCTGGTAATGGTAAATTTGTCACAGATGATGAAGACGAGTAAACAAGGCTAGAGTAAAGTGCTTGTATCTACTGCTACTCGTCTAGAGTCTTGGTACTGGAAAAGAACTCATGTCTTCCATCCTTCTCTAAATCTTCTTGCTGCATTTTATTTATAAAAAGAAAGAAAGTCATATGAGATGTTCAACCACCTAATTCGCCGTGTAATGCCTGTGACAGTGACCAGTTTTTGGCCATGTGATGCATGTGATTGTGACCAGTTTTTGGTTAGATAACTGCGTTTTGATACGTGACTCATAGGTCACACAAACTGATGATATGGGCTGTACAATCATTTTTACTATCTAGAACTTCTCCACATAATTGGAACCACCCGAACTTCTCGTACTAGGACCAGGAGCCTTTCCCTTTCAACAAGAGCATCGCACCACATGGATTTGCGCCAAAGCCCCAATAGCAACATGGCCAATCTAGCCAAAACCAACCGAGAACTCAATATCAACAAAGGCCGAACTATCAAAGTAATAAAAACTAAAGCAACTAACAAGGACTACGTCCGAACAATCACAAGCCCCACCTCAACAAGGCGTAGAAGAGAGCTCCATAGCCACCATCTTGGCCAACTTTATGGCGAGTCAAGCTAAAGCCGCTCAAGATAACATGGTGATTTCCAAGCCCTCAACCAAACAATGGATCAGATGGCCACTCATAACAAAATGTTGGAGACTCGATTGGCGCGACAAGCTAGTTTCTCATCAAGACAATAAGGAAAGATAGATCCATGCTCGACATGTGTCCCACCGAACACATCAATACCATTGTCCTCAAGAGTGGGAAGGTGGACGAGTCGCCAACACCAAAGGCCAAGCCCACTACATCACAAGCGCCTTCTACCATTGAAGAGGACGAGATGAAGAAAGAGGTAGAAGCCCCTACACCAAGCGAGAGCAAGCCACGTCCACTCTTTGATGTACAAACAATCGATAATGGGCAAAATAAAGATAAGGACACACTTATTTATAGTTTTCACTCAAAATGAGCTACGTCCACTCTTCGATGTAGCTTTCACTATGATGATTTGATGGTGCTTCCAAGATTGTAATACAGTACCTCACTCACTCTCCCATCTCAAAAAGAGGCCAGACGATACAAAGATAAAAGAGATACTAAGGCAACACTATAAAACTGATTTCTAAAACGCCCGCCCTTCTTAATTTGACTTCACACCTCAACAATCTCCCACTTGGAGACAAATTTCAACCATCAGTTCCAACTGGAGCGACAACAAACTTCATCATCCAAGTGGTCTAACTGAAGCTGCGAACAACTTCAACTTTTCATTTGGGACAACCTTCGTTAGCATATCTGCTGGATTCTAGCTCGTTGAAATTTTCTCAAGTACCAAAACTTCGTCTTCCAATACCGATCTAATAAAGTGATGTCGGTGTTGTATGTGTTTTGTTCATGCATGAGAAACAGGATTCTTTGCAAGATGAATGACACTTTGGCTGTGACAATGCAACACACTACCCTTTTGGTCTTGATTCAACTCTTGCAAAAATATATTGTAGCCACATCATCTCTTTCGCAGCTTCAGTAACTGCAACATATTCAGCTTCGCAGTTAGAGAGAGTTACTATTTTTTTGCAATTTTTAAATCCAACTAATTGTAGTACCTCCATGTGTAAATATATCAAGATGTGCTCTTTCCGCTATCAATGTTGCCACCATTATCTACATCGACATATCCCTGCTAAATAAACTTGCCCATGATTTCCAGCAACATAATTTTCCATTATATCACGATGTGCACTAGTGTGGAAGGACGATTCTGCATTAAGTATCAAAAAATCCACGGACTATCAACAGATAACAACAACGCATCATGAATATCATCTACTGCAGCATTAGCTCCATCAACTCTGTTGTCATCATTCTTTTTGTCCTCCGTTTTGGTGCTCTAAAAAATTTCTTGATGTGACCTGATTTTCCACAGTTCCAACACTCAAAATTCCGCCTAGGTCTTAACTGATGCCTGCCATTCCACAATTTTGACCGGCTTGTATTTCTGTTGAATTTTCTATCTTTTGCGAAGAGGGGATTCGAGAATAGTAAGAAGAATAACCGCGGCTTCTCTAGCTGCCAAACTACTATTCCTCATCCATTTCATTGCCGTAATCCTGGCTCTATTTTCCAAATTCAAAGCTGCAGAATTTGTTGATGGTTCATCATAATCTATTCTTCATACCTCCTTGCAAGAATACGATCTCTGACAATAGTGAAGTTCAGTTTAGCATTACCAACAGAATTGCTAACCGCTTGTCTCATACGCTCTCAACTATTTGGTAGAGACGCTAGCAAAATAAGCGCTTGAACATCTTCATTAAAATAAATTTATCACAGATAATAACTGTTTGACAATTATGTTGATTTGATAGCGCTAAAATATATGCATTTTAGGCGACCTCTATGCTTATTGTTTTTATTGTTCTATTACGATTTCACTTGCTATTTGATGCTTTGTGGTTCTTTTCAGGCAAATTACAGAGTTTAAGCTGAGAATACAAGTAGGCAGTGATTTTGGGGCAAAACCGAGCATTTTGGAGCAAGAAAACACAAGTTGGAAGTCGGAGCGCAAATTTCTCAAGGCCATGCGTTCGCATGGTTCAAAGCATGCGCTCGCATGCATGTGCTTCGTTACCCTGCTAGCCTTCGCAGCCTTGTGCGTTCGCACAGTTCGCCTCATGCGGTCGCACAGCCCAGACCAGACGCATGAAAATCTCGTGCGTTCGCACGCATGGCTCTGCGTGCTCGCACTCGATCAAATTTCCCAGCCTGCAGGAGACCATGCGAACGCATGCGTTTGCGGAAAATAAAAATCAGTTTCTTTTGAGGGGAATATGGATGGTTTTTGAAAAAGATAGAGTTTCTGTTGGGCAAAGAAAAAAAGCAGACGTGGTGTAGAAGGGAGACGACGTACGCGGAGAAGGAGAACTCTCGGATTAAGTTAGGAAGAACTTCAACAACAAAGATCGAACATCGGATCCTCTAGTGTTCTTGAATCTCCATATCGGTTTTAAAGTCCTAAACTTTACTTTTCAGATGGTTGTTTGCATTTTTATTGTTGATTTCGTTTGTGAACTCACCATGAGTGAGTAGTAACCTTGATTGGGGATCAATGGATCCCCTAGACATGTTTGTGACGATGTAAATACCTTGGATGCTAATGGTGAATGAGTTTGCACATGAATTTTCTTCCTTTGAACTTAATTTCTCGAATTGCCTATAAGATGTTTGTGAAACGTTCTCAATAGGAATTCTGCTTGATCTCATGCTTGATGTAGCTCACGTTGATCATCATGACTTCAATGAACTAAATGAAGAAGCATTAGGGTTTTTTGTTAGTTAGATAACACTTTTAACCTAATGAGAATTGGTTGAACTTAACAAGAACATGATTATCTAGTCAATAAAGCGCAAGTGTGAGGCTAGACATTCATATTCTATAGTGCCAATAGAGCCCCAGTGTGAGGTACGATGCGAGATGTAACCTCTTTGTACTGAGTTGTAGCGCAAGTTGAACTTAGTATTAATGTTGCATAAGCCATTTTCTAAGCATGTGCATGTGATTTCATCATTGGTGTCTCATTTCAGTGTCGCAACAATTGTCTAGGTGGAGAAATTGATTCCTAGTCATCTTTTAATTGATAGTTAACCACTTTTGGATAGTACCCTCTACTATCATTCTCTTAGAAGAACAAATCCCCCCCCCCCCCCCCCAAATCATAGACATTCTAATTAGAGTGTTAGCATTAGTGGTTTAATCACCTATCCTTTGGGTACGACCTCGGTTCACCCGAGTTAATACAAATGTTTTGATTGCCGTGACTTAGCACAAGTGTTTGGATTCTATTTGAATACTTAGCTATATTTTCAACCGATCAAATGGCGCCGTTGCCGGGGATAGGTTAATTAACTAGGTGCTAATAGATAGTTTAGTTTGTCTACTCTTCCCTTACTTGATAGTAATTGCTTGTTTTGTGCTTAAATTGTGTTTACTTCTCTTGCCTTTCATTGCTAAGAATTTCCTTTGTTCTTGCAGGCATTCAAATGATCACAAGATCCAAGGGACAAAGACATATAGAGCAAGGTTCAATTAATACTTCTCACCCAACCGCTAAGAGAGGGAGAGGTAGATCTCGAAGGAATCCTCCGCCTCTTACTCCTATTCCTCCTGCTTTCCAAGGTCCGAGACCTCGTCCACCTCCACTTCTAAATCCTATACATTATACACCACCCAGATTTAGAATGGAAGATGTGGTAGAGGATCCTCCTGTCAGACAGAATAACCTTGGTGGTCAGAATCCTTTATAGAATCCTCCCGTCCGACAGAATCCTCCCGCTCCTCCAAGGAACCGGGATGACCGAAACTATAGATATGATGATGAGGATGATGAGAGGCCTGTCGGGGATTACATGACCCCTACGCTTAAAGGGAATGGTTCTGCTATAGTACCTCCGGAAGAGGATGCATTTGATTTCGATGTGAAGTCTTCTTTAGTCCACATGGTGACTAATGATCAATACCACGGGATTGGGAATCCTTCCACTCATTTGGCTAATTTCCAAGAATATTGCCGTACTTACAAGCCAAGAGGGGTGCCCGTGGAGTATGTGTATTTGAAGCTGTTTCCCTCTTCGCTGAACGGAGATGCAAAAGAATGGTTGCAAAACCAAGAAGCGGGATCTTTTAGGACATGGAATGAGCTAGCTAATGCTTTTCTTTCCAAATTCTTTCCACCGTCGAGAATAAAGAAGTTCACAGATTTTATATTGACCTTTTCTCAAAGGGATAATGAGCTGTTTCATCAGGCTTACGACCGATTCAAGCACTATTTGAGGGAGTGCCCTCACCATAATTTTCGAAGGGCGGACCTTATGAGGTACTTTTATCTCGGCATGAACAAAGATGCCAAAAGCCAAATGGACACAGCTAGTGGCGGTGCGATCATGGATTTACCGGCAAGCCAAGGATTCAAAGTCATAGATAAGATCGCTACAAATTCTGATAGATACCAAGGGGTTGATCACAAGAAGATGGCTAAGTCTAGAGAAGATTCTTCCAACTATGCGACTAAAGATCAGTTTAGTGATTTGGTCAAGAAGATGGATAGTATGATAAGCATGGTTAATGCTTTGGAGGTATCTAAACCAAAGAATGACAATTGGAAGAAATCTTATTTTCTATGCTCTACTACGAAGCACACTACAAATGCTTGTCCTGATGGGAAATACGAAGATGATGAGGATGAATATGGAGAAGCGCATTATGTCAACCAACAAATGAATTATGCTCCCAATCCTACTCCTCCTACGAGAAACTATGAGCCTCCTCAAAGGAGAATGTTCGACAATCCCGATTTCCCTTCTAAGCCTCAAGGGCAAAATAGCTACCAAGGGAGTTACCAAAGACAAGGGTATGGCTCCAACCAGAATCAAGGGCAGAATTCTTACTCTAATCAAGGCCAAAGTTCCAACCAAAATCAGGGGCAAAATTCTCAATATTCCAACCAAGGGAACTATCAAAGGCCTTATCAAGCCAAACCTCCTATGAAAGACCAAGGGACGTCTCATCAACAAGGACAAGCTTCTTCTAACACTCAAGATAATGCGATGATGTCTATGATGGCGCAAATGTTTGAGAACCAAAAGGAGACTAACAAGAGGATGGAGCAATTAGAAGCTCATAACAAAATGTTAGAGAATCAAGTGGCTCAACAAGCCGTAGCCTTAAAGCAATTTGGGAAGCTCCCTTCTCAACCGGATGTAAATTCCACCGAGCATATCAATGCCATCACATTAAAGAGTGGAAGAGTCCTACCTACTCCTCAAGGAAAACCGAATCCTAATGACAAGGAGATAAAAGCGGAAGTTGCCAATGAAAATTCTGAAGTTGAACTTCAAGCTCCTACGGAAGAAGAGAAAAAAGAGGAAGAACCGGTTTTGACAAGGAAATATGTGCCAAAGATACCTTTTCCGCAAAGGCTCAACAAAAGCAAGCTAGATGCTCATTTCCAACGATTTGTGGAGATGTTGAAGAAGTTGTATGTCACTCAGAATGCCTAAGAAGATGCAAGATCATGGGTCATTTTCTATTCCTATCTCTTTAGGAAAAATTGAAATTGATAGAGCATTGTGTGATTTGGGGGCTAGCATTTCTTTAATTCCCTATTCGTTGTTTGAGAAGATTGATATGGGTGAGCTCCATCCTACTACGATTTCTTTGAAACTAGCAGATAGAAGCTCCAGAATTCCTAGGGGAGTTCTTAGGGATGTGCCTATTAAAGTTGGTAAATTCTTTATTCCCGTAGACTTCTATGTGCTAGAAATGGATGATGAGCAAGAAACGCTCGTTATTCTTGGTAGACCTTTTCTTAACACCGTTGAAGCGGTCATTAGATGTGGCGAAGGGTCTATAGAGTTGAAAATAGGGAATGAAAAGTTAAAAAAATTTCTGAAAAATGCCATGAGAGCTCCTACTTAATCTTTTGAATGCAATTTGCTTGATATATCTTGTGAAAATCTTGAGCTAGCATCTTTTGAAAGTGAAGTCATGAAGTTAGATGATTCTAGCATGCTTTTTACTTCATTGATGGATATGGAATATGAGGAAATGTGCGACCTGACTTTGACCGAAGGAGGGCAAGTATTGGATGATCATGAAGGTAAAGAAGACCCGGTGCCGAGAGGTAAGGAATTCGAAGGAGAGTTGAAACCTCTACCTTCGAATCTCAGGTATGAGTTTCTTGGGTCTAATTCTACTTACCCCGTTATAGTTGGTGCGACTTTGAGTGAGCATGAAACGTCCAAACTTTTGCATGTTTTGAAAACTAATAGAAAAGCTCTAGGCTACTCTGTCGATGATCTTAAGGGAATCAGCCCTTCATTATGCATGCATAGGATAAATCTTGAAGAGAATGCAAAACCTTCTAGGGAGCTTCTAAGGAGAGTGAACCCTAAGCTTAGCGAAGTTGTCTTTAAGGAAATTACTAAGTTAAGAGATGCGGGCATCATTTACTCGGTTCCGGATTCGGAATGGGTAAGCCCCATCCATGTCGTCCCCAAAAAGGGAGGACTTACGGTTGTGCAAAACGATAAGGGGGAGTTAGTCCCTACAAGAACCGTTAATGGATGGAGGATGTGCATCGATTATAGAAAATTGAATAAGGCGACTAAGAAAGATCATTTCCCCATTCCCTTTATTGATCAAATGCTTGAGAGACTTGCTGGACATGAGTACTTTTGTTTCCTAGATGGTTATAGCGGATTCTACCAAATTCCCATTTTGCCGAATGACCAAGAAAAAACTACATTTACATGTCCGTATGGAACTTTTGCATTTAGGCGCATGCCCTTTGGGCTATGCAATGCACCGGGAACATTTCAAAGATGCATGATGTCTATCTTTAGTGATTACATTGAGAAATGCATGGAAGTTTTCATGGATGACTTCTCTATTCATGGAACTTCATTTGACGATTGTTTAACTAATCTTTCTCATGTTCTTGCTAGGTGCATTGAAACAGATTTGGTGCTAAATTGGGAGAAGTGCCATTTCATGGTTCAAGAAGGAATCGTGCTTGGACATTTGGTGTCTAAAAGGGGGGTCGAAGTTGATAAAGCAAAGGTTCAAGTCATTGAGCAATTACCACCACCGGAAACTCAAAAAGGAGTAAGAAGTTTTCTAGGACATGCAGGCTTTTACCGGAGATTTATTAAGGATTTTTCAAAGATCGCTGATGGACCCAAATTATACGAATCATAAACACCGTAAAACCCCCTTAATTAGACTGTTGGTCTATTTAACTTTTGCTTGTTAGTACCGATATATTTCTACAGGGTATTTTGGCGCTTAGAGAGAAAACACGCTAAGGAGAGGATTTTACGCTGAAAAGATGTTAGAGTTATTCCAAGGTCTAGATCAGACGCTGACTGAAGAAATCTCAAGGATCCTGACATGGAATCACTCCAAACAAATCAAGCCGAAGAGGAATTTGCATTGAAGACTCAACCGACCGGGTAGGAAAATGCCGCAGAAACCACCCGACCGGTTGAGGCAGTTCCAGGCCCTCTGCCGAGCTAACCAAGCACTCAATTCAAGTCGCTCGAGCAAACCACCTCATCTGACAATTCCACCTCGACCAAAATGTTCCAAATGAAAAATAAGGTGGAAGTTGTCGAGACTCCAAGACGAATGCTCGAGCAGATTGGCAGTTAGCTCAATTCAAAGGCAAAGGCCCGGCGCGCATTGGCACCCAAACCAAGTCGCTCGACCCGACCGCTGCATCTGGAGATTCTGGCTCGACCAAGATGTTTGGAATGCCCAACAAGTCGGACAATCTCGCTTCCCGGACAAAACGCTCGAGCAGATTAGCAGATTGGCCCAATTCCAAGTAAAAGCCTCGCGCATAGGCCTCAAGACCAAATTGCTCGACCAAACCATGGAATTTGGAAACTCTGGCTCGACCATTAGTCTTAGAATCACTTGGACATTCCAAATCAACTATCCAAATGCATGTTTGGACAAGATGACCGGCCACCATGCTTGGAGGTGGCCAAGGGAGGAGCTCCTCCCCATTCCACCACCTGCTACCGGCGGCTGCTCCTCCCTTGACCGGCTGCTCCTCCACCCCCCATGTGGCAGCTCCTCCTTGCTCCTCCTCCTCAACCCTTGGATCAAAAGACACTTGCCACCATCTCCTCCCCTTATGGCTATAAATACCAACCTCCTCCTCCTCATTTCAAACATCCACAAAAAATTGTAATTCACTTATCTCTCTAGAAATTGTAAGTTTGGTTTTGGAAATAAAGGATTGCTCCCTTGGCGCTTCAACGGTAGTAAGTATTCTAATATTTATTTCCGTCTTTAATTTCCAATTCCTTAGTTATAATGTTTAGCGCGATAAATAGTAGCTAAACTAGTCGTTCGGTAGAAGGGGTGGACTTGTATTATAAAATGTTTTAGACTATTAACTTAGTGTCCCGTCTGTGTATTCAAAACTTATTCTATGTGCCATATATAAGATTAGAATCTCCAAGGTTGAGTGGACCAAAGGGACCAAATGGGCAAGCTCTTCCTTGGGGGTTCGTGATCATACTCGGGTAAGCGGACCATTTGTAACTGGACCAAAGGGACCAAATGGGCAAGCTTATCCGAGGAGTTCGATCTATCTAAAAAACCATTTGGAAACTGGACCAAAGGGACCAAATGGATGCACATAGGCTAGTATACCTTGAAATGGGGTGCTAGTCTAAGTAGAACAAGGGTCTTACGTTTTCTGCAAAAAGTGTTGCGAGTCGAGTGCTTGAAATGGCCTTGATTCACTTATGCACACTTTTGCAAAAGACTAGAAAGTGTGGCAAATCGAGCGCCGGAAAAGGCCTTGATACACGTTTGAATACTTAGAAGATTCACTAAGGGTCAATGATAAACAGGATATAATACAAGGCCCCTGAAACCGAACACGTTCTTTTAATTGTAATAGTTATCAGTTACTTTCCAGTACTAAAACCAACCAATCAACCAATCAATCACTTAGCTGGTAGCTTTAAAACCAACCAATCAATCCCAAAATCGTCCAACTTAAAGAACAACTTATCCCCCTAATTCCTTTGGGTTCGACCCCTACTTACCACTGACTACCCAGTAGTTAAGTCGCGAGTAGCGGACTTATAAATTTATTTGTACGTTTTGCTTCGACGACAAGCACATCCGTCAAATTGGCGCCGTTGCCGGGGAATTAGCCATCGGATTAATTGTTCTTTCCCCCCTATGTCCTCATGACACAACCCCCTTCGTATGCATGGACAACACGATATCTTCCTCAGTTTGGAGGGACCACCGGAGAAGACCCAGTAATACACTGCCAACATTTCCACCATATAAGCCGTCACATGAAACCTGAAAATGTAACGTTAGAAGAGTTTCAAGTAAAATGTTTTGAACACTCTTTGACTGACTTAGCGACGGTATGGTATTACACATCAACTGCTAATTGTGCAAAATATTATGTGGACCTTCGCGCTAAATTCCTGAAAGAATTCTCCCCCCCGTCCTTACGACATGACACCCGAGAGAAGATCATCTGCCTTCAGCAATCCCGGGATGAGACTTTAGATGAATACTACACGTACTATGACACCATCGTCTCACGCTGCCCGCACCATGGATTCACCGAAGTATTCCTTCTTCAAAAATTCCTTTGTGGAATGAGGCAAGATGAGTTCTCAAGGGTCAATGACGCAGTGGGAGGATCAGCCATGCACTTATCCCTGACTCAAATATGGGATGTTATAGACGACTTGGCCGAAGCCACAAAACGAAGGCAAATGCCCCGACCTAATAGAGGAATACAGAGGATAGAGGCTAGCCCAGAAAGGAATGAAGAAGGCATTACAAAGGACGAGATGGACGAATCAGATGCAGAAAGCTCTGAAGAAGAGCCTACATTGGAAATCACACCTGAGCCGTCAGAAGAGACTCCTGAACCGTCAGAAGAATCAGATATGGAAAGCACCGGAAGTAACGAGGTTGGAGTCCAGAACACCACTGACGAACTGCCCAATTCATACCCGACTATCATTACCCGGGCAGCCGAGACTATCTACGACCAGTTCCTCACTGACGATCATAACGAGGCAGAACCAAGCCTCAAGAGGCAAGATTCCCGACTTTTCCCTTCGATCAATAGACAACTCGCTGAAAACTATGTGATCCATGAAGAGGCTGAAAAGAGGATGGGAAAAGGGCCTCTGCAGAATGACTCCTCGATGGAGCAGTGTTACACCGTAGCTGGACTAGACAGTCCCAAATACAAAAACTTCAAAGGGCTAGTAGTGAAAGGTCCCTCACATCCTCCGGGGTATTGGAAAGAAAAGATCCCAAAACAAAGGAGTCCTGACCCAAGCACATCATCTCGCAAGAAATCGGGAAAAGGCAAGGCAAGAAGCAACACAGGAACCGTGACAAAATTCGACCTGAGCCACCCATGGGACCCAAACCAGTAATCCACAACGAGGTATCGTCGAGCCAACGACGTTAAAACAAGTGCACTGGTCGGGAGGTAACCCGACACTATCTTACTTTCTGTCATTTAAATTCTGTCATTTAATTTTCTGTTTTAGTAATTCTCACATATATATATTAGCTTGCATGACTTTTGAACTAAGGCACGCCTTCGTTCAAAAGTGTGGGGTGGGAACCACCGTTGTATATAAATAACATGCTTGCTGTTTTTTTAGTAATAGTATCTTTTTGAAAATATGAACTTAAGAATGTGAAAAAGATAGACCGAAATTCATGCATTTACCTTGTGAAAATTCAACTGTCTAAAAACTTAGGACGTAACTTTTCATTTGTCCTTTGTGCTGAGATTAACTAGAGATGTGGAGTTGACATAAATCGCCCTAGAAAGGCTTGGCAGGCAATCAAAGGATCTTATCAAACTATATGGTTTTCGAAGTCAGTAGAGGCTGCACTTCGGGTTTCAGTGAAGATTGAAGTCATCTCCGCCATGCAGTGTTTATGCAAAAAGAAAAGAAAAGGCGAGGACGGGAATCAGACCGTCCTCTCTCTAGTTAAAGTAGCCGAGAAAATAGATGAGCGACCCTCATCTTGACCCGCGCGAAACAACAACGATGAGAGGAGCGGGGAGGTATTTCCATAGGCTTGCGGGCGATGATTGGACCTCCCAAAAAAGGCTTGAGAAAATGGACTAGCAAAGCCACAAAAAGGCGAAAAGCTCGAAGAAGCAATTCAAGAAGCCAAAGGCCCAACAATGTGAAGGTTTTAACCGAACAAAAAAGTGAAGTACTCAAACGAGTCAAATCAAAGGCCAAAGGCCGATTCACTACAAAAGCAGTCCCTCGCCAAAAGAAAAATCAAAGTACTCAAACCAGTGAAACCCGAACCAAATCACGTGCTAGAGAAAGCTACAAGGAAACCATATAGTGCGAGACGATCCCGAAGTTGCAGTCCAGGAACCTAAAAAGGGCTATCTCCCGAGACATCCGGAACAAATTGCATCTCAGCACGGAGGTACAAGTATTAAGTTTCTTCTATTTATTTACACAGTTCAATTTGGTAATAAGTAAGTAATGCATGAATTAGGATAAATCGAGTCCCACAGTCTAATTTTCATATTCCAAAGCCAACTTAGAATGCCGCCCTTTAATAGCATTGTTCGGGACGAACAACTAAAAGTGTGGGGTGATATGATGGACCCAAATTATACGAATCATAAACACCGTAAAACCCCCTTAATTAGACTGTTGGTCTATTTAACTTTTGCTTGTTAGTACCGATATATTTCTACAGGGTATTTTGGCGCTTAGAGAGAAAACACGCTAAGGAGAGGATTTTACGCTGAAAAGATGTTAGAGTTATTCCAAGGTCTAGATCAGACGCTGACTGAAGAAATCTCAAGGATCCTGACATGGAATCACTCCAAACAAATCAAGCCGAAGAGGAATTTGCATTGAAGACTCAACCGACCGGGTAGGAAAATGCCGCAGAAACCACCCGACCGGTTGAGGCAGTTCCAGGCCCTCTGCCGAGCTAACCAAGCACTCAATTCAAGTCGCTCGAGCAAACCACCTCATCTGACAATTCCACCTCGACCAAAATGTTCCAAATGGAAAATAAGGTGGAAGTTGTCGAGACTCCAAGACGAATGCTTGAGCAGATTGGCAGTTAGCTCAACTCAAAGGCAAAGGCCCGGCGCGCATTGGCACCCAAACCAAGTCGCTCGACCCGACCGATGCATCTGGAGATTCTGGCTCGACTTAGATGTTTGGAATGCCCAACAAGTCGGACAATCTCGCTTCCCGGACAAAACGCTCGAGCAGATTAGCAGATTGGCCCAATTCCAAGTAAAAGCCTCGCGCATAGGCATCAAGACCAAATTGCTCGACCAAACCATGGAATTTGGAAAATCTGGCTCGACCATTAGTCTTAGAATCACTTGGACATTCCAAATCAACTATCCAAATGCACGTTTGGACAAGATGACCGGCCACCATGCTTGGAGGTGGCCAAGGGAGGAGCTCCTCCCCATTCCACCACCTGCTACCGGCGGCTGCTCCTCCCTTGACCGGCTGCTCCTCCACCCCCCATGTGGCAGCTCCTCCTTGCTCCTCCTCCTCAACCCTTGGATCAAAAGACACTTGCCACCATCTCCACCACCCATCTCCTCCCCTTATGGCTATAAATACCAACCTCCTCCTCATTTCAAACATCCACAAAAAATTGTAATTCACTTATCTCTCTAGAAATTGTAAGTTTGGTTTTGGAAATAAAGGATTGCTCCCTTGGCGCTTCAACGGTAGTAAGTATTCTAATATTTATTTCCGTCTTTAATTTCCAATTCCTTAGTTATAATGTTTAGCGCGATAAATAGTAGCTAAACTAGTCGTTCGGTAGAAGGGGTGGACTTGTATTATAAAATGTTTTAGACTATTAACTTAGTGTCCCGTCTGTGTATTCAAAACTTATTCTATGTGCCATATATAAGATTAGAATCTCCAAGGTTGAGTGGACCATTTGTAACTGGACCAAAGGGACCAAAGGGACCAAATGGGCAAGCTCTTCCTTGGGGGTTCGTGATCATACTCGGGTAAGCGGACCATTTGTAACTGGACCAAAGGGACCAAATGGGCAAGCTTATCCGAGGAGTTCGATCTATCTAAAAAACCATTTGGAAACTGGACCAAAGGGACCAAATGGATGCACATAGGCTAGTATACCTTGAAATGGGGTGCTAGTCTAAGTAGAACAAGGGTCTTACGTTTTCTGCAAAAAGTGTTGCGAGTCGAGTGCTTGAAATGGCCTTGATTCACTTATGCACACTTTTGCAAAAGACTAGAAAGTGTGGCAAATCGAGCGCCGGAAAAGGCCTTGATACACGTTTGAATACTTAGAAGATTCACTAAGGGTCAATGATAAACAGGATATAATACAAGGCCCCTGAAACCGAACGCTTTCTTTTAATTGTAATAATTATCAGTTTACTTTCCAGTACTAAAACCAACCAACCAACCAATCAATCACTTAGCTGGTAGCTTTAAAACCAACCAACCAATCCCAAAATCGTCCAACTTAAAGAACAACTTATCCCCCTAATTCCTTTGGGTTCGACCCCTACTTACCACTGACTACCCAGTAGTTAAGTCGCGAGTAGCGGACTTATAAATTTATTTGTACGTTTTGCTTCGACGACAAGCACATCCGTCAGTCGCCAAGCCATTAACTCGTCTCTTATGCAATGATGTGCAATTCAATTTTGATGAAGAGTGTTTAGAGGCATTTGAAAAGCTAAAAAAAGCTCTTGTATCGGCACCCATAGTGCAACCACCGAATTGGGATCTTCCGTTCGAGCTTATGTGCGATGCGAGCGACTTTGCTAGTGGAGCTGTTTTGGGACAACGAGTTGATAAGAGACTCCATGTAGTCTACTATGTGAGCAAGGTGCTTGATAATGCTCAATTGAATTACACTACCACCAAGAAAGAGTTGCTGGCCGTGGTGTATGCTTTTGAAAAATTCCGACCATATCTTGTTGGGTCTAAGACGATTGTCTACACCGACCACGCCGCTATAAAGTATTTGATGGAAAAGAAAGATGCAAAGCCGAGACTTATTCGTTGGATTCTTCTTTTGCAAGAGTTCGACATTGACATCAAGGATAAGAAAGGGGTCGAAAATGTAGTAGCGGATAATCTCTCGAGAGTTGAGTTTTATGACTCAAAAAGGTTCTCAACGCCCGTAGAAGACTCTTTTATCGGAGAATATTTGCTGAGTGTCAAAGATGATGCCCCATGGTACGCGGACTATGTGAACTACTTGACTTGCAAAATTCTGCCGAATGACCTTGATCATAATCAAAAGAGGAAGTTCCTGCACGATGTTTCGAGGTATTTTTGGGATGACCCGTTCTTGTACAAGCTATGCGCAGATGAGATTTATAGAACATGTGTGCCCGAAGGAAATATAAAAAGAATTATAGCTTGTTGTCATTCTTCTTCTTATGGTGGTCATGGTTCTGCTTCAAAGACCACAACCAAGATTCTTCAATCGGGATTTTACTGGCCCAGTATGTTCAAGGATATGTATGAATTCGTTAAGTCTTGTAACAAATGTCAAAGAATGGCAATATTGCTAGAAGGGATGAAATGCCTCAGAAGGGCATCTTAGAGGTTGAAGTATTCGATGTATGGGGCGTGGATTTCATGGGACCTCTACCGTCTTCGCAAGGTAATAGCTTTATTCTAGTGGCGGTAGACTACGTTTCTAAATGGGTTGAGGCCATAGCTTCCCCATCTTGTGATGCTAAAGTGGTAATCAAGATGTTTAATAAGATTATCTTCCCAAGATTCGGGGTCCCGAGAGCGGTAATAAGTGACAATGGTTCTCACTTCAAAGAGAGAAGATTTGAGTCTCTACTTAAGAAGTACGGGATATTCCATAGATGTTCTACCCCATATCATCCCCAAGCAAATGGACAAGTCGAAGTATCGAACCGCGAAATAAAGAATATTTTGACAAAAACAGTTGGGAAGTCAGGGAAAGATTGGGCGTTGAAGATTGATGATGCCTTATGGGCGTATAGAACCGCTTTCAAGACGCCAATCAGAATGTCTCCGTACCGGTTAGTATATGGCAAATCTTGCCATCTTCCGGTAGAGCTTGAGTACAAAGCTATGTGGGCTGTCAAGGAGCTGAATTTCGATATGAAAGCTTCGGGAGAGAAGAGACTCCTTCAACTGAATGAGTTAGACGAAATCAGGTTGGACTCATACGAAAGTTCAAAAATTTATAAGGAGAAAACTCGGAGATGGCACGACAAGCTTATTTTGAAGAAAGAGTTCTCGGTAGGAGATAAAGTCTTGCTATTCAACTCCAAGTTCAAGCTGTTTCCCAGGAAGTTCAAGTCTAGGTGGTTTGGACCGTATAGAATTCATAAAGTTTTCGATGATGGCCACCTAGAGCTAGTTGACAACCAAGGGAATGTGTTCAAAGCAAATGGGCAGAGAGTGAAAGTCTATCATGCTGCTGATGGAGATCAAAACACGTTGGAAGCACCCTCGTGAATGCTATCTGTAATACCGCTACAGAAGGGATCCCGCTCAAGACTTCTCTTAGTGTGCTTCTCGATACGTAGAGCCACGGCTCCGTCTTAGCCAAGACGTTAAACTAGGCTTGTGAGTGTTTCTCCCCTGATCTCTAAGTTTATCTATTTTGATTGGATTTCTGTTTGCTTCGTGCGAGAATTTGAGGATATGAGCTATGCATGTGTGAATGCCTATATTTGATGATCGTTGTGCGATTGGAATGCTGTTAGCATGATGAGTTCTTAACATATGCTTGGTGAATTCGATGTCTTGATTGGACAGAAGTGTGGGGTTTTGAAATTTTATGCATGAGTGTTGATTTACGATTTGAGTTTGGCTTAGAAATTTTTGTCCGCAATTTCATGCGTTCGCATAGTTTCGTTCGTGCGTTCACATAAGTAGCCTTTTCTTCATTTTGTTGTGCTTGCATAGATTTCATGCGCTCGCACATAAAAACTATGCCACTGTCTATTGCGTTCGCACAGTTTCATTCGTGCGTTCGCATGCCAAGCCTTAATTTTCATTTTGCCCAGCTCGCATAGATTTCATGCGCTCGCAATGAAAATCCATACCTCTGGAAATCTTTGTGCGTTCGCACACTCGCTTATGTGCGCTCGCATATCCCTTGAAAGCTCGTCATTCTCAGTTGTCCGCAAGTCTGTGCGTTCACACAACATCCTTTGTGCGTTCGCATGTGTCGACTGGCGCGTATGTTTAAAAGCCGATTTCAGTTCTAAACCCTAAATCGATTTCGATTTTTCAAAATCTCCACCTTCCCTCCTCCGTCCTTCCGTCGCCCAGCCTTCTCCGACCGAAACCCTAGCCGTCGGTTGCCTTCTTTCCTCCGCCAGCTTCGTCCGCCGTCCGCATCTCCGCCCGCAATCCCGTTTGCTCGACCCTTGTGCGTTCGCACAATTCCCAGATCTCCATTCCTATCCGAATCTACCATGGGCAAAGTCAAGGCGATTCCTCCCTCGAAGAAGCCTTCTAAGAGTTCCTCGAAGAGCCTA